>CM029477.1:15953513-17153513 GCA_017140325.1 Eucalyptus leucophloia subsp. euroa
CTCTCTCTCTCTCTCTCTCCTCATTCCTCTCTTCCGCTCGCTGACATCGCTCGCCTTTTGTCCTCAGGAACCATGACTTTTGGCGAGCAGAATTCGATGTCCGAATCGTTCCGCCTCCTCGACCAAGCCTTTGGCGCCGGGATCAACTTCTTCGACTCCGCCGAAATGTACGTTTTGACGGATTCGCGACGCTTAGAATCGAATGTTCGTTAGGATTGAAATTTGAAACTCTATCGTTTTTTTTTTTTTTTTTTTTTTTTTTTTTTTTTTGATGTGGAATTTCGGATGGCGCGCGCAGGTATCCAGTGCCTCAGCGAGCTGATACTCAGGGCCGGAGCGAGGAGTATCTCGGCCGTTGGATTAGAGACCGGAAAATCCCTCGCGATCGAGTTGTGTTGGCCACGAAGGTTTACCGATATTCCGATTCTTTGTTTTCCCTTTTGCGTGGTTTCTCATTTGGTTAGTATTAGCTTTGCTTAGTAAATGCTTCACGTTGTAGCTTTGCATTTGCTTAAGAGAAAGTATCTCTAGTCGTGTGTACTCTGGGTTAAGGGAAATGTAGAACCTAGGATTGATTTAATGTCATCGATTTAATGTCCGTGACGTTCATTGCATCAGGGTTCCGTTTTCTTTGTTATAAGATGTGCTTGGAGTGCATTTAGGGGAAGTGTCCTTCGGTATCCTTGTGCTAGGGAGGAAATCATATGTTTCTCTGGATGGTACATGTTTGGAAGGAGCTAAGAGCTATGGGTGTCGAGATTATCTGGTCCTAATTGTATCAATGTGGCCATTGTCTTCCTTTCATTTGGATGGGGCAACAATTTTTCAAATAGCATCTTTCTTATTGTATCTGGCCAATTTTAAATTAACAGGAGTCTTTGTAAAATAATTTCATGAAGGTGAGTGGACCATCTGGGCAAATGACTTGGATTAGGGATGGGCCCAAGTGTGTGGATGCTTGGAACATATCCGAAGCAATTGATAATAGGTAAGTTTGCGTGTTGTTCCATCACTTAGGACTTGATATTTCTGCCATGGAAATAATTACACTGAGTGTTAGATCCATTTAGATGGAAAATATCATTCGGCTTCCCTCATTCTTCCATAAGTCCTCTTTCACACACTTGTCCTCCGACAAATGCTATCAAATCTAGTTTTGTCTTTGCATATTTCAGTGAATATCACCAGTTTCAGGCGAGAAGTGATTGAGTTCCTTACCTCACCCATATCTCGAAATAAATAAAGCCATATTTGCCTATGTGTTTGCCCTTGTCAAGAAAACTAGTTTTTGTCATTTTGCCAATCGTTTTTAGTTGGCCAGAAAGCCTTTTTCTGTTTGGGCACTAGTTTCATTTAAGGAACTAAATCACCAAAACCTGATTCTTTCTCCAATGCAATTTTATTGACCTTACCAAGAGGATGGGCTGATGCTTGTCCAACATGGTATTCGGGAAGACTCTAGAAAAATTGGAGTTTTAACACTATATTGGGGACTTATCATATTTCAACTGAAACACTATTTATCTTTCTGTAACTGAAAGAATTGTGGCCATTCAAAGTTTGTTAAATGAAGAGCACTGACACTTAATTATCAAAGAATTGTTTGTATTATGATATTCATACTTGCATTATCTAGCATATAATATCTTGTGATGGCTCATTCATCAATGTTGCAGCTTATTGAGATTGAGGACAGACTACATCGACCTTTATCAAATACATTGGCCTGATCGGTTTGTATGTCAATACAACCCTCTGTTTCTTGATTTTGTTGGAGAGGACTGATGATGTCTGATATACTTGCTCAACATTGGGAGATTTTTCTTTTTTTCTTTTGAGTGGATTTTCAACAGATATGTGCCAATGTTTGGAGAGTCTGAGTATGATCCAACCCATCAGTACAGAGCAATTACCATAGAGGAACAACTTGAGGCACTTGGCAGAGCTGTTGCCTCTGGTAAGGTCAGTAAACATATTTAAGACTTGGCCCTATGAATCTGTTCTTGTGATATTTTCTGACATCTCTGATTGCAAATATGCTTTGTAGATTAGATATGTTGGACTCAGTAATGAAACACCTTATGGTGTCATGAAATTCCTCCATGTTGCCGAAAGAGTTCCTTCCTATCCTAAGGCTGTGTCAGTGCAGGTAGTATTCCTCACTTTTGTTAGGAAATCTCTCTTCTTTTCGCCACTGCATATTGAGGCTAAATTCACCTTGCAACCTTTGTTTTAGAATTGCTACAGTTTGCTCTGTCGAACTTTCGATTCAGGGATGGCAGAATGCTGCCATCACGAGAGGTATTTGTTCAACTGGATCCCATCAAACTTTGCACTACTCTACATACCTGTGTGCTAGTAATCTTCTCCCTATTTGCAGATGTTTTCTTTTGGATCTTCTTGGGTATTCTTTCCTTGATTATTTTTTCCCCTTTCAAATTTATGTCCGCAGGATCAGCTTATTGGCCTACAGCCCTCTAGCGATGGGTATACTTTCTGGTAAATACTTTTTGCCTGATGGTGGACCACCGGATGCTCGGTTGAATCTTTTCAAAGGTGAAGCCCTGCATTTTACATTTATCTCTTTATTTCAGAAGTGTTCCCTTGGGATACATGGGCTTCATCTTACATAAATTGGGCTTCTTCTCCAGGGAGGTATTCAGAAGGAGAATCAAGGTACAACTTGTCCAACAGTATCGTGATGGCAGCAATCATGGTTGGTATATTCTTTCTGGAGATAAATTCTTGAATATAAATCATTCAAACAATCTAAGAGAAGAAGGCGAAAAAAAAGAACTTTTAATACCTTTTGTTCATATCGGATGAACACAATTTTTGCTTAAGTTTCTGATATAACTCCAATGATTACATTATGTTGCTTGGCAATGTTTTTAAAGTTTTTGCATGTTAGTGGTTGAGATTCTAGAATCCATCCCGCTATGTGTGTTAGAAGATGATGTAACTGTGGGGGACTTCACCCTGGCCTCCCCCCCCTTCTTTCTCTCTTCAACTACCATACTAATGCTTTTATTGAGCATTTATATGAGCTTGTGGTCATGCACCTGCTTTTCATGAGTTTGTACTTCTGCCTATGGAAACCCGTGCCCCCCCCCCCCCCTTCTTCCTCCTCCTTCCAACCTTCATTTATTAAAATGTACAGGCTTCTTCTCATGTCATTATCTTTGCCATAATTGGATCCTGTACCAACTCTTTTAATCCTGTTTCTATTACAGGGGTACCTTAAAATTGCAGACAAGTATGGACTACGTCCTGTAGTATTGGCAATTGGTATTGAACTGATCTTTGCTTGCCTCATATGTGCTTAGTGTTCTATTGTTTGGTCTAGACATGTAAATTCTTCTGTTTGAATATCTTGAATATCCTTAGGAATCAACTTTTGCAACTTATCAAGTTTTTGTGATCTTTATTATATTAAAACCACATCCACTTTAGATGTGTTGTGTCTGGTGCAATGATGTGGAGTGAAATGGAATGCAACGAAAGCTCCAACCTGTTTGTCTTGTCTTGTAACAAGTAATCGTGAGAGATCATACATTTATTTATTTTTTGTTTGGTAAAGAAGTATCGTGGGATTCAAATGGCTCAAAGGTTTAATAAGATAACTTAGCTTATCGAGTTGTCTGTTGAGATAATTCGCCTTTCCCTCACCTGTGGATTAAGCTTTCTTGCAATGCTTTTTTGTGTTTTATATGAAACGCCAGGAATTGTAAGCTGCATAATTTTTCTTTTGTTAAAGATGTTGACGCTGTTCTTATAAGAATCAAGAGGGCTGCTTCCGCTAGAATATTTAGGTGTGATGATGTTAGGGAGAAAATTTCTTTTGTAGGCGCAAAGCTCTTTTGTAATTGGGAGCTTCTGAGTTGGCTTTCTTCAATGTTGAACACATAGCCGAAGTTGCTCCTCTGCTTTTCTTTTGTTATGAATAATCTATAAACAGACTCACTGAAAAAGAATCATGATTTTCTAGAACCATAATTGGCGACTGAAGAATCATGATAATTATGAGACATTAACTACTTTAGTAAATGTCATGATAATTGTGTGGAGAGACTGTTTGGCTACTATCATCTTGGCATCTGGTTTGGAATAGCTGTGGCTCTAATTGAATACATAGTATTAGTGGTTTTGTTAACCTCATGCTAATTGTGATGTCATGTTGAAACGAAGCACAGATATTGCATTTGTTCCTTCTAGTTGCATAGACCATGTTTTCAGGTGTCTTTTGAAGTGCTATTGTTCTGCATGCCCTCAGTTTTTTAAGCTCCTCTTTTGGTATGGCACATTTTTCCTCTTACAGCATTTTGCTTAATTCAGCCTTTGTTTTGAGACATCCTCTGGTAGCGAGTGCTATATTTGGCGCAACCAAGCGTTGGCAGCTCCAGGAGGTTCTTGATGCTTGCAATGTGGAGCTCAGTCCTGAAATAGTTGCAGAAATCAATCAAATTCATGTGAATTTTCCAAATCCTTGTCCCTGATCGGTGTTTTGTTGCTTGTATTGTATTAGTCCAGTGCGTTATCAGAATTTTGAAAAGTCATTTTGGCTTGGAGGACTGGAGAATGCAGGGCCCATCCGGTTGCTTGTATTGCGGCAAAGAAGTGAGAAAGAGGGTGGAGCAAGTAGATGTTAGTAAGGTACAGAGCTTTATATTTCTTCGCCTTGTTTGAATGGCGGATAACGTAGAAACCCAGAATGTGCGGAGAATATCTGTGGATGGGGACGAAGATTGAGAAATCTTATTGGGTCAACGTGCCCTCGGAAATTAGTTGTAAGAATCTCAATTTAATGTACACAAGGAAACCCTCATTTTCCTTCTCATCATCTCTTGTTAGGAATGCTAGTTGGTTTCTTTCTTTCCGCGGCTCGTGTATAATCAGCTAAGCACGTGATCGCAAACCTGATATATGTTTCTGCGGGAAATGAAGGTTCTTACTATATGCAGCTTTGATATCTTCATGCAAGTTACGCTTTTCAAGTTCATCGACTTCATCTCTCATTTAGATGATGGCAACCGAATTCCTACGGCTTCGCTTTTCGGGATAAGCATCTGATTACCAGTCGCTTTTGTCTAACAGAAATAGCCCATTTACTTCTTTGTAATATGTTATATCTCTTAATTCACCACAATACCAATTCACTATTTGTAGGACGCGAGCAAATCCAAATTTTCAAAGACGGACAAATTCAAAGGCGCTAATTTATATTATCAAATGATGCGAGAAGGGTGATGGTTGACATGTGACTGCCTTAACAAAATTTCAAACGCACTAATAGCACTTGTACTGATTTGGTCTTCTCCTTCAAATCCTTTATTGAACTCCTTTTGATAAGTGAATAGATAAAAGTGATGTGACATTCAGAAGTGAATAAAAGGGTAGAAGTAAAAATGGATAGACGTGAATTTTGTCCTAAAACAGGTCCAATAATTTGAGATTAGTGTAGGGATTACACAAAACCTAGAGAAACTCATTCAATCTAATCCCTAGTAATTGTGAGAGTAGGCACCACTAATACAACTACAATCTCCGCAATGATGGTTTTTGTCGACCATTCTAAAGAGATCGTTTATAGATACATACCCGACTTCACACCAAAATTAGAATATGAAATAAAATTTTTTGTAAAAGCTTTGGAAAAAAACTCTCACGTGTTATTATCAATACACACACACACACACACACACACACACATATATATATATATATTGTAGAAAATTCTAGATAAGTAATGAATTTATACTCGGATTATGATAAATTGAAAATTTCGAGACTCGTCATGTTATTTTATAATCTAATCGGTAAACCACAAAAAAGATATTACAACGCTATAAATTAGTAAAGAGTTTTTCACTTCTTCTAACTTCTACTTACGACTTTCTCCAATAAAAAATAAGTTATACAAGTTTTAAAAATTCATAGAAGTTCTAATATGACTCTGTACTTTTCAACAGTTAAGTGAAGTGCTAGACTTTCAAGCGTTTCGAGTAGAAACAAAAGTCGGCCAAAAAAAAAAAAAGTAGAAATAAAAGTCAAATTGTCAGCTCTGCAAATTTCACAGTAAGCAGGAACGCTGCAAGGGCATTCGGTATTTGAAACTCCGCAGATGTCGAACGAGGACTTCGCTTTCATATGAGGCGTTGCGTCTTTCTCTGCAAGCGCTTCTCTGGTCCGTGCCCATCTTTCTTCCCTCCTTTCACGCTCTCCGCCGCTGCTCAGCCTCGACTTCTCTCTTCGAGTTGTGCACAGAGAACGAAATGGAACTCCACGACCAGCGTGATCATCACGAACCCGGTCCTGTTGCTCCTGGAATCTTGCACCTGCATGCGCCAACTCAAGCAACTCCAAGCTCACATGACCAGGACTGGTCTCATGGCCCACACGTTCCCCGCGAGCAGGGTGTTGGCCTTTTGCGCTTTAGCAGACGCTGGAGACGTAAACTACGCGCGCAGCCTCTTCGCCCACATCGAGAATCCCAATACCTATATGTGGAATACGATGATCCGAGGGTACTCCAAAGCGAGAATGCCGAGTTCGGGGTTGACCCTATTTGGCCGGATGGTTAGCGGACGCGTGGAAGTCGATGGCCGCAGCTTCGTGTTCTCCCTGAAGGCGTGCGAGAAATTTGAGGAAGTTTTTGTTGGGGAGTTCGTTCACGGAAGGATTTGGAAGATGGGTTTTGATTGCGACTTGCTGGTTCGAAATGGGTTGATTCATTTTTACACGGTATTTCGGTGTTTGGACCTTGCGCGCCGCGTGTTCGATGAAAGTCCTGCTAGAGACGTTTTTACCTGGACCTCGATGATCGATGGTTATGCCACGCATAGTTGCCCCGACGAGGCCCTGGAACTGTTTGACTTGATGTTGTTGGGTGATGTTAAGCCTAATGAGGTTACTATGATTACGGCAGTTTCTGGATGCTCCAGAAGAAGGACTTGAATATGGGGAGAAAACTTCATGAACTGATAAAAAGGGAGAATGTGGCTTGTAGCCTGAATTTGCTAAACGCATTAATCGATATGTATATAAAATGCGATTGCTTGATCAATGCTAGGGAGGTCTTTGACAACATGGAGACCAGGGATGTCTTCTCAATGACTAGTATGGTCAATGGTTATGCAAAATTTGGTGAGTTGGAGAATGCCAGGATGTTGTTTGACAAAATGCCTGAGAAAAACGTGGTCTCCTGGTCTGCAATGATTGCGGGCTATTCCCAAAATGGTCAACCGAAGGAAGCATTGGAGATGTTTAATAATATGAGAGAGGCAGGCTTAGTTCCTGTAGAGAACACTTTGGTATGCGTTCTGTCTGCTTGTGGTCAATTGGGTCGCTTAGAGGTGGGCTGCTGGATTCACAATGAGTACATGCTTTCTAAGAAGATCCAGTTTAGTGTCATTCTGGGAAATGCTCTTATAGACATGTATGCAAAATGCGGGTGTATTGATGCAGCAGCGTCAGTATTTGATGAAATGACTGAAAAAGACTTGGTATCTTGGAATTCCATGATCACCGGATTTGCTGCTCATGGGCACGCTGAGGAAGCCCTAGAGCTCTTCCATCAACTAAAAAGCACTGGATTTAGGCCAGATAAGGTCACTTTCTTGGGTGTCTTATCAGCTTGTAGTCATGGCGGTTTATTAAGTGAGGGCCAAGAATACTTTAAGGACATAGCAAGAGAATTTGGGATAGCTCCGCAAATTGAGCATTATGCCTGCATGGTTGATCTATATGGTCGTAATGGCCTACTCAAGGAAGCATATGAATTAATAACTACAATGCCGATGCTTCCCAATGAAGCTACTTGGGGTGCGCTTCTTAGCTCTTGTAGAACTTATGGAAATGTCGAGTTGGGTAGGGCTGTGGCAGATAAGCTATTGGAATTGAATCCTGAAGATAGCGGTATATACAGTCTTATGGCTAACATCTTTGCCAGGGGAAAAGAATGGAGCAATATGAGGATGGTTAAAAGCATGATGAGGGAAAGGAGTGTGAAAAAGACTCCTGGCCATAGCCTGATAGAGGTGGACGGTAAGTTTCATGAATTTCTAGCTGCTGATGGATCGTATCTTCAGTCTGAAGAAATCTTTTGATACTAAATCATATAAACTTGCTATCTAGTTGGGAAGATTCAGTATCAGGCGCTACCTTAGGTTGATGCAACTCCATGTACATTTAATTGCTTGTTGTACCTCAAGAGCATTAGTTCAGGATAAAAATGGATAAGATTGATGAGCAAGATTCACATTCCTACTATCGGGGAGCAAGAAGAGTAACCCTACTAAAAAGCTGTGCAGATTTGCATTCCTAATAAAGGGTCGAGTGAAGTCAAACTGAATCAACTTAAACTGATCATTTGTATGAATACTATCAGGTCAAAACCATCGACTTATTGGGTTCGTGGAGAAAATCTAAACTTAAGCATGAGTAAGGGTTGAGTTTCAACACAAATCAGTTTTTCAACTAGCTAATAGTCAGTGGTCACAACCTCCATTTTCCATGCCACAAGGTTGAACAAGTAAAGGGGAAAGAGTAATGTTAAGCGCGATGCAATTGTTTCACGAACATTTGTTTACAGAGAGGGACGATAACGTCAAGTAAATTGATCAGTCGACTTTTGATATCTCTGTGCCAGAAATAGCAGCTAAGTAATTTCAAGCATAAACTTAATTTCAACTGGATTTTCCAAACTCTGTTTCGGGATTGTCATCTTGATTAATTCGCCTAATGTGGCGAAATTGGGGAAGATGAAAAATCTATGAAACGTTGCAAATGTTACTTCGGAGGGAAAAAAAATTATTATTCTTTTTAAAATTATTTATCAAGAGTTTGAGATTTTATATCTGGGAAGCCTCATACCCAAACATGATATGTAACAACGATTCCAATTATTCTAAATCTATTAGGATTTTGGACTTTTGTTAGATTTATCTTACGAGTAAACTTGAAAACCTCTAAGCTTGATAAGTCAATTGCTAAATTGCCCTTGCATTGTTAAACCTATTTGGCTGCCTTTGACATAAAATTCAGGATAGGATAAAATTCTTATCCTATGTTTGGTGCTTGCTCAAGACTTAATAAAATTGGATATAACGGATATATAAACCAGGGATAAAATTATCCTATAAGGAAAGTGAGATAAAATTTGATAAGATTTCTAACATCCATAATAATAAAGTTATTGTTCTCAAATGATAATCTTCTTAAATTAACAAATTAAAATTATATTTCAATATAAATAATATTTAAATTATAATATAAGAAATTCAAAATAACACACAAAAATTTTGTTATTTTAACTTAATATTTATTTATATATTCAAATTTTATTCTATTTTGTAATATAAATCCAATACTTAAGTATATTTATATTTATTACATATTTTAGTATTTTAGGTATATTAGTATAGTTTAGTAAAATTTTATTGGAGAATGATGGAAGGGGAAGAAAGAATTAAATAATAATAATAATTTAAAAAGAGAGAAAAATAAATAAAAAGGCAAATATAATTAAAGTATGTAAGAACGTTGCGCGATATTTTTTACCATCTCCGTTTGTAAAATTTTTCATTCATTTATATCAATATGTTGTTTTTACCAAATAATGTATATGATATGATGTAAATATATCCGACTTTATTATTATAATCACCAAACAGTGAGTAGTATATAGCAAAATATCTAAATTTCATATCATATCCTATCCAGTCCTATCTTAATTAAAAATCCTGGATGATCAGACCTTGACTTTTAAGGGTGCGTATGACAAAATTTATAGAACAGAAATTGATTTCTCAATTTATATTTTAGAAATTAAGAAATTAAAAATTTTAGCTTATGATTTCTTTTTCAAATCTATTTTGAAATATAAATTTATTCTAGAAATAGAAAAAAAATCAAATTGTGTTACTAAACGGATTTATGTTCCATACTTGTTCAAGAAGAGAAATAAAGAAATAAAAATTTTATCAAATGCACGCCCTAAAATTACTTCTATGATATTGTGAACCCAAAATAAAAACTTCCAACATGGCTTCTCATTCTAGGATTTTTAGATTTCAATTTTTTCCAAAATCTTATATTCTACAATTCTATAGTTTTCTTAGTTGGAGATCTACGATGAATTTTTTTTTTTAATTAGATGAGTTTGTTTGCACATTGACGTGATTATTGTACATTTAATAGACCTAATAATGAATTTGGTAGCTTACATGTCCACCAAGCGTAGCTTGGCCAAAATTCGTGGACTCAATGAATTTTAGGGCTAGGCTTGGGCAGCGGTGTTCAAGCTTGAGCTCAGCCCTCTCATCCACCATTTTTATAATAAATATATTGTGAATTTTCGTCTTACTTTGATCATATACATTGCCCACAAACTTTTAATTTATTCAACGCGGTTATTAAACTTTAACATAATTTGAATGCCAAATAACCAAATTCCGTTAACTTAAATTAATGGAAGTGCAACATACAACATTTTTATTTAGTCCATGGACTAAATTAAACGTATACATAAAGTTTATGTATCACATTTAATAAATTAAAATTTTAGAGATGATATTACTCATTAAATAAAAATTCATGGAACAAATGAGTATTTTTCCTAGAACATATTAGTTTTTGTGAGTGTAACTAAAAAAATAAATGGGTAGTTTATTAGAAGTCTTAAAACTTGTTACGAAATTACAATTGAGTCTTAAAATTTGTAAAAAAGCGTAATCAAATTTTAAAATTTATCAAATTGATTAAATCGAACCATTTTATTAACTTCATCCAATTTGACTAACAAAAAATGCTGAAGTGAATATTTTTTTAACATCATCTCTCTCATATGTGGCAATAACGTGGTTAAATCATAAAATATAAGACTAAAACAATATTATTTTGGTCTAAATCCAATTTTTAATATTAATGTTATTTAAATTAAAAATAAAAAGAAGCTAAATTCAAAAGGAGAGAGAAGTCAGGTGGGTAGGGCTACAAGCCTTCGCCACTACCGCCCCACTAATGGCGGCTCTTGCCTAAGTTCACATGAGGGCTGTTGACCCTCGCTCGATCTGGGGAAGGGTCGAGAGAGGGCCACCACCCTCACCCAAATCTAAGTGAGGGTTAAGAAGCCCTCGCTTATCCCTAGTTGGGCCCTATTGACCCTCGTTGTTTTGCCCCACAATCGCCAACCCTTTCCAGCAATGGTGGGGCAATGGTGACAATGGCTTTGCAACCTTACTAGCTTAACTTCTCCTTTTTTTTTTTCTTTTTTTTTGGAATTTAACTTAATTTTTTAGAAAAATTTATTTAAATAATATTAAAAATCTGACTTAGACCAAAATAATGTTGTTTTAATCTTATAATTTATCATTTGGTCACATTATCACTAAGTAGGGGAGAGATAATATTAAAAAAAAAGTCACATCAGTATTTTTTATTAGCCAAATAAAATGAAGTTTACAAAAGAACTTGATTTAACAAATTTAACAAGTTTTGAGGATTTTATTATATTTTTTATTTGTAATTTTTAGGATTTACTTGTATTTTTGATAAAGTTTGATCCTTACCAAAAAAAAAAAAAAGTTTAAGACTTATAGTGACATATCACAAAAATAAATAGAAGATTTAAAACTAATATCATGAATTTGGGGGAGGAGGAGGAGATGGTGGCGAGAAGAGGCGACCTAAAACCCTAGCAGCCAGAGACTGCAAACCTCATAAAACCTCCAAAGCGCGCACCAAGAAACCCCCGGCAGAAGAAGAGCTCGAGCTTTCGCACTCGCATCAATGGAGGTGGAACCCAAGAAGGCATCCAAGACCTTCCCGGTGAAGCCGAAGCTGAAGCCGAAGCCGAGAACCCCTTCGGGCAAGACCCCAGAATCCAAGTACTGGTCCTCCTTCAAGACCCACCCCCTCGACAACCTCGCCTTCTCCGTCCCTTCCCTCGCCTTCTCCCCCCCCTCCCCACCCCCTCGCCGCCGCCCACTCCGCCACCGTCTCCCTCTTCTCCCCCACCGCACCACCCTCTCCCCGACCCACACCATCTCCTCCTTCTCCGACGTCGTCTCCTCCCTCTCCTTCCGCTCCGACGGCCAACTCCTCGCCGCCTCCGACCTCTCCGGCCTCATCCAGGTCTTCGACGTCCGCTCCCGCACCCCGCTCCGCCGCCTCCGCTGCCACGCCCGCCCCGTCAGGTTCGTCCGCTACCCGGTCCTCGACAAGCTCCACCTGGTGTCCGGGGGCGATGACGCCCTCGTCAAGTACTGGGACGTGGCTGGGGAGAGCGTGGTTTCGGAGCTTAGGGGGCATAAGGACTACGTCCGGTGCGGGGACTGTTCGCCCGCCGACGCGAATTGCTTCGTCACCGGGTCTTATGATCACGTGGTGAAGCTCTGGGATGTGAGGGTGAGAGATGGGAACAGGGCGGCGACGGAGGTGAATCACGGGTCGCCGGTGCAGGATGTGATCTTCTTGCCGTCGGGGAGTTTGGTCGCCACCGCGGGAGGGAATAGCGTGAAGATTTGGGACTTGATTGCAGGAGGGAGGATGGTTTATTCGATGGAGAGTCACAACAAGACCGTGACCTCCATTTGTGTGGGTACGATGGGGGCGCAGCAGAGCGGGGAAGAAGGTGTGCAGCTGAGGATCTTGAGCGTTGGTCTCGACGGGTATATGAAGGTGTTTGATTATTCTAGAATGAAGGTCACGCACTCGATGAGGTTCCCAGCACCTCTGCTGTCGATCGGGTTTTCGCCCGACTGCAACGTGAGAGCGATTGGGACTTCAAATGGTATTTTGTATGTGGGAAAGAGAAAGGCGAAGGAAAATGCAGAGGGTGGGGCTAATGGAATCTTAGGGTTGGGCAGTGTGGAGGAACCGCAGAGGCGGGTCTTGAAGCCCTCGTTCTATAGGTACTTCCACAGAGGTCAGAGTGAGAAACCATCCGAGGGAGATTATTTGGTCATGAGGCCGAAGAAGGTAAAGTTGGCTGAGCATGATAAACTCTTGAAGAAGTTCCAGCATAAGAATGCTCTCATCTCGGTTTTAGGTGGAAATGATCCTGAAAAGGTGGTGGCTGTGATGGAGGAATTGGTGGCAAGGAGGGCACTGCTAAAATGCGTCCTGAACTTGGATGGGGATGAATTGGGTCTGCTTTTGACGTTCCTGCATAAGAACTCGACCGTGCCTAGATATTCAAGCTTGTTGCTGGGGCTGGCGAAGAAGGTTATTGACTTGAGGCTCGAAGATATAAGAGCATCCGATGCCTTGAAGGGTCATATTAGGAACCTCAAGCGCTCAGTTGATGAGGAGATTCGGATACAAGAGGGGTTGCTAGAGATTCAGGGTATGGTATCTCCTTTACTAAGGATTGCAGGCAGAAGATAGCGATAGAGTTATACTGCATGTACTGAGGTAAATGGTTTGATTACTCAACCCAATCGCGTTGGCTCTTTACTTTTTCCCTTTGAGGGATGAAATTTTGCTGCAATTTATGAGTTTCACTAAATTTATGGAAAACTTATGTTTTTATATGGAGATGGTTGGAGTCAAAGGTCCATCTTCCGGGTTTTACCTGTAACTGGAGGTTCAAGTAAAACAAATTCTTTCCCTTTAGAAGAACATAATGTTGATGCATTTTCGCTTGTTTTTTTACCTCAGATATGAAAATTAAGAGTCTTAAGGCGGTTTCTCTGACTCATACGTAAAGTGTTAGAAGAGATTCTATGATCCCGCTTAAGCTGATTTATGAGGTTGCTTTACCTAGGAGTCACTACATTACAGATGAAAAATAAGGTCCCCAAGTGAATTCCATGTCTAGTTTGCATATCCTGAAGCGACAGAGCATTAGATGGAACTGCTAATCTTTGGATGCCTTTGGTGATTGGATGGGTATTAAGGATGCTCGTTGAGATGCCTCTCTCGGACGATCGCACGAACGAACCAGCTAAGTTCTTGCGGTAGTGTGGATTCTGCTGTGGAGGCTTGAATACGAAAGATGGCAAAATCGATAAGAAAATGCCAGGCGTTCTGTTCACATCAATCACTCCTTTTAATCTTATTGGTCTCAGTCTTTCGTTTTATTACATTTGTATGGTATGATACAATTTACTTGTCCTAAGGACAGTCTTCCGCTCACCACGCAGCCTATAGACGCTAGCACCATGAATTCACGTTGATTGATCACGAGAGCACTTTGAGATGAGTTCTCGTGTTGATTGTTTACCATGTCGCACTCTTGATATACCATATGCATATGCTTGGTGTGTCCCAGAATTTAGTATAGATTGTGAAAAACGATGATCTCATATCGAGTCAATTGCTATTGCAAAGCGAACCCTCCATCGACTATCAGGCAAATATCAGAAAATTAAGTTCCGTCAATTTCATGAGAACCCTGGAGGTTATACAAGTGGCCATATCTAAAAATGCAGATTGATGTGATTTGGCTAAAGACAACTGAGGTTTCGGTAGGAACATCATACTGTGAACTTTGGCTAAGCTAACTGGCTAGCACATCAACCCAATCACAACACATGAACTTTTCCACTATCTGAGAGATTTACAGGATTTTTCCCTATCTACTTATACCATTCACTTTCTGCTTCCCACGCAAACAATAATCACCATCCGCATCCCCAAGGGATAAAAAGAGAATCGAACCCTCACGCCTATTACTTCGCCACAAGAAAGCTGGTTTTGAATAACAAAATGAAGAAAGATCTACATGGTGGAAAGGCCGGCATCCAACTCCAAAGGTGGGTACATTCAGATGTACACTTGCAGCAACTGTTAATTTAGTTGGAGGCTCCTGCACAAACGTAAAACCAGTTACGTACACATTCGATATGAAACAAACATCCACTCATCACACCGAGTAGAGAATAATAAGTCGAGGCAACTTATATATGCAAATACCTTGGTGTTACTCGCTCACATAAGTGCTCAATTACAAGGCTTGAATACATTTACAACTAGATGTAGTCTATCGAACAGAAACAAAACACGCGCCCACAAACAATACCTTATACTCTAGATGCCGTTGAGTCATCTGGAGCCCTACTGGAATCTCCCAGCCTATTCTGGCTTCTGCCATCATTTCTTGAAACCCTCAATGACCTCAGCTTGGAGGACGACCTTATCGCATGTATCAGAGGAGCCTCGTCATCTTCATCTTCGTCCTGCTTCTCGTCTTGACCATCTTCTTGATCAGATGAACTAATCATATCCTCTTCCTCACCTGAGCTGTGGCCATCAAACAGCCTCTTACCCTGTACATTACGCTGCTTACGAGGACGACCTCGGCGCCTCACAGTAACCCCTTCCTTCTCTTCTGCAATTACCCAGTAAGTAAAAGTTAGGCTGGAGAAAGAGATTTCACGATTGTTCCAAATCTAGGCCTCAAATGTTATTTCCATACAACCAAGGCTATGCTGCCATTGTACGATCCAAGATGCGGTGGTCTAGGGTGCAGGAGCAACTGACCAGACATTTTTGAAGCCATAACAACATATATTCTAAATCCCGTGCATGGAACTTCTCTTAAGCAAGGTTCGAGGCACCATAAGTCGCATGATATATTGCATATGCTTAAGGAGGATAGAAAATGCCAACAGATATACTGAAACAAGGAGGCACACGTTTCTCGTAGAGGGAGAACCGAGATGCCTCCATCAATTCCCAACATAGCTATAGCATAAGATTGTAAAAAGTAGCCTATACACATTGAAAAGCAACTTGAACCATGCATGTTTGTGGCCCTATATAACATAACAACTGTGCCACTTACATAGAGGCCATAATAACTACTACGCAAACCACTAAATTCTCTCTTTTCCAAATAACACCTGGAGGTACTATAAATTACATTAAATGTCACATATGGAAATGCAAATACCTGGAGGGCCTTCATTCTTTGCATACTTCTCATGTAGTATCTCAAGGAAAACGTGATATGGCCGCCATCCACTGGGATTTTCTTCCGTGTTCACACTCTCAGTCCTATTCTGTACATCCTTAATACTGCATCCAAAAGATGAGGTATTATCCCATTTTGAAGGGTTGGAAATGAGCATCAAATTCTTCTTGTGAGAAATTTGTTAGAAAAGTAAGTCTTACACATCCATGATATCAGGTGCAGGAAGTTTGGACACGAAGTGAAGCACAGAATACTCCAAGAAAGACAGATGCTTGGGAGCATCCAGAAATGCATAATCAATACCATCCTTGACAATTTTTAATATTTCCGGTCTGTGCTTGTTCCTCGCTGCACCAACAAACATACTAGAGAGACGAACAGCAAGATCCCTACATTCTTGCGAAGACTTCCCGTTGACTGATTCATCACTTTCCAGCATATGCCGTTGAAAAGCCTGACCATTTCACACTAAAACATTATATTAATGTACATTGATGCTTGTCAAGATTACTTATGAAGACGTGTCCCTACTGTAATGCATGTTCCAGACTTCCTTTATGCAAATGGATAGGACCTGACCTTTTTCAGTGCCTCAAGGAATGTAGTGGAGAGATCATCATCTTTTTTCCTCAGTGCAGTTATCAGATGCTTGACAATTTCGGTTACACCCGTCCCGTGCATAACATAATGAGAAATTATGTCCGAACCAAGATCATCCTGCTTCAACGAGTAATTGCATGTACATCACAACCAGCATAAAAGAAAAAGTATGTGAAGAAAAAAATGATGACCAAAACTCTCAGCCAACACTGCACTTCATAAGAAAAAACGACCCTTTACTTTCCAGTCCACAAAAAAGAGTCTTGAGTTTCTCATAAACACAAGATTGACACCCACCTTGGACACTGTATCGCTTGCTACCAATTTTGCTGCAGCAACCATGACTGCATCTCTATTTGTCTCCTCCACATATTCCTTATCCACATCTTCATCTTCTGTCTCGTCTGTGTGGTGCATCAGAAGAAAATATGCGCGTGAATTAAAAATTTACAGCATGAGATTTGAATCTTCACAAACAGCTCATTTCATTCTCTTCAGAAATAGCCAGGTGATGATGACCACTGACTGCCGAGTGAGTCCAAGGAAGATTATAATAAAGATCAAGGAAATCAGAGAGAAACTTCTATGTACAGTGACATCCAAACACACAACAGTATCATCAAACAAAGGAAATAGCCATGAAAGATATGAATATGGCATCCTCAAGCAGCATATCCAATATGACTGCAGTCGAAAGTCATCTTGCATTTGTTGGCATGCTATATGATGGGTACTAGAGGCTAAGGTTGTTAATTAGAGCTGCTTGTAAATCTGTTACTCACAAGCCGCTTCCTGTATCAGAATGTACACGGATAGTCATAGAAAGCACTTAGGCTGCATTCATTTCAACTTGGTATACTGCATAACAGAGACTCACATGATAAACAGGAACTGCAGTATGTATTCTCTATGGTAAAAGCAATCACAACCAATGTAATGGATGGAATATTCTTCGTTATATCCCAATTAAATGACCAACTAAATACATAATCTGTCTTATAGACACAACTGAAAAATTTCCCACTGGGAATTTCATCTTTGCGAAATACATTATTTTGTAGCTGCCAGTGCCAATTGCTATCTATCTTAATGAGTAAAGTCTTCAGATGAGTTGTAACACGGACCAGAGATTGGCCCCACCTAAGGATTAAGTTAATCAGGATGTAGGCCGCACATGCACTCAGAGAATAAGGTGCTATCTAAATTAATAGCCTATTTGTCAAACATTAAAAATGTACTTTTCCTACCTTTTTACTTCTCCTCAAAAGTTGAAAATGGAAACAAGATGCTCCAAGTTTAAAAATTGTAAAAGTATTATGATCAATTCTAAATGTAGAGAGAATATATTTTGAATAGTTTTAAGTATTGTTAACAAAAATCAAATTGTGAGAGCTGGAAGATCAAAAGTAATCCTTGCCAAAATTTCATTTTCTGGATATACTCACCCTGGAGAGAAAGGAAACGCTATACCTACTGATAAAGTGGCCCGTCTATATGTCATATCCACTGAAGCATTCTCTGTAACTTTTGGACCGAGATCCTTGACTATAACTATATGCAAGAACCACCTTAGACACGTTATTTTAAATAACTTTTTATGGCGATAGTGGTTCTTAAGCAAGCCCAGTCCATGCTGACCTTTATAATTAATTGCATAAGCCAGTCTTGTGATGTAAAAAGAGTTGAACATCTTTTGATGAAAAGAAAACACAATAATAGTTGGTCCTTGAAAGACTCGATCTCTATACGGACGGTCAATTAAACCAGAGAGCAAACGGCCACTAGAACTCTGGTCAAACGTCAATGAACCAACTGAACTCAACCTACCAGAGTAAAACTGCCTCATAATGAGAATAGGATTTGAAAGGTAATTAGATTGTCCAACTTCAATGCATATGGTTAATAACATCTTCAAAGCATAAATTCTTTTTGGATTTCGTTGTTCTTCACTTTTAATCCAGAAAACCAATTGTCAAGCATATTCTTCAGTAACCTTTCATACCAACCATCATCAGTCTAAAACAGAAGCTCTAAGGCTAACCATAATCAACATACTTAATGGCCATAACTCATCTTCTTTTTGGTCCAACTCAGTAACTGAAGCATAAAAAAAGGGGCACTGCAGAATTAAGAACCATAAAACCGAATCAAATACAATTTTTGTATTGCCATCCATGTCAGTATTAATGCTGTGAGTGGCCTATAAGGGTGCTAAAATAAACATTCAGCAGTGCTACTTTACACTTTGTTTGGACAAAAAAGTAAGGAATGAAAATAAGTCAAATGAATATGAAATTGAGATTGAAGACAAACAGAATATTTCCCTGTATCATGTTTTCATGAAAGGTAAAGAAAGGAGAAGAAAGTGAATGTCAAATATAAATTTGCATGAGAGAACTTTATCCCTAGAGCGATAATGACATATTGCTATGAAAGCTGACCAGTTGCTTTACCAATTCTCTCTTTTCTTCTCAAGTTGGAGAAATTAATAATTATGATATTTAGGCCGAGGAGAAAAAATTCTCGTCTTGCTTTCTTACCCTACAATTTTCTCTCTCTTCCTGTAAGATTTTGTGAAATCACTACCAATTGTTCTAAAAGCTTAATGAAGGTGTGATTTAATATTTAATTATTCTATCACTCCCCATCATGCTTATGTCTTTTTGCCTAGCACTAAGTGTGGATATATTTAATTAGGGAGACAAATGGGATCTGGAAAGATTTGAACTCGGGAACTCTAACTCTAAATACCATGCGAGATTTTGTGAGATCACTACCAATTATTCTAAAAGCTTAAACTTTTAGATGAAGGCGTGATTTAATATGTAATTATTCTATCACTCCCAAACATTGAAAAATGGCACATTCAGTCAATATTTTCTTTCCCCTTTTCACCTTCCATTTTCCTCTTTCCCCGACAAGGCCTTAGTTCACTCTAGAACATCTACCATGACTGCTCCTGCGGTGAGCAGCATTTCTTTTTGTATTAAACTATATAATATGCAGCAATACTGAGAGATATTGTCTCACCATTATGAACTCAAATATTATTTAGGCAAGTTCTTCGACTTTGGCCAAACGATATTACTATATCTAGAGCTGAAACCAATTAGTTTAAGAATAAACAAGGCAGATCTCAACTATAAGCAGACAGTTGCCCCTAAAAAATTATTCATATGATATCGACACTGCACTAGAGCAACATAACAACGTCACAATGCACATAATATCTACTAGTCAGCAACAGAAGAACCAAGTATATCAGAAGATTTGGCATTCGATTACTTAGCTCAAGAATGAAGGAATGCTCAAACTTCATATAACATATTGTACATGTATAACATGCTAACTAATGATTAAATGACAAAAATGAGCTAGAGGTTTTATAACTTCATAATCCTTGACTGAACAACTACCTGTAACTTCAAGCTGCTGTTCACAAAGTTTCCAAAATTTCTGACAAATAGAAGCATCTGGAGAATATCCTAAATTCTCCAAGTTTGTCACAGAAAAATTGGTCTTCCTGAAGAGAAACCATGATTCTGCAAGTATGGTGCATACCTAAAGCATAAAAATTGTCAGAGAAAGATCCAAACAAACTTGAGACAATGAGTTCAGCACATCGTTTAATTTCCAGATGCCAACAAAATCAAAGAACACATAAGAGGGAGAACTTACTCGGCAAGCCAGCTGATTTCCTAGTTTGCCCACTACCCCATCTGCCGGCTCGTTCAAGAAGTATTCCAGTTGCTCAAACAAGACATTACGCACATGTAACAGGGAGGTCACAGAATCTCTAGACACAGTTTCACTACTCACAATCGAATGTAGAGACCATGCCACATGCAAATACATGTTCAGAAGCAAAAAACTGGCAACCTGAGAGAAATGAACAGCATTAAATGGTGACATGATAAGAGCAGTCAGATTGGGGAATAATATAAGGAGAAATCTTGGGATGGAGACAAGAAAATCCACCCATCAATTGAACAACCCTATATACACTATAATGACCACAACTTTTGCAATTAAGGATGAAGAAGTTGCTGTGAGGGTCCCATGCACATGAACTAGCATAGCAAAGTGATGCTAATCTTTTCACTTCTGTAATACTTGGAAGTCACACCCAATTCGCCAAATTCACGAGGGGAAAAAAAAAAAAAAACAGCATACCATATCACATTACCTCGGCATTACTATCTTTGAAACTCCCAAGGATCCTCACAAAATCTTCATATAGGCTTCCTATGGTTACAGCCCTTGATAGCTGAAGCTCATAAAGCCTTTTCAAGTTCACCACAAGAGAGTACTCGTCATCACCATCCTGCAGGCTCAAATACATAACCTGTTTGACCACAAAGAGAGAGGGGAAGCACAGAGACAGAGACGAAGAGTCCAATAAAAATGTACCTCTACTTCTTTTATTGCAGATTTGACCTTTGCGACAAGTTCATCTTCCAGTTCTTTTAACTGATTACGTGCAAAATCTTGCAGCTCCCCTTGACTTTCAGCAGAGCAGTAGTTTATTGCCTTGACACAAGACCTCAATGCATCCTTCTCACCATGCTTGAAAAATGCCTCTTTAACAAGTTTAAGGATGGATTTGAAGCTCTGAAAAGTTGCAAAGGGATAAATGGCCATGCTTTTTAGTATTGAACACTCAGAATAAGATTTCGATACACACCTGCTCCTGTCTCTTTAAAGAATAGAGCTCCAGTCTCATGTGAACAATAATTTCAATAAGCGGTGGTATTTTTGCCTTATCAGCCATAAACTTCCGCAGGAGCTGGGGATAGCTCTTCATCATAGCAATGGTTATGTCCTTTCGGTTGTTTTCAAATGATTCCTACAATTGTAAAGAAAAAATTCAACAAGCACCATACGATCAGGAGAAGCTCCCTGACTTAAAAGGCAAGAACAAGACAACCAAAGCTCAAATAAAAATTCTACATGCATGTAATGACAGATTTAAAAGCAAGTTCTCTCAAGAATATTTATGAACAAGAAAATGACTTCTCATCAATTGATTAAAATTCAGTGGAAAAAACTAAAATATGCCATAAGCCAACCGCCAATCTTCATACTTAGCTTTCCCCTCAGACCCTATCAGACCTATAAAGTAGAGGAGATCGCTTGACTGACATATAAAAAAAATCATCTAAAGAAGTTTGAGCAGCGTTATAATAATACGATCAGTACAGAGAGGATGCACCTTCTGTGCTTTATTGAAATATTGCTTCCGATTGTCAGTAGCTGGAACAATCCTCTCCCCCACAGCTTTCTTAACAGAAGCAGAAAGAAGCCGCACTAGGTTGGTCCCGTCCTCATCAGTTAGCTCAATCACCGAATTCTCATCCAGCAGCATGGAGATGATACATTTCCAGTCCTGCGAAGGAAATGGGCTATTTTATGAAGAATCAATTCACACTAAATTAATTGCTGTAAGAAGTACACTTTAGTTTTAACACTATAACTCTTCTTTTAAAAAAAATTGAAGTGATAGAAGTTGACGCTTAAGTACCAAATTAGAACTCAGCCAATGAAGCAAATCACCAGACAATACTAATCCAATGAAATAAGGACCAAAATGAAGGATTAAAAGAAGCCAATCATGCATCTTTTAAAGGAACATAGGTATTAATCCTCAATAGCTACTTTAAGAATAGATTTGTGAAAAAAATTCTCGCTTTTTCCTTATAGACAAAGCCAATTCCACAGCTAAAGAATGCATATTGGTAGTATACACTCCATTGATGTGCCATGCGCATAAATTTCTTAACACAATCTGCATCAATGATTTAGTTACCACATTTAGTTTCCTGTAATCTTTAAAAAGGAGGTACAATTGACTACTGGACATAAATATGTACATAAGGCACATATGCAATTAATTCTTTTCCAGCTGCGAAAAGATATTCATTAGAAAAGTGGAAGAGCTAAATTTGCTTTCTGCTTGAACAAATTTCCTTCAGTAATTTCTGACACCATAATTGACGAAACTGGAAGCAAAAAATGTTAATGATGACCAATGGAGGATCACTTGATAGAGATGCTCATCACATGTGCTGGCAGATTGTCCTTAATAAAAAGGACAAGTACTTCAACTGGCGTTGACTCACAAGTTACAGTGGTTGGCAGCAAATAGATGGATGATGAAGGCTGGAGTTAATCAATGACAGGATGATCTATGGAAGCTATGGTTAATACTGCCATCTAAGTTACAATGGAAAGCATATGACTTCTGAGAAGTGGCCTATTTTCCCCTAAACAACTAATTCATTTTCATGAATTAAGTCCTCACACTATGACTTGACTGCTACAGGGAAAAAAAAAAATCAACAATCACTCCAATCTAGATGAAGCAAATGAAAGCCGTGATATAAGATATCTAGAAGGAAAAGGCAACATAATATTGGTGCTTTGTCCCAAATGCCGCTGTTCTGTCTGTGAGTACCATATCCATCTAGTCAGAAAGTCAAGGCAGTCTTTACTAGATAAGCTACGTAAAAGTAAGAACCAAGGTCTAATGTAGAGTCAAAACAACTACTTATAGCACCAGAGAAGGCCAACAATTTTACACACTACCACAGCTGGATGGAAGTTGCTATCTCTGTTCTTCATCTAAAAGTAGCATGTAAACATTAATTCTTTAACTTGTATATGCAAAAGATTTGCACCTTCATGGCTATCATGTACTCCCAGACATCGTCAATGACATAGATAATTAGAATCGGATCAGTCGAAAACTCCCTCAATATTTGCAGCATTCTGCCAAGATGGACCTCAGATGTGTCGTCACTGCCTGGACAAATGGAATATTAATCAAGCATCTCATTGTGGAATCTTTATGTGAACAAGCCAAGATGCAGCCCAGTAAGATACACAACCTTTGGATCCTGATTGGGAATTAAACTTTTGAGCAATAAGGTGATCATAAACTAATGCTCCTATTGCATGTCTGATTTCTGGCGGTTCATCAATGAGCAGATCATACAAAGGACCCAAGTCATCGTCAGGCAACAACTGATGCCTGCAAGGAATTAGTAGATGTAAGGAGACACTGACTACAATAATCAGCCACACATACACGACAAACCACTTGGATGCAAATGATTTTCTAGAGAAAAGGCTTTAACTGAATTACCTTAACAACTGTTTCACAAGTCCAATGCCACATACAGCCACAGATATGTCAATGTCATCAGCAAGCTCAATCATCCGATTGGAAAATCTTTCACTAAATAAGCCCAGAGTTGGCACGTTATCATCCACCTCATAAAGATTTTGCAAAGCAATTACAGATGCTTTCCTGACACCGGCATTCTTCAGGTGCAATAAGATAACAATACAGTGTTCAGTCTAGAAAACACCAAAAAATGAAAGCAGAATAAACTTCGATCCATAAACAAGGTAACATTTCCATTTACCTTATCATTCAGAGTCCATCCAAGATACTTCAAATATAAATCCTGTAAGAACAGGGATGGATATGACAGGATCCATACACCAAGCGATTCTATGCATGACATCCGAATATTGGGATCGATGTCTCGATAGCGGTGTACAAATAAGCTTCAAGATCAAAACGCAAATATATTAGGATACTCAGGATGGTTTTGCAAGGAGAAATTCTATCCAGTTGAAGTAACGCACCCAGTGAAAATTTTGCGCATCATCTCCTCTATCGTTGTTATCTTTTCATGAGTCGAGGATAATCTTTTATTTAGTGACTCCAAACGAGGACCCTCAGTTCGTTTCTTCTTTTCAGCATTTAACTGCCTCTGAGTAGTTTCTCTTTGTGCACCAAGTGCTTTGGCAACAGTAATAAAGGATGTCACAAGTTGGAGGCCCATCAAGGAGGCAACTTGACGGTAAACTCGTGGAGGAGTGCTGCTCAGCATAAGACCAACTAATATAAATGCTTAGAACTTTTTGCCATGTAAACTTCCGCAAGGATAGACCACTTACCATGACAGGGCAATGATATAGTCCACGCACTTGTCAAACAAGACTTGATCAAACAGAGGGCCATTTTGACACTCGATAACCAGATTGTTCCAAAAGGTGAGCAAATTATCTTGGAAGTTCTTAAATTCCTTTCTTTTTGAGTTCTGGTAGTCTTCAACTTCCCCTAAAATATAAAAGCATAGAAATCGGTAAAAGCACTCTCCAAAATAGATTGTAACAGAAAAGGTGCTTAAGCAACAAGAAAAGCAAAGAATAGTTTTGGGTGAAGCAAATAAACACAGGATCTTAAGATGCAATACAGAAGCATCTGCGTCATACCTGCTTAGCCAGAGAGACAAGAGCAACCACCACATCATCAACATCAGTCTCATCAAGAAACTCTTCCTTGAGATAGTATCTAGCACCACAAGCCTGAAAAATTGCCAACTCAATGAGAATCACAGCTGACACAAGAATATTAGGCAAAACAAAGTTATCTACCTTTTCTACAGGAGAAAGTTCTAGGAACCGAAAAGAAAACTCATTGGCCTAAAATGAATAGGGGATGTCAACAGAAAGATATGGCCTTCAACTGGCTCAGGTCATTCCAATTATTCTTCTTTCTTTGTTTCTTCGGACATTTCAAAGGGATAGATTCACACAGAAATATGGACCAAATTACCTCAAATAACATGGTCAGAATCTCAACCATTGCGGGTTTAGGATTCTTTTCATATCTCTCAACCCAAAGCTTAACCACTTGAGAAATTTGTCTGCCATTGCCCTTGATGACCTCTGCAAAGATATTACAGTTACACGATATCAATCGGTCAAGCGCGTAACCCATTCCAACAGAGGAATTCATTCTTAAAACCATTTGCTGGATCAAAGCAAAACAAGCAAGAAAGCACCTTGTTGTGTAACAAACCATGTGAACCGAATACAACCAGATATATATTCACATTCAACACAACAAGCCAATTGCCACCCCCCTAAAAAAAAAAAAAAAAAAACACAACGTAACAGATCTCCGCATTGGAACTCCAAACTATAGCAGATACGTGGCAGACGAATCGAAACAGACCGTGCTCAAACCGCTCTAACATGCACTAATTACACGGAGAAGGACAGCAAGGCGCAACCAACAAAACGCGGGACGTCAGAAAGCGCGAAGAGTCGTATAGCGAAAATCACCAATTAAGCTCTGGGCAGCCTTCGGGTCAGCGGCTTCCGCGGTCCGGTTCCGCTTGGGCTGAGGACGGAGGTCTTGGAAGTCGTCGAGAGAGTCCTCCCTCTCGGGGCTGTGGCCGGCCTCCTCGACGGCCTTCTCGCGATTCTCCGCGCCCGCGCCGGCTCTATGGCCACCGGCGGCCTGCGTCTGAGCCCTCGTCCTCTTCTGCGAAGTCGCACGCACCAATTCCACCGCATTAGCGCCCAAGAACCAGCACACCAACCACACACACACACACACAAACACACGCAGAGCAAGAGAGAGAGAGAGAGAGACTGACGGAGCGGCGAGTGGAGGTTTCGGGTTCCTCCATGACGCAGCGACGTATTCGGTTGCAGAAGCTCGATGAGATTTGAGGCGGAGAAGGAGGAGCTCGATTGCAGAAGCTGGAATCACAGTGCCCTAGACCGGAGAGAAGGAGCGAGGGAGAGAGGTGCTCTGCTGAGAGTATCCCGCCAAATGGTGTTTTTACATCATCGGGCCTCTGATTTTCATTTTTTACCTAATTACTCTTTTAACAAAATGGAAGATGATCAGTTTTTACCTTGAATTTGATTAACTAGATCTCGCCAGCTGTTACATCCTTTCTCCTCCATGTGGCGCAGCAGTTGACTAGACTTTAATATAAAAATGATAGAAGGAGGTGACTAAATTGTACCTAGGGGACGACACATGTGAAATTAAGGATCTTCAATCGTATGATTTTTAAAATGTATGAGGAAATCACAATAAAAGAACACGTTTTGTGTAATTAAAACATGATTAATGTATGAGACGACAGCCTTGAAACAAGCAATTTTCAAGAGTGGTTAATCATTGACTTCATCAATTCTCGCAATTAAAACTTTTTGTTCTAAATTCTACGCTCTTTATAATTTATGAACATCTCCCATCTAGCCCTCGACGGACACGCGCATGAAGATTTTCCAAGTTGGGGCGGGTATTAACTAGTTGATGCTTCAGACTAAACGACTGATCCATTTGGAATGATCTGTCATTATAAATTCTTCTATTTTTTTTCCTCTAAATTTAATGATACTGCGTTTTGAAATCGCTGTATAGAGCACGGCGGCAATTGACGGAGCAAGCAGGGCCCTGCAAGGGTGATCAAATCTTGTCCAAGTGACTTGACTCTCTGTTACGAATGACCACCGGCTTGACGCTGGTACGACGACCAAAGCTCTCACTCTTATGGTGTCTCAGTAAATTGGCGCTTCCCGTCACAAGGTTTAGCTCATGCACAAGGTCACATAAATTTCATCGCGAAAATGAAGACCTGACCATTCGCCGCCGTCGAGTTTTCCTCACTACCCTCTTATTGAGTTTGGGCAAATAAGTGCCCGGGCGCTGATTTCAAGCAACCTCTAGTTTGATCCACTGGGAAAAGATTGCCACAGCAACATTTTCATGTCCGCGATACTTGTGATCCGAATAAACAAATCAATTCACTAAACCCCACTTCCTTGCTCCCTTTAACTTGACGCACAAATCGAACCATTCAGTTTGATGCAAGACTTGTACGAAGGATGCATATAAACAGCGAGTGCATTTTACCCATTCTTCAACCTAGAAAGAACTTGGCACATCGGAGACATTTTACAGTTTCGGCCATGCATTGCATCAGAAGATGAAAGGGTAACTTTCAGATTAACCGCTGATGCAGTGATTGTTCCGTTGAAAATGCACACGATCACAGGCTTCATGAACTGCTGGCCACGGACTCGATAAGTAGCTTATAGCCATCTGGAACGGTTTCCTGTTTGCTCACGCACTCTGCCAAAGCAGGCACATCGGCACTTATGTCCAAGAATCTGGCAAGCAGAAGTAGCAGATGGAAGTCTGATATCCGCTTCACAAATGGAAGTGATTTTGTGCGGTCCAGATGATTCTTCAGTGCCCTGGTTGTCACGGGAACATTCCGGTTCTCAATAGGAAATGTTGTTGAAAGTGGACCCTGCATAGTAAAACAAATTTCAGGATAACGATCGTAGCAGATTGATTCACTCATGCTATTGCGGGGAGAAAAAAAAAACAGTAGAAATTGATCCAGCAAGAAGTTTCGCCAGTTACCAGAGCAACTCCACAATATAGAGCAACCCATAAGTAAATTTAATGCGGTGTGGCTTGTTTGAAAGTTACAAGTTAAGTCACCCCAGTGCAAATTTCCCACGTGGTGCATAATCTCCCAACTTCAACTATGATATGGTCCATTAATACAAGAACTTCCTACCATCTAAGAGGATCTTCAGATGAAAAAGAGGCAAAAGCTAAGAAGATCATTGTAACTTCGAACTTGAGGAAGAGTAGGAATTTGGATACCCCACTTTCAAGTTTCTATATTTGCATCTTTACCTGTGCCAGCACTTCTTGTACTTGTGCAAAAATGAGAACCCTCAAAGTGGGAGTGACTAACAATGCCATTAAAGTATAAAGATAACTCTACTGTTGAAGAACGTCAAATTGATCCAAGTACCAACAACCATTGTATTAGAATCTTTAAACATGTTATCAATAAAGACCAAGTGACATTGACCAAGACTGAACGAAATGCACTGCATTTCAAATGTTCAACTCACACAAAATGGCATAAAAGAGATTTTTCATGCCAACAAAGTGCTGCTTATTACTCTCTCCAAAGGGGTTGGCCCAGGCAACTAGTATCGCAAGAGAATTCAAACACATGCCCTCTCAGAAAGTGTTAGAAACCTTAACCACTATCCTACCATGGTTGGTGGTACCATGACACGCGCATCACTAACTGTCTAGTGGCTCAAGAATCGATAGGATTGCTTCCCAAATTACAACCTTTAAAGGGTTGCAGGACCAGCTTAACCAAGACACCTAAAAAGGAAATGCCCACAAAACCCTTACCAGCACAACTGCATGGAAACGTATGTCCATCCAGATCAAACTTATATGCATTAGGAATGGTCTATTCCGTCCACAAATATCATGGCAATCTATTTATCGTTTGACGATCTTAGATACTCAAAATCAAGACAACATGTCTAGGCGAAATTATGCCATTCTCATCACATGTTGACACAGGGCACGCCATCATAAAAAATTCAACCTTCTAAATTATAAACATGTTAAGCAAGGCAACTGCAAGTTTTTTTCCCTGCAAAAGTGAAGGTATCCAAGTTTGACAAGTATAAAAAGAACAATTTCACAGTATGACATGGTAACTGGACCAAACATAATTCTCGAAAACTGCATCCAGCATTTCCCTCCATTAAAAAAACCCGGCAACCAAAGGTCAGCAGCTGGAATCATGACACAACGTGACTCACTTCAGATATAATGCATTTGCAATGTAACTTATTTAGCCACATGCACTCTATTTGGCAAAGTCTAGCATGTGAACTTCTATCACCTACCCTCCATTCGACTACAAATCACTCATTTCTATCATCTCAAACACCAGAAGATGTCTCAAAATCTTACTGAGACAATTGATAACCTGTTGTATTCCAAACAGATGATGAGAGAAGCGGTGTCTATTACCAAGACACTCCTTCATGTGGCTTCTTCAACATCATATATTCTCAACCCGAACCCATTTTGAGGTGAGCACCTCCTCATTGCCCAACTTAACTGTTTGGCATTTATTCATCCAATCTATTTTTCCAAAGGAAGTGGTCAGCTCAATAGAAAACAGTATTTGGACAACTAAGTGATATCGGAAAATCCTCACTCATTTGCTGTTTCTCAATCTTCTCACTGCTCTCTAGTACAGATCTTATCCATTCATTCTAGTGCCAGACCAGCTGCAGTCTTGTCATCACTCCCCCCTCATCCCAGGAATATCACTTGATAAAGATACAAACTTATTGGAAAATATAACCAATCAAGGAAGCCAAAAGCACATAATCTCTTCTTTTTCTAATTCAGCTTGTGCTTTTTCGACTCAGAGGAACTATATCTTTCCTCTTTCAGCACCAACTGATGATACCAAAAGCACATAATCTCTTCTTTTTCTTATTCAGCTTGTGCTTTTTCCACTCAGAGGAACTATATCTTTCCTCTTTCAGCACCAAATGATGATATTATACAGACTCCAAGTTCACATTTTTGTAACCAAAATCACCAAAGGAACTTGCACAAATGTACATGCCAGGTAGCTCAATCACACGAACATGGCAACAGTCCCTATCAAAACATGATTAGCACCATGTACGACAGTATACCCAACTGCTGATCGACAAATTCTAATATCTTTGGGAGCATCTATACCAAACAAAATAGCAATGCTTGCATAAAGAGAAACACAGCATTTGTGGTGAGTTCCATCGAAGTAAAATGAAACACAGGGCAAGCAAACATACCTGATGGTCGGAAATCTTGACAACCACCAAGAAGAAATCGCTATCCACCTCCCTAGTATCCTTGACTCCCACCATCACATCCTTCTTCATCATCGAGAGCTTCGGATCCGCGTCCTCCCCGATCTCGGTCTCGAACCACCCTTCCTTCCACAGCCTGATGCACATGTCGCTCATCTGAAAAGCCTCGAAATGCACATCAGCCCCGCCATCCTCGTTCACCTCCAGCTTCACCACGGCGGTCACCCACTCCTTCAGCCCGGTCTCCGCATGATACTCCACCGCCTGCAAGACCTCCCGATTGGACAGCGTGTAATCCTTCTTGTCCTGGCTCACGGTCTGCGAGAAGATGAGGCCGACCCTCCGCATCCCCAGCCCGACGGCGATCGCCTCCACGAGCCTCTCCTCGTCGGGGTCCCTGAGGAACAGCAGGTTCTCCTCCGTCCCCTGCTGCGGCGGCTCGTAGATGAAGTCCACCTCGACCTTCCCCTCCTCCGACACCGTCCCGTACATGAACCCGCCCCGCTTCACCGCGAAGGCGAGCGTCTCGTTGATGTAGTGCTGGAACGCGTTGGCGGCGTCGCGGTCGAAGGAGACGAGCTCGCAGTGCGGGGCCTCCTGGCGGGCGACCCGCATCTGGCGGGCGATCAGGTCGTCCATGGTCATCTTGCGGCCGAAGGAGCCGGCGGGGAGAAGGCGGCGGGGCGGGCGACGCTGCGCTCTCCCTCGTAGTGGACGTAGACCATGGAGCCGTGGCCGATGCCGAGGGAGGAGAGCGGGGCGTGCGGGGCCGACAGGTCGGTGAACCGGGCGAGGTCGTCCCGGGTCTTGGCCAGGAGGAGGTTCTGGTGGGCGGACAGGGTCTGGCTCTGCACGGGGATCTGGAGCCGGGACTGGATCAGGGCCTTGAGCTGGGCGACGGTGGCCTGCGGGTCGTCCACCTCCAGGCGCTCCAGCCCGTCCCTTGACCGGATTCGAAGCAACATCGCTCGGGTCCTCGCGATTTGCAAGTGCAGAGCTCTTGGGGATGATGATGATGATGGTGGTGGTGGTGGTGGTGGTGGTGAGATTGGAGGATCTTGTGAGGAACTTCGAGGATTCGAAGGGAAATAAATGAGGATGAATCGAGAGGTGAGTGGAGAGTGTTCTGGTTTTTTGGTGGGGGGATTTCTTGAGGAAGGGGAAGAAGGAAAGAACCGAATTTTCACTTCCTTTCCCGGAGGTAGTCTTTACAGGGATAATTGTCTCCGGCCCCCCGCCGTTAACTTTAACGTTATTGCACGACAATCCCTCGCTTTAAGGGTAATTACCCTTTTCCCCCGTCATTTTATGCGAAGATGCGATAACTCGCGATTTTTTTTTTATTAAAGTTTGCAAGATGCAGGGTTGCCTAATCCAAATTTTATATAATTTAATTCGGGAGGCCGGACGTTAAACTTTGAGGTTAATGTCATTGAAAGTCTCAAACCATCCCCTCCCGTTTTAATTAGTGTCTCACGAAAAACTTCATGATGCTATATTTGGATTTTTGACAAGATGAAATTTAGTTTGAAGTAAAAATATTATGGAGTGTCGATTTGAGACTTTTGATGATAGTCAACGGTGATCTAATAATATGTTGGAACATGGTTATATATTGTCACAGGAGCTTTGGACTAATGAAAGAAATTTAACAAAATCCGAGCCGGAATATTACATGGCTTTATAGAGCATTATTTCATCTTATTCAATATCAATGACTTTCAAGAAGGTATAATTTGTTGACCCATAGCATTGGGCGGGAATGTCGTAGTATGGTATAAGATAACAAAACTTTTTTTGATGTCGCAAGAGTTTGAATAATCTAAAGAGGGTGAAATAAATTTAACAAATACTCTTTAGATTCTCTTAAGAAAATTAAACTCTTGTTAGTCATTACACCATCTCTTAGAGTAGTCCTAAAATTTACACTCAAAATGTATTGTAAATGTCTTATTAATACTATGATTCATATGAGTTATAGTTACAAGTTTTAAGACTTCTATGGAGACATTGACAATAATAGAAAATACAAGTTATTATTATCAGTATATACCCAAAATTGAGTTAAGAGTGCAGTCTTACCAAGACTATTCCTGTGGCACATCTGGCAAAAATAAAATGCAAATGAATTCAAGACCTTTATATTCCAATAGAACACCTCTGACAATATTTAATCCAGAGGAAACCATGGAACTAGTTGATCTTGCTACGATCTATTCTAAGTTCTCCAACACCGCCCCCGAGCACTCCGACGGCGCCCATCCTCTACATCGACTGTGCAAATTCGGTGAAGATCTCGTTGAAGTCCGAGCAACTTGGATGCGAATGTGGTGCCTCGCTTGTTGGTCGAAAGAGCGGCATCAAATTGGAAGAGGCCCATGCTTTGAAGTATAATAGGGTAGTAGTGCCTATCGAAGCTCCGCGAGTTACCGGGGTCAATGGCCATGGTGGTGGTCGTGTCGGAAGTGCTGCACTCGCCCTTTAAGTAGGTGATATAGGTGGAGTTGAGGGTGGGATGGGTGTCGCCCTTTTCCAGTGAAGTTGTAGAGCCTATTTGTTAAAAAAGTGTCACCACCCTTCTTCATAACCTTAGCAATCGCATAAAATCCTTAAGGAAATATGATCATGTTCACATAAGGGCGAAGCTCTTTTCACCCTTAATATGGCTGCAAGCACGCTGTTTATGTTACAACGACATAATTACTATTGACAGCATTGTTTATGACACTTCTAATAATACCTATATAGTAAAATTGATATTAATTTGTAGATGGAGTGACAACTTTACATGGCTATTGCCATGTTACTAATCATTCCACTTGTTGAGAAAAGTAACGTCATGTTGCGACATTTACTGTTTAGGTGATATCATCTTATACTTTGTTGCAAAGGACACTAAATGAATTTGGATTATTCTAGGATCTCAATAGGTACCGCATTCCCTTCGCTATAGGATTAAAATGTGATAGATCTCACCCGCTCTACATATTTCAATCTGGATGGATATGATTTTTTACTTTTCAATCCAAAAATGAAAAGTCTATACCTCCTAAGGCCCATGGGCTCACCCTTTTACAAACACCTAAATTATTATTTTGAACGGAACATTCCCTTTCAGGGCTTAAATCCGACAATTCGTAGCGAAGAAGTCATGGCCCAAGGCAAATCTCCTATGATGCAAACATTGCATAATCTTGCATTCAAGTATACTAGTGTGTGATTTGACCCTAAAAAAAAAAAAGTTATACTAGTGTGCAAATTTGTGCCTCCAACACAATGAGAATAATAGCGATATATATAGCATAATTAGATCAATAGGAATTTTTTAATAAAGGAAATTACACGGGAGAAACTAATAATTATAGTGATTTGGAGAGGAACCTCACTCGTAACTTGAGCGGGACAGGTTTGGGATTTCTTTTACAAACCTAGGAACGAGTTTCGAATATATTATAAAACAACGGGCTCCAGACAAGATAGGCCATCCCAAACCCACCTTGCTGCCGTCCTTGCTCTGGCTACTTGAAATGACATAGCCCGTGACTAGGCCCATATAGAAGCCCTAAACTGTTAATAGCGCCCTGAGTCCTTAAGCCTGTATAGGCCGCACTTCCGCTGAAATGACCAGTTCTCACCGCTTTTTGCCCGACAACAAGAAACAACTCCTTCATTTTGCACGCTTGCGCATGGTATCTTGACTATTCGCGATTGAATGACTACTTGTCCTTCGAGCAACAGTCCCTCGGGACGTTGTTGATATGAAATCTTGTTCGCATTTCGCATGTACATGTACTCACCCTGACGGGGCGATCGTGGAATTGCAGCCTAAGGAGCTTCGCTGGCGAGTCGGGATTGGCAGCGATGCGCATCCTGGTGATGTTCTGGACCGTTGTATCGGGCTCGGGACAAGCGTCGTCTTGTCGAAGTTTTTTCCACGGACCTCCACGACAAACCCGCGAATGGAATCCTGGTACACACCAAGAAGCTCCCCAAGCTCAAGCTGGTGACGATCTTCATTTTAAAAGGGAGATGACCTTTATGGGGATCGAATTTTGATGCCAGAGAGTCGTTTGGATGCTTGGAATGCGCAGTTAATCGAACGGTAGATATGGTTAGTTAGTTCTTTAGTGGGGGACTATCACTGCAGAATCTGATTTCTGAGCATGAATTTATTGTACGTATTTAATTCTCTTTCAATCTATAATAAATTACTTAGCATACTGCATCTCTCATTAGATTGATAAATGTTTATATCTCCGTAGAATACATGTGTATGTAGTTTGATTTGATTTACATAGATTGTCTCAAATACATGTTATGTACACAGTTGTACTCAAGATAAATCATTCCACTTCCAGACATGGCTTTTAAAAATATACGAGGTGCATTTCTCAAACCAGATTTTACAGCGACTTTGTACAAAGTTACATTATGAAATACGGAGATGCAAAAATTCCCTCTCTCTCTCTCTCTGTTTTTTTTTTCTTTTTATTTTTTGCTCTTCAAGCAAAATCAGTTACTTTAAGAGCTTAAACAGTTAGAAAACGGTTTGATACATGTTATTTTCCTTATCAAGTTGTAAGTAGTAAACTAATGAAAGCTGGACAAGTGCGAACTCGATGGTTTTTATGAATAATGGGCAATACCAAATAAAGTGCAAAGAAAAACAAAGTGGAAAAAGACCAATTAGGTTTATATGTTCATTGTCTTTTTAATACTAAATTTAATGGTTAGTACCTTGAAAAACCAAACCGGTACACCTGTAACAGATTTATCTTAAACTTATTTTTTGATCACTATAAACTCTAAATCAGTATATCTTTGACAAACTTACCAAAAACCGGTACATTTGTAATGAATTTACATTATATTAATTTCCGTTAATTTTTACTATTAAATTACTAAGTTGAATGATACATGAGAGTTGATTAGTATACCAATTTGTGATTTTACTCTCAATTTGTCATAATTATATCCAATTTAACATATGATATATTTGTTATAAATGTACCAGTTTAGGGTTTTTTGCGGTTGAATAAATTAATTTTAGATAAATTTGTCATGAGTATATCAATTTGAGATTTTTTTATGATTAGTCGAGATAAATTTATCGCAAGTGTACCGATTTGAGATTTTTTATGATAAAAAAATTAATTTTTTACAAATTTGTCACACGTGTATTAATTCGGAAGTTTTGAAGGTATTAATTCTAAATTTAATAATCATTTTTTTTCTCGAGCCGCTTGTTTAAAGTTAAATAGCACATCAGATGTTTTGGCAACTTTCTAGATCTATACATAAATACCATATTCGACTTATGACTTCGAGACCACCTGAAAGTGTGCAAACCCACTTTTAGGGCTACATAATTCAAGATGAATCGTTAGCTGTTGTATGTGTACTTTCAACGAACAAATTCCGATTTGCTTTGTCTTGATTTCTTAAATCAGATCTAGAGAAGGATTGAATGAAACACCCCACGAAATTTCGTTGTACTTGCCACATGCAACGTTCGCAGGATGGGCCATTAGGCAATGATGAGGGTGTTAGGGGCTGCACTGATTAAAATGTCGTGGATATTCTATCCCATTCGTACGGTGGAAAAAGAGAAGCGGATTCGCGTGAATAAGAGAAGGGCACGTGATCACATCATTCGTTCATTTTAAATCCACCGAAGCAGAGTTAATGAAGAGCCCCTTTTGTTTTTTCAGGTTTAATTCAAGATTTTGTTTTGCCAAAACAGATAATATGGATATCCAAAGATAGGAATTGAACTCGAGACCTTGCGTCGTCTATAAAGTCAAGCACTTTTGATCGTGGGATTACTGCCACTCGGTCCGTCTAAGCGTGGAGGTTAAATAGGCGGACTTCAAAAACAATCTCGTTCCTAATTCAATTTGGCTGAGTCAAGCTAGGCCTAACTCAATATTGAGTATGTAGGTCATTTTGGTCTAATCTTGATTTCAAAATTATGACTAATTGCAAACTCAGTCCGTTCAATTTCAACTCACCTATTTGAGCAAGCTAACTTGTAAATCCATAGGAAGAACTGATTTGGCCCATAACTGAAACATATTTTCTCCCTTTATGTTGCAAAGTTTGGTAGCTGCAGAAGCTATAGCTTCAGGATGTAATGCTGCCTTTAAGTAATGAAATACCTATATTACTCTGACCAAAAAAAAAAAAAACTTGTAAATCCATATAATTAGGTTTTGAGATCATGAAGTTGGTGATTTGTGATGCTTAAAGAAAATTCTAGCATTGATATGTCGGATCACACGTAAGGTAGTCAAATATTTCTAAAGAAGATTTGCAAATTGCCCTAAGATCATAAGTCACTTTGGGCAATTACCCAAAATACTTAATTTAATTGCGAATATACTCTTCGAATACAATGAGAGGGTAATGATACCAATAGCCTATGAACATTTGTAAAATACTCCATGATATCCTTAAATTTTACTAATTAGGTTTTGGTTAAGCATGTAAATTGTCAAAAACTTCATTTTTAGGTCCGTGTGAAAAATACTGTTGAGAATGTGTGTTTTGACTCTTTTAGCGGCTACAGAAAGGAGAGTTGGCTAATAGCAATGAAAACCTATGTAATGCTTGATTTTTCTAAGTGAAAGGATGGCATTGATGACTCTTTTGACATTCAATGGCTCATTTGGACTTAACTTAAGTGTGGTGGCTTATAGAGAAGCAAAGTCTTTCCGGATTACAATTTCATACAAAATCTTTATCGAGTCTAGCTAGTCAATCTATAAATATTTATTTCAGGAGCCAACTTTTGAAATCGGCAAAAGAGGTAAAGACCCAAAATTTCGAAAGTCGGGGCAAGACTTTTTCAATCAACCTTAGAGCAACTTCTTCATTCTGGTGATCCGAACACCTAAAGCAAAACGAGGGGATGGAAAGCTCGCAAGACGATGCAAAATGGAACGTTGAAAGATACCGCGGGGGAGGGGGAGGTATCAAAACGTGAATCATCCAACAAACGAAAGCGGAACACAAAAGGCGGTCCGATTCAGTGAAAAGGTACAAACGAAAGTATACATGGGAGCCCCCCAAAATATAAATAATTAAATAAAGCTGAGAAGACGCAACGATCGAGTTCGCTCGATGCCTTCTCCCTTTTTGAAATTCAAATAGTGCAAAGTGGGGAGAGAGAGGATCCGGTGGTATCGCGCTGTCCCCGCGGGTCCCACCGCTCCCGCCTTGCTTTCCGGGCCCCTCCCCGGATCGAATCCGGGCCGCTCCTCCCCCTGCTCTCCGTCTCCTGGCCGTGCGATCGCGGCGGAGGCAGATCTCACGTTTTTGGAGCGACCTTCTTTCTTTGCTGTCTTCCGAGGTGCGTCGTTGAATTTTGTTTTGCTTAAAAAGAAAAAGGACAGAAATGATTAATGACGACACGAAACGACAAATTAAAGAAATAAATTGGATGGCGATGTCGGGTGTTGCATTTCGCATTGGATGCTTGTTTCACTGCTACCCCAACCAAACAACCAAATCGATTTTGCCTAGGATGCTTTTGTGTTTGATTTTTGATTTCATGTCATTTTGAGAGAGAGAAGGGAGAAGTTCGTGTTTTTATATGGAGGTACAGATTTGGCATATATAAAAAGAATGATCGAATATGAAATAAGTGGAGTTTTTCTGCCGTTTTAATTTTCGCGAGACAAAAGGGTTTATTCCCTCCTGAGAGCTCAATCTTTTAGATGGAGAAAAAATAACATATCAATCACACTATTTTAAAGACAGAGTCTTTACAAAATTTCTTATTTTGTAATCTATATGAACACGTAGTCTCTTTTCACAAGTTTGCTCATTCTACATTTTTTTTTATAGAGATATAAAAGGCGTGTTATTTACTCTGTGTTATATGTGCAATGCCAAGGAAATTTTTTTATACGATTGTCCTACAATGGTGATAAACTTTTAAAGTCCACTATAACATGGAAATTACATGGAAATTTCCCTTTTCACTTCTTGAGATCCAACGTGCAAGGACGAATCACAGAAAGGTCATCAGTGTTGCCCCCTTGGCATGTTTGGATTCTTCAATGAATACTGGCTAAAATTTTGCAATTTTTTTTTCGTTTTCTAAGCATATATTTTGTCAAAGCTCCTTGTCTCGTTGTCTTCGAGTTAAAGCTCTATATCCACCATTGCCAACGTATGTCCTATGATATATATATAACATCTAGTAAAAGGAACCAAGCTACTCTATGCAACTTCTTGATGTTGTTGAGGGATTGTTTGGTATAGATGTTGCCGTGTTGTACCGTAAAAATTCTATATTTTTGGCCAAGTAATATATACGACTTCTTGGTATGATCAAGAGATTGAAAGATATTTCATATTGAAAAATCTGAGTAAAAGTTAGCCTGCTACTAGAATGTTGAAACCCTTTAGGTTCACCCACCCATTCAATTTATTTTATGCAAAACACAAAACCTAAAATTACAGCTTGTCAAAGTAAGTCAATAGGTTCAACCATAGAGGTAATCAATGGAGGCAAGTCAAGGTTGGGCCATAATATTATTTCCCACGTGCATCCACAGACAAAAAAGATAAAAATAATCTTAGATGGATACGCTTGTAACCTACTAAATCTATGATCAGTTCTATTGGTCAAGATGTTTCTTGGAAAGCAGCTATAAGGTCTCATGGTCTTGAAAGGTTCCGTCTTCTAAATATTTGTGGAGTGCCCGTGTCAAACTCGAAACTTCCATTATGATCTAGGCCAAATTTTTGGGCATCCCAAACGCCAACCGAGCCAGGCGATGCAGCTCCCTACGCGGTGATCATGACATGGCGTTGAGGACCCGTACTTCCATAACCATCAATCAAAACCTCCACACATTTCTTCGCAGAAAGCGGAAACTCCTGAGAGTTACACAAAAACCCCTCCCCCCCCGGCCCATAAATCACGCCGATATCGCATGAAAAGGGAACTCCCCCTCGTCGGGAACATCAAACTTTTCCTCGAATCAAGGACGGTTTCCATTCACGTCTACCCCGATATGCAAATATCAAGCACTCATGTCCATGCGGACTTAGCAAAATTTTTCATTTATTTCCTCCGTGGAAAAATGAAAAGCGAACAAGATCATTAGATCCTGCTCATAATATCATCATTGACCCACCACCTCCCCCGTTATGATGCAGCTGGCCAACCCAACCCCTCAACAAAACTCACCTCTTCTTTTCCCTGGATCGACCCTAATTGCCGATCATCCCACCTAAATTCGGTGCTCTAATGGCGTTACTTAATTCCTTTCCCTTCTCGGCCCAATTAATTACATTGCGCGCACGATTCGATGTTCCAATTCCAACAACGTATACGGAATCGACTGTTACCGAACACGGCGAACAGTGCCCAGGTGGTCAAACGTGCGTGTCTTGGGGGACGGTCAAGCCGAAAGCAAAATTCATTTATCAGCGGGGTTGTCTCCAGATTCCTAGGGCCTGACGAATCTAGTGGGGAAAAGAAGAAGACGTGACGGACCGGCGTGAAGGGGTGGAGTTGGACCGGGAGTGGCACGGCCCCGTAAATAGAGCCCACGAGCGAGGTCAAAAGTCCCGACATCGCGGATAAAGCAAGCCTCCCGAGGGGAGAAATTTGAAAAACCCCCCGAAGTGGCCGTTTGGAGACCTCCCCAAAAGCGAACTCAAAAAACCTTCTTCCGCAACGCCCCAGAGCAGAGCAGCTTCAAAAGTCCCGACTTCAATGCAGCCTCACCCTCCTTAACTCTCTCTCTCTACTCTCTCTCTCTCTAAACCGAGACAACAGAAGCAAGAAGAAGAAGTTGGTCGGGAGAGCAAGATAAGAGAACAGGAACGGGAACGGGAACGGGAACGAGGACCAGCCATTTTACAGAGGGAGATGACAGGGCCAGTGATGGTGACGAAGAGCGGAGGTTGCGGCGGCGGCGGGGGAAGCGCCAAGAAGGCGAAGACGGCCGCGGCGGCGGCGGCAGCGGCGGAGGAGGAGCAGAACCAGCTCTCGGTGCTGGCCCTCCTGGCGACGGCGCTGAGGAAGTCGATGGCCTCCTGCAGAGTCGAACGGGGAGAGGAGATGATGGCGGCGGCGGGGGCGACGGCCGCGGTCGTGACCCACCACATGGAGATCGGGTGGCCGACGAACGTTCGCCACGTCACCCACGTCACCTTCGACCGGTTCCACGGGTTCCTGGGCCTCCCCGTGGAGTTCGAGGTCGAGATCCCTTGCCGGGTCCCCAGCGCGAGGTAACCCAAAATTTGAAATTCTTCTATCTATTGAGCTTCGAAAAGATTGGTTCTTTTGGCCCCTTTTTTTTTTCCTTCCCTGTTTTTGGGTCTTTGGAGTGTTGATGAGTGTGGAATTTTGGACAAAATGAAGTGGGTTTTACCTCAGGTGCTCCAATGGTGTGGAGTTCAGATCTGAGAGACGTCAGGTTGTTTGGTCACTTCCTTTTGCGTTTCTGGTTTGATTTCTTTTCTTGTTGGATCAGATTTCCGGGCTAGAACTGAAAAATTGCACTAGTTTGATTCGACATACTAAACTTAGCTTCAATATACGATTTTCACTTCAATTTGGCACATTCTCTAATTTGGTAAGTTAAAGTTTTTTTGCTTGGGTTGGGAAAGTGAAGCCGAGAGTTATGAACAAGTCATGGTTATCGAATGTACCGGATGAGTCTAAATTGTGTCGCTTGCCTATGCGTCGATGAAGGCCAGTCTTTTTTTACTAGCTGAAAGGTCTCTGCTTTAGAAAGTACCAACAAATTGGTTAAAACGAAAAGGTATGGACTTTATGCCCTATGTCGGTTGGTTCTTTCTTATTTGCTAGTCTTTTTGATTTGGACATTTGTGGTACCAACCTTTAGGCCATATTCTCTTACTTTACCACGAATTTGTTTTTCCCGCGGGCTCGAATCTTCAGTTTGTTTGCGTTTGAACTTGATTTGCATGTCTTGGCCAAAAAGGAAAAAAAAGGCTTAATTTTTGGTTCTTCTCTCTTGCAGTGTCAGTGTGTTTGGAGTCTCGGCTGAGTCGATGCAGTGCTCGTATGATTCACGGGGAAATAGCGTCCCTTCCATTCTTTTGCTCATGCAGGAGCGGCTTTACTCGCAAGGCGGTTTGAAGGTAGAATCACTCTCAACTGATATTATCTTAAGCCCTTGGTTTTTACCCTAAATCTATCTGGTTCTGCAGGCCGAAGGAATTTTCCGCATAAACCCGGAGAACAGCAAAGAGGAGCATGTGAGGGACCAGTTGAACAGGGGCATTGTGCCCGATGATATCGATGTTCACTGTTTGGCAGGTCTAATCAAAGCCTGGTTCCGAGAGCTCCCCTCTGGCGTGCTCGATGGGCTTTCCCCTGAACAAGTTCTCCAATGCAACACTGAAGAAGAATCTTTCGAGCTAGTGAAGCAGCTAAAGCCAACCGAGTCGGCATTGCTCAATTGGGCTGTCGGTCTTATGGCTGATGTGGTCGAGGAAGAGGAGTTCAACAAAATGAATGCACGAAACATTGCGATGGTTTTCGCGCCAAACATGACTCAGGTACTTAATCAGATCTTTCAGAAATTTAAATATTGGTCTGGTTTGACAAGTACCATCCTTATCCTTCTGTGAAATTCAACATGTTGGCTTTGTTGATTTGGACTGCAAGGTGAGGGGATGATGAGATAGGTTACTCGGATGACGAAAGAGAAAAGTGGTTAGAAGAGATAACTCCAGCCGCAACTGTATAAGTTCACAAAAACTATTGCCTTCTGTCGTTATGATACTAAAAGCCTAGCTCAAATTTGTAGGATTTCTGTAATTCTTCTAACAATCGAATATGAAAATGATATCATTAAGTTGAATTACTAAAAGGAAGTCCAACTTCCAAAGAGCAAGAACTTAAGCAATGCATCCTTCTTTTCTCTGTAGATGTCCGATCCATTGACAGCTCTGATGCACGCTGTGCAAGTAATGAACTTGCTCAAGACTCTGATCATGAAGACTCTCAGAGAACGTGAAGAGGCTGCTGCTGGAGGATACTCACCCATGTCATCTCGTTCATCCGGGCAACAATCCGATTATGACTATGATAGTCAGCACGAGATGGATACCAGCTGTGAATTAAGAGGGCCAACGTCAGACCTTGATGACAACGATGATGCAAATGACAGCCGCAGCTGCGTGGAAGAAGACGAAGGCAGATCATTGAGTGAAATAGAGGATTGCTTCTTGAGGCAATTGGAAGAATGCAATCATGCGGAAAATGCAAATGTTTTGTCTGAAAGGCCATCGAGCGAAGTGGAACAAAACGACGGAAGTCCTACAAATTGCTTGCATGTCAATGATGAGTCGGGTATTTCATTCACTGATAGCAAAAACAGGACTTCCACTTTGACGACTAGCGATGGAGAAGATTCTGGGACAAGTTGGAGGATGGGAGAAGCATAAGTCATTGACATAAAGAGTCCACAGAAAGAAAGCGAAAGGACGAACAACGTGGAGATGGTAGATTTGTTCTCTCGTATGCCCTCGGTTGTCTGACCGAACTCTTATTTCCCATTCTTCGGGATCATAGTCTGCAGATTTCATGTGCTGTCTTAGAGTCATGACTTCTTAATCTTATGTACATTATACTTCTGGGTGTGTTGACTTCGAACAGTGATTGGGAGTGCTTTTTTGCTAGGGTGGATTTTTAGGATCGGGGTTCAGCTCAGGGCTGAGCTGCTGAAAGTTCATGCTTGTTTCGTAGTTTTCTTAACCAAGGATCCTAACCTTGTGATGGAAATCTCGCCCGATTCAATCTGTACGTGAAATTCATGTAGGAGGAGAATTGGTGATCCTTAGGTGGATTACCACTGATTGTGCCTTTCCTAGTGGAGTTTTTCTGTTGTCTAATTTACTTTAGTCAGAATTCTTGTGCGATCTTTTTATTTTCATATTCGTGGGACAAGGACGAAAGAGAGCCTCAAAATGTGTAGTTTCTTTCGCATTCATCGGTCACGCAGTGAGGCAGGCCTGCAATAAATTGGGGACACGGGAGATGTTTTCTTTTGGATCTTTGGGACTGTCTTTATGTCATGGTGTTTGCATTCGGTACCAATTCTGGCTCAATACATCGGCACAACCCGTTTGCCATCGCTATGTCTGTCTATACCTTATAAAGATGTGCGCACATTAGTTCAAAATATTCTATGTGGAATGTGCATGAGCTTTGCACCACGGCGATTCCCATGGGAACTCCAGGCTGAGGCGATCTCGTATTGCACACCTTCGGACACCGCCTTTTGTTCATCACCCATTGAGGAGCTATAGAAAAGGGCAGGGTCGATATATAAGGAGTAGTCGAAGCGGGAAAAATTGCAACGTAGGTGATTCACATGAGGCAATGAAGAATAAAATAGATAGGATGTCGTGATTCATACCCCATCAAAGGCAATGCCTGAGAAGCTTGGCTTGAATATTCATATATTGCGTAACACTTAATTTCATATGAAAAAAAATTAATTAGTTCAAGATGATTGCCCCCTCAAAAAGCAATAAGATGTTGTGATATGCTCCCAAGAATATCTTAGACATTTTTATTTTCACCTACGCATTTTAACCTTTTTTTCATGTACTGTGATTTTCATATGATTTAATCTTATGTTTTGTACAACTATATACTAAAATATATGTCATGCTCTCAAGCTACACCTCCTTCATGGTCATTTTAATTCACGTATCTCTATACTAGCATACGCGCATAAGCGATGCCTGTATAAAATACAAAAATACATATTTTTTGAAGTACACTATAGATACAAGATAATGCAAGATAGTGTTAACACCGACAATTATTTACTAGAAATATAGATAGAGCTTTCATTATAATTAAAAGCCGACATCGTTGTGAACACATAAATTGCATGATTTTAGCATGTGAATCTAATTATCTTTTAATTATTAGCAAAATGGGATTTATATCACATTATGAAAATTAATCAAGAGCTTGAATAAAAATATTTAAGAGAAAAAAATAAGTAATGAAGTTAAGCGGCAGTTATGGAACAAAATTAATTAAATATCTATCTATAGTGTACTTCAAAAAAATATGAATTTTTGTAGTAATTACTATTTCAAAATAGTTCTGTAATGTAATAGAGGATCTCCCTGAAGACCTGATACTTATCCATCTATATGGATAGCTATGCCTCCGGCGAACTCGCACCGGTGCAAGTACGTCTGCGCTATCTTAGCTTCCATGAGCTCCATTCCTCTCTCGTACGATATTGTGAAGTATATAAAGACTCACCTGGTGCTCGTCCATAAAGTTTGGAACCCACTAAAGCAAATATATATCTTTGCAAATCAATTTTCCATATCGATAAAAAATGATAGATCTATAGTCATTTTTTAATGGATAGGAAATGAACAAAAAATCATTTAATTTTGGATAACGTGATCCACATTTATTTTTTAGACATGCAAGTTAATTTTGGATAAAACCCATCCCACTATTATTTCATAATGTGATAAATCTCAATTCGTTAGCACTTAAAAAAAAGAATTAGATTTACATGCTAAAATTGCGCAATTTGCATGTTCATGCTGACGTCGACTTTTAATTATAACAAAAGCTCCTTCTATTTTTCTAATAAATGATTACCAATGTTATCACTGTCTTCCATCAGCTTTTATTTATAGTGTAATTCAAAAAAATATGTACTTTTGTAAAGATTACTACTACAAAATAGTTTAGTTCTCTAATGTAATGGAGTATCTTCCCCAACATGTGATACTTGACATCCTGCAACACCTCATCCACTCGACCAAAGTGACTTGCCTAGTTGGTTCAAATTTGAATGTAACATGAACTTACAATATCGGTCCATCTTAGATGGATCAGTATGCCATCAGTGAAGTCACGTTGGAACAAGTACGCTTGCGACATCTTGGCAACAATGACCTCCGTTTTGCTAGAATATGGTCGTTCCTCTATCTTGATGCGTACGATGTTGTGAAGCATGGGAAGACTCACCATGGTGGTCATGCATGAAGTTCGCAAGCCACTAAAGCACATATATCTTTGCAAATCAATTTTCCATACCGATAACAAAGATAGATCTATAGTTATTTTTTTAATAAATAGGGAATGATAAAAAAGACCAAAAAAAAATGATTATTTAATTTCGGACGACATGATCCGCTTTTTTTTAGACAAGCAAAGCAAGTAAATTTCGAATAAAGCCCACCCCACTAATTATTTCTCATTATTCTTGTCTTATTAATAATATATAGAAAGTCTATTAGCAGAAGATGGGAGAACAAGGTGCACTAGATTTTTTTTTTTCAATGTCAATAAGTTTTTTTCTTGATGTTTGGCAGATGCAGGAGTGATGAGCGGTGCAATGATATATATTATATATATAAAGGACTGAAAGTAACCAATGTGCAGGTGGAGAATATGATAGGGATTCTCAGCCTGTTCTTGCACCTCGGATTAGGGATGGCGAGGTGGGCATTTGACTGGATCTGACTACCATTGCAACTTCCTCATGTTTGGCCGCTTTTGCTACACTCTCATGATTGCCCCCGCTTACACCGTTGAGGTCTCCTCCGCCTCCTCTACAGCTTCCTCACCTCCTTCCTCGACGTACTCACTCATTTATCTTATTTTTTGCCCCCTAATTGTTGCCTTATCCATCATGGTAGATATAGAGAAACTTATTTTTCTCATTTAAATTAATGTGTTGGTAAATAAATTCGCAAGTGTCACCATTTTTTTTTTGTCTTTTTCATGTTGAACGTTCATTCTTCTTGTTAAAAGAAAAATTACAATTAGAAAGGTAATTGTTGCTTTATCCGTCATGGTTGATATGAAGGCACTTATTTTTCTCATTTAGATAATGTGTTGGTAAATAAATTCGCAAGAGCAGTGCTTACTTTGCTTTTATCAATCAATTCAAGATGAGTCCTAGCAAAAGGAAGTGCTTCTTCCAAATAGCATTGCCATGGCAATCGCAAGCATTATATAGGTTCAGTAGTCCGCGTGCGCTGATGATTTGCCAATGCACTGAAGTTTCATTCACTGTCCTTGAATTTGTTGAACGCGTTGTGCGACCAGCCAATATGGGATCAAAAATATAATTAAATAGAAATAAGGATGGTTGTATGCCTGGTTAATGTTCTTGATTTTCTTTTACTTGTTTCTCATAAAATACGACCGAACAATAGTTAGTGTTTTACTAATATATATGTCGTGGGGATGAATTTATAAAATTCAAAAATATTTTTCTCTAAGTACACTTAAGGAAAAGATTATGGAAGATACTAGTAATGTTGACAATCATTTATTAGAAAGATAGATAGAGCTTTCATTATAATTTAAAGCCGACATCACGCAAATCGCATGATTTTAGCATGCAAATCTAATTATTTTTTATTGTAATTATTAACCGAATGAGGTTTATATCACACTATGAAATTCAATCTTGGCTTTAGTCTCTGTTTTTTTTTTTTTTTTTTTTAAATATTACTGTTAAAAACTGATACCTATATAATTCAAGAACGGAGTCATGTACTGGGACCTCAAATGTAAGTGCACATAGTTTAAACTCATTTTCCCACTTGTAGACTTTCCAAAGTGCTATTTAGAAGGGTAAATTGAGAATAAACGAGTGAAAACCCTTGGAAAACACGAGAGAAATCAGTAATTCGGGGTCAAGACGTAATCTAAAAGCTAATTTTAGATAAAAATCTAGCAAGGCAACCGCTTGCGAAGTGGCTGCATGAGCGCGTGACTGACTTGTATCAAATCATCAATCAACCAAGCATAGTGAGAAAGTGTTCTTCCAGTGGGAATTGAAGGCGCGGCGTCTTTAGAGGTTCTTGAAGCAGATGAAGGTTGGACAGCTGAGAGTATGCACCGTTCGATTGTTCTCGTATCCCACACCTGCTATTTTCATCTTTTTCTGGTCCAAATCATGGCTCATGTTGTCCTTTCATCTTTAGGCAAATCTAAAGAAACTCTAACTAGGAGAAGAGAGAAGCTCAGATTCGAAGTGTCTTGAGATTTTGTCACACAACAAACCGAAAATGTCTCCATGGAGGGCTGCAATACAAACCTATCAGAGTGTCAGCGCTGGTTCGAGAAGAAAGCCAATTTTGGAAAACCAAAAGAAAGAAAGCCAATTTTGGAGAACCAAAAGAAAGACCTTTGGTGGAGCATCGGCATGAGCAGGTGAGGGAAACCAAGCGCAGGGAACAAGAGAGAAAGGCGACCTCGAGCACAAAATTATGGTAAGCCAAGTCTCGGTGCTGCATTGCTAGGAACTAAGGCATTAATTGAAATGGTATCCAGGAATGTGATGAACAAATAACCGAAAAGTCGGTCAGCCTCAAGCCAGTTTGGATGTGCTCTCAGCAATAGCCACCAGCAGCTAGACGAGCCATAGAACCACTGATCAAGCTGAAAATATAAAAATGTTGCAAGCTGGGGGATCTGAGTTAACCTATATTGCAGGGCCAGATCCAAATTGGATGCATCGTACGACAGTTGAAGATGCAAGGAACCCATGAACAGTGTCGTGTTAGTTTTCTGCAGTAACATGTGTGCAATTGGAGACTAACACACTTCCCAACCAGCCTCTAGGCAGTTACTGTGAAAGACTCAACTGAAATAAAGTTTCAGCCATATCAGTGCCCCTTCAATAATATCCCACCTCACTTAACTCTAAAGTTTATAATAAGAACAGTATTAAGGATTCAGAGAGAGTAAATGTTAAATCCCCAGACAGAATCTTGCTTCTTTCCTTCTTTTTCTTTTTTTACCATCAACACCTGACATCAGCAGCAGTTCGAAAAAGAAGGGAAAAAAAGAACGGAGAAAAAACATAAGTGCAGTTTGTCTGATAAAAAGGCACGGGTAGGAAAGAGGTAGAGAGATAGGCAGTTTAATCACAGCTGGTGTAATAAGTATTAGCAGGAGCTGCTTTGTTAAGATTCGTATGGTAAAATTGCTTCATGTAGAAAATTAACTGATCAAATGAGTCAACATGGACTTCTTCCTCACTCTTACATTTTAAAGCTATGAAACTCACTATCACCAAAACTGCATACCTCAAAATTGCTACTCTCATCAAGAGAAATGTATACCAGCCTTGTTAAACAAGGAGAGCAGGTACAAGAATTCCTGCTGCGTAAGCTTGGATGATCTCTTCTCTTCAAAATCGCCCTCCTTCAACACATTCAAAACTTTCTCCTTAAATTCCGAAACTTCCGCTGCGTTGCCATCCTCCAACTCCATTTCGTCTCCACCATCATCGATCTCCATCCCCAAGTCATCCCCATTATCTCCAAAATCCAAACCGTCTGTTCCAACATTTGAATCCCCTGATAAATTAATCTGTGATTGATGTAACGCCTGGAGAGTCTTATAATTCTTCTCCATCACAGAAAGGATTGTTTTCTGCCGGAAAATGGAACCAAGTGTTTTGTTCTTCCGATTGAAACATATACGCATCAACCCGTCAAACTCTCTAACAAGATTTGCGTCGGGAGCTGGTTTTCGTGGCTCGATCCTAACCACAGACGAGTCCACCTTTGGGGGTGGTCGGAAGTTATTCTTTCCGACTTTGAGGAGATGAGAGACTCGAGCACGCAGTTGGGTGTTTGTAGAGAGACGGCAATAGAGATTATCACCGGGTTGAGCCACCAGTCTCATTGCAAATTCCCTCTGAAACATAATCACCGCACACCTAAAGGGCGGTTGGTGGTTCAATAACTTGAACGTGAGGGGAGAGGAGATCTGGTAAGGAATGTTGGCCACGCATATGTCAAAGTAGGGTAGCTCGGTCTTCAACACATCACCTTGGATAACCTGTGTATATGGAAATTTCAAGAGAGAAACTTTGATCATCCCCAACAGCCTTTTCAAAGAAAAAATTACAATGATCTTTAAAGGAACACAAAGCAATCAAAGAACAGCCTCTCGATTTCCACCTCCCAATAGAGCAGAACCAGCATGCAATCAAGAGCGGTGATATACATTCTCAAAACTGATAAAAGCAGGACAGCCGTATAATCTTCGTGACTTGAGTGATTCAATTAGTACCAAAGTTGCACAATTTTCAGGTGAAGAACACTAGCTCATTGTCCGCGCCTAGTGTGCAACATTCATTTAGATTCTTTTGCAAAACACTAAAAACTAGTCATACTGGTAAAGCTTGGACAATCGGTTGTATAAAGCTCTACCATCTTGTCAAGATGAAACGCAACAGAATGAAACATATGACTTCTCCACAAATCAAAATATAGATTGAAGCTACAAAATCTTTACTTTTTCTAACCAAACAACGTTGTTTGTTGATGCTATGTACACAAACTTCCGCAACTCAATTCACAGGCCATCAAAATCCTTATTAGTTACCATGGATGGAAAAGTTAACGAATGGCTGGCCCAAGATGGGTATTTTTGCCCCCAGAGTAAGAGATGGCGTTTTTGACTCGGTCGAAAGTTTGGGAGTAAAGAGCTCGCAACGTAGAATTATGATGGTGCATAAGCAACGGGCAATGGCGGTGAGGCGCATCTGCGAGGTGTTGCTCATGCCTCCGTAGGATGTAAATGGTACTCTTCTTTATTCTTTTCCGAAAGGGTCTTCTTTTTTCAACATAACCTTTTCTTTCACGAACTGATTGCCATAGGAAAACACACAGAAGCCTACAAGATTTGCACTCTTCTATTTCTAAGCCATGGAGTACCGTTTTGCTTATGTTAAGGAAAAGGAAAGGCATACGATATGAAGGTTTCGAACTCCTCAAAGTCTCCCTCAAAATTGCAAATTCACGCACAAAGGACCTTCCCTTCACCGACGAAATCCAATACCCTTCCCGAGGGAAATCAAAAGAGAGAAGACAGATTCCGATTCCAATTCAATTTACCTTCAAGCGGTGCGAGTACGGCGTGCCCTGGAAACGGCGCTGGAGCTCGAGGACCATGCGGGGGTCGAGCTCGACGGCGACGACGGACTTGCCGGCGTCGAGGAGCTTCTTGGTGAGGTTACCGGTACCGGGGCCGATCTCGAGGACGACGTCGGTGGCCTTGATGCCGGACTTCTGGACGATGGAGTCGACCAGGAGCGGGTTCTTCAGGATGTGCTGGCCCTTCGACTTGTGGAATGAGATGCCTCCCTGGTACGGCGCCGCCGAGGCCGCCTTGCCGCTGGCCCTGGGCTTGTCCTTCCTCAGCTTGCCCCCCGCCATGGCCTGTGGAGCGATGTATTTTCAAGCTAGGGTTCTGGGTGGCGGCGGCGAGAGTTTAGGGTTGGAGACCGCAAGCTGCTCCGCCGCCTTCGCAGTTCCGCCGCTCCGCTTTCTGTTTAGAGATCGGCGGGTGAAGGGTTCGGTTCTGCCGGTCCGGTTTCAACGAGAAAATATTTAAGGGTTGGTTGGCAACCGCCACGTCAATTGCTGACGTGGCGTGCGTTTTTAACTTATGCCCAATGACAAATCGAAAGTGTCAGCTGAGGTGGAATAAAAATAAATTGATTTTTCTCTTCTTCCTCCTTTTTCTGCCGATCTGGTCGTCCGCCGTGGCCGCCGGCGCTTCCTCCTTCGTCATAAAGCACCGCCCCGTTCGGCCAGCATCCCCACTGCTTCCGGCGTCAAGTGCAATAGACCCAAACTACCCCTTCGTCACGCTCGGGGTCGGCTCAGTCCCGGCCTGTTCAGATCTGGACTGGAGTCGTGCCTCCAGATCTGGAAGCCGAGCTCGTCCATGGCTCACGAGGCTTTGTCCATGGCCGTGAGCCTTGACAGCAAGCTCGAGGTCCAGACAGCCATGAACTGCGCTCGCTCGTCAGCGGGGCTTCGAATTTGGACTGATCGGGTCATGCTTGAGAAGAAAGCATGGCTTCCGCTCCCTCTGCTTCGGATTTGAACTGAAGTCGTGCCTTCTTCAGCAGTGGATTTGGCACTGAAGGCACGGCTCCCAGATCTGAAGCCGCCTTCAGATTTGGCCATGACTGCTCGTCCATGGCCGTGATGGCCAAGGTGGAGATCCCAACGGCCATGGACGTAGCTCACACATCAATAAGAAAAGCAGAGGAAGTAGGCGCACATCCCGACGGCCATCGGCGCCTGAACGCGTTCGGCCATGGATGGACCAGCGCCGACGATTTCGGCCATGGACGGGCCAGATTCGAGATCTGGAGAACGACGAGACGGAGAAAACAGGCTCGGCTTGAACGCGGTGGCGGTCGGCCTGTTCACGGCGCCGGTGACCATGCTGGTGGCAACGGCCGAGGAGGACCGGAGGTCGGCGGCTATGGATGGAGGAGGAAGAGAGCAGAAATGAAGGAGAGAGAAGATTTTTCACTTACACGTGTCAAGATATCATTGAGTGAAAAAAATATATACGGGCACGTAAGATGTTGACCTGACGGTGTCAAGCCACCGAATATTTTCTCACTTTTGATGCTCCTTTTTTCTTACGAAAAATTTGAGTGATTCATATTTTGCTTTTTTAAGTGTGGATACATTTAGGGCGCGTTTGGTAACGTTTTCGTTTAAAAATTGTTATAGAAAACAGAAATAGAAAAAACTATTTTTGTTTCGGAGAATAATTTTTGATCAGAAAAACGTGTTTGATAAACTTATTTCGAGAATAAAAAATAAATAGAAACACGTTTGGTAAATTTATATTATTTTTTTGTTTCTTTTAATTTTTTAATATTTTTATTTACTTTTTTCTTTTTTCCTTTTTTTTTTTTTTTACTTCTTTTGGTCAGTCGTTAGCCTTTGGCAACCGGCCGACGAGGGTTGGCAGCCTCGCCTAGCCACGCGAGCGAGGTGAGGCCGAGCCTCGCCCGCAACGGGGGTTGACGACACTTCGGCGAGGTCGCCGGCCATGGCTGAGGTCGGCGATTGGCCAAAGAAAAAAGAAGAAGAAAAGAGAAGAGAAAGAAGTGTTTCTGGAACAAAAAATAACTTTTTTTTATTTTCATTTCCGTTCTTTTTTTGTTCCGAGAACAAAAAAACATATGTTGAACAAAAACGCAAACAAACGCATTTTTGTTCTTTTTTTATTCTTGAAAACAAAAAAAACAAAAAATCTGTTCTTAAATAGAAAAAAGAAGTGAAAACATGCACGCCCTTAGATTATCTATTCATTTTTTTTTAAAGGTAGGATTATATAATATATATTTGTTAATTTAGTTAAAATTCTTTTGAAAAAAAGGTAAAATCGTTATGGCTAATAATAAATGTTTATTTCCGATCTTAACAAGCCGTTAAAAGGTAACGTCCGGATCATGAAAATTTAAAATTAAGTTGAGTGTTGCCAAGGCTAGGGCAAGAAAAAAATTTCAACCCAACAGAGAATTAATGTGTGTGAGTATTTACACATTAAAATAATCATGTGGCTCACCTTGGTTACAAGACTGGTTTAACGTCATTTTCATTGCATTTATCCTGCTTAATTGTTTTTTCTTTTTATTTTAATGCTCCATGATGCTTATAGTCAACATAAATATCTAATGAGTAAATAAAATAGAAGAAGCACATTTTAAAGAAAAAGATCATAAAAAATGTTATAACTTTTCTATTGCATTGAATTTCAATACCAAAAGTTTGAAGCGATCACTTTAGTGTCATATCCAATAAAAAAAAACGATAACTTACATATCTCTGATGGTAAATTCTGGCTATTCGTCCTATGTGTCTTTTTTTTTTTTTAATGAAATTGTGTCGCTTGCTTATGCGTCGACGAAGGACAGAGTCTTTCTTTATTAGCTGAAAGGTCTCCACTTTAGAAGGTACCAACAAATTGGTTAAAACGTCCTTACCTAAATAAAACAAATTGGTTAAAACGAAAAGGTAAGGACTTTATGCCCTATGTCGGTTGGTTCTTTCTTATTTGGTAGCTTTTCTCATTTGGACATTTGTGGTACTAACCTTTACGCCATATCCTCTTGGTTTACCGCGAATCTGTCTTTCCCGCGGGATCGAATCCGCAGTTAGTTTGCGTTTGAACTTGATTTGCATGTCTTGGCCAAAAAGTTAAAAAAAAAAGGCTTAATTTTTGGGTCTTCTCTTTTGCAGTGTCAGTGTGTTTGGACTTTCGGCTGGGTCGATGCAGTGCTCGTATAATTCAGGGGGAAATAGCGTCCCTTCCATTCTTCTGCTCATGCAGGAACGGCTTTACTCGCAAGGCGGCTTGAAGGTAGAATCACTCTCCACTGATATTATGTTGCAGGCAAAGCATTTCCTAATTCTTGTTTTAAGTCCCTTGGTTTTCACCCTAACTCTATCTGGTTCTGCAAGCCGAAGGAATTTTCCGCATGAACCCAGAGAACAGCAAAGAGGAGCATGTGAGGGACCAGTTGAACAAGGGCATTGTGCCCGATGATATCAATGTTCAATGTTTGGCAGGTCTAATCAAAGCCTGGTTCTGAGAGCTCCCCTCTGGCGTGCTCGATGGGCTTTCCCCGGAACAAGTTCTCCAATGAAACATTGGAGAAGAATCCATCGAGCTAGTGAAGCAGCTAAAGCCAACCGAGTCGGCATTGCTCGATTGGGCTGTCAGTCTCATGGCTGATGTGGTCGAGGAAGAGGAGTTCAACTAAATGAATGCATGAAACATCGCGTTGGTTTTTGCGGGAAACATGACTCAGGTACTTAATCAAATCTTTCAGAAGTTCTGATATTGGTCTGGTTTGACAAGTACCATCCTTATGCTTCTGTGAAAATCAACATGTTGGCTATGTTGATTTTGGACTGCAAGGCGAGGGGAGGATGAGATAGGATACTCAGATGACGAAAGAGAAGAGTGGTTAGAAGAGATAACTCCAGCCACAACTGTAATCATAAGTTCACAAAAACTATCGCCTTCATCGTTAGGATACTGAAAGCCAAGCTCAAATTTGCAGGATTTCTGTAATTCTTCTAACAATTGAATATGATAATGATATCAAGTTAAATTACTAAAAGGAAGTTCAACTTCCAAAGAGCAAGAACTCAAGCAATGCATTCTTCTTTTCTCTGTAGATGTCCGATCCATTGACAGCTCTGGTGCACGCTGTGCAAGTAATGAACTTGCTCAAGACTCTGATCATGAAGATTCTCAGAGAACGTGAAGAGCCTCCTGCTGCTGGAGGATACTCACCCATGTCATCTCGTTCCTCCTGGCAACAATCCGATTATGAATATTACAGTCAGCAAGAGATGGATACCAGCTGTGAATTAAGAGGGCCAACGTCAGACTTTGATGACAACGATGATGCAAATTACAGCTGCAGCTGCGTGGAAGAAGACGAAAGCAGATCATTGAGTGAAACAGAGGATTGCTTCTTGAGGCAATTGGAAGAATGCAATCATGCGGAAAATGCAAATGTTTTGTCTGAAAGGCCATCGAGCAAAGTGGAACAAAACGACGGAAGTCCTAGAAATTGCTTGCATGTCAAGGATGAGTCGGGTATTTCGTTCACTGATAGCAAAAACAGGACTTCCACTTTGACGACTAGTGATGGAGAAGATTCTGGGACAAGTTGGAGGATTGGAGAAGCACAAGTCATTGACATGAAGAGTCCACAGAAGGAATGCGAAAGGACGGACAGTATGGAGATGGTAGATTTGTTCTCTCGTATGCCCTCAGTTGTCTGACCAAACTCTTATTTCCCATTCTTCGGGATCATACTCTGCAGATTTCATGCGTTGTCTTAGAGTCGTGGCTTCTTAATCTTATGTACATTATACTTCTAGGTGTGTCGACTTCGAACAGTGATTGGGAGAGCTTTTTTGGTAGTGGTGGATTTTTAGGATTGCGGTTCAACTCAGGGCTGAGCTGCTGAAAGTTCATGCTTGTTTCGTAGTTTTCTTAACCAAGGATCCTAAACTTGTGATGGAAATCTCGACCGATTCAATCTGTACGTGAAATTGATGTGTGGTGGGTCTTGATCTGTCCTTTCTACCGTACGCGATGCAGAGGGAGAATTGGTGATCCTTCGGTGGATTACCACTGATTGTGCCTTTGCCAGTGGGGTTTTGCTGCTGTCCAAAATATACATTAGTTGGAATTCTTGTGCGATTGCGGACTGCGACTGCCTATATTCATTTTCATTTCCATATTCCTGGGACAAGGTCGAAAGAGAGCCTCAAAATGACTAGATCCTTTCGCATTCATCGGTCATGAAGTGAGGGAGGCCTGCAATAAATTGGGGACACGGGAGGTGTTTTCTTTTGGATCTTTGGGACTGTCTACCTGTGACGGTGGTTGCATTTGGTACCAACTCTGGACCACCGAGGTTGTCTTTCTGATATAGGAAGAAACAACCTGTCATGAAGAGTCATAATGGGAAAAAATTGTAGAAATTTGGCAGTTGGCCCTCTTCTGATGCTCATAAAATTCTTCTGGTGTCGGTAACGTTTTGTCATAGGTTGCCCTCGTGGATGTATGATGATAGCGTGGAGCATTTGACCTACTGGCGCGAGAAATTAAGGCAACTAACCGACCAACAATTTGAATTAGCAGAGGGAGAAGGAAGGCCTAGCAGATTCATCCCGCTACTGAACAATTGGATGTTTGTCAAAGCTCTGCTGATGGAAGATGATTGGCAGGTCGACGCGGGTACAAATAAGCACGATTGCCCGTGAGCTACCCGAGCTTTTCCTTAATGGCTATTCGAGTTTAACCCAAGCGACGTCGAGTTTGAGTAAGTTAATATCCATGCAAGTCAACGTTCAGCAGCCGTTGCTGCCGAATACTCCCTCACATACGTGCGCACGCTCACGATCCCGTTCGAATTCGAGCCAAGATTGTTCGAGCGAGAGATACTCGGTACTAGAGAATCTGCAGCATTTCACAGGAACTACGCGCAATCGGGAGTATTACTCGAGCTCGAGCTCGAACTCGAACTGAAAATAGCTTTGCAAGAATCAAGCCTTCTCCATTCATGTAACATGGAGGCATAGCTGGACAGTAAGTTAGGCATCGTTTCATTCCTATGTGCAAATTATTGGCTGAACAAAAGGCAAAAAGAATTTAGAACCTTCAAGCGGATATTGAACGCTTGAAGGCGAACACGGATCAAGATCAAGAAGCCAGGCAAGCCTCCCAAAACAGCTTGCTCCTCTCCCTCTCGTTCATCAACTCGTTGGTCGACTCCACCGAGACGCAGGACTTGTACTCCCCTCCCGGAAGCTGCACGGGGCTGTTCTGCTCGTCCTCATCGAACTCGTCCTCATCCTCTTCGCGGCGATGGCCATCTCTGAGACACGCCGCGACATCGCATTCCCCGACGTCGTCTGCATTGGCCCAGTCGGACGAGTCGTAGCTGCAGGACCCCGCGTCGTCCTCTTCCATCGGCACCTCCTCATCCCCGGGATCCCTCCCGTCGACCTCGGAGTCCCCGGTGGCTTCCAGCAGGAAGAAGGACGACAAGTCGGCTCCATTCCTCAGCATCCAGTCCTCCATCTCTCCTCTAAGTCTGTCGTCGTCAGGCGAGTTCCGACTCTTTCCGCAGAAGGGTAGAGAAATTTCTCATGGCATTATGTACTCCGAAGAGAAAACGAGGAAGCGAGGAAGGATTCACGGCGGAGGGCGGCTGTAAATTGGAATTGGCTACTTGTATCAAGGGGCATCACCAAATGATGTGGCCTGTCTTGTTTGACACTTCAGATCTCGCGGTGGGCGGTATCTCTGTTAGGAAGCTTTCAGAAATCTTTATATCCAAGAAGAAAAGAGGATGGGGAGAGATGGCGAGGAACCAACCATGTGCTCTCCTTCTTCTCCTCCTCGTCCTTCTAGAAATGATTGAAACCCAACGCAATTGAATTGTGCACTAAAAAGTATTGACAACTACTGGTTTGATTAAACAACGGAGTCTCGTCTAGAAGCTCTCGATGTAATGATTACTGCGTGTGTGACCCCACCGATGAGGAGAAATTTGAAGAAAATTTCTTTTTTCTTTTTTGCTTTTCCTTTTTCTTTTATCATTTTTTTGGATTTGTTTTCTTGGGGGCAGCATGGATCAAGAAAAGGGTCAATTTGGGGCTACCGGGTTAGGATTGTTATAGCTGACTTGGTCTTCTATTCTTTAATAAACTGCTGCACATAAAGCAGTGAAAGGAAATGGGCATGTGAAAGAACAATACTTAATTATATTGTGTACGTCATTGATCACATCCGAACTGTGATGACTTGTCCTCGATTTCCATAAATTCACCTACAATTAAAGGGTCGACGTCTTATTACAAGGAAAAGTACACAAAAAAAAAAAATCATTAACCTATGACATTAATATCAATTCAATTTTAAACATTTTAATTAAATTAATTTAATCATAATTTTTTTCACATTAATATTAATTCAATTTATCCAGCTAAATTAGCTAGCTAGTGCTGACATTGATGAATGCCGATCGATTGACGAATGCTATGGTAATTTTAAAATATTTTTTATTTTATTTTATTAGAATTTTTTTATTATTTTTTCATTTTCTTTTTCCTTTTCCTTTTCCTTTTATTTTTCCTCTTGGCCTTTCTTCTCCGGCAATGGTTAGCAAGCCTTTGGTGGCTCGCGAGGGTCACAAATCCTTTGCCCAATGGTTGGCGAGGGCTTGGCGGCCCTTGCCTAGTGGTTAGCGAGCCTTGTTGGAGGCTATTACAAGGAATCCAAGGAGGAAGAAGAGAAAAAAGGAAAGAAAAAGAATAAGAAATTGAAAAAAAAAACAATATTAAAAATTGCCATGTGAGCATTAGTCGGACGATTGGCATTGACCAGCAAAAATTAATTGGAAAAATTGAATTTGTACAAATATTAAAAAATTTATCACTGATTAGTCCAATTAAAAGGTTTAAAGCTAAATTGGTATCAATGAATTTTTATCGAATCACGATAGTCCGAACGCACTGCTTCCCATACTTGGGCGCGTCAAAATTACATTTTGAAAAAGACGAAGAAAGCAAGCCCCAAGATCATATTTGGAGGAAAGAAAAAGAACGAAGAGAAAGCCTCGTTTTTCTACAAGTAGGACATAAAAGGCAGGCAGCACTTTCCTAGTTCTTGCATGCCGACAAAAGAAAACATCCGAGAGACATAGAGAGGGAGTCAAGATTGGGCAGCCGTTGAACAGAGAAGGGAGCGGGAATTGAAGAGGTTTACACACGGCGTCTGACTCTTCTGAATTCTCGACCGGTGTCGATTTAAAAATTGTCGTTGAGCTGGCGATTCCACGGTGCAAAATGCAACCGTCCACTTTGTTTTTTCAAACGTTGATTGGAGAGAGCTTCTGACCCATCCGCATGTTTCAGCGCCAATTTGGCTGACTCTCTAATTACTCTCGTGAGGTAAGCAGTGGTTGGTTTATCTTAATTGAGGTTAGCTTTTTGGTATGAAGTAGGAAACATCCTGATTTGAATCTTAGGGGTCCGTTGACTCTATTTGATCCCCTAATTTGAAATTTGGAGGAGAAAGCTAAGTTAATTTGAGTAGGAAAAAACTGTTGTGTGGGGTCACTATGCAAGCTAAATATCTGTGGAATTAAAATTAATCCCCCTTGATTTTGAGGCTTATGTTCACGCGAAAACGACGGAGTTTTGTCATGTGTTCGATTAAAGAAAAATGCACTTGTAAAAAGAGGATCTTTTTTTTTTTTTTTTTAAAGAAAGAAGTATGATTTGAATTGTCTTGGCTGGTGAATCAGAATTGTTGTGAGATGAAAAATAAAATAAAATTGGATTTTATGAGAGATTTACCAGATAAGACAAAAGTTATGCCGACTACTTTACAACTATAGTATTATCTTTTGTTTAATAAGGTACCGTTTTAGTTATTTTTAGTGCATTCCTATTCTTTCACATAAGTATAGTAGATATGTTCTTTATTGGTAATTTTGGGCAAAAATTTGAGGTTTAAGATGCTCTGAAGTTTGGATGCCTTTTGCTTGATAAAGATTATTTTGGTTTATATTATTATAAATTGGAAAGATTGGGAAATTAAAAGAATATAGATGCACATCTAGCAAATGTCTTACTTCGCATCCTAATCACGAGATCATTTTCAGGTATTCAACTTATTTTTTTCTCCTCAATTTGCTATCTCAAGTTGTTGAAATCAAGAATTTTGTCTATGATTTAGATATAGATATATGAAATTATAGACTTCCAATTCCCCAAATAATGAAAAAGTGCATTTACAATATGCATTTACAGTATACATATATATTTTATCTTGACTTTTGTGGCGGCATAGCGTTCTAATTTTGACTCGTGATTTCGCCAAATTTATATCACGATCATAATAATTACATGCCTCAGTGTTCAAGCTAGCGACCCCTTTCCTTATCATATAAAAAATTTCTGAAATTCCCCGAAAGGGCAACGACGGTTTTCCGTTGAATAAAGAGGGGCCGGTCTTCCATATTACCCGTCAATTACGGTAATCTGGTCTTCCAATATTAACATAAATTTATGAAAAGGATTAAATGCGCACCATTTTCTTGAAGGACCTTATTATCATTATAAGGCGATGAAGCCTTATTGAATACATGCGAATGGCGCCCCTCACAATATATTAGTCAAGGTGAAAATTTCCGACACAATATATTTAAAAAATAAATATCTTTTTTCCGTTGATCATAGTGGACGTACCATACAGTGTGGAAAACAAATAAATCATTGGCCAAATGGTACATGATACATTATTCTAGTTCGGAAATGGGTCCTGCACGGTTAGGGGTAAATTGGGTATTTTACCTCAAAATGACTAACTTATTTTTTTCAAAAATTTATGAAATACCATCAATTTACAGTGCACGCTCTCCCCCTCCGGTTCCACCTCCGCTCGCCCTTCCCAAGCTCTTCGGCTCTCCACCACCGCCGCACCTCGCCTCTCCACCGCTTGTTCCTCATCGACGATGAGAGGCGATGTCAAATATGAGATAATAACCTTTAACAAAGATTGGGGCCTTGGATTGCAACCTTTGTATCAAGAGATGATTGGAGGCGAGCTTGAATTGGTAAACAACCTATGGAGAAGGTTGTGACCTTAGATCGTGACCGATGTGCACCTGGTTAGAAAGAATAAGGTCATTCCATAAATTGAGAGATTCCTAATTCTTTCAATTCACGTTGATTTCACATGAAAGCTTCTAATTAAAGGTTGACTCTATACTTGTACTTGCGAATATGTATTTTCTCACCGAAACGATTTCAATTCGGTTGTTCCAATCATACCCAAAATTTTCTTCCCGCTTACTGCGCGTGAGGAATTTGGCAATGGAACAAGACCGGCGACGCGCAATGCACGGGTCAATATTACGACCATTTCCAAAAGGACTTGAAATCTAAAAAGTTCTCGGAGTCATTTACAAGACTTCATTCCCTCCTAAGTTTCTGTCGGACAAGGGAATATGGAAAAGGACTTGGTGACTAGTAAAAGTCTAAAAGAATCTATCACCATCGCATTAAAGGATGGGACGGACATCCTCCAGTCAGTCAAATTCCCAAGTAAACCAAGATAAAATTAATAGTTATACTCCGTGATATGTTAAACACAATGTAACGCTTCCAATTAATGGCGTTATCTTGTATTTAATGTTCTAGACATGCAAAATGAGGTTGCTCGATCAGGATCGTGTTTCAAACAAAAAAATAAAATAAAATAAAATTGGAACTGTAACTTTTTATTAGCATGTCACATGGCATATGTATTGGATAGAAAAATATTTTTAACTCAGAGAGTGTGAGACGTTAAAATATTTAAGTTTCAAAAGTGTTAACCCACAAACATACTTTAATCTTAGTATGGAGAATCCAATGCAAAACTCATACATGAAAGGGTACGTAAGGGGTCAAGGATCAAGGTTATCTCAAGGATTTTTCTGAGCATCGCCAACAGCTAATTTTTGAAAACGGAAAAAAAGTTGAATTGCTCACATTTTAAACATTATGATTATAATCAAAACTAAATGAGCGCATAGCCGGGCATTTGGTCTAGTGGTATGATTCTCGCTTTGGGTGCGAGAGGTCCCGAGTTCGATTCTCGGAATGCCCCCACCTTTTTCGCTGTTTTCATTTTTCCTTTTTTTGCCCTTTCTCCTTCCATCATTCTCTCTTCCTATCACCCACAATATTTATATTTCCTATAAATTGGAATAGTTAGGGATGAAAGTAGTCTTGCAAGTTTACACATATGTCCTTAGACATCATCAAAGGAGTTTCTTCCCGTTTCATTGAATACTCGTTATATCAACCATTGGCACATTTATAATGAGTACCAAGAACAATGTGTCATTTTGTCCTTTCTATAAATCAATTAACGATGGGTAACAAGAAAATCTGAACATTTCCAGCAATTTCTCTAAATATTGTTTTGGCACAAAAAAAAAAAATAAACAGAAAAGCTGTGCTGGCTCTTGGCAAGGCTCGACCTCACCCAGCCACCACAAGGTCGGTCTAGCCAATTAAAAAGGAAAGGAAAAAAAAATAGATAATCATATCATCTCCCTAGATATAAAACTAAATGTAGACTAGCTCCATCATTCGAGAAAATTGGAAAAATGACTTTTGAATGAGGTACATCTTCAATTGCAAAAAATTAATAAAACCAAGAAATATATATTCCTTATATAATCATTACATATTTCACCACATCTTCAATTGCAAAAAATTAATAAAAACCAAGAAATATCGATTCCTTATATAATCATTACATATTTTGCCATCTTACGTTCTCATATGTGACTACTTGCTTGTTAGTTTCAAACCCATGAAAGGTTCTCCTGGTTCTTGTTTTTTCTTTTATTCATAAGATATGCTTTTAATCGAAGAGTGTGTTGAAGAGGAATACTTAACGGTATATATTCATTTATGGTGTCGGTCGTCGTCGAAAAAGAAGAAAGAGCGAATAAAGATGGAGCCCAGTCAGGTTCATAGCTTCAACGGGGTGTCTTTTCTGAGCCTGTGGGCTTTCATAGGTCTAAAACGTCACGAACCCTAAGCCCCTTTTGGAAAATGCTAATTAAAATTTTAAAAGATAGAACAAAAAAAGAATAAAGAAAGGGAACGGGGGCATTCCGAGAATTGAACTCGGGACCTCTCGCACCCTAAGCGAGAATCATACCACTAGACCAAATGCCCTTGTCTGGTAGGTTGGATCTACTATTTTTTAATAGACTCATGCGCCTAGGAGCCCCTTTTTATAAGCCACCTCTGTTGGGAAATGGAAAAAGTAATCTTTACTTGCATGTCAACCACACGGCAGACGTTAGCGTGACCATCTGCTCAAAAAATGTGCTCTACGTCCTAAGGGACCACTCGTTCTTATTATATTACACGGTATCGAATGATCATCACATGAAAATGAAAATATCCTCACATTGAAAAAGACAACACAATGGGAAATGGGTATTTTATGAATTAGTCATATGAGACAACGCATTGACGCATGACAATGACAAGTGGCCTGACATGTGCCCTTGCCGTATGATGAGGCTATCGGACAAAATACTTTATTGAAGAGGGAGCCCCAATCGAAAAAAGTCAAAAAGAAAATTCGAGGCTGAGCTATATTTGTATCTCCATTATTTATTTCTAGAGTCATTAGATCTAAAGAGATTATTTGATAATCAAATGGACTAATTGCGTTTGGTTGACTTTTGGGAAATGCAAATTTATTTTTCCAAATATCGTTGACTGGAGGTGTACTTGTGCAAAATAAATAACATTTAATTAGTGACTTTTGGTGTAATATTTTATGAAGTAGATTTAAAGTTAAAGAAATATAAGGAAAAACGAAAGGTCCTACCATTCATCATCTTCGAGGGCCGCAATGAGCCTAACTAAATGAGCCTAACTAAGCGCTATAAGATCGAGTGATATAAGTATGGTGATGCTAACCACTGGGGGTTCGTCCCACTGACCACCATTCCAACTTGAAAATGGAAGGTTGAGAGTTCAAATCCTCATTTTTTCAGGAGGGATTGGGGTGGAGACGATTTCATTTTAGGAGTAAGTTTTAACTCCCATACCCTACAAAGAGGCAAGGGCAAAAGTCTGAGAGTAAGTGTTAGAATAGAATTAGAATAGGACCGACATAAAAAAAAAAAAAAGTATTGCAATGCTTGACAAAAGGCCGATAAAATGTGTTTTCTATGCTCTTTTAACCTTTTGGTGTTGTTGTGGTCTCTATACGATGACAATGCTGGGGACATTGAACTTAAACACATATTGCCTTTAGGTAAACTATAGCTACTAGAGAGGAATTTCTCGACATGTTCCCATCATTGATAATAATACAAGATTCGACAATTAACCATCGGTTGTGTTACGTTGCTATGTTGGATTTGTTTTTGTGAAATGAACGAGTCTCTAAAAGTTATACCAAGTTGATTCTCTTTCGAAATTCACTTGCTTTATGGGATTTGGATCTTTTTCTTCAAATTAAGCACCTCTTTTTCATATGAAATATAAATTTTCTTTCCGACCCCAAAAAAAAAGTAGAAAACGAAATTAGAAAATGAAAGTCAAAGCGCGCCTAAAAAGGCCATGTCACGAGAAACGCAAAGGTCATTCCTAACCCGTCCCCTTCGATTGGCTCCTTGGAGAAGCAACTAGAGGGACCACACCCCACAGCACAATCAACAAATTGCCCCAAATTCACCCACAAATTTCAATTGATCCGTACTCATTTATCAACTTCCGTGTTCTTGTGGTGGGTTCTGAGCACCACTGCTGTTTCGAGTTCTAACCGATGACCAAAAACACTCACCTTTCCTTTTTAGTCCAAAAGATGTTCCCACAATTGGATGCCAGCTCCTTCAAGCTTTGACAATTTGACGGGAATAAAATGCTCAGCTCTTTCAAGTCACAACGAAATTGTCTACCTCGATACGATTGCGTCCAATCATAACGAAAGCAGCACCCAAATTGCGGACGTCTTCAGGGGACCAGTGCAGTCACGATGCTGTCTTCTTCTGCGTTGGCCTGTTGTTTTTGTGTCTAACGTCACATGAGCACTTACAGAACTTCTCCCATAAACACAATAGAATCTCTCTCCTCTCTCTCTCTCACTCACTCACTCACTCTCTCTCTCTCTCTCTCACTCACTCTCTCTCACTCTCTCTCTCTCTCTCTCTGAGATCCATCTCATCGTTCTCTGAGACATCAGTTGAAACTATGCTTGGAAGGAAGCTGGGAATTGCTCTAAGGTGTGCACCCTCCTCCTCTTTATTCTTCTTCTTCTTCTGCTCCTCCTCCTCCTCCTCCTCCTCCTCCTTCATGATGTGAGTTCTAAAATGTGCAATGACAGCAAAACCCTTTTCAGTAACAGCGGCTTAATCAATCAGAATGCGATCAGCAGATTCTCCACTGACACAGGAAGGTGTGATCAAGTTCTCCTTGATTATCTGAAGTACGATTTTTTGTATCTGGGTTATATTCGCAAACTTGATTCATCTGCACTTTTTCCCCTGCTGTGTTCACACTATAGTCTATAAGTTAAAAGACTCTGGTCATGTGTTCATCCTGCAACGACTCAAGTGAGGTCCTATTGAAGCTCTAGCGATGGAACGTAGAGGTTCATCTTATGTTAAATGCCATCTCCATGGTCAATATTTAGACTCTACCGGAGCAAATTCACTTGAAGCACTTCAATATCTATGAGTCCACGATCAAGAGTTCTACTTACCATTGCAAGTCAAAAACAGTCAGACTTTCATGGACTATCAAACGTACAAAAATAATATTCCTTTTTGCAAAGTATAAACAAGCTGCCTCTTTGACTCTATATTGTCTTAATGCTTGTTAGTGTCAGCAGAACACAAGTAACTCACTTATATCAGTTCACTTTCATGACAAGAGACTTTAGATCGCTTACCCTTCCCCTGTTTTATCTTACCCTGACGAAAAAACAGTCATAACCCATTATTATGCAATACAATTCTCATACCATGCCACAGGAAACTAGAAGGCAAGGTGGCACTGATCACAGGAGCAGCCAGTGGCATAGGCAAGGCAACTGCAGCTAAGTTCGTCACTCATGGTGCCAAAGTTGTGATTGCGGATATCCAGCACCAGCTCGGCCAAGAAACTGCTGAAGAGCTTGGACCTGATGCCATCTTCATCCCGTGTGATGTAACCAAAGAATCAGACATCTCAAATGCCGTAAATTTTACTGTTTCCCGATTCAATCAACTCGACATCATGTACAACAATGCTGGGGTTGCCTGCCGCACTCCACCGAGCATCACTGACCTTGACCTTGATGTGTTTGATCGGGTGATGAGCATCAACGTACGAGGTGTCGTCGCCGGAATAAAGCATGGGGCACGGGTGATGATCCCTTGCAGGACTGGCTCAATCCTCTGTACCGCCAGCATCACAGGATTGGTTGGAGGAACTGCACAGCACACGTACTCCATCTCTAAGTCCACAGTTATAGGGATAGTGAGGTCAGCTGCAGCCGAGTTATGCAGGTAAGGATAGTCATGGATGGGGTTGGTTTGGGTCCAAAAAGACATCTTGATACTTCTGGCTCTTGATCACATGGGTTTCCCGTAAAATGTTATTTTATTGTTTGAAATAAAACGTAACTTCTGCTATTTGTCTCTTATGACGAGTTTGAAACATTCTTCACTTAATAGGTTCTGCCCTTAGTTTCTTGTTTTCATCTAGTTTTGTCCAGTTTGCTCTCCCCGGTGAGTTGGTTCCTTTTCACCTGTATTTGTAGGTATGGCATCAGAGTCAACAGCATATCGCCTTTTGCCATCCCAACCCCATTTGTGATGGATGAAATGAGGCAAATCTATCGTGGTGTAGAAGATTCACGAATCGAGAAGATCTTACATGATGCTGGTGCTTTGGTGGGGGATAATTGTGAAACTAGCGACATTGCCAATGCTGCACTCTACCTCGCATCAGATGATGCAAAGTATGTCAATGGGCATAATCTGGTGGTGGATGGAGGCTTCACGGTGATGAAGAGTTTAGCGCTGCCTGCACTGGACCAGGTGCACTGAGAGTTGGTTTACATGCTTAAACCATACCAAGTAAGAGTGAAAGATTCTCGACAAGAGTTGTATAGAATTCTTCTTCCTGGTTTTTTCTCAGTTCCTTATGAAGCATTGAGTAGGGATTGCACATATGATTTCCTCACAAGCTTGTTTTAATCAGGTTTCTTCAAGTGCAATTTAAGTGATCCCAAATTCTAATCTTTGGTTGCAAGTTTCTCTCAGGAACTGATAGTTAGCACATCTCGTACGGGAACAATGCTCTCAAACAAATTCCATTTAGACATATTCTCTAGGTCAACTAAACCAGACCAATGGAAAATTGGCTATGTTAGAAGCGGTTAGTCTTGTCAACACATTTCCCTATCTATGTAGATGTTTTAAGCAGACTGGAAGAGAAAATTTAAGTCCACATGGCAAAAATCTCAACAAGAGTCTGCTTACTTGAAGCAATGAGAGTGCGTACCGCTACGACTGCTCTATCCGCCGACATATCAAATCGATCGCCGCGTTTGCCGATGAGAATGCCCCATGAAAGCTGTCCTGGTAGGAGATCGACTCCAATTCTCTAACCATGTTCAACAGGATCTCGCCCAGGTCGGTTTGCTTCTCCAGCAAGGAACTGTAGTACGCGCTCGCGGCGACCTCGCTGATCTCGACATTAGTCTCCTCCGGGCAGTACTCGTCATCCAGCCATTTATGCAGAGAAACCCTGAGCCACTCAGATTCCTAGATATAAAATTTTTCCACAGTCCGAGAAATGCGGTGAGTACTGGAGTAAGGATGTAAATTCTCACAAACAAGCGCACACAAAACCGCAAAAGATAGCAAATTTCACTGGTTCCGCTGAGAAGTAACTGGGAAAACATCGAAATCGCACGTATTCAAAGTCTAAAAACTTGAGAGAGTCTCTACTTGATACCAAAAGATAAATCCTTTTCAGCACTGAAGTAGAAAAAATTCGATTGAGAAAATCCAATCGTGCGTTTGATTCCGGGCTGTTATCAGAACGAGTAAACATCAAATCAAGGATGGTTCCAGTTCAGAGAAAGCAACGCAAGAGCGAATACCTCCCGAGCCTTTGGAGGAAGCAACCAATGGTCGGGGATCCGGAGCTCTTGGACGGAAGCTTCGTCGTCTCCGCTGCTTTTAGGATTGCAAACGCGAGGCCTGGACCGGTTCGTGGCGGAGGCGATGAGATTGACCGGATGATTTGAAGTGAAGCGCGAGCGCGAGGGCGAGCGCGAGCTGGAGGGGAAGGCGATCGGAGCCGCGGCGGTCGCCACGAGACGATCGTCGCCGGGAAAGCGATTGCCGTTTGGGAGGGTGGCGCTCGCGAAAGGTGGGAGATCAGAGACGCCATCGGCGATGCAGTTTTGCTCGGGGAGAGAGGGGGAGAGAGAGAGAGAGAGAGAGAGAGAGAGAGAGAGAGAGAGAGAGAGAATCAGCGGCGAGAAGACGAGAGACGATGCAGAGACGCCATGGCTAATCGAGAGCAAGCAGAGAGAGGTTTCGGATAAGGTGGGAGGGAACGACGACGTCGTTTCGATTGTGAAATTGTCTTTCTTTTTTGTTCTTGGTCGAACGAATGTGAAATTGTTGAAGCTCTTCGATTTCCAATGTTTTTCTTATAGACTTTTTAGTGAATGTATTTATAATGAAAAAATTATTTATTGATTAAAAATTTCAAGTTCACTACAGCCAAATAATTATCCAAATAATCTATAACAAGAGATTTGTTAGTTTCTCCCTAAAGTTCATTGGCTAAATCTTGAATGTTTGTGTTTTCTTGATGGGTAAATCAACTTTATCAAAAAGTCCGACTCCTCTTTCATTTTTCATTTTCATTTTTTGATAGTCAAGCAATACAAGCGCAAACACCTAATTATTTGGAGATTCCTAATAGTCCGTGAAAACCAAGGTCCTAAAACATAAAATTTTCTCGTACCATGTCCAAAGAATTTCCACCCCCCGCATTTCCCAATCTCGCCACCACGATTGTCCTCTTCTGCATTCACACCGGTCCTAGGGAGGGTAACCGACAACAATATCAGAAAGTAAATTTCCTTCATCCTAGAAAAGAATTACTAGGAAAATCAAGCTGTTTCCTCCCCACCCTAGAGATCCAATTCAAAGTTAGGCTGCACGGAGTGCACCAAGTACTTCAGCTACACATTAGCAGACGGTAATGAAAACTAGAAGCCCCGGCCTCATTGGCAAGTCATCGATGGTCAGACTCCTAGTTCTGTGCACCTACGGATGGATGCAAACAAAGAGAGATTCAGGGCTAGCTTTAGCATTCATCTTGCTTTGATTCTTTCCTCTCAATCATGTCATGAATTTAAGTAGAGGGTGTCATAGCTGCATTCCTCCGTGAAGAATGTTTGATAACTGCATTTCAGGAGACCACAGTTTGAATGCATTGCCAAGGGAGCAACCATAGATTTTCAGCACAGTGTGCGTTATTGATATAAATTAATGAAGATCCAGAAGCAATCAAAAGCACAAATCAGCAGCGACATTGTCAATGCGCTCGCATATCATCGACAAAAGGTCTAAAACAAGTCCCAATCATCATAAACTTGAGTAGACAAAGTGAGAAAGAACCACACGAGTGACATGACTGGCGGAAGCTTTAGGAAGAAACTACATCAGATGAGCATGGTCCCTGTTTGCCTTGTTCTTCTTCCTTTGGGCAAATGAGTCCTTGATGTATCATAGAGGCAAATTCCCTGCATATACAATCCCTTGTCAGTGACAATGAACAGCAAGATGGTTAACATGTGTTATTCCAAAGAGCAACCATTTTATATTTCTGTAATCACAAAAGTGAGTAGCGTGCGTTAACTACCGGTTATAATCCCATATTGGCACACCGTCACCGTTGTCATCCATGCATTTCATGTGCCCCCCACTGCTTCTGTCGATCAAGTTTCTGCCAAAATAAAACATCGGATCAAGCCCGTGAATGAATTTATCATAGCCTTCGAGTGGGCTGAGGTCGGCTGGCCTTCCTCGAGCAGTTTCATTTATGATAACCTGCCATGTAAAGGAGGGATTATTTTCTCAAAGTGACCTTGCAGACTGAATTTTCCATTAAAGAATCTACAAAGAGCAAAATATAAAAAAGAATGAATTGCTGTCTCCTTTGGAACAAGCCTTCTAAGGAAAGAATGAATTGCAGATAGCAGTCTAGCTTCGACAGCTTCATATGGGAATTGTTTTCAATCTTTTAATCTTACGAGCGACTGCATGTTTCGAATTTCAAACTGATGACAAGCCTATACCAATGTCTTCATGTTGTTTGTCAATTCCAGGGAAATTTTTCTGTTAGCATCTCACGCCTGAAGTTTTCAAACCACACGGCTTTTATTACAGCTTATCAGTAGCATTTCAACTTTTATTAGTGCCTGAACAGCAGTTACTAATTCTTTCTGTCATGAACAGTAGAATTAGTCTGAGTCTTTCCTAGTACCTGCACAAAGTCGCTGGACTTTGATGATGGAGGAACTGAAGAAGGGCTGGACAGTTCACTGGAGTTGGATACTTGTAGTGAAGGGAGCTCCGAGGTGTCAACTGCTAAACTGACACCAAAAACCTTGCATTTGCCAAAGCGATTAGTCTGGGCAAGGGTTTTTTCATTATCATCCTTTGTTTCAAAAGTCGTCCGTGCCTCCCGGGAGGTGGAGTTGGCAGGCATGACGCCTTGTGCTGGCAAGCTTTTAACAGGATTACATCCTGGAGCGATGGATGCTGGAGGCCAGTGATCACCTGGACCCTGACTTTCTCTTTTACCACCATCACCTACCAAAAATGCACTCTCAGGATGCTGATGACATGCATTATGCACTGCTAAGTGAATTTGTTGGATTGGAGTGTGGAAACATGGTACTAATGGTAATGGCCATGGCGGATTGGATTCATTAATTGGCAAACAAGATTTTTCTTGACCTTGAAAGACCCCAGATTGTGTTCGAGACTTTGGTGCAACTGAAGTCCACTGGGATTCTGCAGAAGAGAACCTAAACCGATCAGTAACAGAAGAGATTAGATAGAGGGGAATCTCCCAGCTAGCTTTCCTTCAGTGTTTGCCCAAAAAGTTCCCTTCAGTGCGAAATTCACTGTAGGTTCTAAAGCCAAAAGTACAGGGAATACTGACCATCCATAACAAATGCAGGAGGCCAATCCAACTGTAAGCTACATGGACGAGTCCTCTTTAGTGAGGTTGGAAGAACAGCTTGCTTCTTTCCGTCTGGATCTAGGGACTCAATATCCCACGGAGAAACTCTTTCTGGGCATATACATTTGACACGTGAGGAATCCCATTGTACCTAAATGGTTGAACAATACAATAAATAGGTGAAGAATAGAACTTTTGAGATGATGAAAATCAGCATCTCTAGAGAATGCACGTCGAACATGCAACATACATCTCAACGACAATGAAATGGACAATTACCTTGAGACATTTCCAGTCAGAGCCAGGCCATCTCATCTGGTCGAGATCTTCTATGCCAACTACAGTGCCTCCAAGCCTGTTCACGTCATTGATCAATTGAGAAATTTCAAACGAAACAAGAAAGCATACTAATAGCAGATTTTGGGGAGTGAGAATTCGATCAGACAAAAAACTGAGTCCATTGTGGTTTACAAACTCATCTTATCTGGAAGAATTCGAACAGAGATTTTTTTGTATGAGAAATAAATTCAAATGGCAAAGTTTCCAGAAGGCACCTCTGTTCTCCACATAATTCGTCTTCAAACTGCATCCTAAATCTTTTTCCTATGGAATAGTCATTTGCCATTGCTTTCACGTACTGTTGATAACCGATGATAAAACCTGAAGTACATGCCCTGTGGAGTGCAGAACGTAGTCCACACTTAGACAACAAGAGATACATTCTCACAGTTTCTCAGATATCTTGCACACATGTCATGTGGAAGATAGTTTACCAAGGACGATAGTACACAGTAAGCATGGTTCCAGTAGAAACTGCATGCAACGCACTGGCTAGTATGCCATGGCGCATGCTGTGGCCTGACAGGATTGATGACGATGTGGTCGTTTGAGATTTCATCAGACGGCGTACACCAATGCGCACATCTCCATCCCTTCCACTGCAAGAGCAGAGAAAAGTATTACCCTTAAACAAAACAACCAGAAGTGGGGACACAGGGACATCATCAGAGACGGGTGTAAGAGTGTGTGTGAGAGAGATAAAGAGAACCTAAGGAACAGGCATGCATCCCCAGTGACCAGCTTCTTTGAAGTCAAAAAATCACTCCAGCCTCTTGTGAGCAAATGCCTTTCTGGTTTACCTACATACGTCGTGGAAAATAGTGAGATATGAAAAGATGAAATCCTGTGGGAAGCTGTGGTTCATATTGTAAAAATGGTTCATTTATCTTTCAATCAGGATATTGATTTATTTTGACACGCACGGTAAGGGGTAATTACATCTAACATTCCATAAAATAACTGACGTAACTGCACAGTGGTAGTTGTCAAGTGCTTCCAATAAAAGAATTGCCTGTACCTCTTTGTCTAGTACTTTGGTAGTGTACAAGAGATGAACACTGAATTAAACTAAGAGTAGGAGTGCCAATCCAAATCTATGTATCAAGAAGAATTCAATATGATCCTTATCCGAGAAATACACACAGAATGTTCAGTAATGCACGATTGTTCTGATGGCTTCTCACACAACAGAGACTTTTCAGTTTAAAGTACTAGAATTTTAAAATGACAAATCCCAGTATATCATCATGGTATCCAAGCGAATTGTCATCTATTTATGTTAATATGTTGAAAGAACGAAGCACTGCCAACCTTTATTCAAAATCCTTAAGCTATAAAACGAAAGCATGGTTTACTATATAAGATTTGGCACGAGATTAAAGCAATAAAAAGTAACGGATGGATGCACCACGAGAGATTTGAGTACAAGATCTGTTGCTCTAATGCCACATAGAACTTTGAATCAATGGTAACTTATCTAAAAATTAAGCTAACGGATGATGTTATGGTAGATGTTTGAATGTTCCACTATATACAATTATAGGAATTTAGGATACCATTCGAGTTATACATCAGTAGCAGCACCAATAGAAAAGCAACGACCATAGGAGAGCACGCAAAGCAAGTACTTCATAATTATTCTTCTGCACTAAGTTATTTGATTCAATGATATTACCACGGTAGATGTGCCGGAAACACCATAAGTTCCCATGCAAGTCTTTTGTCACGAGATCTTGAACTGGATGGTGCTGTGACTTGTCCTGTAACAACAATCACAACATGAACATTTGCCCAGAAATGACTATAACCTGAAAAACCCTCCTTCATATGACATCAACAGCATAAGCTTGAGCACACTTAAGCCATAGTTGGGACATTATAATGTATCTGTAATTGATGCATAACCCTAATGTTTTATTTAGTTGTATGTTGTAATTTTCGGTTGTATCATTTTAGCCAGTAAACTGGGACTATTGTACCATCATCACTTAAAGTTGTTATTTTCAGTACCTAAAAAGCCAAAACAGTCAACCTAGGTCCTACTGCATTCAGCTAATGTACTGAAGGAAAACATCATTGCATGACAACAACCAGGGAAGGAAGGCATTCATCTGCTGGCCGCTTAGGAAGAGAGCATCCACCATGCGTGCTTGTATCAGATTGAGTCAGAATTTTAACAAAGAAACGTGAATCGTCCCTCGGAGGTGTTGCTGAAGTTTTGCAGTTAGGATTGACCTCATCTTTCTGCAAAATTGCCAGTAGAATGCAAAGTTTTGATTAATCACCAATCTTTCAAATGGAAAGAGCATGTGAATTGCACCAAAGATGAATTAATTTAGTTTGATGGCAATAGCATCTGGATGCACTTCTCATCACTTGCCCAAGATTCTGTAACTTTAAGTAAATTGAATGTATACAAAAAATAATTTTGAAGCTCACTTCTCAATGAAGTGCGCGAAGTTCAAAGTGGAAAGATGGAGCAAAGATGTATCAAGTTTCACATACCTTTGCCTCTGGGATCAACGTAACTTGTGCAAACACTTCATCTGTATGAATCTCAGCCTACAAGAAAGAGAGATGGATCTTAATACCATAAAGAATCAGAGAAAAAATTAGTGGCCAGTGCCCAAAAATAAATAAAAATCAAAAAGTTAATCAATGCAAGTCTTCTACAATTGAACTATACCTTAAGCTGAACACAAACAACCTTGCAGAGGATTTTTGAAGGCAATTTGTAGATAGGCATTTCCATATCACCATCCTGGTTTGTATAAGCCTCAATCTAAGACCAAATTTATCCAACACAATCACAGACATTAGCGAAAGAGGAGGATAGTTTGATACCAAAGTGCAAAACTCTCCTAGGAAATGAGAATACCAAACTAATATGTCCTAGCACTCAATAAGTTTCACGTTGAAAATATGGTGGGAAAAGAGGTCCAGATGTTTACGAGCAAAAGCATATCAAGCCGAACGGATTCTCGTCTAACAGTCCCTACTTCCTGGGGTAGCTGGTCTATAAGAAAACATTAGGTAGTCTGCTAGAGGATTATATTGCCTTTCGACTAGACTTTTAATGGATAAGTAACACCAATGAAACTACGACAAAAGCTACGATCCACAATGACGGAAAATCACGCCATGATAATCTGAGGGTACAAATTGATGTTGTGCTGGTGAATTGCATTGTGTTTGAACTAGGCTTTTCATTTGATAAGTACCAGTGCTGAAACAACTACAAAGGCTAGAGTCCACAATGACCAAAATCATTTTGTGGTGATATAAGAATATGAATTCATGGGGTGTGCGCAATATTGATTTAGTCGACATAATTGAGTTAGCGCAAAAAATCTCACTTGAAACTAATTCCCAATCTAAACGAAGTGAGTAATGGTCAGTACATGCCTAGTCTGAACATTGCTAACAACACTTGTGCCCATTTTGCAAGTCCCGAAAGCAAGGTGAAGTGTTCGGATTTTAAGTGATAAATCGGTCCTACGATTATTAGATCACTCTAATCAGAAGAGAAGGTAAAAGATCTACTATGCAAGTAATATGAACGTCAAGCGAATCATCTGTAGCCTTCTCACCACCAGTTATTTCCACGACTCAAAATTAGATGTCTTGTGACGAAAGAATCAGGAGGGAAGTACCTGCTCAATGTGCCCTTGGGGAAAGTAAAACACCGTTTCCCCGGCTTTAGGAACATAAGCTAGGGGACCGGCACAAGCGTGCCATAGTTGCTCGTGCAAGTTATCTCCCCTCCCTGCATCATAGCAGAGAAATTCTACTTGAGTTCGGAAATGAAATGGAGGCGAGCAATGACGGCGAGGGAACATCGACATCCCTTAAATCTGTTTAGCATGCAGCCATCCAGGATTTCAATTCTGACGAGAACTTGATCAGTCGACTTAGAACCGAATCAAAGCGAATTAACCATTAAGTTGTCTACTTATTTTTCTTCAACATAAGAACGTGGTATCATCTCCTGTCTCCCAAACTTAGAACAACGAATTTGCTGGGAAAAGAAGGGCGCAAGTGCAACCCGATTGAATTGAGAAAGAATCATTTGACATATCCAGCTCTTCTCGTTCAAATAAAAGTAAGACCAAGGTCGCATTCGCCCCGCGAGCAGCAACAGCAGTGCATCGACAATCCCAATGATCAAGCTCTGCACACAGCATCTAACAAACGACGGTAGATACAACACGCAGGAGCCAAAACGGAGTAAAAGGAGCGGGAGGATCACCAGTTCCGATGTTGCCGCAGGAAGAAGACGAGCGGTCGTGGCTCTCGACGCAGGAGCTCATCCTCTCTATCCCGATCCGTCTGCACCCCTGCGAGTCGATCAGTCTCGGTGTTGGCTGCAAAAAGCTGAGCGAGAGAGCGGCAGGAATAAAAGGGAGCTCGCGAGCACGCGAACGGGACAGGGGAGGGGAGGCGCGAGCGTAACGTCTCAGCAAATTCAGGCCGACGCGGGTGGAGCGATTGGCGAAACACCCGCACACACACGTACCTGCTTTTCGTCAGTGAGTTGTCCTCGGGAGAACGTCGTCCCAGCGTAACGTCCTGGCTGCAGGCGTGTCGTACGGCGTGCGAGGAGGTGGTGGTGGTGGTGGTGCTCGTGAGCCCCGTACGCCTGGAGAGAGGGAGAGGAGGGGGGACGGGGGGAGGGGGTTGCACAAGAAATAATGGGGGAGAGATGCCTCTGCCTGCGTCTGGCTCTCTGTCTCTCTCGCTCGCGCTCTCTCGCTCTCTTCGTCATGGGGTGGGGGCGGGCGATGTTTGCTACTCTGGGCGCGATACTTCCAAACACCAGATATGTCTGGTTTCCAGCCTGCACTTCCTCTGTCTGCATGCATGCATGCATGTACCTGTTGCCCCCTCGCCCAACAATTGCTTGTATTTTTCGCAATCCAATCTCAAACCTTTTAATTATATTAATTGAGTCCTTAACCAATTTAAGTTTTGCCAGTTAAGTTAATCCCGCCAATTTTAATTAAAAGTCATTGACGTGAATAATTTTTAATTATTTTTAATAGGTCATTTTTTTTCTTTTCCTTTTTCTTGTTATTGTTAACGGTCGGCAAGGCAAGGAGATGCTGGCCACTGGGCCAAGGCCTACGAACCCTTGTCAAGCCCAGGCAGAGATTCAATGTAATAGAAAAATCCGTTCACGGAATGAATAGAAAAATTGGCGTACACTCATTTCAAAAAAGGCACGATAGACATAAATCCGTGATTCCTTACGCAGCGATCAACATAGGATTCATTCTTCCTTAACACGATATTAGGACAGTCTATTGTAATGAGTCCATCTCATCATCCTCTCCTATCCCATGTCCATCTGTTATCCTCCGATCGAGTCTGGGTCTTATTTTATTTGTCTCCCCCTAAATTTCGAGGAAATTACTCGCCGACGGACAGCGGTGTTGAAGGATCAGTCGCTTCTTGGCTATATGTAGAGAGCAACAATGCATTCGGAATGGGAATCTGTAGGCTCCGACTTAAATACCAACGTTTGGTAAACATACAATGGACATGGACGTTCATGAATTCTTTTCCGTACAAGCAAACTCTTCTGCTTTCTTTTTATACAAAAATGGTTAATCAAATAGCCACGTTTCCCCGTGTCCCGTTGACATTACAATTTCCGTCTTTTTTGCACACAAATATTCCCTGCGATAAATCCAAACGGGTACTTGGCTTCGTACTGGAGGCTCGCTTTCGAAGTCACCGCCGTGCTCCTCACCTCTCCGTCACCCCCCACCCCGGCCACCCTCCTCTATCCTACGCCGTGGACGTTTCTTCCACGCGTTGTCCGCTGATTGGAAGGCCATTTCTTCATTTGTGCTCCAAATCGACGGACAAAATTCGGAGGATATCAGAATGTAAACATTCATTCTCTCGGCCCGAAAGGAATACGTTTGGATTGGACTTGGATCCCGATGTTTTTTAAGTGTATTATAATTCGTTCAGGATGGATCGAGACGATGATGGGGACTTATTGGGGGGTTTGGATCTTATGAAACCCAAAAGAATGAATTTTGTTTTATTTCTTTCGTTAAAAAAGTTCAAAAAGATATCCTCAATTCCAACAGAACAAGAAATAATGACGTGTGTTGAGGATTTTGGGTGCGGGAAGATTTTTAGGAAAAATCCTTGAGAAAATGTAAAGGCTTTTGAGTTAAAGGATAAAGGAGTTTTTCAAAATGTAAAGTGTGTTTGGTAAATTTATTTATGAAAGTCCATTGTGAAGTATCTTTGTGCAAAATAGTGTTTGGATAAATTAAATTTGTAAAAAGACTTTTGTTATTCAAAAAAAGGAAAAAAAAGGAGAGTTGGCCGGCCAAGGGCTTCACCGATTACCGCTGGTGAAGAGCTACTAGTTGCTGGTGAAGGGTAGGTGGTCATGTGAGGGGGAGGTGGCGTGGTGAAGGGTAACGTCTGGCTAAGGTCACTGTGCGGAGGACACGGCGACCCTTGCCGCGCCGTCGTGCAACCGCCACGCTGCGAAGGTCGTCGGCGACCTAGGCGACCTTCGCGACCTAGATCTGGGTCGCGGCGAGGTCGTGGGTCGGCGGAGGTCGCGGCGACGAGACCTTGCCGTGACCCAGGCAACCTCCACGACCCGGATTTGGGTCACGACGATGTTGTGGGTGGCCTGGGTCGCCGCGACCTTTGGTGACCTTCATGACCTAGATCTGGGTGGCGGTGAGGTCGTGGGTTGCTGGAGGTTGTGGCGACCGACCTTGCCATGACCTAGGCAACTGACGCGACCCAGATCTAGGTCGTGCGACTGGTCGGTGAAGGTAGTTGGGGTGCCGCGACAATGCCGACCTCTCTCTAGTTTGTTGCCAACCCATCGCAACCTCGCCAGCCAACATCAGAGAATCTGACGAAGAGGAAGATGAATGGTGCAATCGACTTTTTCGAAAATGTTGAAAGCCCAAGGCAGCCTAGGACCTGCTTTGGGCTTCCAGCCTTTGGAAGGCCAACATTTCTTCAAGGCAAGTTTAAAAAATGTTCCCAAACACCCAATACTTGAACAAATGGGCTTTGGACACCGAAAGGTATGGCAAAGCTAGTCCCAAACGCTCCCTTTATCTGCTTTTTATTATGTTTTTTTTTTTTCAAGTCGTAAAAGGGAAAAGCGAAAGTCAAAATAATAGCTTCTTGGGCTCAACTACAGATGTGACGTAGAGATTGCTAATAATTTAAAACTTAAGCTTTTTATACTAGCCATTTTTGTTCTAGGATAATCGCCACATAATTACTACATTTCTCATTTTTTCCTCTATTTCTTTGTAATTATATAACGGTTTCCAAAGAAAAAAAAGGATTCTTCGCTTCTCCCAAGTCAAGTCAAATCATGTAGAATTGACCTGATATAGCTTGAGAGCTATGCGTCACATGCTAAGTTGACCTAATTTAAAGAAAAGTTTCCCAACAACCTATGTCCCATTTGGGACTAAGTAGATTCATGGGTCAAAATTCACCTCTTTTTTTGTGTCTATAATGGATAATTACGAATGGAGTACTAATATTAGATGATAGTTTTGACCTTTACTAAGGATAATTTGGGTAATTGCAAGTGCTGAGCCCCCGGGCAAGGGGCGGGGGGCATGGACCATGCCTAGCCGAAAGCCGGGCACCCCCCATCCCTACCATGGCCACCTAGCGCCCGGTCCGACTTCACTAGATTTCGAAATAATTCAATAATTCTAAGGAGGAGTCCCAAATTTTCGGGTGGACCATTCCTTGACCTGCCCCCGGAAAAGTCATACCAGCATGGGCTTTTGCTTATGCTGTGAGGCCCGTGCGAAGAATCCAAAGCCTCTCAAACTTCTTTGAAAGATCTTGAGGTTTCGGAAAAACCCCCCCTTTTTATTTGCATTAGTATATTATGTTTGACGCAGATATAAAGCTCAATCCAAGCCTCGCAAAATACAAGATAATTAATAATAATAATAATAATGGCATCATGTGGAAAAATGGGAAAATCAAATAAAAAAGAGAGAAATTAAAGTTGGGATTTGATGTCGTCGGCAACGTTCTGGGCGTCCGAAGCAGCTCCATAGAATCCTCTCCTCGACAGCCCGACGCAGTACAAGCCCTTCTTGCCCTTCCAGTGATTTGGGAAGCTTGGTTTCGCAATCCCATCTTCGTTCAGCAGGTAATCATCCCCCTGCGAAAATTAAAAATACAAAAACAAAAACCACCAAAAAGGAATTAATAGAGTAAAATAAAAATTAGTAGACCTTTACGTCTTACAAATTGGAATAAAGAAATAGATCTCGTGTGGATGGGGTTTGCGTGCCTTGAGCCATTTGTGGGTGGACCGCTTGAAGCCGGTGCAGAAGACGATGGCGTCGAAGGGATGGGTTTGCCGTCTTCGAACTCCGCCACGTCCCCTTCGATCCTTTTCAACGCCGGCAGGACCTGTTCAAAAGTTTCATCACAAAAGTCCATGACGACGATCCATGTCCATACCTGGATGGCATATTAATGAGAAACTACCTCCCATTGACCCTCAATTTATTATGCACATGGCAGTTCGATCCTAAATTTTTTAATTTTATTAATTGAGTCATAAACTTTATGCGTGATTCCAATACAATTATTTCGACCAATCTCAGCTGATAATCCTTGAAGTGGTTGCCCGGAAGGAGTACACTAGAATTTCGTGCAGAATTGAATTTACAAAAAATGAGAAATTTAAAATTGAACCGGTTTCCATATAATAGATGTAGGACTACTTGAGTAAAATAGAACGTAGGCCATCAGTATAAATAAAACTTTATATAAACAGTCTTGTTCTTCGTCGATTTAGGGTTTTAACCACTAAATCTTTCGCTAACCATCGATTGTAATCAAGGCCGCTCGTGGGAAGAAATTGTCACACCGGCGGGGCACGCCAGAACTACTTATTATATGTTAGTCTTACTTGCAAATTAAGATAAGCTTCGAAGACCATCATCCCTTCTCTTTTTCCTATTTCTGTTGCTACCGCCATAAATTATTATTACAAGCTGGCCACTTATTTTTAATAATGACCAAATTTATAGTTGACCGTCGCCGGCCATCAACTGAATCGACGAAATTTCACATGTTCTCGCATGCCGGACGCAAGATCAGAAGTCAAGAGCTGGAGAGGTGGAGATCGAATCGTGTTACCTGAATCTCGCCGGACTTAATCTTCTGGCAAGTGCCGAGATCGATGAAGGGGTATTTGCCATACTTGGTCTTCATGAGGAAAGGACCCTCGCTCGGCCTCCTCAGCCCGTACTTGGACATGTCCCCGTACACCAGCTTGCTCAGCAGCACCAGCAACGTGTCCACCGTGCCAAGTGAGAAATACTTCAGCAGCGCCAGGCCCAGATTCGCGATCCCCCTCGACAGCACGTGTACCTGCGGATGATAAGTGCAAGGTATCAGCAGTGGGGCCATGAACGATGTTCGCGGACACTCGTCGGAAGGTTACAATGTGCGCATCTCGAAACAGACGAGGAAGATGAAGTCACGGTGCCTTCGGGTTAACGTGTCGAGACGAGTTTTGTGTATTCGACAGGGCGCAACATACATCGATGTTTGCTCTCGTGTCATATCAGATGTAGATTCTTCCTTTACAACAAGGAACGGGCAAGGTTGGAAACATGTTTCGACCAAGAAAAGAAAAAAGTACGGAAACATGTAGACGAAATCCTTCCTTATTGATGCAAACGAGATTCTTTTTTTTCTTAAAGAATGATGAGAAAGCAAGTGAAGCTTTTTACCGGGCTCCGGACAACGATGGAGGTCCTTGCGCCGTGGTTGGCTAGGTCCAGCGCGATCTCCATGCCGGAATTCCCCGACCCGACCACCAAAACCCTGCTGTTCTCGAACTCCTTCCCGTTCTTGTACCGGGTCGAGTGAATCACCTTCCCGCCGAAACCCTCGATCCCCTGCACCTCCGGGATGAAGGCATCGCTCGACTCGCCGGTGGCCACCACCAGGAACCGGCACCGGTACTCCACGACCTCGCCGGAGCCCACGTCCCTCGCGCCGACCCTCCACCTCCCGTCCCCCTCGTCGTAGACCGCCGACTCCACGGACCTCCCGTAGGCCGGCTCTATGCCGAAGCGGGCCACGTAGTCGTCAAAGTAGCGGAGGAGCAGGTCCTTGGGCACGTACTCGGGGTAGTCCGGGGGGAAATGCATGTGGGGGAGCTCGCTGTACCGCTTGCGGAGGTGGAGGTGGAGGCGGTCGTAGGCATATTTCTTCCACAGGGAGGCGAAGCAGTCCTCTCGCTCGAGGACGACGTGGGGGATCGAGAGGGTCTTGAGGCACGCCGATGCGGCAAGCCCCGACGGCCCCGCTCCGACGACGACAGCAGCGGCGGCTTCCTGTTCCATCCTCTTGGTCTTTGTGGCTTTGGCGCGATGGTGTGGAAGATGATGATGATGATGATGATGTGTGAACGGGAAGGAAGACGGAAGTCGGTAGATGTTCGCGAGGGCTTCTTATATGTGGGCTTTGAATGTTAGTTCTCAATTTCTCATGGCTTGGTGGGTCCTCATGTGGAAAAAATATCAATAATCAGGCGGATCTTGGCGTGTGATGCAAATGTGTGACGTACCCCCATCTAGACCGTCGAATTCGTTGATTGCCACCCGTAGAATGAATAGACCCCCATGTGAACCAATGCTTATCGTCAAGGGGAGCGACGGCCGATACAAAAAGGAAATTGATGAACATGGAAAATTTTATTCCAAAGTAGTACGATCTAATTCGAAAATTTCATGTAATTAGGCACATCCTTGGAGAATCGCTATCAACAGATTTCCCTATAACCTTAATATGAAGCTTGAGTTTTTTTTTTTTTGATGACTCGGAAACCTCCGTACAGCCGGCAGCCGGCGAGGACCCACCACCCTGACGTCACACTTAAGACACTAGATGGCCTGCCAGCCTCGCTTCAACTTGCGTTGAAGGAGCTTCGTTGTGTTGGGCAGAGTCCCTTGAAGTAAAGTGTGTGCTTTGTGAAAAACTTTCCATGGCCTTCTAAATCCCTCTTCTTCTCTAGCTTGGTATGATCCTTCGAGAAATGCAGCTTGGGTAGGTTAGAAACGTTTCCATCCTGAAATTTTTGGGTGTCTCTAGGCTCTGGACTAAAGGGTTGAGTGGTTTTCTGCTAAGAGGCTGTCCCTGAAGGGCTTGAACAGGAGTTGTTCGCCCAATGTGGGATGCATACCTGCAGGAAATTTACTCTTCCTTCCCTGGTCCTAAGTGTAGGTCCATTCATGGTATCAGAGCCATGGTTTCGTTTTTGACATTATCCATTCCATGCGCTTGACAGGTGAATCCAGTGCTAAGAAGATCTTTTCTCATCATGTCTACAGAACCAGAAATTCTCGAAGCACCAGTTTCTCTTGTTCCTTCTTCATCATCTTCAACCCCTTCAGAATTTCATGTTTCCAATGCTTCCAAGATAGATTATCTTTATGAAGTCTCTCTTAGTGATGAAACTAAGATTTCTGAAACCCAACTTCCTCTCATGAACCCTTATTCTACTTTTGCTAAGCCTACTTCTTCATTCTCACCAATCCGCTCCATTCGTCAACTAATCCATCAAACCCTAAAGCAAGTAAAGGAGTACGTCCAGTCCTCCAAATTCGACCAGCATCCCATTCTTGCTACAGAAAAAGAGTACTTTGTTACTCTCCAAATCCCTCCAGAATTTCCCAGACAATAGATCCAGTAGGGATATTCTCATGTCCATTATGAAGCTGTTCGTCTTACTTTTACTTTCCATGGTCGTAAAGGTTTGCCAGTAGCGGCAAGAATTGCTTTGTTGGATACCAGGTTTTTACAATACCAACATGCTTGCATAGGTACTGTTCGAGACTACTCTGAATGCCGGAACAGTCTTTGTAACCCTGTACCCAAACTTCAACATCGCCCTTTCAGACCCCTAATTTCAAGTCCAGCTCACTGGAGCCCCTCAAACTGCTGAATCTGTAGTTGCAACTCTACATTACCAGATGGTTTATCGAGTGCAGAATCATGCCCTCGACCTCAATTTCAACAATGGTAATGAAGATTCTTTGTTCATCTCCATGCAGAATGACCAGGCGTCCTGCATCCATGTCCCTAGACAGATCCCCAAAGATATGTTGGCTAAGCTTCTTCCAGAAACTTGGATCACCAACTATGAAAAGCTACACCAGCACAACAGGCCTTTCCAGTCGACGGACTTAGAATTTGTACGCAAAAAAGATGGAACTGTTTCCATCAAATTTGGCAAAGAAAAGGAAGAAAGTCCTTCTATCTTCCAGACCCTTTTCATGATCGAACCATGTATTCCTGAATCCATTTCCGAACCAGATCCAAAAAAGCATATTTGACACTTTAATAGTGATGGACATCTTGTCCATTACTATAAGGACAACTATGGTCATTGTTTTTGAGATCCTTTTTGCCAATGTTCCTATTGTACAAATTCTCCTGATGAAGTAGATCCTTATGCAAGATCTCCACCTCGGAGGAAAAAAGTAAAAGACAAGGTGTATCAAAGGTACTTAGACGGAGATTCCTCCGTTGATACTCTCGGTGAGTGTGACAAATACCAGTTCATGGTTTCTTATGCACCACCTCCACCACCAGAGTCCAGTACTATGTCCCAAGTCTCACCAGATCCATCAAAATCACCTCCACCTTCTCCTCCTCACAAAAAGCAAACTCTCTCTCCATTTTACAAGCCAATCCTCAAATGGGCTAAGAAACATTCTTACCCACTTGAAGTCCCAGCAAGACCACCACCCACTTCTTCTATTGCCATGTTCCAGGATACTAACTTTCCTCCTCGGGTGAAGGAAAGCTCTAAACTCTCGTTCCCTGCCACAGAAGAGTTTATTGACCCACACAACAGATATCGCCATATTCCCAAGATCCCTACTCCCACTGATGTGGATGAACATGGAAGACAAAAGAAAACCCCTGCTGCTGAAGCTGTTCTAAACTGGCAATCAGAGACTCTATTAGCACAAAACAATGCCTTCAAGGCTATTGATTCCAAGATTGGAAATGTGCAACAAGATATCCGGAGATATGATGAAAGCACCAAAAAAATACTTTCTGAATTCCAAAAAAGGCTTCACGCCTTGGAATCAGGACAACATATTGGGTATCATTATCTTGAAAGCCCACAGCCAGAGATAGAAAAGCTCAAGAAGCAGATCCAACTTCTTGAAGAAGGAAGGTTTAGACCTTTGATCCATTAGCTCCGACTGTTCGAATTGGGTATGTACCCCCAGCACCACAAACGTCTGTTTTTGCCAATATTCCAGCAGATCCCTACAGAAGAGAACTAGATATGATAGAACTCCGAAGTCGCCTCAAAGCCCTGCAGAAGGAAAAAGGAAAACAAAAAAGCTCACCCACAGAATCAAGTTCTCTTGTTATAAGAGATAGACCAGATCAGATGATGTTATCAAATCCATTAGAATCTTTTCTAAAGGATTTAGGTACTCAGGAACCAGAACCTGTTACCCAGCTTGAATCTAATCCGGTTATCCCAGAAAAACAGATTCTGTTTGCTGAACAAACTTCTTCTACCACATCAGATTCAGCATCTCTTTCTTCTTCTTCATCCTTCTCAAACCCTATAGAAGATTCTCCCCCCATTGTTCCACCAACTTCACAAATATTCATGGTTGACACTCCTCCAGACTATGAAATGGAATCAAACTATTCTGATCCTGAATTTGGACAGACTAGTAACCCTACCAGGAACAATTCCACCAGGCATGTGTCCATGGCATCAAAACAATTCTTTTTCATTGACGATATTCCTTATCCGAAATGGCCAGAAAGACTTAAAGAATTTCATACTTGATTGAGTACACAGTCCATCACCAACCATGATATGAATGATGTCCTTTACAACTTTGTTACAAGGTTCACAGGGAGCCTTAAATTCTGGTGGCAATCACTTACAGAACAAGACCAGATTATGTTTCTGATGTCACCTAATTTCAGCCATGCCCTTACTTACCTATACCATGTTTTTGTGGGAACACCCGGAGATCTTAAAGAACTCAAAAGAAGAGAATTTTTCGAGAGAAGATGCTGCTCCCTTCAGAAAAAGCATCTTGATAAGCATTATCGACTAATGCTTCAGCTCTTTTATCAAATTGGCGCAGATCCAAATCTAAAGCATGTCTTCCTTACTTCCATTCCTAAAGAGCTATCCCAGATGGTTGAAAGATCCTTCTTTGGAAAGCAAAGAAGAATACAAGACGTTCCTTTAGGAGAAATCCAGCAAGAAGTTCATCTCTGCCTTGAAAAATTATGCTTAAAGCGCCGAATGGTCCGCACATACATCACAGATGACAAGCGTCTTGAATCAGCTTGTTCCCACTAGAAGTTAAAGATCAAATGCTCCAAACAAGATTGTGATGGTATTTGTGGCCAGTATTCCTGAAAGAAAAAGCACACACTTTACTTCAAGGGACTCTGCCCAACACAATACACCTTCTTTGCCTTATATAGGCGAAAAGAGGTCACAAAGCAACAAATAAGGACCAAGCTCATGGGTCCGGGTACAAATAGGGGCACTGGAAATTTTTGGGAGGGAATTATTAGCACACTATGAACAGTAACTGTACTGTGAACAGTACATTCCCTAGCCTAGTGCTACGGTAAAAGTGAACGGTGACTGCGCTACGGTGAAATTGTACGGACTCAACGGTCTCGTCTATCACGGGCATTGTAGCTACGTACCAGTCCGAGTCATCGAGCTGTTTTCTAGGAGATGAGCCTCGTATTTTTCTTTGAAGAGCTTCAAGATCTTCAGGTGAAAGGATTTGATTCGGTCTTCCGATGAGGATGCTTGTACATGAGCCCAATGTGATACTTCTTCTTACGCCGGTTGTGTTTTCATCATCAGTGGGAGCTGGAATGCTTGGCTGAGGCCAATTTGAGGTTTGCGCATAATATGATGTGTCCATGTTCTGGAATGAGGACGAAGGTCCCTGCTCGTAGGGATCCTGGGACAGAGGTCCTCCAAAGCGTGTATAGGGGTCTTGAGTAGACTGGACAATGTCGTCTTCGCTTATCATTTCATGCTCTTGGGACGATGTAGCTTGTCTGTTGCTAGGTCATAATGATCCCACGTAGTAGGTACATTATTCCATATGTTTACAGGAATGATTTTGTTTTCTTGGCATAGGATTCTCTGGAGTTCGCGATACTTGTTTTCACAAAATCTAACAGATTTCGGATAAGATTTGTGAATCCGAGCTTCTCGGCTGTTCAAGTGAGGTTTATAGGATGTGGTTCCTATTTCAAGTGGTCTATCAAGAATAGTACCATTATTTCGCAAAAAGTCCATGGGCGTCGGAAAAACGGGACGGTGTGAACTTCGGGGTTTGGTGTCATGGTTCTTAGTTCTCTTTCTAAGTCTTGTTTCCAACATGTAGGATGATGGAACCAATTTAGAAAGTCTAAAAGATTCTTATCACATTCCTTTTCGACATTTCTTCCGAGCATGAATATCCTTATAAGATTTGCAAGGAATCTTCTGGTGGGGATTTCAATGGCTATTAAGTACTTATTGGTTAAGTACCATAACAGCGTTTTGAGCGATCGGGAAATCATCTTCTTTCCGGATAAGAGGATGAATGAAAGGATAATTCAAATTTAGCCCGAAAGGATAAAGAATCGAACCTTCATTGAATCGAATAGGTTTGTGTGACTTTGCCACATGAGGTTCTCCAGGTTCTCAGTAAGATTGTCGTTCTGGATTTGCTGGATAATCTCCTGGGGAAATTTCCAGCTTGGCAAGTCCTTGATTTTCTCAATCTTGTATTTGACACCATGATTGAGCATATGGAAAGCAGGTCTCTTGATGTACATGTTGATTTCAGCTGGTGCCTTGGGTCTTGACAAAAAGTCAGCAAGTACATTCTTTTTTCCAGGAATGTGTTTGGTTTCAAAAGAGTATTTTGAAAACCATTCAGCCCATCTAAGCAAGCGAGGGTTTGGAATGTTTCGTTTAAACTTGATCATCGAGGAAAAGATGCCATGTCTAATTCTACCGAGAAAATGATGGCCAATGAGATGGAACTCAAATTTTTTGATTCCATTTTTTACTGCTAGGATTTCTTTGAAAGTGGAATGGTAATGCATTTCAGCTTGGGAAAACTTTCCACTTTTATGAGCACAAAGGAGTCTCTTACCATCAATTTCTTCGAACAGGATGGCTGCCTAGTATTCATCACTGGCGTCGGTTTGAAGAATTCTTTTACTGTTGATGGTATTTGCAATGGTGGGAGATTTTGCATAATCTCTTTAAGTTCAAAGAAGCGCCTGGTCTCGAGTTTTTCCCCAAGGTGGGGAGTTCTTTTTCAGCATGGATTGCAAAGGAATCGAAGCTTTGCAATATTTGGGACAAAATCCCTGAGATAATTAATTATCCCAAGAAATTGCTGAACTTGTTTTGTTGTGAAGTTGTCTTGAGGAAACTTCAATAATTCTTGAGCAATATGTGGCCCTGGATAGTATGTACCTTTGTTGAGGTGCATACCAAGAAATTCAATTTCTGTTTGGGCAATATTTATTTTTCTTTGAGAAAGCATAATGCCATGCCTTTTCACGATTTCTGCAAATTGCTCAAGGAGTTGACAGTGTGACTGTTCATCAGGGCTGTAGAGCAGAATATCGTCGATGTATACTGCTGCACTTGACAAGATTGGTTGGAAAATACGACACATGGCCTTTTGGAAAAGAGATGGTGCTACCTTTAATCCAAAAGGAAGAACTTTCCACTGGAAGTGCTGGTTCGGTATACAGAATCCTGTTTTAGATCTGTCTTCAGGATGGATGCCCAATTGCCAAAATCCGGTTTTGAGGTCAAACTTGGAATAAATGTGGGCCTTGGTTAATCCAGTAAAGAGAGAATTTTTGGATGGTAGAGGGAATTTATCGTCTTGGAGAAAAAGGTTAAGAGGTTGATAATTGATTACCAATCTTATTTTTCCTCTGTTTTGTTCAGCTCGTTTATTGACATAAAAAGCTTCACAAGCCCATTGAGAATTGGAGATTTCAATCAGGCCTTGCTGTAATAGTTCTGAGCATTCCCTTTGGGCTAAAGCCAAGTGTTTTGGCTTCATTCCCGTATGACTCGCCTTGGTCGGGTTTATGTCTTCATTTCTCTTGAAGGGAAGACGAACAAAGAACTCAGGATTCTCCCATAAAGGATGTGAACATTTTTGAGCCAATTCTGAATGGGATTCTGAGCAAGATTCAAGCAACTTTTGCATGATTGGATCTAATAAACTCATTTCAATGGAAAAGAGTCTCTAGATATCAACGAATTCAGAGAATTGATCTTTAAATCTAAGACCTTTTCCAGGAATGATTCGCAGTTGAGAGATTTGAGTTATGAGATCCCACCCAATTATCAAGTCTTTATTGGGAAGGCTTGATCCAAAAATTTTTGTGGTTATGGAACACTGAGGAAAAAACTGGACAGTGACTGGAGTGGTTCTGACATTCGTGGAGAAAGTATCTCCTGAAGCAGCATTGAAATATCGGATGTATGGAGTCCAGAATTCTTCAGGTAGAACTTTTATATCTAGAATGGAACAACTTGCTCCTGTATTAATAAGAGCAATGACATTGATGGGTTTGGCAAACTTCGAAGTGAGGATTTTAATAGGGAAATGTCTCGTTTGGAGGTCTGGAGCCTACCTAACAGAGCCACTACGGCCGGTGGTTGAAGCTTGAGCTTTTAACTATAATGAATGCACTAACTATGAATATGATGTCAAAAATAAATCGATTTTATATTATTCTTTAAGAAATAATGAATGATCTAATCAATACACAAATATAACTCCTCAGAATTTTTAATTGTGCTTCTAGGTATAAAATTCCCGCATAGTGAGGACACTCAGGATGCGTTTGATAACAATTCTATTCTGGGAACAGATTCTGATTAGAAATGATTATTTTTATTTCTATTTCCGGGAACTGATTATGAGTAAAAGAACACGTTTGGTAACCGTTGACATCTAATTTTAGCAAATCTAGGGAAATAAGGAAAATTAAAAATTTCATTTGAATAAATAAAAGGAAAAAATGAAAAAAATGGGGCAAATTAATTTGATTGATTATGCATGGAAATTTAGAATTCCAATGGATATTCGGATCTTGTCAAATGCATAAGCATTTTGAAAATTAAGTGAATAAAAGGCAAGAATTTTTTACAAAATAGAAGAAATCGGAGCAAAATCGAATTCCGATGGATATTTGGATCTTGGTAATGATTCTATTCCGGGAACAGATTCTGACCATAAATGATTATTTTTGATTCTGTTCCCGAGAACTGATTATGAGTAAAATAACGCGTTTGGTAACTGTTGACACATAATTTGAGTAAATCTAGGGAAATAAGGAAAATAAAAATTTCATTTCAATAAATAAAAGGAAAAAAATGAAAAAAATGGGGGAAATTAATTTGATTGATTATGCATGGAAATTTGGAATTCCGATAGATATTCGGATCTTGTCAAATGCAGAAGCAATTTGAAAATCAAGTGAATAAATGACAAGAATTTTTTACAAAATAGAAGAAATCGGAGCAAAATCGGATTGATTGCCAAATCACGCTGCAATTTACAGCCTTGATTTAATGCGATAGAAGATGGAAATTCGAAAGTTGCTATAAAAATGGCCGTCTGGAAATCATTATAAAAAGGAGCCACAATTTTCGTGATGGGGGGAGCAACTTTCGAAAATATTCAAAGAGAAAAATTCGTGCAGTAAAAGAATTTGTGAGAAGAGGAGGTGGGAATTCGTCTTTTGTGAATTTTCATTTTCCTTTTATTCATTCTTCAAATTCAGCAAAAAGGAGTCTTGCTTTGGCTTCTTTTTTTTTTTTTTGAGCAAGAGTCTTGCTTTGGCTTTTAAAATTCTGAAAATACAGCAGAGAGAGAGAGGGACGTGTGAGCAGACAGGTCAACCGAAGTGAGAGAAAAAGAAAAGAAAAAAAAAAACAAAAAAGGGAAAAAGAAGAACAGTCCTTCTTCTTCGCAGGTCTCCCCCGCCGGTGCCCCTGCTGCCCGAGTCGACGCCCATCGCCGCGCCTCTGCACCTGCGACCTGCCGTTGTCCAGCCCGACGCCGAAGCTCCGAAGCCCGCTGCTCCTGACCCCGCACCTCCTCCGCCACTGCCGCCCCGCCGGACTCGTCCGCAACGTGCAGCTCCATCGCCGACGCCCGCTGCTGCTCCCCCCGCTCGCGTCGCGCCTCCTGCGCCTCCACCGCTCCCGCGTCCCACTGCCGGACTCGCCATCCTTGCGCCGCCGTTCCCCTCGCGACACCACTCCTCCGGCCGCCGTCCCGCCTGCCGCCGGAACCCTCCTCCGCCAGCGAGCTTTCGTCGCTGTTTCCGCCCAGAAGCTGTGAAGACGACGCCGACGCCACTGCTCACCACCATCGCTCGTTACGCCCCTCACCGTCGTCGCCCACCAGCCCTCGCCGGAGCTCCGACCTCCGCGTCGCCGCGTTCACCCCCATCGCTCTGCCGTCTCCTTAGGTAGTTTAGTTTTTTTTCTTCTTTTTATTTATTTATTTTATTTCATTATATCTCATTGTTTTGTTCTTTTTTTTAGTTTATTTATTTAAGTTGTAATATTTGATGTCAATCTCTAGCAAGTCGCTCACTGGATAACAAACAAGGTACACGAGCCATAGGTGGGAAGGCCCCGTCATAGGCAGCAAGTTCGCGGTAACAGCTGTGGTCCATATTGTCAAGGCGAATATCGAGCAATCACATAGCAGTACTCATCCTTTGTAGAGTCGGTCGCTTAATAACATAGGTGTTGCAAACTTGTGGTGATGACATAGGCGTTGCAAGCTTGTGGAAGGAACGTTGTGTACCATGTACATGCAGAAAATTGTAGATGTATTTCATCTTTTGAGGAGATGATTTTAAGTGGTTACTGTGAACTCTATAAAGCGGCATTTGAATAAAACCAAAGGAAAAAAATTGACGGAAAACATATATAAAGCAACATCCGAATGATGCCACAGTAAAGAGGAATGTGTTAATTACAAACGAAAGAGATGAAATGTCAATTTTAAAAGTTTAGATTATTAAATGAATAAGTAATTTATTATTTAAATAATTTAACACACGTGATACTTATCCCTTTCAGCGTTGATAGCTTGATAACATAGGTGTTGCGAACTTATGGAAGGAACATTGGGTCCTACGTATGCACTAAATGAAGCTTTGACTGACCCATCAACAACCTTAAAAGCTTACGTCTAGGACTTTTCTAACAGGCAAGAAGTGCTTCACTTCATGATGGTTGGTCATACTTCAACAAAAGCGTAAATGTGGAAAATAAGTACAAATTTTTTTCATCAATCTTCCGACGTTTGGACGAAGGAGTTACTGAATTATTTGCTAACTTGTCGGCAAATAGCGCTCGGAATCAAATTTGCTCGAGTCGTTGCGAATCTAATCTTTATGGATAGGACAACTGTTGACAGCATGCAATGATGTGGTCTCTGACCAACTTCGTAAATTACATGGACAGCTAAAATTCTGTCCGCTCAAATTTAATATATCGTGTCAACGGGTGATTCGGGAGCACTGATTTAATGTGCGTGGTTAAAAATAATTTATCTTTCATAAGAATAAAAATGAGTTTGCTAGAAATCATAATATATATTTTTTGATTTGGTTATTTCTACCGACGCTTTCGAAACATTCGGCTACCACAATTGCGAAAATGATTAGTACTGTCTCGAGTAACGTCTATTTCGTCTTTTCATTTTATTTTATTCTTTGGTAGTTTGTTTTTATTTATTTATTTAAATTTTTTGTTGTTGTTGGGGGGGCCAGTTGTCTATTTTACCATTGACTTTCCGCGATTGACACCGTGCCCAACAAGAACTTTAATGGGCAATGCCTTTTGGAGAAAAGGTCGCGTGTGAACTTTTAAATGTGGTCTTAAGGGAGGGACCTTGTTAGATAAGGATTGAGTCCAATTGTGTTTGTTGATGAAGGGACTTTGGTATAAAGTATTATCCTCGTGTATATGTTACGCAAGGAAAAGAATTGAGTCGGATCGTGTTTGTTGACGAAGAGACTTTAATATATGTGTATGTGTGGTGGGTCCATATATATTAATCTCCATGAGAGGTTATTTAAATTGGATTTGGATCGGATTGGATTGGGACATGAAAGGATCTCCTCTTTCTCATTTTCAACTTTTTTTTTTTTTTTCATGTAATGATTTTGTTGACAGTTGCATTTTTTGGGATGAAAAATTTTATCTCAATTATATAGGCCTCGATCCCGTCTCCAAGAAAAGAAAAAGAGAAGATGGCATGAGGTCTGTACATGATGTTTCACGGTCTTCATGAACTGTTTGATAACCAATTAAGCGCTAAAAGCTTGCGATGGAGCTTATTTGATATCCTTAGTTAATGTTTGACTCAATAGACTCAATTCATTAGACAGCGACACTAATTATTGACAACGAAAACCTTGTCAAATTTATTAGCGAAACCTACCGATGATGACCGACATTCCATCTTTTGTAAGAAATTCATAAACGTGACTTATAGATGTCTTTTTTTTTTTTTTTTAATCTTTGCCACTAAAATTCGTCGTCACTTAAAATTCAGTATTTAAATTTTCGACACTTACTTTTCAATTTTACCATATGGGTTTCGGCTCAAATATTTTAAAAATAAAAAAAACGTCGTTAAGCAATCCAATTTCAAAGAATTTTAGTACTTTCTATGCGTGCAGCAAGACAAATAATTTCATTTCCATGCACGACGCATTAGTGTGGTGGAGAAGGTCCAACATACCAGCTTGCAAGAAAACCTATTCGAATACTAGAAAAATGAAATTCCGGGAAATTCCGTACATTCTTCCTTCCAGGCTTCGGAAAATACATGGAAACGTACTCTGTCGTGACTATAGTGTTTTCAACGTCTGCTTTTCCTTTTCCTCTTCCTATCTCCGAGCCATCTACATCATGTGGACGAGCAAGATGATGCTCTCCATGCATTATTTTCAGATGCTTCCACAGCATCAAGAGATTATCTATCTAATTATCGCTGAACAAGTTTATTTATTTTATTTTTTTGACAAAGAAAAATGATAAAACATAATTTATAATTAATCAGACGAACAATCACATGATCCTTCAAGGAACCTAAAACATAATTAATAATGCCAATTGGGATCCTCCTCGAGCAAATGTTAGATTACATTTGAAATTTACTCATTAAGGTTTGAACCACCCACTAGATGAACCCAAGCAAGCATGTTCTTTCTTAGACTCAAACTCACTCGAGTGAAATTACGTTGAAAATGATGTTATGTCCATTAACCGGCTAGTGAGTTGAAAAGGTATCATAGTTTATCCTGGTCCACACCTTCTTTTTCAGCGTACCTTGGTTCTCTACATGCACTTCACCTGACCTATGATCTAATTTCATTTATACTCTAGGACTTGTTCCTAGTTGATGACTTATAGAGGAAAGTGAGAAATTTCAATCCATTTTCATTAAATCTTGATGCATTTTTTAAAATAGGAAAAATGCACAACCGCACTTCATGTTAAGGGCCTCGAATACTCGATGTTTTTTTTTTTTTTTTTGAGTTGAGAACTTAAATAATCCCTAACTTTGATCTAATATGCAATACCATCTCTGAATTATTGATTCGTGTAATGTGGCCACTAAACTTTGACCTAATATGTAATACAATTATCAGATTTTTAATTTGTTCAATGTGGTTTCTGAATTATGGGTAAATGTTCAATGTAGTCATTTCATTTAAATCATTTTCACATAATTCAAAGATTAAATTGAACATGTACCAATAATTCAGGAATCATAATGAATAAATTATAGGTTTAGAAATAATATTGTACATTAAGTCGAAATTTAGGAACCATTGTGTCATTTTCCCACTTCTCCCCCAGCCCTAACGTGTGCCCCCATAATTACAACTATCAATAAAATAAGAGAAAACACCCATGGTTGCAATCTACGATGATCCAATGGAAATTTAAACGAATAAACCCTCCCTACGCTACTGCTGACACATCATCATCCTTTTACTTTATATTCTTAAATTTTTGGACCCACACATGCTTATATCGTTACATCATTACAGTTATTTTGAGAACTAAAATAAGTGATCATTCATGCGACATATGCTGCAGAAGAGGCATCGACCTGGGGACAAAGATGAAGTAACTCATAAGAAAATATCTCATGATTACACCAAAAGTCGTCATCATATCTCAAAAAGACCCCTTTTTTATGTTGTAAGTTTATATAACTGTGGAAGATTTCCTGGATCATGTACGGGTAATATTCATATATGAAGAAACTATATCAATAATTTTCATTGGATATATATGGAGGTTTTGTTTGTCATCTAAAGGAATCCATAATGGTGGCAAATTTGCAATTTATCATCTCGAAATACTAAACATAAATGCGGTTTAACGTCAACACTAAGGAAATGGTATCTTACTAGTAACATTTCTTTTTCTCATTTCGTGAATACAATGTTTGGTTCGATTAATAATCAATCGATGTGGCTTTGTCATTCAATCAAAATGGAAAGTCAATGCTGTCCAACTGCACATTGTTGTGTAAGTCAAAATTTGTATGACTTGAATTCGGGCCGATTTGATTTCAGATTAGAACCCAGGTTTAGGCCGAGTCAAGATTTGTTAAGAGCAAGAAAAGAAGAAAGTCCTGGTCTTCTCTTCATGCTTAATTTCCTGTAAATTTGATGGAAGGAAGCCTTGGACACTTTCGAGCTGATGGGCCGGTGGCTCACGTCCAATTCTAGGCCCAAGAAGAGGCGATGAAAGAGATCAAATGGCCCATAAGGAGGACATGATATGGAAACTAAAAATTGAACTTCTTTTCAATTATTGGGAGAGCCTATAGAGGAAAAAGGAAGAACTTTTCGTACCAAAAAGAGATAAAAGGGAGCGGAAAGGGCCGAAAAGTACAACAAGTAGCCTAGGGCACTTTTGCTTCTCTCTTTTTCTTTTTGGTTCTTTTTTGGCTGTTCAAACTTTCAATTTTTCTGGTAATTGAGGGATTGACTCCAAATGAGGTGAATTCATATTAGGGAACCCTAATCTGAGGGTACAAATCGATGTTGTGCTGGAGATTTGCATTGTGTTTGAACTAGGCTTTTCATTTGATAAGAACCACCGCCGAAACAACTACAAAGGCTAAAGTCCACAATGACCAAAATCATTTTGTGGTGATATAAGAATATGAATTCATGGGGTGCACAATATTGATTTAGATGACATAATTGAGTTAGTGCAAAGAATCTCACTTGAAACTAATTCCCAATCTGAACCAAGTGAGTAATGGTCAGTGCATGCCTAGTCTAAACATTGCTAACAACACTTGTGCCCATTTTGCAAGTCCCAAAAGCAAGGTGTAGTGTTCGGATTTTGAGTGATAAATCGGTCATTCGCTTATTAGATCACTCTAATAAGAAGAGAAGGTGAAAGATCTACTGTGCAAGTAGTTTGACCGTCAAGCGAATCATCTGTAGCCTTCTCACCACCGGTTATTTCCACGATTCAAAAGTAGATGTCTTGTGACAAAAGAATCAGGAGGGAATTACCTGTTCAATGTGCCCTTGGGGGAAGTAAAACACCGTTTCCCCGGCTTTAGGAACATAAGCTAGGGGACCGGCACAAGCGTGCCATAGTTGCTCGTGCAAGTTATCTCCTCTCCCTGCATCACAACAGAGAAATTCTGCTTGAGTTCGGAAATGAAATAGTGGCGAGTGACGAGGGGGAGGGAACATCACAGACATCCCTTAAATCTGTTTAACATACAGCCATCGAGGATTTCAATTCTTACGAGAACTTGATCAGTCAACTTAGAACCGAATCAGAGCGAATTAACCATTAAGTTGTCTACTTATTTTTCTTCAACATAAGAACGTAACATCATCCACTGTCTCCCAAACTTAGAACAACGAATTTGCTGTGAACGCTAGAAATTCTATAGAGCCTCCATCCAAGAAGGGTGCAATTGCAAACCGATTGAATTTTGAGCAAACCCAAGAAAAAAGAAGAGAGAAAAGAAAGAATCATTTGACATATCCAGCTCTTCTCGTTCAAATAAAAATAAGGTCAAGGTCGCATTCGCCTCGGGAGCAGAAACAGCAGTGCAACAACAATCCCAATCATGAAGCTCTTCGGACAGCATCTAACAAACGAAGGTAGGTACAACACGCAGGAGCCAAAACGGAGTAAAAGGAGTGGGAGGATCACCAGTTCCAATGTTGCCACAGGAAGAAGACGAGCGGTCGTGGCTCTCGACGCAGGAGCTCATCCTCTCTATCCCGTTCCCTCTGCACCCCTGCGTGTCGATCGGTCTCGGTGTCAGCTGCAAAAAGCAGAGCGAGAGAGCGGCAGGAATAAAAGGGAGCTCGCGAGCACGCGAACGGGACGGGGGAGGGGAGGTGCGAGCATAACGTCTCAGCAAATTCAGGCCGACACACGCTCTCTCTCTAGCTCTCTCTCTCTCTCTCTCTCTCTCTGAGCGCACGTACCCGATGTTCTTCAGCGAGTCGTCTTGGCGTAACGTCCTGGCTGCAGGCATGTCGTACGGCGTGCGAGGAGGTGGTGGTGGTGGTGGTGGTGTGCTCGTGAGCTCTCGTACGCCTGGAGAGAGGGAGAGGAGGGGGGATTTTCCCGGGGGGGGGGGGGGGGGAGGGATTGATCGAGAAATAATGGGGGAGAGATGCCTCTGCCTGCGTTTGGCTCTCTGTCTCTCTCGCTCGCGCTCTCTCGCTCTCTCGTCATGGGGTGGGGGCGGGTGATGTTTGCTACTCTGGGCGCGATACTTCCAATGGAGCACCAGATGTGTCTGGTTTTCAGCCTGCACTTCCTCTATCTCATGTACCTGTTGCCCCCTTGCCCAACAATTGCTTGTATTTTTCGCAATCTCAAACCTTTTAATTATATTAATTGAGTCCTTAACCAATTTAAATTTTGTCAATTAAGTCCATCCTGCCAATTTTAATTAAAAGTAGTTGACGTGAATAATTTTTAATTATTTTTAATAAGCCATTTTAATTTTTTTTTCTCATTATCGTTAAGGATCAGCAAGGAGTTACTGGTAAGGCCCGACAACCCTTGCTAGCCACTGGGCTAAGGCCTATGAGTCCTTGTTAGCCTTGGGTAGAGATTTGTTCTTGTGATTTCACGAAAAATTATATCGTGATTTTATAATAGAAAAATCCATTCATCGAATAAATAGAAAAATTGGCATATACTAATGTCATGAAAGGTGTGATAGACATAAATCCGTGATTCTGTATGCAGCGATCAACATGAGATTCGCTCTTCCTTAACATGATATTTGGACAGTCTATTGTAACGAGTACATCTTGTCATCCTCTCCTATCCCATGTCCATCTGTTATCCTCCGATCGGGTCTTGGTCTTATTTTATTTGTTTCCTCCTAAATTTCGAGGAAATTACTCGCCGATGGATGGCGGTGTTGAAGGATCAGTCGTTTCTTGGCTATATGTCGAGAGCAATAATGCGTTCGGAATGGGAATCTATAGGTTCCGACTTAAATACCAACGTTTGGTAAACATACAGTGAATATGGACATTCATGAATTTTTTTCCGTACAAGCAATCTCTTCTGCTTTCTTTTTATACAAAAATGGTTAATTAAACAGCCACGTTTCCCCTTGCCCCGTTGACATTACAAATTCCCTCTTTTTTAAACACAAATATTCCTTGCAATAAATTTGAACAATTACTTCGCTTCGGGCTGGAGTCTCGGTTTCGAAGTCGCGGCCGTGCTCCGCACCTCTCCCTCACCCCCCACCCCGGCCACCCTCCTCTATCCTACGCCGTGGACGTCTCTGCCACGTGTCGCCTGCTGATTGGAAGGCCATTTCTTTATTCGTGCTCCAAATCGACGGACAAAATTCGGATGATATCAGAATGTAAACATTCATTCTCTCGCCCGAAAGGAATACGTTTGGACTGGACTTGGATCCTGAATGTTTTTTAAGTGTATTATAATTCATTCGGGATGGATCGAGACGATGATGGGGACTTATTGGGGGGGGGGGGTTTGGATCTTATGAAACCCTAAAAATGAATTTTGTTTCTTTTCTTTCGTAGAAAAAGTTTAAAAAGATATCTTCAACTACAACAAAACAAGAAATAATGACGTGTGTTGAGGATTTTATCCGCTTTTCGTTATGTTTTTTTCAAGTCGTGAAAGGGAAAAGTGAAAGTCAAATTATTAGGGATGAGCATCAGTCTAGGGTCAATCCTAGACCGATCTTGGACTGACCCAACCTTGCCGGTCTTGGTCCGATTCCTAGGGAGATTAGGTTGGTTCTTAATCCTAGAATTTCTGAACTAGCACTGTACGGGTTGGTCTTCGATTCTGAGAGTCCCGGGTCGGTCAAATCCTGATTATATATATATAAAATATATTACTTATAATTTTTTTATATAGAGAAAACTTTAAAATAAATGGCGTTAACAATATTTAACAGCTCTTAGTGAGGAGTTCAAGTAATTTTATATTGTTATTTAATAATTTAGATTTTTAATGTCATTTACGGTGTTAATAGTCATAATTTACCAATGAGTAAAATGTTTTTGTGAGGTGTCCTCACAACGTCCAAAAAGGCATAATTAATTTCTTATGGCATCATCCTCTAATATTCGTTCTTTTCTGTCTTATTTGTCCTCTTAGTCTTTAATTTGCTAAAATCGAAAGAAACAACTTCTTCTCTCACCACTTGACACTTGCTTCGCTCGCTTTGGGTCACTTGTGCCGCTTGCCGCTCGATGCTTGCTTAACTTGTTGCTTCCCGCTCAACATTCGATGCTCATTCTGTTTAATGCTCACCCCACTTGACCTCACCGCTTGCCTTTCTTAGTTGACCTCGCTCATCATCGAACCCATTGGGTCGGTATGATCATATGTTGCTCTTTTAAGGAGTACAAAAAAATGAAATAAAAAATTATTGATTAGTCCTAGATTGACTCTGAAATCGAACCAAACTCATTGGGCCAGTTTGGTCCTCAATCGCTTTTTTAAGACGTACAAAAAATGAAATAAAAAATTATTGGTTGGTCTTGGATTGACATTGAAACCGGACCGAACCTAATGAGTCAGTTCGGTCTTCAATCACTTTTTAAAGAGTACAAAAAATGAAATAAAAAATTATCGATTAGAACCAGGGAAGGAAAGTAAATTTCCTGCAGGTATGCATCCCACATTGGGCGAACAACTCCCGTTCAAGCCCTTCAGAGACAGCCTTTTAGCGAAAACTACTCAGCCCTTTAGTTCGAGCCTAGAGACACCTAAAAAATACCAGGATGGAAACGTTTCTAACCTACCCAAGCTGCATTTCTCGAAGGATCATACCAGGCTAGAGAAGAAGAGGGATTTAGAAAGCCATGGAGAGGTGTTTTCACAAAGCACACTCTTTACTTCAAGGGACTCTGCCCAACACAATACACCCTCTTTGCCTTATATAGGTGAAAAGAGGTCACAAAGCAACAAACAAGGACCAAGCTCATGGGTCTGGGTACAAACAGGGACACCGGAAAATTCCGGGAGGGAATTATTAGCACACTATGGACAGTAACTGTACTATGAACAGTACATTCCCTAGCCTAGTGCTACAGTAAAAGTGAACAGTGACTCTGCTACAGTGAAATTGTACGGACTCAATGGTCTCGTCCGTTGTGGGCATTGTAGCTACAGACTGAGTCTGAGTCATCTGAGCTGTCTTCTAGGAGATGAGCCTCGTATTTCTGCTGAAGTGCTTCAAGATCTTCAGGTGAGAGGATTTGATTCATTCTTCTTGACGAGGATGCCTGTTCATGAGCCCAGTGGGATGCTTCTTCTTCTGCCCAGTTTGTATTTTCATCATCAATGGGGGTTGGAATGCTTGGCTGAGGCCAATTTGATGTCTGTGCATAGTACGATATGTCCATGTTCTGGAATGAGGACGAAGGTCCCTATTCGTAGGGATCCTGGGACAAAGGACCTCCAAAACGTGCATAGGGGTCTTGAGTGGACTGGACAATGTCATCTTCACTTGTCATTTCATGCTCCTGAGACGATGCGGCTTGTCCGTACCGGGCCGAGTGCTTCCTTGGCCTCTGGTGCTAGGTCATAATGATCCCACGTAGTGGGTGCATTATTCCAAATGTCTTCAGGAATGGTTTTGTTTTCTTGGCATAGGATTCTCTGGAGTTCGCGATACTCGTTTTCACAAAATCTAACATATCTCGGATAAGATTTGTGAATCCGAGCTTCTCGGCTGTTCAAGTGAGGTTTATAGGATGTGGTTCCTATTTCGAGTGGTCTATCAAGAATAGTACCATTATTTCTGCAAAAGGTCCATGGGCGTCGGAAAAACAGGACGGTATGAACTTCAGGGTTTGGTGTCATGGTTCTTAGTTCTCTTTCTAAGTCTTGTTTCCAACATGTAGGATGATAAAACCAATTTAGAAAGTCTAAGAGGTTCTTATCACTTTCTTTTTCGATGTTTCTTCCTAGCATGAATATTCTTGTGAGGTTGGCAATGAATCTCCTGGTGGGAATTTCAATGGCTATTAAGTACTTATTGGTTAAGTACCATAACAGTGTTTTGAGCTGGTCAGGGAAATTATCTTCTTTCCAGATAAGGGGATGAATGAAAGGATAATTCAAATTTAGCCCAAAAGGATAAAGAATGGAACCTCCATTGAATCTGAATAGGTCTGTGTGGGATTGCCACATGAGGTTCTCCAGGTTCTCAGTAAGACTGTCGTTCTGGATTTGGTGGATAATTTCCTGAGAAAATTTCCAGCTTGGCAAATCTTTGATCTTCTCAATCTTGTACTTGACACCATGATTGAGCATATGGAACGCAGGTCTCTTGATGTACATGTTGATTTTAGCTGGTGCCTTGGGTCTTGACAAAAAGTCAGCAAGTACATTCTTTTTTCCAGGAATGTGTTTGGTTTCAAAAGAGTATTTTGAAAACCATTCAGCCCATCGAAGTAGTTGAGGGTTTGGAATCTGCTTTTGTTTAAACTTGGTCATCTGAGGAAAAGATGCCATGTCTAATTCTACCAAGAAGTGATGGCCGATGAGATGAAATTCAAACTTCTTGATTCCATTTTTTACTGCTAGGATTTCTTTGAAAGTGGAATGGTAATGTATTTCAGCCTGAGAAAAATTTCCACTTTTATGAGCACAAAGGAGTCTCTTATCATCAATTTCTTCGAATAGAATAGCTGCCCAGTATTCATCACTGGCGTCAGTTTGAAGAATTCTTTTGCCTATTGATGGTATTTGCAGTGGTGGGAGATTCTGCATGATCTCCTTAAGCTCAGCAACTACTTTGGTTTGAGTTTTTCCCCAAGGTGGGGAGTTCTTTTTCAGCATGGATTGCAAAGGAATGAGGAGCTTTGCAATGTTGGGGACAAAATCCCCGAGATAATTAATTATCCCAAGAAATTGCTGAACTTGTTTTGTTGTGAAGTTGTCTTGAGGAAACTTTAATAATTCTTGAGCAATATGTGGCCCTGGATAGTATATACCTTTGTTGAGGTGCATACCAAGAAATTCAATTTCTGTCTGGGCAATATTCATTTTCCTCTGAGAAAGCATAATGCCATGTTGCTTTACAATTTCCGCAAATTTCTCAAGGAGTTGGCAGTGGCTCTGTTCATCAGGGCTGTAGAGTAGAATATCGTTGATGTATATTGCCGCACTTGCCAAAATTGGCTGGAAAATACGACACATGGCTTTTTGGAAAAGGGATGGTGCTACCTTTAAACCAAAAGGGAGAACTTTCCACTGGAAGTGCTGATTCGGAATACAGAATCCTGTCTTGGATCTGTCTTCAGGATGAATACCCAATTGCCAAAATCCTGCTTTGAGGTCGAATTTGGAATAAATGTGGGCTTTGGTTAAACCAGCAAAGAGAGAATCTCTGGATGGTAAAGGGAATTTGTCATCTTGGAGAAAGAGGTTAAGAGGCTGGTAATTAATTACCAATCTAATTTTTCCTCTATTTTGTTCAGCACGTTTATTGACATAAAAAGCTTCACAAGCCCATTGAGAATCCGAAATTTCAATAAGGCTTTGCTGTAATAATTTTGAGCATTCCCTTTGGGCTAGAGCCGAGTGTTCCGGGTTCATTCCCATATGACTTGCCTTGGTTGGATTTATATCTTCGTTCTTTTTGAAAGGAAGGCGGACAAAGAACTCAGGATTTTTCCATAAAGGATGAGAACATTTCTGGGCAAATTCTGAATGGTATTCTGAACAAGATTCAAGCAACTTTTGCATGATTGGATCTAATAAACTCATCTCAATGGAAAAGAGTCTCTGAATGTTAATAAACTCAGATAATTGGTCTTTAAATCTAAGACCTTTTCCAGGAATGATTCGAAGTTGGGAGATTTGAGTCATGATATCCCACCCAATTATCAAATCTTTATTGGGAAGGCTTGATCCAAAAATCTTTGTGGTTAAGGAACACGAGGAAAAAACTGGACGATGATCGGTGTGGTTCGACATTCGTGGAGAAAGTATCTCCGAAGTAGAATTGAAGTATCGGATGTAAGGGGTCCAGAATTCTTCAGGTAGAACTTTTGTATCTAGAATGGAACAACTTGCTCTGTGTCAATAAGAGCAATAACATTGATAGGTTTGGCAAACTTCGAAGTGAGGATTTTAACGGGAAAATGAGGACAAGTGAGTTTGACTTGAGAATATGTCGATTTAGCTCGAAGATGTGGGAGATATGTGAAAGATGTCTTTGATTCGAGTCGACTCGATTTTTTACCGGAAGTTTGGTAAAAAGGAATGACATAAAGAGTTTGTTCGGTTGGTTCATCATCGCGAGAGAATAAGGATTCAATATCATCATTTTCAAGTGAAAAACCTGTTTCATTCTCTATTAGATGATTCTGACCTTTTTTCGCCTGAGGACAATTTTTGCCAAAGTGTCCTTTCTTGTTGCAAATGTAGCAACGGCTTGATTTCTTATGGCCTGTGCGATCCTTCCTTTTGCGTGGGTATCGTCATTTCTTCTTTCTCCGGAAATGCTTGGAGCCATGTCTGGATTTCTTTATGGAATATTTCTTATAGTGCTTTTTCTTCCGAGAATACTAGCCACAAGTACCATCACAATCTTGTTTGGAGCATTTGATCTTTAACTTCTGGTGAGAACAAGCTGATTCAAGATGCTTATCATCTGTGATGTATGTTCGGACCATTCGGCCCTTTAAGCATAAGTCTTCAAGACATAGATGGACTTCTTGCTGAATCTCTCCCAAGGGAACGTCTTGTATCCTTCTTTGTTTTCCAAAAGAAAGATCTTTCAACAATCTGTGATAGCTCTTTGGGAATAGAAGTGAGGAAGACATGCTTTAAATTCGGATCTGCGCCAATTTGATAAAAGAGCTGAAGCATGAGTCGATAATGCTTGTCAAGATGCTTCTTCTGAAGGGAGCAGCATCTTCTTTCAAAGAATTCTCTTCTTTTTAGCTCTTTGAGATCTCCGGGGTTCCCACAAAAACATGATATAGGTAGGTAAGGGCATGGCTGAAATTGGGAGATAACGAAACGTAAGCTGGTCCTGTTACGTGAGTGATTGCCACCAGAATTTAAGGCTTCCTGTGAACCTTGTAACAAAATTGTAAAGGACATCATTCATATCATGGTTGGTAATAGATTGTGTACTCAACCAAGTATGAAATTCTTCAAGTCTTTCTGGCCATTTCGGATAAGGAATATCGTCTATGGAGAAGAATTGTTTTGATGCCATAGATACATGTCTGGTAGAATCGTTTCTGGTGGGATTACTTGTCTGTCCAAATTCTGGATCAGCATAGTCTGATTCCACCTCCATTTCATAGTCATAGTCTGGAGGAGTGTCAGCCATGAATATTTGTGAAGTTGGTGGAACAATAGGGGGAGAATTAACTATGTGATCTGAATAGGATGAGAAAGAGGAAAGGGATGCTGAGTCTGATGTAGTAGAGGAAATTTGTTTAGCAGGTAAAATCTGCTTTTCTGGGATAACAGGATCAGGCTCAGGCTGTTGGGTATTAGGATCTTGATTACCCAAATCATTCAAAAAGGATTCTAATGGATTTGATAACATCATCTGGTCTGGCCTTTCTCTTATAACAATTGAACTTGATTTTGCAGCTTCTGTAGGTGAACTTTTTACCTTCCCTTTTTCCTTTTGCAGGGCTTTGAGACGATTTCGCATTTCTGCCATATCTGGTTCTCTTCTGGAGGTATCCTCTGGAATATTGAGAAAAATGGATGTTTGTGGTGCGGGGGTACATACCCGGTTCGGACGGGGAGGTGCTAATGGATCGAAGGGTCTCGAACCTTCCTTCTTCAAGAAGTTGAATCTGCTTTTTGAGCTTTTCTATTTACGGCTTTGGACTTTCAAGGTAGTGGTACCCAAGATGTTGTCCCGATTCCAAGGCATGAAGCCTTTTTCGGAACTCGAAAGTATCTTCTTGGTACTCTCATCATACCTTTGGAGATCTTGTTGCACATTTCCGATCTTGGAATCAATGGCCTTGAAGGCATTGTTTTGTGCCAACAGAGTCTCTGATTGCCAGTTTAGAACAGCTTCAGTAGCAGGGGTTTTCTTTTGTCTTCCATGTTCGTCCACATCAGTGGGAGTAGAAATTTTGGGAACATGGCGATATCTGCCATGTGGGTCAATAAACTCTTCCGTAGCAGGAAACGAGAGTTTAGAACTTTCCTTAACAAGGGGAGGAAAGTCAGTATCTTGGAACATGGCAATAGAAGAAGTGGGTGGTGCTTCTGCTGGGACTTCAAGCGGGTAAGAATGTTTCTTAGCCCATTTGAGGATTGGCTTGTAAAATGGGGAAAGAGCTTGCTTTTTCTGGGGAGGAGAAGGTGGAGGTGATTTTGATGGGTCTTGTAGGGTTTGGGATTTAGTAGTGAACTCTGGTGGTGGAGGTGGTGCATAAGAGACCATGAGCTGGTATTTGTCACACTCACCTAGAGTATCAACGGAGGGGTCTCCGTTCAAGTACCTTTGGTACATCTTATCCTTTGGCTTTTTCCGTCGAGGTGGAGATCTTGCATGAGGATCTACCTCGTCTGGAGAGTTTAGACAGTAGGAACATTGGCAAAAAGGATCCCAAAAACAATGACCATACTTGTCTTTATAGTAATGGACAGGATGTCCATCACCATCGAAGTGTCGAACATGCTTTTTAGGGTCTGGTTCAGAAATGGATTCTGGAACACATGGTTCAATCATGAAGAGGGTTTGGAAGATAGAAGGGCTTTCTTCCTTTTCTTTGCCAAATTTGATGGAAACAGTTCCATCTTTTTTCCTTACAAACTCTGAGTCCGTGGACTAGAAAGGCTTATTATGCTGGTGTAGCTTTTCATAATTGGTGATCCAAGTTTCTGGAAGGAGCTTAGCCAACATATCCTTCGGGATCTGTTTAGGAACATGGATGTAGGACGCCTGGTCATTCTGCATAAAGATGAACAACGCATCTTCATTACCATTGTTGAAGTTGAGGTCGAGGGCATGATTCTGCACTCGGTAAACCATCAGGTAATGTAAAGTAGCGGCTCTGATTCAGCGATCCGAGGGCTCCGGTGAGTTGGACTTGAACTTTTAGAAAAGAAAGTAGCTGTGGATCGATAGAGCGATGTTGAAGTTTGGATATAAAGTCACAAAGACTGTTCCGGCATTCAGAGTGGTTTGAACAGTGCCATGCAAGCATGCTGGTATTGTAAAAACCTGGTATCCAACAAAGCAATTCTTGCCACAACTAGCAAACCTTTTCGACCATGAAAGGTGAGAGCAAGACGAACAACTCCATAATGGACATGAGAATATCCCTGTTGAACCCATTGCCTGGGAAATTCTGGAGGGATCTAAAGAGTAACGAAGTACTCCTTTTCAGTAGCAGGAATAGGATGTTGGTCGAATTTGGAAGACTGGACGTACTCCTTTACTTGCTTTGGGGTCTGGTGAATAAGTTGGCGAATGGAGCGGATAGGTGAGAATGATGAGGTAGGTTTAGCAAAAGCTGAATAGGGATTCATCAGAGGAAGCTGGGTTTTAGAGATCTTGGTTTCATCACTAAGAAAGACTTCATAGAGATAGTCTATCTTAGAAGCATTGGAAACACGAAATTCTGACAAGGCTGAAGATGAAGAAGAAGAAGAAGGAGGAGAAGGAGCAAGAGAAATAGGTGCTTCGAGAATTTCTGGATCTGTCATGGTATCAGAGCCATGGTTTCGTTTTTGATATTATCCATTCCATGCGCTTGATAGGTGAATCCAGTGCTGAGAAGATCTCTCGGATCGAACCCATTGTGTTAGTCCGATCCTCGGTCTCAAGCTCAACAGGGTTGGTCCTCGGTCCTAAAAATTAAGGACCGGCATTGTGCGGGTTGCTCGTAGGATTAGGGGGTGGATTGGCCAAACATAGACCATGCTCACCCCTAGTCAGAGTAATAGTTTCTCGGGCTCAACTACAGACGTGACGTAGAGATTGCTAATAATTTAAAACCTAAGCTTTTTATACTAGCCATTTTTGTTCTAGGATAATCACCACATTACCATATTTCTCATTTTTTTCCCTTTATTTCTTTGTAATTATATAACGGTTTCCCAAAAAAAAAAGAAAAAAAGAGAAAGGTTCTTCTCTTTTCCCCAAGCAAGTTGAATTGTGTAGAATTGACCCGATATAGCTTGAGAGCTATGCATCACATGCTAGGTTGACATATTTAAAGAAAAGTTTCCCAACAACCTATGTCCCATTTGGGACCAAGCAGATTTGCGGGTCAAAATTCACTTCTTTTTTTTGTGTATATAATGGATAATTATGAATGGAGTGTGTTGGGAATAACGGATTCCCTAAAACCGATTTTGATACTTAATCGAACCTCTAAAACGAATGCAGAAGACGAGCCCAAAAAATACATGTATTATTGATCAAAGATACACTACGGAATCGAGCGTACCTTATTTGTCATAGATTAAACACCAATGTTGAAGTTCGAGGAAGAATCCTAATCCCTAACTACCGAGGAGTGTACTGTTGCTATTAAGGGGAGAAAAACTCTGAAAAGATGTACGTTCTTTTTTTTTTTTTTTTTTTTTTTTTGGGAGGGGGAGAAAGTGAAAACGTTCATATGTAAAGATACGTTCTATTTTTCTTTTTATCTCTTAAAATGTCTCCTCGAAAAGATGTAACCCCTCGACGTAAAATGTCTCTTCTAAAAGACACAACCCCTCAACGTACCATTTTATATCTCAACCCTTCATACATGGGCCCTCAGCCTGCGGTTTGGGTTCTTAGGTCCATCATGGGCGGACGGGCCTATTTAGGCCCATCATTACATAGAAAAAACCATAATCTCTCACTCGCACATGGTGGGCCGAACAAGATTCTCTTTACCTCTCTACAACATCCATGCCGGTGAATAATTCGTGTGACCAGCATACTTTGAGAGCTCGTTGTCATACATTTGTTAGAAATATATAATGGCTCATAATGGGCATAGCACTCTAAGTAGATTTACTATGCAGTACCTTAGATCGATCAATCACATTCATATATCTCTCTTGATATCTTTTTAAACAATGATATGTTGTATTCACAATTATGATTATCCCAAAAACAATCATAATTGGCCGACTAGTAAATACAAAACTAAGGTGTGATTCTCCAAATTTGATCTTTTTCTTTCCTTCAAACTCCCAATTTCAGTTCAGCTTACTTATCGAATCAATTCATGATCATTGGTAACATCCTAAGATAGCAAACACTGAATAGAAATTTTGAGAATAAGTAAGAGTCACGAGGGTACTAAATTGATGAACTCTTTTTCTCAAGAGTCTTACGTAACATAAAAGTTGAGATCAAACTTTTGCTACTCTTATTGGTCTTCTCATGCATACGTAGTATGAAATACGTGTTACGGTATTAACTCATTTTCTATGGAGTGTATGTCTACACCATCAATACCATACATATGATAGTTCAGACATACCTAATGTCTAACTTGAGTTCACATATCTACTAATTCACAGAATTCATCAGAACTCACATTTGGCATCATAGAAAAATAAAGTAAAATATGTTGGTCATTTTATTTTCGGACATAGTAAATATTATGTCCTCATCTTAACACTTAGTTAAGGTGACATATGTATTTTAAGCTTGAGCCCTCGATTATCACCTAAATAATAAGCTTAAAAATCGTATTATCTCTATTTATCACATAATAAATAGAGGGCTAATATTTTATTTGTCCGACATACTTTCTTAATTTTATATAATGCACTGAGCATTAAGATGCATAGATGTCAAACAAAGATTCATAAGCATTAATAATGAAAAAACACAAATTCATTAAATTTGAACACTTTAGGTAAATTACAATATTTGGTACATTAGCCTCTACGTAGTCCTAGAGATTTTACATGACCACAAAACACATCTCTATGTATTGGCTTTATCATAGCATCTATTACCATTCTATGCATAGATATGTACTGTAAGTTCATATCTTTTCGTGTAACTACATCCTTGACAAAATTATACTTGATATTTATGTTTGATTTTGCTATAATATTTTGGATATTTGGTGTACGCTAGAACTGCTTGGTTATCACAGTTAATCAATAATGGATTTGTAGCATACACAATAACACCTAAATGATCCAAAAATCTCTTAAGCCAAATACCTTCTTATACTGCTACTGATAATGCCACGAACTCAGTTTCCATCGTGGACAAGGCTATACACATTTTTTCTTACTGCTCCAAGATATGGCATCATTATTCAGTAAGAAAACAAATCCAGAGGTAGATTTCCTTTCATCTAAATTTCCTCCCCAATTAGTATCTGAATAGCCTTCAAGTCGCAGATCATTTCCTTGGTAAAGCTTGTAATCAACAATTCCCTTAAGATACCTCAGTATTTTTTTAATGACCTTCCAATGTGCTTGAACTGAATTGGATTGGTATCTACTTACCATCCTAACTGCAAAACATATTTCAGGTTTTGTACACATCATAACGTACATTAAGCATCCCACATCACTAGCATAAGGAACATGTTTCATTTGTTCCTTTTTTTGTGGAATCCTTAGATACAGTCTATGGCTCAATCCTTCACCTCTTGCAATATGAGTATTTATGGGTTTATAATCTTGCATACGAAATTGTTTAAGAACATTATTTATGTATGTTTCTTACGAAAGAGATAATGACCACTTCGAACGATTTCTTGAAATCTTAACTCCAAGAATGTATGCAGCCTCACTCATATCTTTTATTTCAAAGTTGGAAGATAATCAACTCTTGACAGTATTAACAAACTCTATATTATTTTTAGCAATTAGTATATCATCAACATATAATGATATGATCACAAATTGATCTTTAGATCTTTTGATATATATACAATGATTCTTATCAATCATTGTAAAATTATATGCCATTATGGCATTATGAAAACATATATATCATTGTCTCGACGACTGCTTAAGGCCATATATCGATCTCAAAAGTCGACATACCTTTCCTTCTTGGCCTTCCATAATAAAACCAGTAGGTTGTTCCATATATATTTCTTTCTCTAATTCTCCATTGATGAGAACAGTCTTTACATCCATTTGATGTAACTTAAGATCCATACTTGCCACTATTGCTAGAATAATGTGAATCGAAATGTTTCTTCATAATCAATTCCTTCCTATTGATTATACTCCTTCGCCGCAAGACGAGCTTTATACCTTTCTATCGAGCCATCAGCTTTACACTTATTTTGAGAATCCACTTGTTCCCAATGGCTTTGTGTCCTTTTGGAAGATCAACCAGTTCCCAAACATGGTTTGACTTCATTGACCCCATCTCTTCTTCCATTGCATGCATCCACTTTTCCTTACTAGGGCAATTTATAGCCTCATGTACATTTCTTGGCTTATCTTCATCTCGCGGAACAACCATAAAAGTTTCCCTTTCAATGTCAAAGCATCGACGGGGAATACTTTTGCGACTTGTTCGTCATATAGGAGATTGTACATTTTGTACATCATTCCCTATCATACTCCCACTTGGATTAAATAATAACGATATCGTTTCATCATGTGATTGTAATTGAGAGCGAGTTGAATTAAATTCATCACTTCTCATATTACTCCCACTTGGACGAACTCCACTAAATTCATTATCCGGATCCAAGGTTTCAAATAGGGTATAATCCTCACCTATTTTGCCCTTCTTTGAAAATTCATTATTTAAGAATGTGATATCCCGTGATTCAAATTTAGTTATACTTCCACTTTCTTGCTCTTGCTCACCTATGAACACATACCCTTTCGAGTGTTCAAAGTATCTTATGAAAATACTCTTATTTCCTCTGGAACCTAATTTCCCAAACTTGTAAGAAGGCTCATGAGTATAGACAGCACAACCCCATAATTTAAGAAAACTGAAGTCCAGTTTTCTATCTGTTCATAACTCATATGGAGTGGAGGTAACTGATTTGGAAGGCATCCGGTTAAGTATATAGGTAGCAGTTAATAACGCATCATTCCAAAAAGTTATAGGTAAGTTAGCATGTACTATCATGGACCTAACCATTTCCAGTAGAGTTCTGTTCTTTCTCTCCGCAACACCATTTTGTTGAGGAGTATATGAAATAGACAATTATTTTTCTATTCCTTTTTCATCATATAAATTTCTGAACTCATTAGATAAATATTCTCTACCTCGATCGGATCTCAATACTTTTATTTTATTGTCTAATTGATTTTCTACCAAGTTTATAAACTTTTTGAAACAACTCAATGCTTTAAAGTTATGAGAAATCAAATATATATCCGAATCAAGTATAATCATTTATAAATGTAATTAAATAAACATTTTCATGCCTTCCTCCCACATTCATTGGACCACAGACATCAGAATTAATTAAATGAAAAGGAAATTCAGCTCTTTTACTTTTTCCAAATGATTTTCTTGTCATTTTTCCTATTAGACAATGCTCACATATGGGCAAATCGATTTTTTCAATATTGCCCAATAAGCCCTCTTTGGCTAGTTTATTCATACGTTATTGACTAATATAACCAAGTCTAGCATGCCACGCATTTACATCATTATCATATAAATTAGGAGACGTGAAAAAGGGAATAACAAACATTGGCCTTACCATAGTCTATTGCTCCCGAATCTACCGGTTAATAATACAAAACTTGACACATAAGCAAAGTTCTCAAAAGTACAAGGGGTGTATTCCTTCTTTGGCTCACAACAGTTGTAAGCATAGTGACCTTTCTTATCACAATTGTAACACTTCACTTTTCTCAGCTTCTTCATTCGAGGATGCTTTCCTCTTTCATGTTGGTTAACCTTTGGTTTCTTCCCTGAAGCATTTGCTCCCTTGCCTTTCTTTTTATTAAACCAGTCAGGACGTTTGCACTTGGAACTCGAAGCTCCATGTGAGCTGGAACTAGCATGATAAATTTCAGTTTCCGGCTTAGTTGCCAAGAGGTGGTCCTCTTCTAGCTCAAGATGATGTACTGCATCCTCAAAGGTTTTGATATTCTCATTGTTGGTTAGGTGCACCTTCATATGCTCTCAACTCTGAGGCAATGAATGAATCACTACTTGCACTTGCTGCTCATCAGTTAGGACATGGCCAGCATATTTTAGTTCATTAATCATGTTGACATCTTTCTTAGGTAATGGTTCATGGTCTGACTATGAGGCTTTTTGTAAGAGTCAAACCTAATAGTGAGTTGCCTCAGTCTGGTCATCGAAGTATGACCAAATCTTACTGCCAACACTTCCCACATTTCCTTGGCATTCTCAAAATGCCTGAACTCTCGTATGACATCATTCTCCATGCTACTCAGCAACATAATGCGAGCAAGAGAGTTCTTTTTTTTTATACAACAAATGCTTCGTTATCTCTCTTATGTTGTGGAGTGTTTCCATCTTTAGGTACTTTCATGCTCAGGTTAAGAGCTTCTAGTGCCTCTTTCTCTTCCATCACATATTGGATTTTCATGTGCCATATTTCATAGTTATCGCCATTGATTTTCTCACATTTGGTCAGCTTAACGACTGTGCTCTTTGTGGCTGAAGCCATTGATCTGAACATATCAGACACATATGCGTAAATTATTAATGCCTATCATTTATGCATCCATTTTGCACAAACCATCATATTGATAAATAATTTTAAGTAAAGTTTCAAAATTAAAAGGTCACTATGTTTCCAATCATCATCCAAAAATCCTAACTTGGAATTATTATTAATATAATATTTTATGCAAAATAAATTCTTTGAAGCTACAAAAATTTCTAAGAACTGCCCACAATAGTTTTTTTTTTTTTTTTTTTTTTTTTTTTTTTTTTGTTGCTGGAGGAACCACTTTGCCCGATAGCCGCCACGTAAACCCCCAGGTGTCGCTAGCGGAGAAACCACTACCTCGACGCCACGCTTAAGTCACCGCACAATGCTTTAGCCTCCCTGCTTCGCAGGGGCTTCGAACCTTGGCCTTCTCGGTGGAGGACAAATGATCTACCATTCATGCTGCAACGACCGGTGGTCACAATAGTTAATAATAATATAAGTAAATAATATTTGACGTCCATAATGATAGAATAATAATACTTTTACATAATTTAGCTAACATATCGGTTGCTACACCAACAACTAGGTAGAAAACATTTACATAAGATGTCCATAAGCATACTTAAATAAAGATCAATCAAAAACATCTAACACCAAGACAACACATGAACTGGGAAAGATTCATTTTTGTTCAATTTCTTGATCTTTTCTTCTTTAAATTCCTTAGACATTCTAGGCAGCCACGGTAAAACATAAGGGTTGAGATAGCTAGTATAAGCACCTAGAGGGGGTGAATAGGTGCACAAACAATTTATTGAGATACGGAAGCGATTCTAGGCAACCGATAGAAAGGAAGTTCTCTATTGATTAACAAAATGAAGTATGATCAAACTAAAGAGAGTAAGGAAGAGAAAATTGAATGCAAGGTTTATAGTGGTTCGGCTTATTCCAAGCCTACGTCCACTCTTCTGCACTGACAGCCCACCGGCTGGATTTCACTATGAACAAAAGAGAAGTTACAGCACAGTTTTTCCTTGATTCCACAGTGTAGATGTTCTACCACACCTCCTCAAGGTTTCTCACAAATATAGGCTCTCTTTTGTATATAAAGTTTCGCTCAAAGGAATTGTCTAAACAACAGGAAGCTTCAGACTTTGAAATTCTTCTATCGCGCACACCTCGAACAACTTAAAACGTCTTCCTTATATACTCTTTCATGCCATCATACCCGTTGTCACTTACCAAAGGAATTCCTCCAATCTACCTGTTGGACGGAATCAATTAGGAAGATTATTCGAGCTATTAAATGAACGTGCCGATAGCCCATCAATCCTGTTTGCCCATACAATCAGGATCTCGGTTTCCATAAGTAGAACCTTTCAATAACATTTATGCAATCATCGGATTCTTAATCTTCGAGTCAATCTCGATCAATCAAAGAATTCCGTTATATCTTTTCCAGCCAAGAGATCTTCTCTAGTCGATAAGGTCATATCCTTAATGAAACATCCAGTTCTGGATAACCTTTCTTCAATGGATTAGAGACTGTCAATGAGGATAAATTTTGAGTCTTGAGTCGGTTGTTGGAGGTCTTCGGACTTTAAATAGCGAGTACGCAAGCCTTCGAGACTAAGGCGATGGAAACGTTTTGTCAGCTTCAAAACACTTCAAGAAAATTTCTCCAACAATCTCCCCCTTTTTGATGGTGACAAAACTTTCTTGCAGATTTGGACAACTTTGACCTGCAAAACATTTCTCAAACATATATGCATATCTTATAGAGATAAATGACTAAATGAATAACACTAAAATCTGCAATCACAGAAAATAGGTTATTCTAGTATGCGATAAAACCATCCATAAGATATCAATAGTAGTTAATAGAAGCAGTCAAGTCCAAGTCTAGTTCAGTTCTCATCTAGACACAAAAACAAAGTCAAACAGAGTTAAACATCAAAACAATCCAACAATCCACACAGTCCAACAAACCACACGATTAAAAGTCAAATTGTTCAAATCTTGCATCTCTCCTCCATTTTTGTCAGCATTAAAAAGGTTGAGATGAAAATGGAATAAAGTCAAGATTGCTTGGGAACGCGGACAAGCTGGAAATCTCTCATAGGCGAACGATGCCTTCCAGCCTTTTCAAGTCTTCCTTCGTTGTGCAATCTCCTCACCCTTGGCATTGGCCTGAATCGAACAGTGAGGGCTTGGATCTGATCATTCAATGAACATGAAGAAACTTGACCCGCATTTTGCAAGTTTTGAACCTCGCATCCCAGAGCATAGATTTGATCTCGCATCTCCAAGAGAATATCCATGATTCTGCAAAAATCTGCTGCATTATCAGTCTGAGTACTTGCTTCGGCCCGATCTGATGGAGTAAATGCAGACGATGGTAGATCAGCATAATCACGCAGGTTTGGTGATGTAACTTCATGATCTTCCTCAGGAAATTGAGAGGCATAAATGTCTTCTGGGTCTGCTGGAGAGCGACTGACTCCCTCACTTGCAGCAGGATATGAGGACTTCCCTCTTTTCTCTTGATCTCCCCCTGTTTCCATGCCTTCAGGTGGACAAGAGTGTTCCTCAGGTTCTCCTTCTTCTCTTTTCTCTTCTTATTCTTTCTCAGCTCTTTCCTTTTCAGCTTCTCTTTCTTCTTCTCCCTTCTCCTCTGCTTCCTTCTCCTTTGTCATTTGTTCCGATTCTTTCTCTGGAATAGAACGACTCAAATTCTTCAAAGCCATTGTAGAAATGGTGAGGTTTTCATCATCATCTTCATCTTCAACAATAAGAGCTCTTCTTTTCGGTTTTGAAGCAACCAAGGGCTCCTTTCTTTTCCGTTTTGATGAAGAAGAGGGTTGATGAGTTTTGACTGGAGTCTTCTCCTTGAATTTCTCCAACACCTTGTTCAATTCCTTCAGACACATTTTGGTCACCATTTTCAGTCCTACCACCATATGATCGCACGATCGAACAAAAAATTTGTGGAGGCTGAATATTCAGATGTTTGAATAACTTTGTCACAAGACTTGGGTAAGGAAGTTGACCTCTGTCCTTCATCATGGCTCTATACATGTGGAACATAACAGTGTGAGAAAAAAAAAACCTTTTTCCCAGTGAGGATGGCATACATCAGCTTTGCTTCTGAACTTGAAACATCAGTCTTGGAAGTTGATTTTGGTCGGAGGCCATTGATCACAATCTTGTGAAGCAAGATGCTGAACGCACTCATACTTAAGTAGGAAATCTTTTCCTTTGTTCTCCTGTCCTTAACAAGTTTCAATATAGCACGAGCAATAGAAACTTTGATCGGTTGATATCTTCCTCTCTCAACTCCTAACACATCTGCCAGCATATCCATATCCACAATAAAGTCTTGATCTTTGACGCTGAAAGAGAATCTATTTGCATCCAAGAAGCTAAGATTTGAATAGAAATATGCGGTTAGTTCAGCATAGGCCTCGTAGTGTCGGAGCAGAACTTTTCAAGTTGAAGATAACCAAAATTTTCCCTCAAGTTCACATTCACAGCATCCAGAAAATCAAAATCCACACTCCTAGGGTTTATCACCCCACGCTTCAGCAATTTTGAGTACAAATCCTTTTGTTCCTTTGATCTGAACAAATCTCCCATTTTTCTTCAATTTGCAACCGCAACACCCATTCTCGGTTGAAATTGGCTGTACAGTTTATCATCATCATTCTCATCTACAGGATTAATTCCCCAATCACGAGGATCACTTGGGATATTCGCAAGGGTTTCTTCTGCCATCCATTTACGAGCAATTCCCAAACTTTCCATTTTTCCAAAAAAATATATTCATTTCCATATCCTTTGTCTTTAAGAAAATCATCGACATAGTTCAAAGGAGTATGAGTCCCTTTTAAAGCACGATACAGCTTGTAAATAAAGGCGGGCTTTTGAACTCTTACAGGGTCTGCATCCTCAATGATTTCTTTCTCTTGTTAATGATCAACGCCTTGAGGACTAGATGGAGGAGAATGACGCTGCTGAGAATGTTGTGGGCTTGGCTGCTATTCTGGAGACACTTCTTCTTCGGTAAGATCGAAGTGCGTAGGCCCCTCACTCATTCGCCATGGTCCCCTGCTTGCGATTCTCGAAGACTTTCTTGAAGATGACATCTTTCTTAGTTTTTGGAAGATTCCTTGCTTGACTTTCCCAAGAAAGATGATAACTTTTTCAAAGATTAAACAAGGGAAGAAAACGGGAATGGAAGATCGATGCTTTCTAGGGTTTTTTTGAGAGTAAAGTGAAGGGAAATCAACAGTGCACGATCGGTTAAAAAGAGAGTTATACGAACCGTCACAAAGGAAAATAAAAAGATGCATTTTCAAAATGACTGTCTTTTTTCCGCGAAAATAGTCATTTTAAAAAATAACTTCTTTTTCGAAAAGGAAACGTTGTAATAATTACGTCGATTAAATATAGCAATAATTAACCATAGTTTGATAATCGTACATTTTCAAGATAAGATTCGAGAGAGAGAGAGAGACTAACTTACAGTCAAGGTCTTGTATGTTTGAGTCTGAGAGTCTTTAGACTTTGATTTCCTCATACCTCAAAATGTTGAGTCTGGAGCGGATGGTTTCAAATTGATTTTTCTCCAAAGGCTTTGTAAATATATCCGCCAGTTGGTTCTTTAAATCAACAAATTGAATTGAAACATCTCCATTTTGGACATGGTCTCTAATAAAGTGATGTCGAATCTCTATATGCTTTGCTCTTGAGTGAATAATTGGATTTTTGGTGAGATTTATAGCGCTGGTGTTGTCGCAAGTAATCTCCATGCATGAATTTTCAATTCCAAAGTCTCTTAGCTATTGTTTTATCCATAGAATTTGTGAACAACAACTTCTGAGAGTTATATATTCTGCTTCTGCTGTGGAGAGAGCGACTGTACTTTGCTTTCTTGAAAACCAAGACATTGTCCTGCCTCCAAGTAGTTGACAAATACCTGAGGTGCTCTTTTTATCGACTCTGCATCCAGCAAAGTCTGCGTCTGAATATTCAAGAAGAGTAAAGTCTCCATTTTTTGGATACCAGAGACCAAAGCTTGAAGTTGATGAAATATATTTGATAATACGCTTTGCTGCATTTAAATGAGATTCTTTTGGGTCTGATTGAAATCGGCACAAATGCAAACACTAAACAAAATGTCGGTCTAGAAGCGGTAAGATAAAGAAGTGAACCGATGATACTCCCTGTATAACTTTTGGTCGACTTTCTTTCCTCCTTCATCTTTGTCTATCTTCAAGGAACTTGACATTGGTATATCAGCCTTTTTGCAATTGTCCAGTCCAAACTTTTTGACAAGATCATTTGCATACTTTTCTTGATGAATGAAAGTTCCTTCCTTCAGTTGTTTTATTTGAAGTCCAAGAAAGAAGGTGAACTCACCCATCATGCTCATTTCAAATTCATCCTGCATAGTCTTAGAGAATTTCTTGCACAGATTTTCATTAGAAGATCCAAAAATAATATCATCGACATATATTTGAACAAGCAGAAAACTTTTGCTTTCTCTTTTAATAAAAAAGAGTAGTATTTACTTTACCTTTAACAAAACCATTTCGAATTAAAAACTTACTTAGTCTGTCGTACCAAGCTCGAGATGCTTGCTTTAAGCCATACAAGGCCTTTTTGAGTCCGAATCGAGTCGGTTTCCTTGGGTCTTCAAACCCAGGTGGTTGTTCCACATAAACTTCCTCATGGATGAATCCATTTAGGAAGACACTTTTGACATCCATTTGGAATAACTTGAAATTCTTATGACAAGCAAATGCAAGTAATAAACGAATTGCTTCTAACCTTACTACTGGTACATAAGTCTTGTCATAGTCGGTCCCTTCTTTTTGTGTGTATCCCTTGGCCACGAGTCTAGCCTTATTTCTTATGACTTTTCCTTTTTCGTCCATCTTGTTCCTGAAAATCCATTTAGCTCCAACAATTGATTTACCTTTTGGTTTAGGAGTCAGCTCCCAGACATCATTAATTTTGAATTGTCTGAGTTCTTCTTGCATAGCTTCAATCCAGCTCTCATCGGATAAAACTTCTTCTACGCTTTTGGGTTCTATTTCAGAAATAAGAGCCATAACACTAGACTCTTCTCGCCTTTTGGCTCTTATGCGAATTCCTTCATTGATGTCGCCATAATAAGATTTTTAGGATGACTGGACTTATGTTTCCAGTTGCTGGTTAATTTATCAAATTGATGGTCACTTCCTTCACTTGAATCTTCAACAGTCACTTATTGCTGGTCCTTCAAAGTCTACTTCTTGAGATTTAGACTTTGTAGAGTCTGGAGCAGGTTTAGTCTCTTCAAGATGAGTCTGAATAGATTCATTTTGTATAGAATCTTGGAATTTGACATTCATTGATTCTTCCACAGTTTGAGTCTTCTTGTTGTAGACTCTATACGCTTTGCTTGTGGTTGAATATCCAAGGAAGATGTCTTCATCTGACTTTTCTTCAAACTTACCAACTCGATCATTTGCATTTTTCAATATGAAACATTTGCATCCGAATACATGAAAATATGAAACAATCGGCTTCTTTTCTTTGAATAGTTCATAGGGGGTTTTTTCTAGAATAGGCCTTAGAAAAACTCTATTGATAATATAACATGATGTTGAAACTGCTTCAGCCCAAAAACGTAAAGAGATATTGCTTTCAATTAAAAGAGTTCTAGCCATTTCTTGAAGAGATATATTCTTCCTTTCCACAACTCCGTTTTGCTCTAGAGTATATAGAGAGGAGAACAAATGCTGAAAACCAGATTTATCACAAAATTTTGCAAAATCTTGATTTTCAAATTCACCTCCATGGTCTGTTTTTATAGTTGAAATAACATACCTCTTTTCATTTTGAACCTTCTTAGCAAATCTTTCAAAGTAAGAGAAAGTTTCAGACTTACTTGCCAAGAAATATACTCAAGTAAATCGTGAGTAGTCATCCACAATTACTAGGCAGTATTTCTTACCTCCAATGCTCTGCATTCTTGTTGCTCCAAAGAGATCCATATGCAAGAGCTACAGTACACGATTAGTGGAAATTTGATTTATTGGCTTAAAGGAATTTCTTACCTATTTTTCCAATATACATGGTGTACATAGATCAGACTTTTGGTATGATAAATTGGGTAGACCACGAACAAGCTTCTTTGCTGAGATTTTGGCTATATGCTTCATGTTAATATGCCCAAGCTTTTTGTGTCATAAGCTCGCTTCATCTTGGATTGAGATTAGACATTGCGATTCATCTGGTTTCACGTCCAAGAGGTAAATATTTCCATGTCTTCGACCCATGAATAACTAAGTAGAGTCTTTACTGGTTCCTGAACAAATACCCTCTTGAAAGTTGATTCTAAAACCGGCATCACATAGCTGACTGACACTAAGTAGATTGTAGTTGAGCTCTTCAACTAAAGAAACATTGCTTATTGTGAGGTTCCCAATTTTTACAGTTTCAAATTCCACTATTTTTCTTTTGTTGTTTCCTCTAAATGAGACTTTTCCACCATTCACTTGAACAAGCTTTATGAAGAAATTTGAATCTCCTGTCATGTGTCTCGAGCATCCACTATCCAGGTACCATTTCACCTTTTTCTTGAAGTGACCTACATTTAAAAAGAGACTTAAGCTTTCTTTGGTACCCATATTTTCTTGGGTCCTTTTGAGTTAGTCTCGATATGTGATTTTTGCCCAAACTTTATTGGATGGTCTCCAAACCATAGGACATTCTTTCTCAAAATGATCTGCACTATTGCATTTTGAACATCTAAGAGCATTGCGACCTACTAGTTTTACAAAGGTCCTTTCAAAATGATTTTTGTAAGCATTTCTTGTGGGTCTTTGTTTGATTCTCTCTTTCACTTTAGGAAAATCGATTAAAGGAATGGTTTCAGCAGTCATTCTCAAACCAGATTTATTGAAATAAGGTCTTTGAACAGAAAGTATTTTTTCCAATTTTTCAGATCCTAGAGAAAATCTTTTGGAAATATTTGAAATATCATTTTCAAGAATGCATTTTCTTTTAAAAGATTATCTTTACTTTCTTTGAGAGAAGAAACATTTTGGTCTAAACTTTTCAGTTTTTCTTCCAAAACATTTTCTTGTTGTTTTAGAGTAGAATTTTCCTTTTTTATTTCGGAGATTCTTTTAAGAGAAGTCTTAAGACTAAAACACAGTTCATCAATGTATTTTGAAACTTTAATAGGAATTTTGAAGTTACTTACCCCGAATTCACTTTCTGAATCTGAATCTGTCTCGGAGTTTGATTCTAAATCCGATTGTGCCATTAAACATATGTTGGCATAATCATCATCGCTATCTTCGCACTCTATATCACTCCAGGTTTCTGCTTTGAGAGCCTTTCGATACTTTTCAGTTTTTCCTTTCTTATTCCTCAGAAGAGGACAGTTAGGTCTGATGTGTCCCTTTTTCTTACATTCAAAGCGAGACTACATCTTTGTTTGATTCATCATCTTCAAGAGACTTGGTCTGTTGCTTTTGAAAACTTTGTTTCTTTGAATTGAATCTTATTCCTTTTCTATTCAGCTTTCTGAATCTTCTTATCATGAGAGCAAGTTCTTCATCATCCATGTTGTCTTCAGAATCTGTTACATCAGAATCATCATTAGATTTTAATGTAATAGATTTCTTACCTTTAGGATCTTCTTCTTCATTGATTCGTTTCACTTCATAAGACTGAAGGGTCCAAACCAACTCATCGACAGACAGTGGCATGATTCTTTGGTTTCTCTGATTGAGGTCTTTATGTGATTCCAATCCTTGGAGAGTCCACACAGTAGCTTGTTTACTTTCATGGGATCAGAAATTGGTTGACCTTGATTTTCAAGACCATTCACGATTTATGTAAAACGACTAAACATGTCAGTTATAGATTCTCCTAATTTCATTCTGAAGGCTTCGTATTGACCGAGAAGAATGTTGATTCTAGTCTCTTTCACTCGATCGGTTCCTTCATAAGTAATGTGTAATCTATCCCAGACTTCTTTGGCTGTATCACAAGAAGATATTCTGTTATATTCAGTAGGTGATAAAGCACAATATAAATAATAAATTACTTTTGCATCAAGAGCTTGTCTCTTGATTATCTCTTCCTGAGTCATTTTGCTAGACTCAACAATGTCTTTTCCTCTTTCTAAGACAGATGCAGCTTTAGGAACGATTCATTTTTCCACAACGTCCCATTCCAGAGGATCCTTTGATCTTAAGAATGCCTTCATCTTGTTTTTCTATATGTTATAGTCCTTTCCATCAGACTAAGGCGGTCTGGTGTTGTTTTACCCTTCTACCAGCCCTGGAGCTAACATATTAGTCATGGATCTTTAACTCTGAAGTAAAACACGTCAAACAAAGTGAGTACACGAGCTCTGATACCAATTGAGATAGCTAGTATAAGCACCTAGATGGGGGTGAATAGGTGCACAAACAATTTATTGAGATAAAAAAGCGATTCTAGGCAACCGATAGAAAGGAAGTTCTCTATTGATTAACAAAATGAAGTACGATCAAACTAAAAAGAGTAAGGAAGAGAAAATTGAACGTAAGGTTTATAATGGTTCGGCTTATTCCAAGCCTACGTCCACTCTTCCGCACTGACAGCCTACCGGCTGGATTTCACTATGAACAAAAGAGAAGTTACAGCACAGCTTTTCCTTGATTCCACAGTGTAGATGTTCTACCACACCTCCTCAAGGTTTCTCACAAATATAGGCTCTCTTTTGTATATAAAGTTTCGCTCAAAGGAATTGTCTAAACAACAGGAAGCTTCAGACTTTGAAATTCTTCTATCGCGCACACCTCGAACAACTTAGAACGTCTTCCTTATATACTCTTTCATGCCATCATACCCGTTGGCACTTACCAAAGGAATTCCTCCAATCTACCTGTTGGACGGAATCAATTAGGAAGATTATTCGAGCTATTAAATGAACGTGTCAATAGCCCATCAATCCTGTTTGCCCATACAATAGGATCTCGGTTTCCATAAGTAGAACCTTTCAAGAACATTTAGGCAATCATCGGATCCTTAATCTTCGAGTCAATCTCGATCAATCAAAGAATTCCGTTATATCTTTTCCAGCCAAGAGATCTTCTCCAGTCGATAAGGTCATATCCTTAATGAAACATCCAGGTTCCGGATAACCTTTCTTCAACGGATTAGAGGCGTCAATGAGGATAGACTTTGAGTCTTGAGTGCGGTTGTCCGGAGGTCTTCAGACTTTAAATAGCAGAGTCTGCAAGCCTTCAGACTAGACTGATGGAAACGTTTTGTCAGCTTCAAAACACTTCAAGAAGATTTCTCCAACAAGGGTATCCCTTAGGATTTCTCCTTCGCACATTCATCCCCTGCTGGATTGAAGTCATTCCATGGGTTGCAGTCTTTGTGGCTTCAATCCGGTAATCTTCATCTATAAAAGTCATTATAAGCCTCCTATACGTAGTAGCTCTGTTGACCTCCCATAGGTGATTCAACACTCTTTTCCATATTGGTGAAAGAGTGTTCATGAAGAATCGCACTATCTCAGAATGTGGCATGAGACGATCATTCCATATGACCTCTTCTATTTTATGGTTGACCTTGAGAACATGATCAATTAAGTCACCACTTTCCCATCGATAATCAGTTGGCTCAGCTATCAACGTAGAAAGCCTTTCCTTTTGTTCATCTGTAATTGCGCGAATAAGTGCGCGCGCTTTACGGGGAGACATTGTTCCTACAACAAATACATAACAAGTAAGGAATTACATATAATCCACATAGACTTAATTGGAAAAAAAAAGAAAAAAAAAAGAAACACATTATTTTCCTCCTTCCTTTTTTTTTTGTCAATAGTCAAAGTCAACGGTCAATGGGTCGAGGTTAACGGGTCAACGGGTCAGGTCGGGTCAGGTCGGACTGGCCAACTCGGCACGTGCCATGCGCGTGTGTGTTGATGTCACGATGACGTTAGTTGGCACGTGCTAGGGACCGAAACAGCACATGCGTCGCACGCGCCGACGACCCCAATTCGTTTTTGGCCGCGTGTGGCGGCATGTTTGGCTGCCTCCGGCGGCGATCCGCCACTCGTTTTTCTCGTATCGACAAGAGTTTCGACCCTACGCTATTAGAAATGAACTTCGATTTATAGAAAATAAAAAAAAAATGGGTGAACAGTACGCGGATGTCGGGATTTTTCCGTTCCCGATCGGCTAATAGCGGTGTTTCACGAAAATTTAATCAAAAGTAATTCATAAACATGAAAAGGGGTCGGGAACCATGAACTACAACTTTGATACTAATGTTGGGAATAACAAATTCTCTAAAACCGATTCCGATACTTAATCGAACCTCTAAAACGAACGCGAAGACGAGCCCAGAAATCACATGTATTACCAATCAAAGATACACTACGGAATCGAGCGTACCTTATTTGTCATAGATTAAACACCAATATTGAAGTTCGAGGAAGAATTCTGATTCCATTCTACCGAGGAGTGTACTGTTGCTATTAGGAGGAGAAAAACTCTGAAAAGATGTACGTTCTTTTTTTTTTTTTTTGGGAGGGGGAGAAAGTGAAAACATTCATACATAAATGTACATTCTCTTTTACTTTCTATCTCTTAAAACGTCTCCCCGAAAAGACGTAACCTCTCAACCTAAGGCCCATCATGGGCCCTTAACCTGCGGGCTGGGGTCTTAGGCCCATCATGGGCAGACAAAAACCATTGGAGTGCTTATGTTAGATGATAGTTTTGATTTTTGCTAAGGATAATTTGGGTAATTGCAAGTGTTGAGGGCCTGGGCGAGGGGCAGGAGGGGGGCATGGACCATGCCAAGCCAAAGGCTGGGCACCCCCCATCCCCACCACGGCCACCTCGCGCCTGCTCGGACTTCGGTAGATTTCAAAATAATTTAATAATTCTAAGAATGAGTCACAAATTTTCGGGTGGACCATTCCTTGACCTGCCCCCCAAAAAGTCATACCAGCATGGGCTTTTGCTTATGCTGTGAGGACCGTGCGAAGAATCCAAAGCCTCTCAAACTTCTTTGAAAGCGAAAGATCTTGAGGTTTTGGAAAAACCCTCCCTTTTTATTTGCATTAGTATATTATGTTTGACGCAGATATAAAGCTCAGTCCAAGCCTTGCAAAATACAAGATAATTAATAATAATAATAATGGCATCATGTGGAAAATGGGAAAATCAAATAAAAAAGAGAGAAATTAAAGTTGGGATTTGATGTCGTCGGCAACGTTCTGGGCGTCCGAAGCAGCTCCAGAGAATCCTCTCCTCGACAGCCCGACGCAGTACAAGCCCTTCTTGCCCTTCCAGTGATTTGGGAAGCTCGGTTTCGCAATCCCATCTTCGTTCAGCAGGTAATCATCCCCCTGCGAAAATTAAAAATACAAAAACAAAAACCAACAAAAAGGAATTAATAGAGTAAAATAAAAATTAGGAGACCTTTCCGTCATAAAAATTGGAATAAAGAAATCGATCTCGTGTGGATGGGGTTTGCGTGCCTTGAGCCATTTGTGGGTGGACCGCTTGAAGCCGGTGCAGAAGACGATGGCGTCGAAGGTATGGGACTTGCCGTCTTCGAACTCCGCCACGTCCCCTTCCATCCTTTTCAACGCCGGCAGGACCTGTTAAAAAGTTTCATCACAAAAGTCCATGACGGCGATCCATGTCCATACCCGGATCGCATATTAATGGGAAACTACCCGATCGGCCCTCAATTCAATTTTACTAACTGAGTCACAGACCTTTACGCGATATTCTAATGCAATTATTTCGACCAGTCTCGGCTGAAAATCCACTTCCTTGAAGTGGTTGCTTGGAAGGAATACACTAGAATTTCGGGCAAATTTTTAAAATTAAATTTGCAAAAAATGAGAAATTTAAGATTGAACCAGTATCCATACAATAAATGCAGGACTACTTGAGTAAAATAGAACATAAGCCATCAATATAAAAAAAAACTTTATATAAACAGTCTTGTTCTTCGTCAATTTAGGGTTTTAACCACTAAATCTTGCGCTAACCATCCATTCTAATAAAGGCCGCCCGTGGGAAAAAATTGTCACACCGGCGGGGCACGCCAGAACTGCTCATTATATGTTAGTCTTACTTGCAAATTAAGATAAGCTTCGAAGACCATCATCCCTTCTTTTTTTCCTATTTCTGTTGCTACCGCCATAAAATATTATTACAAGCTGACCACTTATTTTTAATAATGACCAAATTTATAGTTGACCGTCGCCAGCCTCCAACTGAATCGACGAAATTTCACATGTTCTCGCATGCCGGACGCATGATCGGAAGTCAAGAGCTGGAGAGGTGAAGATCGAATCGTTCTACCTGAATCTCGCCGGACTTAATCTTCTGGCAAGTGCCGAGGTCGATGAAGGGGTATTTGCCATACTTGGTCTTCATGAGGAGAGGACCCTCGCTCGGCCTCCTCAGCCCGTACTTGGACATGTCCCCGTACACCAGCTTGCTCAGCAGCACCAGCAACGAGTCCACGGTGCCAGGTGAGAAATACTTCAGCAGTGCCAGGCCCAGATTCGCGATCCCCCTCGACAGCACATGTACCTGCGGATGATAAGTGCACAGTATCAGCAATGGGGCCATGAACGATGTTCGCCGACACTCGTCGGAAGGTTACAATGTGCGCATCTCGAAACAGACGAGGAAGATGAAGTCACGGTGCCTTCGGGTTAACGTGTCGAGACGAGTTTTGTGTATTCCACAGGGCGGGACATCCATCGATGTTTGCTCTCGTGTCATATCAGATGTAGATTCTTCCCTTACAACAAGGAACGGGCAAGGTTGGAAACATGTTTCGACCAGAAAACGAAAAAAAGTACGGAAACATGTAGACGAAATCCCTCCTTATTGATGCAAACGAGATTCTTTTTTTTTTTTTTTTTTTAAAGAATGATGAGAAAGCAAGTTGAAATTTTTACCGGGCTCCGGACAACGATGGAGGTTCCTGCGCCGTGGTTGGCTAGGTCCAGCGCGATCTCCATGCCGGAATTCCCCGACCCGACCACCAAAACCCTGCTGTTCTCGAACTCCTTCCCGTTCTTGTACCGGGTCGAGTGAATCACCTTCCCGCCGAAACCCTCGATCCCCTCCACCTCCGGGATGAAGGCATCGCTGGACTCGCCGGTGGCCACCACCAGGAACCGGCACCGGTACTCCACGACCTCGCCGGAGCCCACGTCCCTGGCGCCGACCCTCCACCTCCCGTCCCCCTCATCGTAGACCGCCGACTCCACGGACCTCCCGTAGGCCGGCTCGATGCTGAAGCGGGCCACGTAGTCGTCAAAGTAGCGGAGGAGCTGGTCCTTGGGCACGTACTCGGGGGAGTCCGGGGGGAAATGCATGTCGGGGAGCTCGCAGTACCGCTTGCGGAGGTGGAGGTGGAGGCGGTCGTAGGCATATTTCTTCCACAGGGAGGCGAAGCAGTCCTCTCGCTCGAGGACGACGTGGGGGATCGAGAGGGTCTTGAGGCACGCCGATGTGGCAAGCCCCGATGGCCCCGCTCCGACAACGACGACGGCAGCGGCGGCTTCCTGTTCCATCCTCTTGGTCTTTGTGGCTTTGGCGCGATGATGTGTGAACGGGAAGGAAGACGGCACTCGGTAGATGTTCGCGAGGGCTTCTTATATTTTCTCCTTATATGGGGGCTTTGAATGTTAGTTCTCGTGGCTTGGTGGGTCCTCATGTGGAAAAATATCAATAATCAGGTGGATCTTGGCCTGTGATGCACATGTGTGACGTACCCCCATCTAGACCGTCGAATTCGTTGATTGCCACGCGTAGAATGAATGGACCGCCGTGAACCGATGCTTATCTTCAAGGAGAGCGACGGCCAATACAAGAAAGAAATCGATGAGCATGGAAAATTTTATTCCAAAGTAGCACGATCTAATTCAAAAATTTCACCTAATTGGGCACGTCCTCGGAGAATCGTTATTAATAGATTTCCCAATAACCTTGATATGGAGTTGGAGCTTCTAAATAGGATGAATGCACTAACTATGAATATGATGTCAAAAATAAATCGATTTTATATTACCCTTCAAGAAATAGTGAATGGTCTTATCAATACATAAATGTATAACTCCTCAGGAATTTTAATTGTGCTTCTAGGTATAGAATTCCTGCATAATCAGGACACTCAATTTCCGGCAAGTCGCTCGATGGATAAACAAACAAGATACGCGCGCCATAGGTAGGACGTCCTCGTTATAGGTAGCATGGCAATAGCAAGGTTCTGTGGTACTGTCAAGTTCGCAGTAACAGCCATGGTCCATAGTGTCAAGGGGACCACCAAGCAATCACATAGCAATACTCATCCCTTTTAGTGTCGGTCGCTTAATAACATAGGCATTGCAAACTTGTGGAAAGAACGTTGTGCACCATGTACTTTCAGAAAATTGTAGATGTGACCTTTCGTCTTCGAGGAGATGATTTTAAGTGGTTGCTGGGAGCTCTATAAAGCAGCATTTGAATAAAACCAAAGGAAAAAAATTGATGGAAAACATATATAAAGCAGCATCCGAATAAGAAATATTAGAAAAATGACGCCATAGTAAAGAGGAATGTGCTAATTACAAACGAAAGAGATGAAATGTTCATTCTAAAAGTTTAGATTATTAAATAAATAAATAATTTATTATTTAAATAATCTAAGACACATGATACTTATCTTTTTCAGCGTTGGTAGCTTGATAACATAGGTGTTGCGAACTTGTGGAAAGAACATTGGGTCCTATGTATGCACTAAATGAAGCTTCGACTGACCCATCAACAACCTTATAAGCTTACGTCTAGGACTTTTCTTACAAGCAAGAAGTGCTTCACTTCATGATGGTTGGTCATACTTCTACAAAAGCGTAGATGTGGAAAATAAGTACAATTTTTTTTCATCAATCTTCCGTCATTTTAATGAAGGAGTTACTGAATTACTTGCTAACTCGTCAGTATATAGCGCTCGGAATCAAATTTGCTCGGGTCCTTGCGAATCTAATCATTATGGATAGGTCAACTTGTTGACACCATGCAATGATGGGGTCTCTGACCGACTTCGTAAATTACATGGACAGCAAAAATTCTGTCCGCTCATAATAGATCGTGTCAACGGGTGATTCTGGAGCACTGATTAAATGTACGTGGTTAAAAATAATTTATCTTTCAGTGCAGTGATTACACATATGATAAGAATAAAAACGAGTTTGCTAGAAATTATAATATATATTTTTTTTGATTTGGTTACTTCTACTGACGCTCTCGAAACATATTGGCACTACAATTGCAAAAGCGATTAATATCATTTCGAATAGCGTCTGTTTCGTCTTTTCATTTTATTTTATTCTTTGGTAGTTTGTTTTTATTTATTTATTTATTTATTTAAATTTTTGTTGTTGTTGTTGGGGGGCTAGTTGTCTATTTTATCATTGAATTTCCGAGGTTGACGCCGTGCCCAACAAGAACTTTAATGTGCAATGCCTTTTGGAGAAAAGGTCACGTGTGAACTTTTAATGTGGTCTAAAGGGAGGGACCTTGTTGCATGGATAAGAATTGAGTCCGACCGTGTTTGTTGACGAAGAGACTTTAATATAAAGTATTATCCTCATGTATCTATTATACAAGGATAAGAATTGAGTCGGATTGTGTTTGTTGACGAAGAGACTTTAATATATGTGTGTGTGGTGGGTCAGTATATTAATCTCCATGAGTGGTTATTTAGGTTAAATTTTGATCGGATTGAATCGGATCGGGACTCGAAAGGATCTCCTCTTTTCCATTTTCAACTTGTTTTTTCCTGTAATGATTTTGTTAACAGTTGCATTTTTTGGGATGAAAAAATTTATCTCAGTTATATAGGCTTCGATCCGGTCTCCAAGAAAAGAAAAGAAAAAAAAAATGGCATGAGGTCTGTATATGATGTTTCACGGTCTTCATGAACCGTTTGATAACCAATTAGGCACTAAAAGCTTGACATGGAGCTTATTTGATAACCTTAGGTAAGGTTTGACTTAATAGACTCAATTCATTAGATAGCGACACTAATTATTGACAATGAAAACCTTGTCAAATTTATTAGCAAAACCTACCGATGATGACCACCATTCCATCTTTGATAAGAAATTCATAAACATGACTTATAGATGTCCTTTTTTTTCTTTTTTTAATCTTTGCCACTAAATTTCATCATCACTTAAAATTCAGTATTTAAATTTTCAACACTTACTTTTCAATTTTACCTGATGGGTTTTGGCTCAAATATTTTAAAAAAAAAAATGTCGTTAAGCAATCCAATTCCAAAGAATTTTAGTACTTTCTATGCGTGCAGCAAGACAAATAATTTCATTTCTATGCACGATGCATTAGTGTGGTGGAGAAGGTCCAACGTACCAGCATACCAGCTTGCAAGAAGACCTATTCGAATACTAGAAAAATGAAATTCCGGGAAATCCCGTACATTCTTCCTTCCAAGCTTCGGAAAAGACACGAAAACGTACTCTGTCGTGACTGTAGTGTTTTCAACGTCTGCTTTTCCTTTTCCTCTTCCTATCTCCGAGCCATCTACATCATGTGGACGAGTACGGTGATGCTCTACATGCATTATTTTCAGATGCTTCCACAGCATCCAGAGATTATCTATCTAATTATCACTGAACAAGTTTATTTATTTTATTTTTTTGACGAAGAAAAATGATAAAACATAATTTATAATTAATCAGACAAACAATTGCATGATCTTCAAGGAAACTAAAACATAATTAATGATGCCAATTGGCATCCTCCTCAAGCAAATGTTAGATTACATTTGAAATTTACTCATTAAGGTTTGAACCCAAACAAACATATTCTTTCTTAGACTCAGACTCACTCGAGTGAAATTATGTTGAAAATGATGTTACATTCATTAACCGGCCAGTGAGTTGAAAATGTATCATAGTTTATCCTAGTTCACACCTCCTTTTTTTTTAGCGTACCTTGGTTCTCTACATGCACTTCACTTGACCTATGATCTAATTTCATTTATACTCTAAGACTTGTTCCTAGTTGATGACTTATAGAGGAAAGTGAGAAATTTCATTCCATTTTCATTAAATCTTGATGCACTTTTTAAAATAGGAAAAATGCAGAACCGCACTTCATGTTAAGGGCCTCAATTACTCAACTTTTTTTTTTTTCTTTTGAGTTGAGAATTTAAATAATCCCTAACTTTGATCTAATATGCAATACCATCTCTGAATTATTGATTCGTGTAATGTGACCACCAAACTTTAACCTAATATGTAATACCATTCTCAGACTTTTAATTTGTTTAATATGGTTCTTGAATTATGGGTAAATGTTCAATGTAGTCAGTTCTTTTAAATCATTTTCACATAATTTAAAGATTAAATTGAACATGTGCCAATAATTTAGGAATCATAATGAATAAATTATAGATTTAGAGATAATATTGTACATTAAGTCGAAATTTTGGAACCATTGTGTCATTTTCCCACTTCTCCCCCAGCCCTAACGTGTGCCCCCATCATAACAACTATCAATAAAATAAGAGAAAACATCCATGGCTGCAAGCTACGATGATCCAATGGAAATTTAAACGAATAAACCCTCCATACGCTACTGCTGACACGTCATCATCCTTTTACTTTATATTCTTAAATTTTTGGACCGACACATGCTTATATCTTTATATCATTACAGTTATTTTGAGAACTAAAATAAGTGATCATTCATGCGACATACGCTGCAGAAGAGGCATCGACCTGGGGATAAAGATGAAGTAACTTATAAGAAAATATCTCATGATTACACCAAAAGTCGTCATCATATCTCAGAAAGACCCCTTTTTTATGTTGTAAGTTTATATAACTATGGAAAATTTCCCGGTAATGAACGGGTAATATGCATATATGAAGAAACTATATCAATAATTTTCATTGGATACACACACACACACACACACACACACACACACACACACACACATATATATATATATCATATATATATATATATATATGTGGAGGTTTTGTTTGTCATCTAAAGGAATCCATAATGGTGGCAAATTTGCAATTTATCATCTCGAAATACTAAACATAAATGCGGCTTGGCGTCAACACTAAGGAAATGGTATCTTACTTGTAAATACATTTCTTTCTCTCGTTTCGTGATTACAATGTTTGGTCAGTGGGTATTTGTGTTTAGTCCAATGACAATAGTTGATTAAGATGCTATTATTTGTGGATGTGTTTCTAATGGCCACTAAATTAAGTCGTGCTTCGATTAATAATCAATCGATGCGGCTTTGTCATTCAATCAAAATGGAAAGTCAATGCTGTCCAACCGCACATTGTTGTGTAAGTCAAAATTTGTATGACTCGAATTCGGGCCGATTCGATTTTTTAGGTTAGAACCCGGGTTTAGGCCGAGTCAAGATTTGTAAAGAGCAAGAAAAGAAGAAAGTCCTGGTCTTCTCTTCATGCTTAATTTCCTGTAAATTTGATGAAAGGAAGCCTTGGACACTTTCGAGCTGATGGGCCGGTGGCTCACGTCCAATTCTAGGCCCAAGAAGAGGCGATGAAAGAGATCAAATGGCCCATAAGAAGGACATGATATGGAAACTAAAAAATGAACTTCTTTTCAATTATTGGGAGAGCCTATAGAGGAAAAAGGAAGAACTTTTCGTACCAAAAAGAGATATAAAAGGGAGCGGAAAGGGCCTAAAAGTACAAGGAGCAGCCTAGGGCACTTTTGCTCTCTCTCTTTTTTTTTGGGTTCTTTTTTGGCTGTTCAAACTTTCACTTTTTTTTTTTTTTATAATTGAGGGATTGACTCCAAATGAGGTGAATTCATATTAGGGAACCCTAATCTGAGAGTATAAATCGATGTTGTGCTAGAGATTTGCATTGTATTTGAACTAGGCTTTTCATTTGATAAGAACCACTGCCCGAAACAACTACAAAGGCTAGAGTCTATAATGACCAAAATCATTTTGTGGTGATATAAGAATATGAATTCATGGGGTGCGCAATATTGATTTAGATGACATAATGGAGTTAGCGCAAAGAATCTCACTTGAAACTAATTCTCAATCGAACCAAGTGAGTAATGATTGGTGCATGCTTAGTCTGAACATTGCTAACAACACTTGTGCCCATTTTGCAAGACCCAAAAGCAAGAGAAATATTCGGATTTTGAGTGATAAATCGATCCTTCGATTATTAGATCACTCCAATCAGAAGAGAAGGTGAAAGTATACTGTGCAAGTAATTTGACTGTCAAGTGAATCATCCATGGCCTTCTCACCACCAGTTATTTCACGACTCAAAATTAGATGTCTTGTGACAAAAGAATCAGGAGGGAAGTATCTGCTCAATGTACCCTTGGGGAAGTAAAACACCGTTTCCCCGGCTTTAGGAACATAAGCTAGGGGACCGGCACAAGCGTGGCATAGTTGCTCGTGCAAGTTATCTCCTCTCCCTGCATCACAGCAGAGAAATTCTACTTGAGTTCGGAAATGAAACAGTGGCGAGTGACGAGGGGGAGGGAACATCACAGACATCCCTTAAATCTGTTTAACATGCAGCCATCCGGGATTTCAATTCTTACGAGAACTTGATCAGTCGACTTAGAACCGAATCAGAGCGAATTAACCATTAAGTTGTCTACTTATTTTTCTTCAACATAAGAACGTAGCATCATTTCCCGTCTCCCAAACTTAGAACAACGAATTTACTGTGAACGCTAGAAATTCTATAGAGCCTCCATCCAAGAAGGGTGCAAGGGCAAACCGATTGATTTTTGAACAAACCCAAGAAAAAAGAAGAGAGAAAAGAAAGAATCATTTGACATATCCAGCTCTTCTCGTTCAAATAAAAGTAAGGCCAAGGTCGCATTCGCCCCGCGAGCAACAACAGCAGTGCAACGACAATCCCAATCATGAAGCTTTTCGAACAGCATCTAACAAACGACGGTAGATACAACATGCAGGAGCCAAAACGGAGTAAAAGGAGCGGGAGGATCACCAGTTCCAATGTTGCCGCAGGAAGAAGACGAGCGATCGTGGCTCTCGACGCAGGAGCTCATCCTCTCTATCCCGATCCCTTTGAATATCTCGTAAAATGACTAAACATGTCGTTATAGATTCTCCCGATTTCATTTTGAAGGATTCATATTGACCAAGAAGAATGTTAATTCTGGTCTCCTTCACTCGATCTTGTCCCTTCATAGGTGATATGTAACTCCGTCCAGACTTCTTTTCAGAACACAAGAAGATATTCTCGTTATATTCGTTGGTGATAAAGCACAATATAAAGAATAAATCGCTTTTGCATCGAGTGCTTGTCTCTTGTTTAATTCTTCTTGAGACATTCCGCTCTGGCTTCAACAGTTTCTTTCCCTCTTTCGTAGAGATTGATGCAGCAGGAGTGATTCCTCTTTCCACAACGTCCCATTCCAGAGGATCCTTTGATCGTAGGAAAGCTTTCATCTTGTTCTTCCGGATGTTGTAATCCTTTCCATCGAAGTAGGGAGGTCTGGTATTGCTTTGCCCCTCCATCAGCCCCTGGTGCTAGCATACTAGCCATGGATCTTTTACTCAAGTAAAACACTTCAAACAAAGTAAGAACACGAGCTCGATACCAATTGAAATAGCTAGTGCGAGTACCTAGAGGGGGTGAATAGGTGTACAAAAATTTTCTCGAAACTTGTACGATATTTAAGCAATTAGAGGATTTGCAACAATTAAAAATTTAATCGTAAGACGAGTAAGGAAAAGAGAGAATTGAACGCTCGGTTTATAGTGGTTCGCTTGATTCAAGCCTACGTCCACTCTTCAGACCGACAACCGATTGGCTGGATTCCACTATGATCAAAGAGATGTTACAAAGTTGATCTTCCTTGATTTCTAGGTGTAGATGATCTACCACACTCACTCAAGGTGTCACCAAGTATAAACACTCTCTCGTATACAATTTCGCAAATCTCAACTAACAATCAAGGATCTTGAGACTCAAATTTTTCTATCGATCACACACTTAAAACGTGCTAGACGTCTTCCTTTTATACTCCTTCATGCCATCATAGCCGTTGGCACTTACCAAAGGAATTCCTCCAATCTACCCGTTTGGACGGAATCAATCAAGAAGATCATCCGAGCTATTTAAGGAATCGATGATAGCCCATCAATCTGTTCGCCCATACAATCGGATCTCGGTTTCCAAGAATAGAATATTCCAAGATTGTTTCGTCGACCATCGGATCTTTAATCGATCTTAGATAAGAATTAAAGAATCGAAATGATTATCCAACCAAAGAATCTATTCCAGGAAGATAGGATCGAATCCTCAACCATAAACCTCGGCTTTGGATTTCCTTCACCTTTGGATTAGAAAGACGACAGTGAGAATAGACTTAAGTCTTAAGTCTTTGAGTCTTGAGTCTTGGGTCTTGAGTCTTGAGTCTGAGAGAACAAAGTCTTCGACTTTAAACTCGACGGTCTCCAAACATCCAGACTTTGGATCGAAAGAAACGTTTGTCGCCTTCAAAATATTCTGGAAAGATTTCTCCAACACAAGTGAAGCTTTTTACCGGGCTCCGGACAACGATGGAGGTTCCTGCGCCGTGGTTGGCTAGGTCCAGCGCGATCTCCATGCCGGAATTCCCCGACCCGACCACCAAAACCCCGCTGTTCTCGAACTCCTTCCCGTTCTTGTACCGGGTCGAGTGAATCACCTTCCCGCCGAAACCCTCGATCCCCTCCACCTCCGGGATGAAGGCATCGCTGGACTCGCCGGTGGCCACCACCAGGAACCGGCACCGGTACTCCACGACCTCGCCGGAGCCCACGTCCCCTGGCGCCGACCCTCCACCTCCCGTCCCCTCATCGTAGACCGCCGACTCCACGGACCTCCCGTAGGCCGGCTCGATGCTGAAGCGGGCCACGTAGTCGTCAAAGTAGCGGAGGAGCTGGTCCTTGGGCACGTACTCGGGGAGTCGGGGGAAATGCATGTCGGGGAGCTCGCAGTACCGCTTGCGGAGGTGGAGGTGGAGGCGGTCGTAGGCATATTTCTTCCACAGGGAGGCGAAGCAGTCCTCTCGCTCGAGGACGACGTGGGGGATCGAGAGGGTCTTGAGGCACGCCGATGTGGCAAGCCCCGATGGCCCCGCTCCGACAACGACGACGGCAGCGGCGGCTTCCTGTTCCATCCTCTTGGTCTTTGTGGCTTTGGCGCGATGATGTGTGAACGGGAAGGAAGACGGCACTCGGTAGATGTTCGCGAGGGCTTCTTATATTTTCTCCTTATGTGGGGGCTTTGAATGTTAGTTCTCGTGGCTTGGTGGGTCCTCATGTGGAAAAATATCAATAATCAGGTGGATCTTGGCCTGTGATGCACATGTGTGACGTACCCCCATCTAGACCGTCGAATTCGTTGATTGCCACGCGTAGAATGAATGGACCGCCGTGAACCGATGCTTATCTTCAAGGAGAGCGACGGCCAATACAAGAAAGAAATCGATGAGCATGGAAAATTTTATTCCAAAGTAGCACGATCTAATTCAAAAATTTCACCTAATTGGGCACGTCCTCGGAGAATCGTTATTAATAGATTTCCCAATAACCTTGATATGGAGTTGGAGCTTCTAACTAGGATGAATGCACTAACTATGAATATGATGTCAAAAATAAATCGATTTTATATTACCCTTCAAGAAATAGTGAATGGTCTTATCAATACATAAATGTATAACTCCTCAGGAATTTTAATTGTGCTTCTAGGTATAGAATTCCTGCATAATCAGGACACTCAATCTCCGGCAAGTCGCTCGATGGATAAACAAACAAGATACGCGAGCCATAGGTAGGACGTCCTCGTTATAGGTAGCATGGCAATAGCAAGGTTCTGTGGTACTGTCAAGTTCGCAGTAACAGCCATGGTCCATAGTGTCAAGGGGACCACCAAGCAATCACATAGCAATACTCATCCCTTTTAGTGTCGGTCGCTTAATAACATAGGCATTGCAAACTTGTGGAAAGAACGTTGTGCACCATGTACTTTCAGAAAATTGTAGATGTGACCTTTCGTCTTCGAGGAGATGATTTTAAGTGGTTGCTGGGAGCTCTATAAAGCAGCATTTGAATAAAACCAAAGGAAAAAATTGATGGAAAACATATATAAAGCAGCATCCGAATAAGAAATATTAGAAAAATGACGCCATAGTAAAGAGGAATGTGCTAATTACAAACGAAAGAGATGAAATGTTCATTCTAAAAGTTTAGATTATTAAATAAATAAGTAATTTATTATTTAAATAATCTAAGACACATGATACTTATCTTTTTCAGCGTTGGTAGCTTGATAACATAGGTGTTGCGAACTTGTGGAAAGAACATTGGGTCCTATGTATGCACTAAATGAAGCTTCGACTGACCCATCAACAACCTTATAAGCTTACGTCTAGGACTTTTCTTACAAGCAAGAAGTGCTTCACTTCATGATGGTTGGTCATACTTCTACAAAAGCGTAGATGTGGAAAATAAGTACAATTTTTTTTCATCAATCTTCCGTCATTTTAATGAAGGAGTTACTGAATTACTTGCTAACTCGTCAGTATATAGCGCTCGGAATCAAATTTGCTCGGGTCCTTGCGAATCTAATCATTATGGATAGGTCAACTTGTTGACACCATGCAATGATGGGGTCTCTGACCGACTTCGTAAATTACATGGACAGCAAAAATTCTGTCCGCTCATAATAGATCGTGTCAACGGGTGATTCTGGAGCACTGATTAAATGTACGTGGTTAAAAATAATTTATCTTTCAGTGCAGGGATTACACATATGATAAGAATAAAAACGAGTTTGCTAGAAATTATAATATATATTTTTTTTGATTTGGTTACTTCTACTGACGCTCTCGAAACATATTGGCACTACAATTGCAAAAGCGATTAATATCATTTCGAATAGCGTCTGTTTCGTCTTTTCATTTTATTTTATTCTTTGGTAGTTTGTTTTTATTTATTTATTTATTTATTTAAATTTTTGTTGTTGTTGTTGGGGGGCTAGTTGTCTATTTTATCATTGAATTTCCGAGGTTGACGCCGTGCCCAACAAGAACTTTAATGTGCAATGCCTTTTGGAGAAAAGGTCATGTGTGAACTTTTAATGTGGTCTAAAGGGAGGGACCTTGTTGCATGGATAAGAATTGAGTCCGACCGTGTTTGTTGACGAAGAGACTTTAATATAAAGTATTATCCTCATGTATCTATTATACAAGGATAAGAATTGAGTCGGATTGTGTTTGTTGACGAAGAGACTTTAATATATGTGTGTGTGGTGGGTCAGTATATTAATCTCCATGAGTGGTTATTTAGGTTAAATTTTGATCGGATTGAATCGGATCGGGACTCGAAAGGATCTCCTCTTTTCCATTTTCAACTTGTTTTTTCCTGTAATGATTTTGTTAACAGTTGCATTTTTTGGGATGAAAAAATTTATCTCAGTTATATAGGCTTCGATCCGGTCTCCAAGAAAAGAAAAGAAAAAAAAATGGCATGAGGTCTGTATATGATGTTTCACGGTCTTCATGAACCGTTTGATAACCAATTAGGCACTAAAAGCTTGACATGGAGCTTATTTGATAACCTTAGGTAAGGTTTGACTTAATAGACTCAATTCATTAGATAGCGACACTAATTATTGACAATGAAAACCTTGTCAAATTTATTAGCAAAACCTACCGATGATGACCACCATTCCATCTTTGATAAGAAATTCATAAACATGACTTATAGATGTCCTTTTTTTTCTTTTTTTAATCTTTGCCACTAAATTTCATCATCACTTAAAATTCAGTATTTAAATTTTCAACACTTACTTTTCAATTTTACCTGATGGGTTTTGGCTCAAATATTTAAAAAAAAAAAATGTCGTTAAGCAATCCAATTCCAAAGAATTTTAGTACTTTCTATGCGTGCAGCAAGACAAATAATTTCATTTCTATGCACGATGCATTAGTGTGGTGGAGAAGGTCCAACGTACCAGCATACCAGCTTGCAAGAAGACCTATTCGAATACTAGAAAAATGAAATTCCGGGAAATCCCGTACATTCTTCCTTCCAAGCTTCGGAAAAGACACGAAAACGTACTCTGTCGTGACTGTAGTGTTTTCAACGTCTGCTTTTCCTTTTCCTCTTCCTATCTCCGAGCCATCTACATCATGTGGACGAGTACGGTGATGCTCTACATGCATTATTTTCAGATGCTTCCACAGCATCCAGAGATTATCTATCTAATTATCACTGAACAAGTTTATTTATTTTATTTTTTTCGACGAAGAAAAATGATAAAACATAATTTATAATTAATCAGACAAACAATTGCATGATCTTCAAGGAAACTAAAACATAATTAATGATGCCAATTGGCATCCTCCTCAAAGCAAATGTTAGATTACATTTGAAATTTACTCATTAAGGTTTGAACCCAAACAAACATATTCTTTCTTAGACTCAGACTCACTCGAGTGAAATTATGTTGAAAATGATGTTACGTTCATTAACCGGCCAGTGAGTTGAAAATGTATCATAGTTTATCCTAGTTCACACCTCCTTTTTTTTTAGCGTACCTTGGTTCTCTACATGCACTTCACTTGACCTATGATCTAATTTCATTTATACTCTAAGACTTGTTCCTAGTTGATGACTTATAGAGGAAAGTGAGAAATTTCAATCCATTTTCATTAAATCTTGATGCACTTTTTAAAATAGGAAAAATGCAGAACCGCACTTCATGTTAAGGGCCTCAATTACTCAACTTTTTTTTTTTCTTTTGAGTTGAGAATTTAAATAATCCCTAACTTTGATCTAATATGCAATACCATCTCTGAATTATTGATTCGTGTAATGTGGCCACCAAACTTTAACCTAATATGTAATACCATTCTCAGACTTTTAATTTGTTTAATATGGTTCTTGAATTATGGGTAAATGTTCAATGTAGTCAGTTCTTTTAAATCATTTTCACATAATTTAAAGATTAAATTGAACATGTGCCAATAATTTAGGAATCATAATGAATAAATTATAGATTTAGAGATAATATTGTACATTAAGTCGAAATTTTGGAACCATTGTGTCATTTTCCCACTTCTCCCCCAGCCCTAACGTGTGCCCCCATCATAACAACTATCAATAAAATAAGAGAAAACATCCATGGCTGCAAGCTACGATGATCCAATGGAAATTTAAACGAATAAACCCTCCATACGCTACTGCTGACACGTCATCATCCTTTTACTTTATATTCTTAAATTTTTGGACCGACACATGCTTATATCTTTATATCATTACAGTTATTTTGAGAACTAAAATAAGTGATCATTCATGCGACATACGCTGCAGAAGAGGCATCGACCTGGGGATAAAGATGAAGTAACTTATAAGAAAATATCTCATGATTACACCAAAAGTCGTCATCATATCTCAGAAAGACCCCTTTTTTATGTTGTAAGTTTATATAACTATGGAAAATTTCCCGGGTAATGTACGGGTAATATGCATATATGAAGAAACTATATCAATAATTTTCATTGGATACACACACACACACACACACACACACACACACACACACACACATATATATATGTGGAGGTTTTGTTTGTCATCTAAAGGAATCCATAATGGTGGCAAATTTGCAATTTATCATCTCGAAATACTAAACATAAATGCGGCTTGGCGTCAACACTAAGGAAATGGTATCTTACTAGTAACATTTCTTTTTCTCATTTCGTGAATACAATGTTTGGTTAGCGGGTATTTGTGTTTAGTCCAATGGCACGAGTTGATTGAGATGCTATTATTTGTGGATGCATTTCTAATGGCCACTAAATTAAGTCGTGCTTCGATTAATAATCAATCGATGTGGCTTTGTCATTCAATCAAAATGGAAAGTCAATGCTGTCCAACCGCACATTGTTGTGTAAGTCAAAATTTGTATGACTCGAATTCGGGCCGATTCGATTTTAGGTTAGAACCCGGGTTTAGGCCGAGTCAAGATTTGTAAAGAGCAAGAAAAGAAGAAAGTCCTGGTCTTCTCTTCATGCTTAATTTCCTGTAAATTTGATGAAAGGAAGCCTTGGACACTTTCGAGCTGATGGGCCGGTGGCTCACGTCCAATTCTAGGCCCAAGAAGAGGCGATGAAAGAGATCAAATGGCCCATAAGAAGGACATGATATGGAAACTAAAAAATGAACTTCTTTTCAATTATTGGGAGAGCCTATAGAGGAAAAAGGAAGAACTTTTCGTACCAAAAAGAGATATAAAAGGGAGCGGAAAGGGCCTAAAAGTACAAGGAGCAGCCTAGGGCACTTTTGCTTCTCTCTCTCTTTTTTTTTTTTGGGTTCTTTTTTGGCTGTTCAAACTTTCACTTTTTTTTTTTTTTTTTTTTATAATTGAGGGATTGACTCCAAATGAGGTGAATTCATATTAGGGAACCCTAATCTGAGAGTATAAATCGATGTTGTGCTGGAGATTTGCATTGTATTTGAACTAGGCTTTTCATTTGATAAGAACCACTGCCGAAACAACTACAAAGGCTAGAGTCTATAATGACCAAAATCATTTTGTGGTGATATAAGAATATGAATTCATGGGGTGCGCAATATTGATTTAGATGACATAATGGAGTTAGCGCAAAGAATCTCACTTGAAACTAATTCTCAATCTGAACCAAGTGAGTAATGATTGGTGCATGCTTAGTCTGAACATTGCTAACAACACTTGTGCCCATTTTGCAAGACCCAAAAGCAAGAGAAATATTCGGATTTTGAGTGATAAATCGATCCTTCGATTATTAGATCACTCCAATCAGAAGAGAAGGTGAAAGTATACTGTGCAAGTAATTTGACTGTCAAGTGAATCATCCATGGCCTTCTCACCACCAGTTATTTCCACGACTCAAAATTAGATGTCTTGTGACAAAAGAATCAGGAGGGAAGTATCTGCTCAATGTACCCTTGGGGGAAGTAAAACACCGTTTCCCCGGCTTTAGGAACATAAGCTAGGGGACCGGCACAAGCGTGGCATAGTTGCTCGTGCAAGTTATCTCCTCTCCCTGCATCACAGCAGAGAAATTCTACTTGAGTTCGGAAATGAAACAGTGGCGAGTGACGACGGGGAGGGAACATCACAGACATCCCTTAAATCTGTTTAACATGCAGCCATCCGGGATTTCAATTCTTACGAGAACTTGATCAGTCGACTTAGAACCGAATCAGAGCGAATTAACCATTAAGTTGTCTACTTATTTTTCTTCAACATAAGAACGTAGCATCATTTCCCGTCTCCCAAACTTAGAACAACGAATTTACTGTGAACGCTAGAAATTCTATAGAGCCTCCATCCAAGAAGGGTGCAAGGGCAAACCGATTGATTTTTGAACAAACCCAAGAAAAAAGAAGAGAGAAAAGAAAGAATCATTTGACATATCCAGCTCTTCTCGTTCAAATAAAAGTAAGGCCAAGGTCGCATTCGCCCCGCGAGCAACAACAGCAGTGCAACGACAATCCCAATCATGAAGCTTTTCGAACAGCATCTAACAAACGACGGTAGATACAACATGCAGGAGCCAAAACGGAGTAAAAGGAGCGGGAGGATCACCAGTTCCAATGTTGCCGCAGGAAGAAGACGAGCGATCGTGGCTCTCGACGCAGGAGCTCATCCTCTCTATCCCGATCCCTTTGCACCCCTGCATGTCGATCGGTCTCGGTGTTCGCTGCAAAAAGCAGAGCGAGAGAGCGGCAGGAATAAAAGGGAGCTCGCGAGCATGCGAACGGGACAGGGGAGGGGAGGCGCGAGCATAATGTCTCAGCAAATTCAGGCCGACACATGCTTTCTTTCTCTCTCTCTCTCTCTCTCTCTCTCTCTCTCTCTCTCTCTCTCTCTCTCTCTCTGAGCGCATGTACCTGATGTTCTTCAGCGAGTTGTCCTCGGGAGTGCGTTGTCTTGGCGTAACGTCCTGGCTGCAGGCGTGTCGTATGGCGTGCGAGGAGGTGGTGGTGGCGGTGGTGGTGCTCGTGAGCTCTCGTACGCCTAGAGAGAGGGATAGGGGGGACGGGGGAGGGGATTGCACGAGAAATAATGGGGGAGAGATGCCTCTGTCTACGTCTGGCTCTCTGTCTCTCTCGCTCACGCTCTCTTGCTCACTTCGTCATGGGGTGGGGGCGGGTGATGTTTGCTACTTTGGGTGCGATACTTCCAATGGAGCACCAAATATGTCTGGTTTTCAGCCTGCACTTCTCTGTGTGCATGCATGCATGTGTCACGGCCCGAAAGAACGATGAACCAAGAGGATTCTAAGGGACGGCCATGATACGACTAAAGTGACCCTCGGCTTCTATCCCCAACTGCTAGGGTTTTCTCGAGTCTTCTAGAATACTTTTGGGATGTGCGATACAGTAAATGTATTCATATGTAATAAATGTGGGTAGTTGGTAATTGGGGAGATGTAATCTCCACCGTTAGATCGATGAGAGATCTACGGATACAGTTTGCCTTGTTTTTGTATAAATTGGAATCTCCTTCCCCTCATTGTATCATCTCATCACAAGTGAAATACAATCCAGGCTGCTTAAGAGTAAAATCTTAAAGCCGCATGGGTCAGCCTACGAGTGATCGAGAGTAATCGATTGCATGGGTCAGCCTACGAGTGATCGAGAGTAATCGATCGACCCGTGACACATGCATGTACTTGTTGCCCCCTCACCCAACAATTGCTTGTATTTTTTGCAATTCAACATTAAACCTTTTAATTATGTTAATTGGGTCCTTAACCAAGTCCATCTTGTCAATTTTAACCAAAAGTCGTTAATGTGGTTAATTTTTAATTATATTTACTAAGTGATTATTTTATATTTTTCCTTTTTTTTTCTTGTTATTGTTAAGGGTCGGCAAGGAGCTGCTGGCTAAGGCTCGACAACCCTTGCTAGCCACTGGACCAAGGCCTATGAGTCCTTGTTAGCCTTGGGCAAAGATTTGTTCTTGTGATTTCATGAAAAATTATATCGTGATTTTATAATAGAAAAATCTGTTCGTTGAATAAATAGAAAAATTTGCATACACTAATTTCATGAAAGGTGCGATAGACATAAATCCGCGATTTTGTATGCAGCGATCAACACGGGATTCGCTCTTCCTTAACACGATATTTGGACAGTCTATTGCAACGAGTACATCTCGTCATCCTCTCCTATCCCATGTCCATCTGTTATCCTCCGATCGGGTTTGGGTCTTATTTTATTTGTTTCTCCCCTAAATTTCGAGGAAATTACTCGCCGACGGACGGCGGTGTTGAAGGATTAGTCGCTTCTTGCCTATATGTTGAGAGCAATAATGCGTTCGGAATGGGAATCTATAGGCTCTGACTTAAACAGCCACGTTTCCCTGTGCCCCGTTGACATTACAAATTCCCTCTTTTTTAAACACAAATATTCCTTGCTATAAATTCAAACCGTTACTTCGCTTCGGGCTAGAGGCTCGGTTTCGAAGTCACCGCCGTGCTCCGCACCTCTCCCTCACCCCCCACCCCGGCCACCCTCCTCTATCCTACGCTATGGACGTTTCTTCCATGCGTCGCCCGCTGATTGGAAGGCCATTTCTTTATTCGTGCTCGAAACCGACGGGCAAAATTCGGAGGATATCAGAATGTAAACATTCGTTCTCTCGCCCAAAAGGAATACGTTTGACTGGACTTGGATCCCGATGTTTTTTAAGTGTATTATAACTCGTTCGGGATGGATCGAGACGATGATGGGGACTTATTGGGGGGGAGGGGGTGGGGGGTTTTGGATCTTATGAAACCCTAAAAATGAATTTTGTTTCTTTTCTTTCATAGAAAAAATTCAAAAAGATATCCTCAACTACAACAAAGCAAGAAATAATGATGTGTGTTGAGGATTTTATGTACTTTTCATTATGTTTTTTTCAAGTCGTGAAAGGGAAAAGCAAAAGTCAGAATTAGGGATGAGCATCAATCTAGGGTCAACCCTGGAATGACCTTGGATCGGCCCAACCCTACCGGTCTTGGTCTGATTCCGAGGGAGATTAGGTTGGTTCTTAGTCCTAGAATTCTTGAACTAGCACTGTGTGAGTTGGTTCTTGGTCCTGAGAATTCCAGGTCGGTTCAACTCGGACCAACCCCGATTATATATATATATATATATATATATATATATATATATATATATATATATTACTTATAATTTTTTTATATAGAGAAAACCTTAAAATAAACGGCTTCAATAATATTAAACAGCTCTTTAGTGAGGAGTTCAAGTAATTTTACATTGTTCTTTAATAATTTAGATTTTTAATGTCTTTTATGGTATCGATAATCATAATTTACCAATAAGTAAAATGTTTTTGTGAGGAGTCCTTACGGCATCCAAAAAGGTATAAACAACTCCTTATGGCATCATCCTCTAATATTCGTTATCTTCTGTCTTATTTGTCCTCTTAGTTTTCAATTTGCTAAAATCGAAAGAAACAACTTCTTCGTTCATCACTTGACACTCGCCTTGCTCGCTTCGGGTCACTTGTGCCGCTTGCCGCTTGATGCTCGCTTGACTTGTTGCTTCCCGTTCGACATTCGATGCCCATTCTATTCAATACCCACCCCACTTGACCCTCATCGTCTGCCTTTCTTAGTTGATCTCACTCATCATCAAACCCATTGGGTTGGTATGATCATAGGTTGCCCTTTTGAGGAATACAAAAAATGAAATAAAAAATTATTGATTGGTCCTGGATTGACTCTGAAATCAAACCAAACTCATTGGGCCAATTCAATCATCAATCGCTTTTTTAAGGCGTACAAAAAATGAAATAAAAAATTATTGGTTGGTCCTAGGTTGACCCTGAAACCGGACTGAACCCAATGGGTTAGTTCGGTCTTCAATCACTTTTTTAAGGAGTACAGAAAATGAAATAAAAAATTATCGATTGATCCTAGGTTGACCCTAGAATCGGACTGAATCTATTGGATCGGTTCAATCCTCAGTCCCAAGCTCAATAAGGTCGGTTCTCAGTCCCAAAAATTGAGGAACAATACTGTGCGGGTTGGTTGTAGGGTTAGGGGGTGGACCGGCCCAACCCAGACCATGCTCACCCCTAGTAAGAATAATAGCTTCTCAGGCTCAACTACAGACGTGACGTTGAGATCGCTAATAATTTAAAACCTAAGCTTTTTATACTAGCCATTTTTGTTCTAGGATAATCACCACATTATTACCATATTTCTCATTTTCTTTCATCTATTTCTTTGTAATTATATAATAGTTCCCCCCCCCCCCCCCAAAAAAAAAGAAAGGTTCTTCTCTTTTCCCCAGTCAAGTTGAATCGTGTAGAATTGACCCGATATAGCTTGAGAGCTATGCGTCACATGCTAGGTTGACATAATTTAAAGAAAAAGTTTTCCAACAACCTATGTCCCATTTGGGACCAAGCAGATTTGCGGATCAAAATTCACTTCTTTTTTTGTGTCTATGATGGATAATTACGAATGGAATGTGTGGGAATAACGGATTCCCTAAAACCGGTTCCGATACTTAATCGAACCCCTAAAACAAACGTGGAAGACGAGCCTAGAAAACACATGTATTACCGATCAAAGATACACTATGGAACCGAACGTACCTTATTTGTCACAGATTAAACACCAATGTTGAAGTTCGAGAAAGAATCCTAATTCCCTTCTACCGAGGAGCGTACCGTTACTTTTAGAGGGAGAAAAACTCTAAAAAGACGTACATTTTTTTTTTTTTTTTGGAGGGGAGAAAGTGAAAACGTTCCTACGTAAATGTACGTTCTCTTTTCTTTCTATCTCTTAAAATGTCTCCCTGAAGGTGAATTACCTAAAGAAGGCTAATGGATTACTAAGTTTGAAGACTTGGCACGAACCCTCCCAAGTCCTACCAATCGCGACTTGATGTTAAGAAATTAATCTATTCAAACATGCAATTATACTCAATTTGGAGCCGTCACTAACCAATTAGGGTTGGTTAGAAATCCAAGTAAAATATGGGAGAATACTTTACTTTTGCGAACCAGAGATTCAGTAGGTCCGGGGACAAGGTTACGCTAGATTAGTCTAACGCCCTTTCGGTACCTTTTATTTTAATTTCAAAAATATTTTGCAGGCAATGTTGATTAATTTAAACTTAACTTACTAACATGCAAATGGGTGATCACACGAATGCTTAGTCACTATTAAACAATCAAAAGACTTTCATTAAAATAAATAAACACACGGTATTTTTTGGATTTTCTTTTATCTTGAAACCGAAACTTGAATTTTAACTTCATGACCTAACTTTATTAACAAGCAAATTCTAATTAAATAAATCTAACATGCAAACTTAATTTTGGATTTCATTTTATTTAATGAGAATCATGCAATACATGCTACTAATTTTAACATGAAATGATATGACGTGGCAATATGACCTAAAATATATAAGCATGCAATCTATCATAAAGCATGAAATGAATTTATTCTAATTTTTTTATTTTCCATGAAATTCAAAATTAAAGAAATGCAACAATTAAATATGCAATCTAAATTAATTAAATGACCTAATTCTAATGACGAGCAATTTCTAACTAAATAAACTTAGCAATAATTACTAGATGATGAAAATTCCATAAAACTAATCCTACATGTTTGATTTATTAAACCTACATGCTTTGATGCAAGATTTTGATTTTATTTATTTTATTTTTTTAGTGTTTTAGTGTTTTTCCAAGACAAGTAATTATCGACTAAACATTAAATCTAAATAATCAAGATATTCAATAAATAAAGGATTAAAATAACTGAAAAAATAACCTATTGTCTCACAGGTCAAATTAACGATTATTCTAAACATATTTATCACGACAAAGAGTTCAAAATAATTAAAAATCTAATCCGAAGTCTTACGGATTAAATTAATAATTACATTGATTTAACAACCAAAATACCATAAAAAAGCTCGAAAATTAATATAATTAAAAAATTGACCCGATGTCTCTCAGATCAAATTAATAATTACAATAATTTCGGACAAAATCCTTACAGATAATGCCTACAAAATGCACAAATATTAACATTGACAAACCATATTCTAACTTAAACAATAATAACAAAATTTAAAATGAGTAAATAATGAAAATAAAATAAAGAAAAATAAAATACCTAATTTGTTTTCTCTTTTTCTTTTTTTTTTTTTTTTTCATTTTCCTTTGCTTCCAAAAGAAAAGCTCTGCAGCTCGTTCGGCTGGTCACCGAGGGGACTGATCGTTGGTCTGGCAAAGGGAACTTCGGCGAAGGTGGACCGGCAAGAACGGGGCGGCAACCGGGCAACAGGGACAACCGGCGGAACAGGGGTGTCATGGTCAGAGCTGAATCGGCGATGGCTTCGCGGACAGGGCGTTGCAGGCGGAGGACTCCAACGGTGAGCGAGTCGCGGTGCGGCAAGGCGGTGACTTCGTCGGAGGGGAGTTCGGCGACCAGCCCTAATGTCACTTGGGCGTACGGTGGCTCGATGAACGACGGGTGGAGGCGTAGCGGGGGCGGGCGTGCGGGTTGCAGCAGCGGCGGTCGTCGGGAGCTCGAACGGGCGCGGTGTAGACGGTGGGTTACAAATCTAGCTTGAGTCCAGTCTTCGGCGAAGCTTTGGCAGAGGGAAGCAACGTCGGGTCATCGCGGGTCGGTCGCGGGCGTCGCACGATGAGTCGGAGGTCGCCGAGCCGCGAGTCGCTAAGGTGTAGCGTCGCGTAGCGTCGGGCTCGGTGGTGGTAGGCGAGCGAGGATGGCGTCGGGCGTGGGTTCGGCATTGTGGGGGGTTCACGGTGGCGAGCGAGATGTAGATCATGGGTTGAGGTGCGCGGGCGGCCAGTGGTGTCTCAAGGGTGGCGTCGGTAGCAAGGCGGCTGGCTAACGAACGGTGACGCAGGGGGTGACCTGGTGTGAGAGATCGGCAATGCAGGAGCTCGGTCTAGGTAGTAGCGAACAGAAGGGGTGTCGGGTGGCTTCCACGAAAAAGACGATGAACAGTCCCCTTTTCTCTTTTTTTTTTTTTCTCTCTTTCTCACACGTCACTTTCACTCTACTGCTCTCTCTCTCTCACCTCTCTTCTGCTTTTCGCTGAACCCTCACACGTGTCAATCCCCAGTCTCTCTCTTTCATTTCTCTCTCTTTTACTTTTTTTTTGACTTTTTCTGTTCTTTTTCTTTTTCGACGAAGAGAAGCCCCCCCTCTGGTTCCGAAAACTCGCCCTCTTTTTATAGAGGAAAGACTCGAAATTGTTGAAGATTTCCCGATATCCACTCATCTACTCAACAAAAAATGGCTCCAAAAATCATACGGTTGTTGAGTTTTTTTTAAAATTCAAAATGAGGAGATTTGTTTAACAATCAAATGTTTTATTATTCAAAAGAATATTCAAAATTTCCGTCGAAAACCAAATGTTTTATTTTTAATTTCTAAAAAACTAAATTTAAATTAGGTGTCAACAGCTGCCCCTCTTTGAAGGGAAGCTCGTAGAGGTTTCCTTCAAAGATAAATGACACCTAAATTCAAATCATACAAAATGAATATGAATATGCAAATGTTAATTGTGATGACCTTTATTTTTTTTAAAGGAAATGAACTCAAATAAATTTGATTTCTTTTGAAATGTAGGGTCATGCAATAATGCAATGTAAATGCAATGATTTGGTTAAGAACATAGATCTCAATGTTTCTATGCTTAATGAAATGCAAATGCAAAGAAAAATTCATACCTGTATAATTGGGTGTGAAATGATTCCTATGAGACCTAACAAACATCTGGAAATCTCTTCGGATAATTGAAAGGCTCAAAGTCTTCAGGGATCTGGAACTCTCATCAGATCCCAAGCACCTGGAAATTGCATCAAGTACTTAAAATTTCAATAATCTGATTCTTATGTCAGACAATTGAAAGCATTTACTAAACATCTGGAAATCACATTAGATGTTTGAAAAGACAAATACTTGGAAGTTACATCAAGCATTTAAAGGTTCAAATATCTAGAATTCATACTGGACATTCGAAAACATTTACTAAACATCTGGAAATCACATCAGACGTTTTGAAAAGACAAACACTTGGAAATCACATCAAGTATTTAAAGGTTCAAATATCCGGAATTCACACTAAACATTTGAAAACATTTACTAAATATCTGGAAATCACATCAGACGTTTGGAAAGACAAACACTTGGAATTCACATCAAGCATTTAAGGATTCAAATATCTGGAGTTTACACTAGACATTTGAAAATATTTTACTAAACATCTGGAAATCACATCAGATGTTTGAAAAGACAAACACTTGGAAGTCACATCAAGCGTTTAAAGGTTCAAATATCTGGAATTCACACATGACATTTGAAAACATTTTATAAATGGGTACTTGGAATTCTCAACAAGCACCAAGATGACTGAACAAACTCAGGGTTTCAAAGACAATTCCTTTGGTCTTTGAGGAAAAATTCATTTCATTTTTTTTTTAAATTCAATAAAGGTCCATACATGATGGCTTTTTCAAACTTCCACAAGGAAAAATTATCAAGACAATTTTCACTAAACTGTGAATCTCTTGAACATGCTAAACGAGACACTTTTGGTGTGAAAAAGGCTTTTTCACTCGCTCTCATTTAGGAGGGGTTATTTGTCCCGACCATTGATGCGGGAATATATCACTCAATCTTATCATCATTTTGTCGACAAGAGTTCGAATTTTCTTGCAATCAGTACGACCTTACCAATCTGAGAGGTCTTTAACAGGTATTGTAATGTGGGCTTGGTCAATGGCTTAACAAAGGGATTCTTTGAGTCAAAGCAATTGAAAGAACAATTTTGTAATCATCTTTAGGTTTAGAAGTCAAGAACCCCGCAAAATGAGAAAGAAATAATCTTGCTCGCACTTTTTCGAGCAATGCTTAAAACATGTGAACTCCCATGTTAATTTAAGTGCCATAATCTGAAAAGACTTTGTAAGGGATGTAACATAGGCTTGGTTCTTGGGTTTGAGAAACGAAAGGATCGTTAAGCTCAAAGATGTGTGTAATGGGTAAGAGTTGGTGATCATCTTGACATTACCACCAGTTTTCTTCGCCACGGATTGTCTTCTTGACAAATTTCTTTATTGGCTCAAGAGTTTATCACTGATGCCAATGATTATTCAACTGGAGATCTTTTCTCAACATTTTTTTTCTTTTAAAATCATTTTCTTTGATGATGGGCATCGATCAGGCACACCGCTTTTTTTTTATGCCCCCCAATTCATCGGTCATTTCTCTCTTCTTTTCACAGGTATTGGCCTTGCTTTTACCAGGCACACTACTTTTTCATGCCCCTTAGTTCTATTTTGATTTCAGTTCTTGCGCACAATGTGTGTGTCAAGTATACTTTAAATGACACTCGAACCTTCAAGGGTCTTCATCTATCTCTTGCCTTGCCCCAGTGTCGGGGATGATCATCAACTGTGTTTAAAAGAAACGAAATCATAGGCTCAAGTGGGCTATGCAAAGGATATAAGTGTGTAGGATAGTGAAAAAAAACGCTCTTCCTCATCTTAAGGCACTTAAGTTACCACATGAATTCAATGTAATAGCACAACTTGAAGATTGATGCAAGTGAGAGCAAGAAAATTTCTATCCATTTCACTCTCCTTCAATGTCAACTTACCTCCATTTGCCCCGATGTGGGGTGGTCCTTGACAGGGGTAGTATGAAAGGGTTAAACAAGGGTTCACCGGTAGTGAAAAGAATTGCCCTTCGTCATTTTAGTTGTCGTACTTCTTGCAAGTTGAAACACAAAACATTTCCATACTCACCTCACAATGTATAGACAAGGAACTGTGTATGAGATAAGGCTTGCCTTTCACACCTCATTTAGCATCATTTAGCATGTTCAAGTAACTCAACATCCTTCACTGAATTATCCATTTTGATAAATTTCAAGTGGAATTGGTGAATTGCACATCATGTGAAAACATTCTGAAATGATAAAAAGGCCATGCTCTATCAAATCATAAAGTCAAAGTTGTTAAGTGTCTGTGTCTTGCCCCTCTTTGCAAGGGAGCTCATAGAGGTTCCTTAAATGTGCACAGGGCTGCACCTGAAACATAAAGCAAATAATTAAAAGAAACAAACAGGGTAAATTAGATGTATGCTGGAAAATTATTTTATTTTGAAAAAAATTTCAAGGGAACATGAAGAAGCCCAGCCTTCAGAATTAGCTCCTTGCCGTTTTCTTTTTGGTAGGATTTCATCACAGGGCTAGTTTGGTGTACTTCAACATGCCCTTAAAACAATGAAAATATCCATGTATTTTATTCGATGAAAAGCAAATTACATTATCGAAATGAAGGAAATTCTAGAATTGAAAATGCAAATATGCAAATATGGAAAGTAATAAAGACTCCTGCGCAGAGGAGTATGCAGAAAATTAAAATTTTCCTACTCTCGAGCTTTGTTGATGGCAAACACTAAATTCTCTTCGAATAATTCAGTCATTCTTTCAAGTGCGTCATCAGAGCTCTTAATCTTTAGAGGTGCGGGATCATCTATGCCACCCCATCCATTTGGGATGATATCCCAGGTCGAAGTAAGAGTTGTGAGGAGCTGAATACTTTACATAGTAATTGAATTTGTCACTTGGTTGCCCCGGGGTGTCCATCACTTCTGCTTCCTCATGCATTATTTGAAACATGGTGGGCTCAGCATCAAAATTGAAAATGGCATTCACAGCTTCTGGGTGGTCAGGGAGTGGGTTATTCTGGATGTTTGGCTGTGCATCGCGGAATGAGACCACCTTGGCATCCAAAAGATTTTGGATTTTGTGTTGTAGCGTATAGCAATCGTCAACATAATGCCCTACCTCTCCCATATGATAAGCACATGTCTTGGACGGATCATAGTTAGAGAAATGCTCGGGATTAGGTCGCTTAGGCTCTTTAGCGAGTAATCCTTTCTTCTGAAGGGTTGGCAAGATCTTTGATAATGGCTTAGGAAGAGGTGTAAATTGACACCTGGAAGAGTTCTTCTGCTGGCCAAAGAATGGTTGTGCTCCTCCTTGATGGGTGTTCGGGGTAGGGCGAGGTGGTTGCACATAAGCTGCATTAACCTCCGCTACAAGTTCCTTATCCTTCTTGGTTGAGACTCTCCCATATGAGCTGGTTTGATCAAACGCCCATCCATCACGCAATGTTACTTCAATTCGCTCGCCAACAGGGATTAGCTGATTGAATGACTCAGCAATCAATCCCAGCATCCAGTTTTGATATTCAGGCGGGAGTGTCTTCATGAACAAATCCATCAGCTCCTTTTCTGTCGGCTTCAGAGTAATTTGAGCAGCTACGGTCCTCCATCTCGTGACGTATGCCTTGAAAGATTCCGTCCTCTTCTTCTCAGTGGGAAGTAAATCTTCTCGAGATGGAGTGATAACAATATTATACTTATATTGCTTGAAAAAGGCATCAATCAAATCCTCCCAAGTCTCCAACAGATTAATCTTCTTCATAATGTACCATTGAAGCGCCGGTCCTGTCAAGCTTGCTTGAAATTGTTGAATCATCAAAGGGATATTATCAACATATTGGGTCATCCTGACCACATAAGTTTGTAGATGGATCTTTGGGCAAGAGGTGCCATCATACTTTTCAAAGTCTGGCATTTTGAATTTCTTTGGCATCTTGATTTTTGCATAATGGGACAAATTAGTTGGGTCTTGGCTAAATGAACCCTACAGCTGCTTAAGTTTCTCTTCGATTTTTATCAAGCGTTTTTCCTGCTCAGTTTTTGGTACAACTGAAGGTATCACTTGTACCTCATCATCAACAACAATTTGAGGCGCGTCAGTAATTTTAACCCTGGAGGCATCATCAGAGGATGATGGCCCAACTGTGGATGTATTCTTGCCTTTATCCCTCGGATCAGCCATGGAAGCATGTTGTGGTAACACCACTTCAACTTGCCGAGTTGGTGGGGCAGTGTTTGCTTGGAGAGAGTTGATTTGCTGAGAGAGCCGCTCAAGAACATTCAGGAATTGCTTCATCTCCGATTCAAGGACAGCAACGCGAGCTTGTTTAGCAACATGTGTTTGTTCAGTGTTATCAACCATTGTTGCTCTAGAACGAGTACGAATGAGCGATCTTAGGTGAGCCGTGTTGTCACCTAGGTAAAAGAGATAATGTAAGAAACAATGACAAGATAGGAAAATGGCCCATGAAAATGGTCTAATCGCCTCATTTTATTTAAAATTTATTTTAAACGTTGAACCAAACTTCCTAACAATGAACTAAGAATTGAAATTCAAATCCCTAAACATTGAACTAAAAATTGAAAGCACTGAATTGAAATCAAGGTCTCTAAACATTGACCTGGGAAACCAAAACATCTCATTTTATATGCTTTTGGGAGTGGAAATGAATAACAACCCATCACATATAAAACAAGACGGACAACGAAACCTATTGTCATGGACCGATGAAATTGTATGTAAGTAAATTGCAGAAGTGAGAATTTAAACAACTTACTTTCACTGGGAAGGGATGACAATCACATAGACACACACATGAAATGTGGGGCTCGATTTCTATCTAGATGACTTAACAAAGTGGAGCTAAGAGGATGATCTGACCGTTACAGTCTCGCATTAATGTGTCAGTTCCCCCTAACTCAGGCTCAGTCGAATGGAATGCCTAATAATCACGCAGTCTCGCGGATATGGACAAACACATTCGACACCACGAAGAACTTTCGGGGAAGAGAAGGTCAACCTCTATATAGCAGTCTCGCTTTAGAGAAAGTATCCTTCTTAACACCATCCTAAGAATCCTATCGTAGCCTAGGTCCGGCAGCAAGTTGTGTGTGCAATAGTGTAGTGCTAAAAACAATAAAACATGCACAACAGTTTAATTGCAAACAACACTTTTATAGTTTAAATTCAACCATTCATCCTTAACTCTAACCTGCGAAACAAGAGTTAGCAAAGATTACTCCCCCTTATACCTCACATCTGCAAGAACATTTAATACTTCATGTTAGGAGCGTACCTTGTTTCCATGCTGCCAAACAAAATATTTAAAAAAAAAAAAAACATTGTTGACACCTATTTTTAGCAAATCTAGGAAAATAAGGAAAATAAAAATTGCATTTTTGGACAAATAAAAAGAAAAAAATGAAATTGGGGAAAATTGATTTAATTGAAGTATGCAAGGAAATTTGAAATTCTGATGAGCATTCAGATTTCGATAAATGCAGAAACAATTAAAAATCAGGTGAACAAAGGGCAAGAATTTTTATAAAATGGAATAAATCGGAGCAAAATCGAGTTGATTGCGAAATCTCATTTTGATTTGCAGCCTTGATTTAATACGACGGAAGATGGAAACTCGGAAAATACCATACAAAGTGGCCATCTGGAATCACTATAAAAGAGAGCTACATTTTTCGTGACCTATGGGGGCGAATTCAGAAAAATTTCAGAGGCCATGGAGAGAAAAATTTGAGAAGGAAATCCGTGCAAGAAAAAAAGGGGCTTTCGTCCGTCATGGGCAGAGAAGACATTTCTCTTTTCTTTCTCTCGAGCAAGAAAAGAGAAGGAAAAGTCAGTAAAAAAGTGCTGAGAGAGAGAAGTGATGTGAGAGGCAGTCGAGCAGAAAAAAAAAAAAAAACAAAATAGAGCCACTGTTCTTCTTCCTCGCCAAGTCCTTGCCGGCCCCCTTCCACCACGCATCCGCCAACCACCGCAGGCCCGCGACCCGAAGCCCACTCGCCGCTGCGCCACCACGAGCACCGTCGCTGCGCCACCACGAGCACCGTCGCCGCGCCACCGCGACACCAGCCACCTTTCGACCCGACGACCGCGCTCCCCGCCCGGCCCGACGCCGGAGCTCCGAGGCCCGCCACCGAGCATCTCGTCCGTCGGTGCACCGACACCGACATCTCCGAGCAACCCCGAACGCCCCGACGCCATTGTTGCTGCCATCGCTACGCCGCGCCGCGCACCCGAAGCCGCACCAGCTGCCCGAGGCCTCCCGCCATCCCTCCTCAGCGAAATCCGATCTGATCTAAGCCTCATTGACGAAGCCTGGTGTTCCTTGAGACATTGGCGCTAGCAATTTTCCCTCAAGACGCTTGCTGCTTCTTGACGAACCCCCGCTCAACATAGAGACGTGAAGGGAACACGATTCGTAAAAGAGAACAGAGAGAGTTCTTTTATGTTTTTGGGTCAATAGGTCAACAAAAGAGTGGGGTTTCCTCTGACAAGGTGCATGGAGAGAGCACGTGAAAGAAGAAAAAACTAAAAAGGCTGGGGTTGTCTTGTTCCAGTGGGGGTCTTCAAGCGTTAAGTGCAACTTCAACACCCGCGGCCGCCGATCCATCATTGACTGCCACCGGTGCTTGCAGCACTCCTCGTTGCTCCGTTCGACGTCCTCAGCGCCTCTGCCGAGCGCCACCCAGCAACACACGGTCCAGCTCCGCCTCCGCCGCTACTCCAAGCTCGAGCCCCTCACTGTTGCCGTCCGCCAGCTCCCGCCGGAGTCCCAACGCCGGCCACCGTCCGTCCGGCGCCCATCAACGCTACAGCAAGCCCTCTTTCTTTAGGTGGTTTAGCTTTTTCTTTTTTAACTATTTTGTTTTATTTTATCTCATTTTGGTTTATCTATTTAAGTTGTAATGTTGGACGTTAATATTTGTGAATTTAGTATGCATTATCTGTAGGGATTTTGTCCGAAATCAATATAATTATTAATTTGATCCGAGAGACATCGGATCATTTTTCTAATTATTTTTAGTTTTTGGGCTTTTTGGTAGAATCTCAATTGTTAAATCATAATAATTATTTAATTTGGTCCGTAAGACTTCGGACTAGATTTTTTAATTATTTTGAGTTATTGTGATGATTAGGGTTAGAATAATTGTTAATTTAACCTATGAGACGCCAGGTTATTTTTCAATTATTTTGATCCTTTATTTAGTGATTATATTAATTGTTTAGATTTAACCCTAATTTAACAATTATTCAGCTTAAAAAAAACTAAAAAATCAAAAATCAAAATATTTTGCATGAGCATATAGGACATTAAGGTTTAATATAATAGACACGTAGGTTTAATTAATCAAATTTTTAGGATTATATTTCTAGGACTGCATTTTTAGATCATAATTTTTAGGACTGCATTTTTAGATTTTTTTTTTAAAAGAAAGGTTAGGATTAGACTCAAATAGCCTTTTTAGAGTCTTAATTAGCACATTTTCATATTCTCATCCTTTTTCTAAAATAAAAAAAATAAAAAATAATTTTTCTAAGACAGGATAGGGTTTAAGTCAAATTAATCCCTAGAATAAATTAGAAAATTATCCCTTTTTAGATAGATTAATTAGGGTTTTCATAAATTCTGAATCCCAATAAAAAATTGCAAAAATACTAGGCGCATGTTAACTAGTTCGCATAATAGAGGCATTTAATCAGAATTTGTTCATTAGTAAAATTAGGTCATGAGACGCATGTTAATTAATTTGCATAATAGGCCAATTTAATTAGAATTTGCATATTAATAGGATTAAGTCATTTAGTTTAAAAATCCATTTTTATAAAAGAATTCTACAATTTTTAAGAAAATCCAAAAAATGATCGCTTGCTTTGTGTGATGCAATTTATTTATTTGAATGTTTTAAATAATGGATGAGCACCCGTGTGGTCACCACATTTGCATGATAGTAATTTAGGTTAAAATAAATCAGCTGCTTGCAAAAACATTTTGAAAAATTAAAAAGAAATGGTACCGAAAGGGCATTAGAAAATTCTAATGTGACCAAGTCCCCGTACCCTTAGTCTCTGGTTCGTAGGAGTAAAATAAGTCTCCCTTTATTTTACTTAGGTGTCTAATCGACCTACCATAAACCGATTAGTGGCGACTCTTAGTTAATAACCCTCTTGCATGTTAAATGTTTGAACCTTAAGTCGCGAATTGGTATGGGCTTGGGAGAGCCCGAGCTAAGTTTAAAAGCTTAGTAGTCCATTAACCTAGTTTTAGGTGATGAACCCAAAAATTGGGTCGCGACAAACACAGGCCTATGTCCTCTATGAGTTTTAACTTTGTCTCCAACGAAGTCGCCAAGCTATCGCGACCTTCTCAAAGGTGAATTACCTAAAGAAGGCTAATGGATTACTAAGTCCGAAGACTTGGCACGGACCCTCCCAAGTCCTACCAATCGCGACTTGATGTTAAGAAATTAATCGGGATAAGTACACTAATGGTGCCATAAGTTGTGTACGGCACTCACTTTGGTGCCAAAAGTTTCCGCCGGATCATGTAAGTGCCAAATCGGAGGAAAAACGATCACTTTGGTACCACCGACGACAGATTCCGGCCAAAGTGATTACGTGGCTTTTATATTTAAAAAAAAATCGAGAAGCCTTTTAAATGACGTCGTTTTCCATCTTCCTTAAGAAAACGACGTCGTTTTGCCGTCCTACGTGGATACCCTTACAAAAACGACGCCGTTTTGTTAATTTTATTTGGAGATTGAAATTAGGGTTTTTTTGTCCGCCATTGCTCGTCCATCATCGCTCAGCCGCTGTCCCTCAACCACCGTCCCTCAACCACCATCACTTGGCCGCCGTCCCTCGGCCACCGTCGCTCAGCCATCATCCCTCAACCTCCATTGTAGTCCACAGCAAGACAAAAGAAAGAAAGAAAAAAAAAAACGAACAAAAAACTCGAGAAAGAGGGAGGTGTCGACGATGAGGGCGGAGGAGGGGATGGTGAGGCCACGGCTGCCGCCTTTGTAGCAGCTGACTTCGCCGACAACCTCCGTGGCGATCCAGATCTTCGCGACTACCATTGGCCGGATCGCTCGTGCTTCTGGGGATTCTTCGAGCCCGCGTTTCCTTTGCACCCGACGATATTTCTTGGGAAAAGACGGTGCTGAGGCTGAGATTCGGGGATTTGAAAGGTTGATAAGGTGATTAAAAATGGGGGAAAACTACCGGAGGAGGGCGGAGGCGAATGCGTGGTTTCTTTTCTGGAAAATTACTACTGTTGCTGGTTCTCCACTGCTAGTGTTATTGGTTTGGTGCTGTTGGTGTTGCTGGATCTATTCGGGGAAGAAGACGAATCCGCTCGGGGAAGAAGATGACACAAAACGGCATCGTTTGGGGATTTAGGGTTTTGAATTTGGGGGAAATACACAAAACGGCGTCGTTTTGGTGTTAAGATGCTAAAACGACGTCGTTTGAAGGCCTAAGTGATCTAATGGAAACTCCGGCGAGCCACATCAGCATAAGAAATTAATAAAAAAAGGCCACGTCAGATTTCCGGCTGATCCGATCGGCGTTGGCACCAAAGTGAGCATTTTTCAAATTTTTTAGCACTTAAATGATCCGACGGAAACTTTTGGCACCAAAGTGAGCGCCGTACACAACTTATGGCACCATTAGTGTACTTATCCCGAAATTAATCTATTCAAATATGCAATTATACTCAATTTGGAGCCGCCACTAACCAATTAGGGTTAGTTAGAAACCCAAGTAAAATATGGGAGAATACTTTACTTTTGCGAACCAAAGATTCAGTAGGTCCGGGGACGTGGTTACGCTAGATTAGTCTAACGCCCTTTCGGTACCTTTTATTTTAATTTCAAAAATATTTTGCAGGCAATGTTGATTAATTTAAATTTAAGCTACTAACATGCAAATGGGTGATCACATGAATGCTCAGTCACTATTAAACAATCACAAGATTTTCATTAAAATAAATAAACACACAGTATTTTTTGGATTTTCTTTTATCTTGAAATCGAAACTTGCATTTTAACTTCATGACCTAATCACTGGGATTCGCCCCAGTGGCCATCCTTCTAACATGGAAGGGAGAGGCGAGGGGTTCAAATCCCCATCTTCTCATGGGGGATGGGGTGGGGACGCGTAAGTTTCAGGAGTGGGTTTCGACTCTCACGCCCTGCAAGAGGTAGGGCAAAAGTCTGAGAGTGAGTGTAAAGTAGGAATAGAGTAGGACTGACAAAAAAAAAAAAAACTTCATGACCTAACTTTATTAACAAGCAAATTCTAATTAAATAAATCTAACATGCAAACTTAATTTTGGATTTCATTTCATTTAATGAGAATCATGCAATGCATGCTACTAATTTTAACGTGAAATAATATGACGTGGCAATATGACATAAAATATATAAGCATGCAATCTATCATAAAGCATGAAATGAATTTACTCTAATTTTTTTTGTATTTTCCATGAAATTCAAAATTAAAGAAATGCAACAATTAAATATGCAATCTAAATTAATTAAATGACCTAATTCTAATGACGAGCAATTTCTAACTAAATAAACTTAGCAATAATTACTAGATGATGAAAATTCCATAAACCTAACCAACATGTCTGATTTATTAAACCTACATGCTTTTGTCATGGGCCGAAAGATGGACGACCCAAGAGATTCCCCAGAGTCGACCCCAACTCGCCTGTGGACCTCCTGCTCTCACTCGGATTCCCACCAAGCCTTCTCCCCGACTTGCAAGGGCGGGCTAATATGTCATTAAGCTAGATTACAGAAGTCCGTTCCGTTATTTATGTTGGTAGACAGTAGTTGGCACTTAAAACGGTAGTTGAGGCGGTACGATCTCGTCCGCCGATAAAATACTAGATCAATGGATGTAATCTGAGGCCCTCAACTATAAAAGGGAGTGTCCTCCTTCACTTGTAATCATCCACTACTTCCGCAATACAAAGCAAGTCTTATTTCCAGAGCTCTTCTCTCTAGATTCCTTTCTCTCTCTATGATCCGGGTAAGGCAAGCGAGTGAGAGTTCGACTGTGAAAGGCTTGGCTTAGGTGCTTCGGCGATCCATCCCGATCCTAAAGTGCCCGAGTCGCCGCACGGTCACGATCCCAATCGATCGGCCCGTGACAAGTGGTATCAGAGCTAAAGAGAGATTCTTTTCCAAGAGATTGAATAGCACCAACTGTTCGAGAGAATGTCAAGCCATGATGCGGCTATAGTTGGAGAGAATGCGCTTGGCATAGACACACGCAGCAAAGCAAAGAAAAGAGATCATTTGGTGGATGCTGCGGCCACGTTCGATGAGAAGCTTGGGAAGGTCCGGAGTGCCATGCTCGAACTCATGGAAGGTCTTGACGACGTGCGAGACCGGGTCATGGAGGTTGAGGGCTCACTCCGTGAAGACTTCACAACCGGCATCAACCAAGCCACGGCTCCATTGTTCGACAAGGACGAAGCTCTCGAAGCATCGATCGATGGTTTGAACGAGTGCATCCAGGTAATCGAGGAGGTAAGCCTGTGTAGGGACGAGGTCGAAGCCATGAAGGCCGAGATCCAAGAGCTCAAGACCGAGCTCGCCCTATGCAAGCTAAGCATCACGAACGGTGCTGCGCCTGCTCAAACGGTGACCAAGATTGAGGTGCCGAAACCAAAGGAGTTTAAAGGCAACCGCTCTGCCCAAGAGGTGGACAACTTTGTGTGGAGCATGGAACAGTACTTCGGTGCCGTCAACATACACGACGAGTCCATCAAGGTACGAACCGCTTCCATGTTCCTGTCCGATATGGTGATACTGTGGTGGGGCAATAGGTGTGACGAGAGTAGACGTGGCGCTGATCCCGTGAACACGTGGGACGACTTCTTGAGGGAATTCCGCGACTACTTCTTCCCCGCGTTCGCTCAACAAGAAGCCCAAAGCATGCTCCATCGCCTCAAGCAAAGAGGTACGATCGGAGAGTACGTGAAGGAATTCACGGAGCTCAAACTCCAGATTCGCAACCTAAGTTAAGAGGAAGCTTTCGGAGCGTTCATGGATGGACTCAAGCCATGGGCCCAACTTGAGCTGAAGCGGCGGGATGTGAGTAGTCTGGCGCGTGCGCTGAGCATGGTCGAGTCACTCGTCGACCTCACCAAGGTTGAGCCGAGGAACTACCGAGCAAGAGATTGGAGGTCAGATCGACCCAACGACGGAGGAAGAAACACTCCCCGAGGTGCGCCTGATCAAGGCGGCCGAGCCAAGACATGGGGAGAAGGGTCTTCCAAGCCGTCGTTCCAAAGAGGTTGACCACCGATCGACTACGTGAGTAAGTTCGATCAACCTCTGCCTTCTAATTGCTTTATTTGCCAAGGTCTGCACTGGACCCAAAAGTGCCCGAAGAGGGGACGAATCAGCGCCCTCCTAGCCATTGATGAGGAGAAGGAGGCGCCCAAAGAAGACAAACGGCAGATCCGGATTGGGGCTGTGAAGATGATCAACTCGGCCCAAGCCCGATCGCCAACTAAAGAAGAAGGGATCACTCCAAACACCGACATGTGCTTCGTGGAGGTCGAAGTGGGCGGTCGAACGCTTTATACTTTGGTCGACACCGGCGCATCCAACATGTTCATGTCAATCGAGGTCGCAAAGACCTTGGGACTTCACGTGGAGCCATCCGAGAAGTCGTATAAGCCGATCAATTCAGGCGACTTCCATGGCGTATGATCAACACCCGACGTGGACGTCAAGATTGGTGGATAGAAGGGCCGAATGGCGTTCGAGGTAATCCCTCTTGACGACTATGATCTCATCCTTGGAATGCAGTTTTTCCATAGTGTGGGAGCCATGATCGACATGAGGACCAAGTGCATGATGATCCCCATGATCAAAGGGGTGGTCGACACCAAGACCATCGCGTCGATCCGGTGCCTCGACAAGAGCTTAAAGGCTATCATGCGCATCAACAAGCTGTCCAAGGTGAAGCCGAAGGTTGAGTTGGATCCTACTCCAACAAATGCTATGCCGATCCAAGCACTCTTCCCCGAGGTTGAGCGTGCGCCACGTGCTCCGTCCAAGCCGAAGACCGAGCCGCGTGCGTCCGACTTCATCATCGAGGGGTGTGGTCCATCATACGTGAGCGTCCGCACCAAACGAGGTCGAAACAACAAAGCTCGTGCCAAAGCCCGTGCTCATGCGAAGAAAGCCGACCGCCAAGCTGAGAGCGACGAGGACGTCGCTCGATTGAGTGGGGGAGAATGTCACGAGCCGAAAGATGGACGACCCAAGAGGTTCCCCAAAGTCGACCCCAACTCGCCCATGGACCTCCTGCTCTCACTCGAATTCCCACCAAGCCTTCTCCCCGACTTGCAAGGGCGGGCGAATATGTCATTAAGCTAGATTACAGAAGTCCGTTCCGTTATTTATATTGGTAGACAGTAGTTGGCACTTAAGCCGGTAGTTGAGGCAGTACGATCTCGTCCACCGATAAAATACTAGTTCAATGGATGTAATCCGAGGCCCTCAACTATAAAAGGGAGTGTCCTCCTTCACTTGTAATCATCCACTACTTTCGCAATACAAAGCAAGTCTTATTTCCAGAGCTCTTCTCTCTAGATTCCTTTCTCTCTCTACGATCCGGGTAAGGCAAGCGAGTGAGCGTTTGACTGTGAAAGGCTTGGCTTAGGTGCTTCAGCGATCCATCCCGATCCTAAAGTGCCCGAGTCGCCGCACGGTCACGATCCCAATTGATCGGCCCGTGACACTTTGATGCAAGATTTTGATTTTATTTATTTTTATTTTTTTAGTGTTTTAGTGTTTTTCCAAGACAACAAATTATCGACTAAACATTAAATCTAAACAATCAAGATATTCAATAAATAAAGGATTAAAATAACCGAAAAAATAACCTGTTGTCTCACAAGTCAAATTAACGATTATTCTAAACATAATTATCACGACAAAGAGTTCAAAATAATTAAAAATCTAATCCGAAGTCTTACGGATTAAATTAATAATTACATTAATTTAACAACCAAGATACCATCAAAAAGCCCGAAAATTAATATAATTAAAAAATTGATCCGATGTCTCTCGAATCAAATTAATAATTACAATAATTTCGGACAAAATCCTTACGGATAATGCCTACAAAATGCACAAATATTAACATTGACAAACCATATTCTAACTTAAACAATAATAACAAAATTTAAAATGAATAAATAATGAAAATAAAATAAAGAAAAACAAACTACCTAATTTGTTTTTCTCTTTTTCTTTTGTTTTTTTTTTCTTTTTCCTTTGCTTCCAAGAGAAAAGCTCTGCAGCTCGTGCGGCTGGTCACCGAGGGGACTGATCGTTGGTCTGGCAAAGGGAACTTCGGCGAAGGTGGATTGGCGGGAATGAGGCGGCAACCGGGCAACGGGGACAACTGGCGGAACAAGGGTGTCACGGTCGGAGCTAAATCGACGATGGCTTCGCGGACAGGGCGTTGTAGGCGGAGGACTCCAACGGTGGGCGAGTCGCGTTGCAGCAAGGCAGTGACTTCATCGGAGGGGAGTTCGGTGACCAGCCCTAACGTCACTCGGGCGTACGGTGGCTCGATGACCGACGGGTGGAGGCGAAGAGGGCGAGCTTGCGGCTTGCGGCAGCATCGGTCGTCAGGGGAGCTCGGAACGGAGTGCGGTGTAGGCGGTGGGTTACAAATCTAGCTCGAGTCCGGTCTTTGGCGGAGCTCGCGAGGGAAGCAGCGTCGGGTCATTGCGGGTCGGTTGCGGGCGTCACACGATGAGTCGGAGGTCACCGAGCCGCGAGTCGGCCGAGGCGTAGCGTTGGGCTTTGGTGGTGGTAGGCGAGCAAGGACAGCGTAGGGCATGGGTTCAGCGTCGCGGGGGGTTCACCGTCGGTGAGCTGAGATGTAAATCATGGGTTGAGGTGCGCGGGCGGCCGGTGGTGTCTCAAGGGTGGCGTCGGTAGCAGGGCGGCTGGCTAACGAACGGCGACGCAGGGGGTGACCTGGTGTGAGAGATTGGCAGCGCAGGAGCTCGATCTAGGCAGCAACGAACAGAAGGGGTGTCGGGTGGCTTCCATGAAGGAGACGATGAACAGTCCCCTTTTCTCTTTTCTTTTTTTTTTTTCTCTCTTTCTCACACGTCACTTTCACTCTGCTGCTCTCTCTCTCTCTCTCTCACCTCTCTTCTGCTTTTCGCTGAACCCTCACACGTTTCAATCCCCAGTCTCTCTCTTTCATTTCTCTCTCTTTTACTTTTTTTGTTGACTTTTTTTGTTCTTTTTCTTTTTCGACAAAGAGAAGCCCCCCTGGTTCCGAAAACTCGCCCTCTTTTTATAGAGGAAAGACTCGAAATTGTTGAAGATTTCCTGATATCCACTCGTCTTCTCAACAAAAAATGGCTCCAAAAATCATACGGTTGTTGAGTTTTTTTTTTTTTTAAATTCAAAATGAGGAGATTTGTTTAACAATCAAATGTTTTATTATTCAAAAGAATATTAAAAATTTCCCTCCAAAACCAAATGCTTTATTTTTAATTTCTAAAAAACTAAATTTAAATTAGGTGTCAACACCTCGCAACGTAAAATGCCTCTTCCAAAAAACACAACCCCTCAACGTACCCCCTTCATATCTCAACTCTTCATATATGGGCCCTCAACCTGCGGGCTGGGTTCTTAGGTCCATCATAGGCGGACGGGCCTACTTAGGCCCATCATTACATAGAAAAAACCATCATCTCCCACTCGCACATGGTGGGCCGAACATGATCCTCTTTACCTCTCTGCAACATTCATACCGATGAATAATCCGTGCAATTAGCATACCTTGAGAGCTTATTATCATACATCTGTTAGACATATAAAACAGCATATAATGTGCATCACATTCTAAGTAGATTTAGTATGCAGTACCATAGATCGATCGATCACAATTATATCTCTCTTTTGATCTCTTTTTAAACAATGATATGTTGTATTCATAATTATGATTATCCAAAAAAAAATCATAATTGGTCGACTAGTAAATACAAAACTAGAATATAATTCTCCAAATTCGATCTTCCCATTTCCTTCAAACTCCTAATTTCAGTTCAGCTTGCTTTTTTAGAAATGTCCCATTAGATTAAATCAATTCATGATCATTAGCAACATCCTAAGATAACAAACACTGAATAAAAATTTTGAGGATAAGTAAGAGTCATGAGGGCACTAAATTAAGGAACTCTTTTCCTCAAGAGTCTCACACTGCATAAAAGTTGAGATCAAACTTTTGCTACTCTTATTGGTCGTCTCATACATACATAGTATGAAATACGTATTACGGTATTAATCCATTTCCCATGGAGCGTGTGTCTACACCATCAATATCGTATATATGATAGTTTAGACATACGCAATGTCTTACTTGAATTCACATATCTACTTATTCACAAAATTCATCAGAACTCACATTTGGCATCATAGACAAATAAAGTAAAATATGTGGATTATTTTACTTTCGGATATAGTAAATATTATGTTATCATCTTAACACTCAGTTAAGTGACAAATATATTTTAAGCTTGACCTCTCGATTATCACCTAGATAATAAGTTTAAAAACCGCATTATCTCTATTTATCACATAGTAATTAAAGACGATTACTCGTGTGAGTGGGCTAATCTTTTATCTATCCAACATACTTTCTTAACTTTATATAATGCACTGAGTATTAAGATGCATAAACGTTAAACAAAAATTCATAGGTATTAATAATGAAAAAACACAAATTCATTAAATGTGAAAATTTTAGGGAAATTACAATATTCAGTACATTAGCCTCTACGCAGTCCTAGAGATTGTACATGACCATAACACACATCTCTAGGTATTGGCTTTGTCATAGGATTTATTACCATTCTATGCGTAAATATATACTGTAAGTTCATATCTTTTCGTGTAACCATATCCTTGACAAAATTATACTTGGTATCTATATGTTTGGTCTTGCCACGATATTTTGGATATTTGGTGTACGCTATAACTGCTTGGCTATCATAGTTAACCAATAATGGATTCGCATCATACCCAGTAACACATAAATGATCCAAAAATCTCTTAAGTACTACTGCTGCTGATAATACCACGAACTCAGCTTTCATCGTAGACAATACTATACATGTTTGCTTCTTACTACTCCAAGATATGGCGCCATTATTCAGTAAAAAAACAAATCCAGAGGTAGATTTCTTTTTATCTAAATTTCCTCCCCAATCAGCATTTGAATAGTCTTCAAGTTGTAGATCATTTCCTTGGTATTTTAGCTTGTAATTAGCAATTCCCTTAAGATACCTCGGTATTTTTTTAACGGCCTTCCAATATGCTTAACCTGGATTGGATTGGTATCTACTCACAATTCCAACTACAAAACATATGTCAGGTCTTGTACACATCATAACGTACATTAAGCATTCCACATTCTAGCATAAGGAATATTTTTCATTTGTTTCTTTTCCAGTGGAGTTCTTGAACACGATCTATGGCTCAATTATTTACTTTTTGTAATAGGAGTATCTATGGGTTTACAATCTTGCATACGAAATCGTTCAAGAACATTATTTATGTATGTTTCTTGTGAAAGAGATAATGACCTTTTCGAACGATCTCTTGAAATCTTAACTCCAAGAATATATGCAACCTCACCCATATTTTTCATCTCAAAATTGGAATAATAACCAACTCTTGACAGTATTAACAAACTCCATATTGTTTCCGACAATTAGTATATCATTAATATATAATGATATTATCACAAATTGATCTTTAGATATTTTGATATATATACAATGATCCTCATCAATCATTGTAAAATCATATGCCATTATAGCATTATGAAAACGTATATACCATTGTCTCGACGACTGCTTAAGATTATATATCGATCTCAAAAGTTGACATACCTTTCCTTCTTGAACTACGGCTCGAATACTAATGTTGGGAATAACGGATTCCCTAAAACCGGTTCCGATACTTAATCAAACCCCTAAAACGAATGCGAAAGACGAGCCTAAAAAACACATGTATCACCGATCAAAGATACACTATGGAATCGAGCGTACCTTATTGTTCACACATTTAACACCAATGTTGAAGTTCGAGGAAGAATCCTGATCCCTAATTACCGAGGAGCGTACTGTTGCTATTAGGGAGAAGGAGAAAAACTCTGAAAAGACGTACGTTCTTTTTTTTTTTTTTTTGGAGGGGGAGAAAGTGAAAACGTTCCTACGTAAAGGTACGTTCTCTTTTTCTTTCTATCTCTTAAAATGTCTCCCCAAAAAGACGTAACCCCTCAACCCTTCATACATGGGTCCTTAACCTGCGGGCCGGGTTCTTAGGCCCATCATGGGCGGATGAGCCTAATTAAGCCCATCATTACATAAAAAAAAAAAAAAAACCATCAGAGTGCTTATGTTAGATGATAGTTTTGATTTTTGCTAAGGATAATTTGGGTAATTGCAAGTGCCAAGGGCCCAGGCGAGGGGCAAAGGGGCATGGACCATGCCTAGCCAAAGGCCGGGCACCCCCCATCCCCACCATGGCCACCTCGCGCCTAGTTCTAAGAAGGAGTCACAAATTTTCGGGTGGACCATTCCTTGACCTGCCCACCAAAAAATCATACCAGCATGGGCTTTTGCTTATGCTGTGAGGCCCGTGCGAAGAATCCAAAGCCTCTCAAACTTCTTTGAAAGCGAAAGATCTTGAGGTTTTGGAAAAACCCTCCCTTTTTATTTGCATTAGTATATTATGTTTGTCACAGATTACACACCAATCCAAGCCTTGCAAAATACAAGATAATTAATAATAATAATGGCATCATGTGGAAAAATGGGAAAATCAAATAAAAAAGAGAGAAATTAAAGTTGGGATTTGATGTCGTCGGCAACGTTCTGGGCGTCCGAAGCAGCTCCAGGGAATCCTCTCCTCGACAGCCCGACGCAGTACAAGCCCTTCTTGCCCTTCCAGCGATTTGGTAAGCTCGGTTTCGTAATCCCATCTTCGTTCAGCAGGTAATCATCCCCCTGCGAAAATTAAAAATACGAAAACAAAAACCAACAAAAAGGAATTAATAGAGTAAAATAAAAATTAGGAGACCTTTACGTCATAAGAATTGGAATAAAGAAATCGATCTCGTGTGGATGGGGCTTGCGTGCCTTGAGCCATTTGTTGGTGGACCGCTTGAAGCCGGTGCAGAAGACGATGGCATCGAAGGGATGGGACTTGCCGTCTTCGAACTCCGCCACGTCCCCTTCTATCCTTTTCAATGCCGGCAGGACCTGTTCAAAAGTTTCATCACAAAAGTCCATGACGGCGATCCATGTCCATACCCGGTTCGCATATTAATGGGAAACTATCCGATCGGCCCTCAATTCAATTTACTAATTGAGTCACAGACCTTTGTGCGATATTCTAATGCAATTATTTCGATTAATCTCGGCTGAAAATCCTTGAAGTGGTTGCCTGGAAGGAGTACACTAGAATTTCGAGCAAATTTTTAAAATTGAATTTGCAAAAAATGAGAAATTTAATATTGAACCAGTATCCATACAATAAATGCAGGACTACTTGAGTAAAATAGAACATAAGCCGTCAGTATAAAAAAAACTTTATATAAACAGTCTTGTTCTTCGTCAATTTAGGGTTTTAACTACTAAATCTTTCGCTAACCATCCATGGTAATCAAGGCCGCTCGTGGGAAAAAATTGTCACACCGGCGGGACACGCCAGAACTACTCATTATATGTTAGTCTTACTTGCAAATTAAGATAAGCTTCGAAGACCATCATCCCTTCTTTTTTACCTATTTCTGTTGCTTCCGCCGTAAAATATTATTACAAGCTGACCACTTATTTTTAATAATGACCAAATTTATAGTTGACCGTCGCCGGCCTTCAACTGAATCGACGAAATTTCACATGTTCTCGCATGCCGGACGCAAGATCGGAAGTCAAGAGCTGGAGAGGTGAAGATCGAATCGTTCTACCTGAATCTCGCCGGACTTAATCTTCTGGCAAGTGCCGAGGTCGATGAAGGGGAATCTGCCATACTTGGTCGCCATGAGGAGAGGACCCTCGCTCGGCCTCCTCAGCCCGTACTTGGACATGTCCCCGTACACCAGCTTGCTCAGCAGCATCAGCAACGAGTCCACCGTGCCAAGTGAGAAATACTTCAGCAGCACCGGGCTCAGATTCGCCATCCCCCTCGACAGCACATGTACCTGCGGATGATAAGTGCACAGTATCAGCAATGGGGCCATGAACGATGTTCGCCGACACTCGTCGGAAGGTTACAATGTGCGCATCTCGAAACAGACGTGGAAGATGAAGTAACGGTGCCTTCGGGTTAACGTGTCGAGACGAGTTTTGTGTATTCCACAGGGCGCAACATACATCGATGTTTGCTCTCGTGTCATATCAGATGTAGATTCTTCTTTTACAAAAAGGAACAGGCAAGGTTGGAAACATGTTTCGACCGAAAAAAGAAAAAAAGTACGGAAACATGTAGACGAAATCCTTCCTTATCGATGCAAACGAGATTCTTTTTTTTTTTTTTTTTTTGATGAGAAAGCAAGTGAAGCTTTTTACCGGGCTCCGGACAACGATGGAGGTCCTTGCGCCGTGGTTGGCTAGGTCCAGCGCGATCTCCATGCCGGAATTCCCCGACCCGACCACCAAAACCCTGCTGTTCTCGAACTCCTTCCCGTTCTTGTACCGGGTCGAGTGAATCACCTTCCCGCCGAAACCCTCGATCCCCTCCACCTCCGGGATGAAGGCATCGCTCGACTCGCCGGTGGCCACCACCAGGAACCGGCACCGGTACTCCACGACCTCGCCGGAGCCCACGTCCCTCGCGCAGACCCTCCACCTCCCGTCCCCCTTGTCGTAGACCGCCGACTCCACGGACCTCCCGTAGGCCGGCTCTATGCCGAAGCGGGCCACGTAGTCGTCAAAGTAGCGGAGGAGCAGGTCCTTGGGCACGTACTCGGGGTAGTCCGGGGGGAAATGCATGTGGGGGAGCTCGCTGTACCGCTTGCGGAGGTGGAGGTGGAGGCGGTCGTAGGCATATTTCTTCCACAGGGAGGCGAAGCAGTCCTCTCGCTCGAGGACGACGTGGGGGATCGAGAGGGTCTTGAGGCACGCCGATGCGGCGAGCCCTGACGGCCCCGCTCCGACGACGACAGCAGCGGCGGCTTCCTGTTCCATCCTCTTGGTCTTTGTGGCTTTGGCGCGATGATGTGGGAACGGGAAGGAAGATGGAAGTCGGTAGATGTTCGCGAGGGCTTCTTATATTTTCTCCTTGTATGGGGGCTTTGAATGTTAGTTCTCGCGGCTTTGTGGGTGCTCATGTGGAAAAATAGCAATACTCAGGTGGATCTTGGCGGGTGATGCACATCTAGACCGTCGAATTCGTTGATTGCCACGCGTGGAATCAATGGACCCCCGTGTGAACCGATGCTTATCGTCAAGGGGAACGACGGCCAATTCAAGAAAGAAATCGATGAGCATGGAAAATTTTATTCCAAAGTAGCCGATCTAATTCAAAAATTTCACCTAATTGGGCACGTCCCTTGGAGAATCGCTATCAACAGATTTCCCAATAACCTTAATATGGAGCTGGAGCTTTTAACTAGGATGAATGCACTAATTATGAATATGATGTCAAAAATAAATCGATTTTCTATTACCCTTCAAGAAATAGCGAATGGTATTATCAATACACAAATGTATAACTTCTCAGGAATTTTAATTGTGCTTCTAGGTATGGAATTCCCGCATAGTTAGGACACTCAATCTCCAACGAGTCGCTCGATGGATAAACAAACAAGATACGCGAGCCATAGGTAGGACGGCCTCGTTATAGGTAGCATGGCAATAGCAAGGTTCTGTTGTACTCTCAAGTTCGCGGTAACAGCCATGGTCCATAGTGTCAAGGGGACCACCAAGCAATCACATAGCAATACTCATCCTTTTTAGTGTCAGTGGCCTAATAACATAGGCATTGCAAACTTGTGGAAGGAACGTTTAGCACCATGTACTTTCAGAAAATTGTAGATGTGACCTTTCGTCTTTTTGAGGAGATGATTTTAAGTGGTTGCTGTGAGCTCTATAAAGCAGCATTTGAATAAAACCAAAGGAAAAAAATTGATGGAAAACATATATAAAGTAGCATCTGAATAAGAAATATTAGAAGAATGGCGCCATAGTAAAGAAGAAATAGACGAAATTGTTGTTGTTGGGGGGCCAGTTGTCTATTTTATCATTGAATTTCCGAGGTTGACGCTTAGCCCAACAAGAATTTTAATATGCAATGCCTTTTGGAGAAAAGGTCGTGTGTGAACTTTTAAATGTGGTCTAAAGGGAGGGACCTTATTGGATAAGGATTGAATCCAATCGTGTTTGTTGATGAAGAGACTTTAATATAAAGTATTATCCTTATGTATATGTTATATAAGGAAAAGAATTGAGTCAGATCGTGTTTATTGACAAAGAGACTTTAATATATATGTGTGTGTGTGGTGGGTCCATATATTAATCTCCATGAGAGGTTATTTAGATTGGATTTGGATCGGATCGGATTGAGACACGAAAGGATCTCCTCTTTTCCATTTTGAACTCTTTTTTTCTTGTAATGATTTTGTTAACAGTTGCATATTTTGGGATGAAAAAATTTATCTCAATTATATAGGCCTCGATCCCATCTCCATGAAAAGAAAAAAAAAAGATGGCATGAGGTCTGTACATGATATTTCACGGTCTTCATGAACTGTTTGATAACCAATTAAGCGCTAAAAGCTTGAGATGGAGCTTATTTGATAACCTTAGTTAAGATTTAACTCGATAGACTCAATTCATTAGACAGCAACACTACTTTTTGACAACGAAAACCTTGTCAAATTTATTAGCGAAACCTACCGATGATGACCGACATTCCATCTTTGGTAAGAAATTCATAAACGTGACTTGTAGATGTCATTTTTTTTCTTATCTTTGCCACTAGAATTCGTCGTCACTTAAAATTCAGTATTTAAATTTTCAACAGTTACTTTTCAATTTTACTAGATGGGTTTCGGCTCAAATATTTAAAAAAAAAAAAAAACGTCGTTAAGCAATCCAATTCCAAAGAATTTTAGTACTTTCTATGCGTGCAGCAAGACAAATAATTTCATTTCTATGCACGATGCATTAGTGTGGTGGAGAAGGTCCAACATACCAGCATACCAGCTTGCAAGAAAACCTATTCGAATACTAGAAAAATGAAATTCCGGGAAATTCCGTACATTCTTCCTTCCAAGCTCCGGAAATACATGGAAACGTACTCTGTCGTGACTATAGTGTTTTCAACGTCTGCTTTTCCTTTTCCTCTTCCTATCTCCGAGCCATCTACATCATGTGGACGAGTACGGTGATGCTCTACATGCATTATTTTCAGATGCTTCCACAGCATCAAGAGATTATCTATCTAATTATCACGGAACAAGATTATTTATTTTATTTTTTTGACGAAGAAAAATGATAAAACATAATTTATAATTAATTAGACGAACAATCGCATGATCCTTCAAGGAACCTAAAACATAATTAATAATGCCAATTGACATCCTCCTCAAGCAAATGTTAGATTACATTTGAAATTTACTCAGTAAGGTTTGAACCGCCCATTGGGTGAACCCAAGCAAGCATATTCTTTCTTAGACTCAAACTCACTCGCTTGAAAAATAGATTGAAAATGATGTTATGTTCATTAACTGGCTAGTGAGTTGAAAATGTATCATAGTCTATCATGGTCCATACCTCCTTTTTTAGCGTACCTGGTCTCTACATGCACTTCACCTGCCTTATGATCTAATTTCATTAATACTCTAGGACTTGTTCCTAGTTGATGATTTATAGAGGAAAGTGGGAAATTTCAATCCTTTTTCATTAAATCTTGATGCACTTTTTAAAATAGGAAAAATGCACAACCGCACTTCAAGGGCCTCAATTACTCAACTTTTTTTTTTCTTATTTTTTTTCTTTTGGGTTGAGAACTTAAATAATCCCCAACTTATACCATCTCTAAATTATTGATTTGTGTAATGTGGCCACTAAACTTTGACCTAATATGTAATACTGTCCTCAGACTTTTAATTTGTTCAATATGGTTATTGAATTATGGGTAAATGTTCAATGTAGTGATTTCATTTAAATCATTTTCACATAATTTAAGGATTAAATTGAACATGTATCAATAATTTAGAAACCACAATGAATAAATTATAGGTTTAGAGATAATATTGTGCATTAAGTCGAAATTTAAGGACCATTGTGTCATTTTCCCACTTCTCCCCCAGCCCTAACGTGGGCCCCCATAATTACAACTATCAATAAAATAAGAGAAAATACCCATGGTTGCAACCTACGATGATCCAATGGAAATTTAAACGAATAAACCCTCAATACGCTACTGCGGACACGTCATCATCCTTTTACTTTATATTCTTCAATTTTTGGACCAACACATGCTTATATCTTTATATCATTACAGTTATTTTGAGAACTAAAATAAGTGATCATTCATGCGACATATGCTGCAGAAGAGGCATCGACCTGGGGACAAAGGTGAAGTAACTTATAAGAAAATATATCTCATGATTACATCAAAAGTCGTCATCATATCTCAAAAAGACCCCTTTTTATATTGTCAGTTTATATAACTATGAAAGATTTCCCGGGTCATGTACGGGTAATATTCATATATGAAGAAACTGTATCAATAATTTTCATTATATATATATATATATATATGGAAGTTTCGTTTGTCATCTAAAGAAATTTATAATGGCGGCAAATTTGCAATTTATCATCTTGAAATACTAAACATAAATGCGGCTTGGCGTCAACGCTAAGGAAATGGTATCTTACTTGTAAATGCATTTCTTCCTATCGTTTCGTGATTACAATGTTTGGTTAGTGGGTATTTGTGTTTAGTCAATGACAAGAGTTGATTAAGATGCTATTATTTGTGGATGCGTTTCTAATGGCCACTAAATTGAGTCATTCTTCAATTAATAATCAATCGATACGGCTTTATCATTCAATCAAAATGGAATGTCAATGTTGTCCAACCGCACATTGTTGTGTAAGTCAAAATTTGTATGACTCGAATTCTGGCCAATTCGATGTCAGATTAGAACCCGGGTTTAGGCCGAGTCAAGATTTGTTAAGAGCAAGAAAGGAAGAAAGACATGGCATGATCACCCCTGGTCTTCTCTTCATGCTTAATTTCCTGTAAATTTGAAGGAAGGAAGCCTTGGACACTTTCGAGCTGATGGGCCGGTGGCTCACGTCCAATTCTAGGCCCAAGAAGAGGCAATGAAAGAGATCAAATGACCCATAATAAGGACGTGACATGGAAACTAAAAAATGAACTTCTTTTCAATTATTGGGAGAGCCCATAGAGGAAAAAGGAAGAACTTTTCGTACCAGAAAGAGATAAAAGGGAGCGGAAAGGGCCTAAAAGTACAAGGAGAAGCCTAGGGCACTTTTGCTTCTTCTTTTTTTATTTTTGTTCTTTTTTGGCTGTTCAAACTTTCAATTTTTCTGATAATTGAGGGATTGACTCCAAATCAGGTGAATTCATGTTAGGGAACCCTAATTTGAGAAAGCGTCTTCATCTTGCTCTCAGGACTCAAACGTGATTAATTTGAAATTCATTTGGATATGTCATGATTAATAAACTGTTAACATCGGTCAAGAGTTGATATTCAATTTGATTCGATCCCAAAGTCGTCACCCAAGGATTGACACTTGAAACCAGCAAAAGTTGATAACTTCCCATCTCAATTTTTTAGTCAAAAAGTATTATTTAATCACTTGGAAACATTTTGGTAATGACATGAACATGCGATATATTGTACGAAATGAACCAACAACTCTAGTATTAAAAATTACACTGGAATTTGTCACATCAACTAACAATCTAAGTTTATAAACTTTCTCCGGCAATATTGGAAGAAACTCATCACAAAACCATGCGAATCATCCGATTCTGCTTCAGTCAAACTGCAAAGTCTCTCATCTGTCAAAAGGAAAAATCAACCATAAACCCCAAAGGAAAGAAACGGCCCGAGAACTTAGGTTCATGATTTAGGTAGGGGTTTCCATGCGAACAGATTCTGAAAACCGGGCTGCCAGTTGTGATCGAATCTCCTTTGCAGTCCTCCGGGCCTACTTCAAACAATGAATCAGAAAGTCATATTAGCTGCTCTGGCTTCATTGTTCTTTTCCGGGCATGATGCAATCGGATGGTGCTGATGGGATCAGCCGCATGCTGTCATGTGTACTGGCCTTGTTAATGACTTTTGTCATATTTTAGAGGGCTAAAGCAGACTCCAATTGGATCTTCTGATGTTTTCTTTTGGTTCGAAAAGATCCAATTGAATTTCACAAGGGGGGGGAAGAAAACATGGGTGTTCATGACCGAGTATTTATAACTGGGGCAGAAAAGGTCGAAAGACACCTCACGCGTTCATGTGCTACAGGAGAGAAAAGAACCGCGCACCCGCTTTGTCATCTAGCGGGGGGAAAGCGTCGCGTTGCAGAGCTGTGGATCGTCACAGGCGGATCCCAATATAAGCCTCTGTCCTCTCCGTGATTCATCCATGTTTCTCTCTCTCTCTTTCCACCTATAATAATGCTCAATCATAACCTCATCACATTCTCCTCATAATTCCCACATCATCTCTTTCTCTCTGTAGTTCATGCATTCATAAGAGTTTCCTGAGAAGAGAGCTTCGGTCGCTTCATCGTTCAATGGCTCCTTTTGGGTCGCTCTTGATGGCAATGCTCGTGCTCTTGCAGCTGTCCTGCACTTCACTGGCCGCCACCCCTGCCTCGCACCAGAAGCTACTCATCTCCAGCATCTCAGCAGCACCGGCCACGCTACCCGGCGTCGCCCCTCAGTCCTCCCCCTCCACCACCATCTCGGCTGCCCCGTCGCTCCTCCCGTCCTCCCCTCTCTCCCCCTCCCCGGCACTGTCCCCCGACATCACCCCGCTGCTTCCGTCCCCCGGCAGCGAGGCGGCCGCCCCCGACGCGTCCATGCTGCCTATAATCCCGTCCAGCCCGAGCCCGCCGAACCCGGACGAAATGCTCGCCCCCGGGCCCAACGGCGCGTTGCCTCCGTCCCAGGCCTTGCCAGTCGCAGCCTCGCCAAGGGTTGCGAATTCGTTTGCTGGAGTAGTCCTCTGTTTGTCAGTAGCATTGTGCTTGGTGTTGCTTCCCGGTGTGTGAGGCAAAAATCGCAGTCTGCCCCGAGTGGGTGCTTTTGCTTTACTCTCGTCATTGTAGATTCAAGATTCGCTCTTTACAATTCATAGTACCTGTTATTATCCCATAATTCTTTTTTCTTGGTGAATGAAGTGTTTATGGCACAAATGTAAGTTGTCATAGGACAGCAATTCTATCCCTGCTCATATAACATAATTGCTATTCTTTAGTTAACTGTTCTTTTTGTGCTCTTTTCCAATTGGGAAAAGGGTGAAAGGAAGAAAACAAAGAGCTAGTGAGCTGCACAGGCCCTTTTGAGAGTGGTTGAGGGTTTCTTGGCATGTGCTCCTTGTTCATCTTTCTTTGTTGGTATTGAGATGTTTTTGAGCATCGCCACTGTCGCTTCACTGTTTTAGGAAATTCACTTTGGTTCTAACCCCTTGCTCTGGCAGACTCTGAATTCTGGTAAAGTGGTGTATAATTAGACTGGCGACCTTTCTAAAAAGATGGTTACTTTGCCTTGTCGCTGTAACCGTTAGTATCATTAGTAATCTATAGCCAATCGATCAGGCGTAGGATCTGCATCAAGTATCATTAGTAATCTATAGCTTAAACATTAGGAAACAGGCGCTATTTTAATCCAACTGACAAGTCATTGGGAAAGATAAGGAAATGATAAAAGTGGCCTCCTTTTTCCAGGAGAGAAAGTAATAGTGGGATTAGGTACTTCAGAGGGGGAGCTGCTGCTGGAAAGAGGAAAAGGACAACATGTCGCTTGGGATTGATTAATGATTTTAATCTGCAACAGCACATGCCCGCTTAAAATATAATAGGACTGGCCTAATCATGTCACATATCATTTGAGCTACAGCTGTAAAAGATTACATAGATATTACAACCTGATCCTATGAAAGGAACCCCGATGATTGAAAAAAGGAACCGACCTTTTGACTAACACCCTAACTATGCTTTCAAGTCTTGATTTTAGAGCACTCTTAGTACATGTTCCTCTACTCCTTAGTACAGTAAATTATGTTACAAGACATACCCATCTACAGAGCTACAACTGTGGGTAGGGACTTTGAAGACCCATTGAACAGCATCCCCAGAAATCCACCCTTCAATTTGTCGAACTCGAAGGGGTTAAACTTCTTGGCTTCTCTGGCAACAACGCGCTTTTTGAGCCTCGCATTATCATCCTTCAACAATCCCACAGTCAGGCTCAGCTGCCTTATCACCTCTCTCTTCTCTTCGTCCTTCTGCACCAGCTTCTCCTTCTGCATTTTGTTCTCTTCCTTGAGCATCTCTATCTCTTCCTTCAGCTTCTTCACTTCGTCCTCGCTGAACCAGCTTGATCCTGACCCTTCTTTCGCCTCTTCATGGGCCCGCCAGGCATCATCCTTTTCGTGAGAAACAACGGTTTCATTCTTCTGGCAGGGCCTATGTTCAACCCTGTCTCCCGCGGTTTCGGTTTCCGGGCGCCTGTGTCCAGTTACTTCTTCCTCCTCGGGATCCTCGACTTCGGATTCAGTGCTCTCCTCGTGCTCAAAGGACTCCGAGTAGCTGTCGTAGTTTTGGTCCATCACCGAAATCGACTTCTCATTGCTATACTTGTTACAGGAAAATGGTGATCCGACAGTTGTCAAGAGGCGAGTCCCCCCTTCAGACTTGAGCTGGTCATACCGCTCAGCCAAAAGGCGGTGCGCACGGTAGAAATCTTCCACCATGCTCATCAGCTCAGGCCTCTTCTTGTAGTACATCTCCGCTCGCTGGGCGAAAGAGTCTGCGTCTCCCTGAATCAGCTTCAGCATCGCTTCCATCTTGTCATCTAGCTCTGGATGAAGGGACAGGGCAATCTATGTCAGCAGGTCCAAGACTGCAACTTTGTCCTAGAATACTGCACAAAATTCTAGGATGGATGGACTGTAAAGAGATGACAAAACTTGATAACCTATGTACATTTTACGGATTCTTGCATTCCAAAATTCATAGAGCTGCCCAGTCCACAGTACTATGATTGATTCAATAAAAATAAGGAAGCTCCATTGTGAAGGTTGAACATTATTGCTACTTTACTAGAAGCAATTTATCCGGATTATTAACAACCACAATACTTTATCAACGAAAACAGACCCATCAACTCTCGCAAACAAGAAGCCAGTCTCTTTGTGATTATGCTTCAAGTAAGACTGAAGAAGCAGAGAGAAAAACAGACTGAAGAAGCAGAGAGAAAAACATGTAGGCCCCAAAAGGCAACAAAAATAGCAGATGAGAAATGTAATTTACCTTGAAGCTTTCCATCAACAGATTCATCATCATATTTAGGAAAGCATGTCTTTGACTAGATTGTGATGGGCCCAACAGATCATTAGGCCATAAAGAGTGATCTTAGTAACAATTAATTGATGAGTGAAATTTCAGAGACCACTGCTAATAATGAAGAACTGACTAAAGAGTGCCTTGTGGGCCTCAGGTAACGGAACAGAACAGAACACCCAAAGAAATAAATCCAGCTTCTATATGACATATGCTCAGTGTCCAGAACTTAAATTAAATCAAAACTATCACTAGAAAGAAAAGAACTGTCATAATAAATCGAACTGTGCAGTACCATAGTTACTTTTACTTTCTGCCTAGATTAAATAGGCCTAAGCTAGCATCATCTACAGTGTCCAGAACATACATTAAATCAAAACTATCACTAAAAAGAAAAGAACCGTAGTTATAAATCAAACTGCGCAGTATCATAGTTACTTTTACTTCTGCCTAGTTTAAATGGGTCCAAACTAGCATCATCCACAGGCTTTGGCAATATCAAGCCAAATCACGACAAGAAAAGGAACGATGTTGACAGCCCAAGTTTCATACAAATCACGACATCAACAGCCACAAGAAGTTGTCACAAAATCGAGTAGCCATAAATCCACAGAAAGAAAATCAGAGTCACAAGACGAGCATAAATCCTGGGCCTAGATTCAGAAAATCTCCCTTTCTTTAAAGCCCACCTAGCAACAAAATCGCAGCCACCATTGATTTTCTGTGGTGAGGACCACCCTCCATCACTATAATCTCTCTCTCTCTCTCTCTCTCTCTCTCTCTCTCTCTGTCGCACACAAAACACAAAAAACGCCACGTGCTGTCGAGATTGATATGTCTAGACTGAAAATATCATATAGTAGATGGAGATCCAGCGTTGGAAGTGGAAGGCTCCGCGACCCTCACATGGATCCAGCACTTCTGTCACTACTTTATCTAATTAATATCATACAAAGTCACAGTGGTCCCACTCTGAAATACTGCAAATTACTTCCTTTCATATATCATGGACCTTCCGAGCACTACTAGATGCAAATGAAATCAACCAACAAAAGTCATCCAACATTAAAGTTAACCATCATTGCTCGTGATCTTCCACACTTACCAGTCAACCTACCCCACCAAAGGTAGGCACTGAAAGAAACAAAAAGAATTCGAATTTTCAAATCCAAAAACTCAGAAGGGGACACGCTTCCCAACGGTCGAAAAACGGCGAGTCGTCAGCCATACCTTATTTTCCTTTTCTCTTTTTGTCCTTTCTTGACAATTTCAAATTCGCGCTGAGAAATTATAGAACGAAAAATCGGTAACCAGATCGTGAGATTCTTTTTTCTTTTCCCCTGTTTCGTACCTGATAGCGTGGACTGAAGCCACGGCGAACGCTTGGCGGCGTTGTGGTGGCTGTCGAGCCACCACCACTGCGAATTCGAGGGCTGCCTCTTCATCGTCACCGCCATCTCCACCATCTTCTCTCCCCTCCTTCGTTACCTTACCTTCAAAACGTTAGCGAAATAGACGGAAAAGAAGGGTTAGGAAAGGCAAAAGAGAAGAAACGAAAGGCAGATGAGATGAACCGAGAAATGCTCTAAACATTGCACTGAACCCTTAAAGCAGTTGCGGCTTTAAAAAAACTGAACGGGAAGGGATCAAGAGGAAACGAATCGAGCCGGTATGGAAACTGAATCGACGAAACTATCAAGTTCTTGTCTGATGGGGGGGACAGGCTCGTCTTTTCACCTCTAAGCAAAAGAGGGAAACTCCCGAATCTTCAAAAAAAAAAAAAACACCTTGGCGTAGTTTGACCATGAACCATGACCGCCAACAAAACGGAAAAACAACTGGCAAGCCGATTAAAAAAGACGAGAACTTTAAGCACCAAATCCGTCGACGAGAGAGCTGAGAAATCTGGGCTTCAAGTCCCTTCCAAATTCAAAAGAAAGAACACCTTGAATATCCCCATTAACGTATCCACTCGCAAGTTCTTCGCGTTGCAGGATGAGATGGAACAGAAGTCGAAGATGGAAGAGAGAGAGAAAGAGAGAGAGAGAGAGAGAGCACCTTAAGGAATGGAGTGGCTTCGGTTTCTCCGACGCGAAGCTCGCAGACGGTGGGAGCGTCTGTCTTGTTCGGTGTTGACACGAGGCTCAGTGTCTCTCCCTCATATGGGATGTGACTTTTGGACTTGTGCCTGGCTATATTTGAGTTCCTCGAAGTTTGCGACCGCATTTATCTCTCTCTCTCTCTCTCTCTCTCTCTCTCTCCACGTCTTCCCCCCCTTTTTAACTCTTTAAAAATTGAAGAAGAGAATGAGATGGAAAAGACTTATCTTTTTAAAGGAAAAGGAAAGATTATCTTTTCAAAGATTATGGCCGATCAATGTAGTTAGCCTCGCCTGCGAGTTCAAAACAAAGCAAAGCTTGCGTAAAAAGAAAGGGACGTGTGCACCATGACAGAAGGGAGGCCGCAGCGACTTGCATATTCTTCTTGAAGTGAAATCTTTGCTTCAAGGACTTTTAAAGTCGAAATTCAATGGATAATAATCGTGGGTTAATATAGGTAATTTTTAAACGGTATGTATGTTTGGTCGTTTGGATTTTTAATTAGGATAGATATGGATATGATAAAATATAAAATTCATGAATTTTGTTATATCCTATCCATTACTTGATGATTATAGTAGTAAAGTCGAATATATTCACATTATATTATGTACATTATTTAGTATATACGGCATAATAATATAAATAAATAAAAATTTTAATAAACAAAAGTGATAAAAATCTCTCGCAAGACTCTTGTTTACTTTATACATATTACTTATTTTATTTTATTTTCCTCTCTTTTTAATTAATTTTTTTATTTCTTTTTTCCTCTTCCATCATTCTTTAATTAAATGTTATTAATAGTGAATTGTATTAATATACCTAAAATATGTTAAAAATTTAAATATTTTATATATATATTGAATATATATTATAAGATAGAATTATATTTGAATACAAAATAAAAACAAGGTTAAATTTTAAAAACTAAATTGTTATTTTTTATTTTGAATTTCTTATATTAGAATTCAAGTATCTAATATATTGAAAAATAATTTTAATTTTGTTAATTTAAAATTTTCATTATTTGAGAAAAATAACTTTCCTATTATAGATATTAAAAATCCCATACACCTTTATCTTACCTCTCCCATTGATAATTTATCCGGCTTAATATTCTTTTTATATCATATTTTATCTTATCTTAAGCAGACACCATGAATTTTATCAAATGCAGTTTAAATGTATTACTAGGACAGCAAAGGAAGATTGCTATGACTATTGACCCTCCATACTCTTTTGTCAATGATAAGCGAAATCAATAAAACTTGTTCACTTGACAAATTGCACAATGATTAGGGATTTTGAGAGACGTTAGTACTTCTAAAGCACCTTCTTTTTTCATTTTGACCAAAATCTGACCAACTTTTCGACGAGATGCTGCACGACGACGTCGCAATAACGTGGGGTCGAAAAATCTAGCTACATGCGTGTCACGTCAATAGTTTGATAAAGAATTGGCCAAACTCCAGCAAAGTGAATCAAAGTATTTTACGTTGTTTTCCTTTTGTTATTTATTTAATATGGGGTGTTTGGTACTTTTTGAGTACTCGATCAACCTCAATTTGGCACGGCACTTCTCCTATTATACCCACCAGACAATTATCGGAGATACAAAAACCTACACTTCGAGGGCGGATGTAAGAGAATATGCATATGTGATGATTTGTTTTCACAATTTATAGATCTATGTTCTCATAAGCCAGCAGAAGAGCACATTACCAGCGTTCAAAAAAATATATATATTGAGAAAATAAGTTTTTAAACATTTGGTTTGTTTAGGGACATGAATTTAAATTTTATTTAAAATACTTAAGGTCCAATTTATTGAACATGACACGGATTTAAATTTAAAACTTTGATAGAGTTAAAGCCCTATTGACGATTTAGCGATCGACACGTGTCCATGGACCCACTTAACTGTATTGCTTAAAAAAACACAATGGGCAATCCTTTGTGCCATTGCATGGACCAAAAAAAAAAAAAATCCTTTTTGCTATGAGCACATTGGATCATGGTGTATCCCTGTGTCTAAGTTTTAAGTTGAAAAAAAAAAAACATATATCTTATGAAATATAACTTTAACACAAATGAAATTTTAAGAGGGAGACAATAGAAAAGCTACTCTTACACAACAGGGTAGTGAATGACAACTTTTATTATGACTTTTATCCAATCAAATAGTATAAAAATAAATTAAAAGATAGTGGGCAACACCAAATAAAGTTATCTCCCTTAACAATAGTATAAGAGAATGGCTACCACTCTATATTTTGGAACAAAATCTAATGTTCCGTTTGACGGTCAATATAATTCAAGATATGATAAAATTCATCCTTCTGCATTTCATACCTATCCAAAATAAGATAAATTCGGATATAGGAGGAATATAAACCAGATAAAATTATCTCATGATAAGGTAGGATAAATGTGGATAGGATTTCTAACATTTATAAGAGAAAAATTATTTTTCTTGAATAACAAACTTATTAATATAACAAAAACAGAAATTATATTTCAATATAAATAATATTTGAACTCTAATACAAGAAATTCAAAATATCAAAACATAAAATTTAGTTTTTTAATTTAATCTTAGTATTATTTATATATTTAAATTTAATTATATCTTATATAAATTCAATATATAAATATAGATATTTTTTTATATCTATTTATATTTATTACATATTTTAGGTTCTACTTAACAAAATTTTATTAGAGACTGATGGAAGGGGGAAATAAAATTTATTTTTTTTAAAAAGACGAAAATAAAATTAAAAAGCAAATAAAAGTAAATTAGGCAATAGTTTTGCATGAGATCTTTACCATATGCATTTGTGAATTTTTAAATTCATTTATACTAATACATTTATATCAAAAAATGTACATAATATGATATTAATATATCTAACTTTATTATTGCTATTCACCAAATAGTAGATAGGATATAGTAAAATCCCTAGATTTCATATTCTATCTTATCAAATTCTATCTTAATTAGAAATTCGAATGACTAAACGTAATCTAAAAGTTAAAAGTTCATGAGAGACACAAGATAATGTTCTAGAGAATAGCGGCTGATGTCTTCTCTTGGAGAGCTAATTTAGGCTGGTTAGCTCACATCCCAAACCCTTCTCGCTGTTATGTGGAAATTTAGAGGAAAATTCAATCTATTCACATCTTACCCCTTGGCCCAGATTTTATGGAGATAGAACCCATGAGGTAACACCTCGTCAACTTGGAATTTCATATCATTAGAGAAGATGGTAAATCACTTCCTTGACCCAAGGCAGATTGCACAGTGAATTGGCTTGGATTGCAAACTCTTCACCCTTTATCCAACGAGTCTTTGTACAAGAATGCGGTGTTATAGAAATGTCACATTACATGCTCAAGCAACTCCAAATACTTTCAAGCAGTCAAGTTAGTCTTGCAAAGAGTTCATGAAATTTTTGAATGAAGCCTAGGGAGGAGACCATAGTCGAGATCAATTAAAAAGTTGATTCAATAGAGGAAAGGACAGACTCTTGGCTCCATCGTCATATCAATGGTTGCAATTTAACGTAGATGGTGTGTGAAAAGACAATAAGGAGTGAAATGTATTATTGTACAATCAACTAGCAGCTCATTTGTGTAAGCTTGGACAAGAAGAGAAAGATAGCTCTTCGTCGCTTGCAATTATGCTCAATCCGTTGGCATCTAAGCAATAATTTTTGAAAGTGACTGTAAGGTCTTAATTTATGTCATCCATCAAAAAGAGTTTTTGCTTTTGGAGTATTCAGCTTTTAATTGCAAATTCCTACCTTCTTACTTCAACACAATCCGAGGTGGAATTCAGCGTGAACTTGTAGACTTACGAATAGAGCTGCTCATGGTTTGCAAACCGGTCTTTTACTTAAATAGGAAGCGCATCTTTTTTGTCTTTTCATAATCTCCCTTCTAAAGTTAAAAATATTATTTTAGTATAATCTTCTTTAATTTATAGTTCCAATCTAGGTGCCGGATCCTATTAGTAAAGTTTTGTCCGAAATGGAAAGTTTATTCTAGCACATAAAAATAAATAAACAAGTATTTCCCTTGCATCAAGGCATGTAACCGTTAAAGCCACCACACTCCTTTTCGTCCTCTACTCTCACGCACATGTCCACCGCCATCTTCTCTCAGATCTCTCTTTGAAACGCCATCTATTATCTATCTCGTAATCGAGTTCTTAATTCCCAAGCCGAAGGATCAATCGGCATAATCCCAAATCGGCTAATCGCATGTCATGTTCGAGTCTGTTGGCGATCGCCCATTCCTTGGGAAGCGGTGGATATTTTGCTATTCGCCGGTGAAGCCTTGCGATGGCGGCCTTTCGCCACAATATTCCCTAGTTTGGCCCATGAAGAGCCGTGACAGAACCTCTCTCCACATCGAAGGACCTAAACCTCACTGCTTGGTAGACTGTTAAATAAATCAGGAGTATGTTCAGACGAAAACTATTTTGCTAAACACTAAAAACTAGATTGGATTCTTGTTCTTGGACTCTATTCATTTTGCGGAATATAAATGGCTTGGAAAATATTTTCTAAAACCAATCATATTTATCACTTGAATTTATTAGTCAATAAAAATATTTTTGCTACACTCCTTCGTTACCTTACCTTCAAAACGTTAGCGAAATCGATGGAAAAGAAGGGTTAGGAAAAGCAAAAGAGAAGAAACGCAAGGCAGATGAGATGAACCGAGAAATGCTCTAGATTGCACTGAACCCTTAAAGCAGTTGCGGCTTTAAAAACTGAATGGGAAGGGGTCAAGAGGAAAGGAATCGAGCCGGTGTGGAAACTGAATCGACAAAACTATCAAATTCTGGTCTGACAGGAGGACAGGCTCCTCTTTTCACTTCTAAGCAAAAGAGGGAAACTCTCGCATTTTGAGGAGAAGTTAGGGCTGTCAAATGGGTCGGTCGAATCAGGTTTGAATCGAATCGAAAATGATCCGGCCTATATTAACTCATTTAATTCATTCATATAATGTAAATTTGATAACCCATACCATACCTGATCTATCTAATCCAATCAATATTATTGAAACATATTAATATTTAACTCAATTTAGATCAATCCACTCCTACCCATTTAGGGTGCGTTTGGGAGTGGCTTTTAGAAACTTTGAACCCCCAGAGATCCTTCGGCCATTTTAGGGGTGTTTGGAAAAAAAAAATTTAAACTCCATTTGGAAAATGCCAGCCTTCACCTATGTAGCACGGACACTCTCCAGAAGCCTTCGTATCGTGTCCAATACTCCGACATGTGTTCGACACACTCCGACATGTCTAGACACACGGTCAACAAGTGTCGACAAATTCGACACGGGGTCAACTCTCTTCGACACGATCCGACGTGCGAGTCCAGAATTCCGACACGCGATTTCGACATGCACGGGATCAATTTTAAAATTTTTTAATACTTTTTTTTGGTCGGAAAATTTTTTAATACTTGATGGATCAAAATATAAATATACACAAAAGAAGTAATAAAATTGTTATAAATATACACGCACGGGGTCAATTTTTTTTTTTCAGCTTTTTTAGAATTGTTTTATTTTTTAAAAGTCTTTTACTATGAAAGAAGTAATAAAAAATGCTATATATGATAAATAAATAAATTTAAAAATATCATTTCAGCATTTTTCTTTAAAAAATGTTTTTTTCCTCTAAGTTTTGTGTATTATTGTAACAAATTAAAATAATGAATGATATTATTTAATATTTTTCGTGTAAATTAATTCTAGGCTATTTTTATTATTATTTATATATGTATTTATATATAAAAATATATTTAATATATAACGTGTCGGAACGTGTCGAAATTCTCTATTTTTAAAAAATGATGTGTCGTTCCGACCAAAAAAAAAAAATGACGTATCGGCGTGTTGTGTCGTGTCATGTCACGTGTCGCACGTCGCGTGTCAGTGCTACATAGGCCTTCACAAGGCTGAAAGCCCAAGACAGGTTGGGGGTTGTCTAGTTGCCTCTAGCTTCTATCATTCTCGAATTTTAGGTATATTAGTACGGTTTACTATTTGATAACATTTTATTAAAGAATGATGAAAGGGGAAAAAAGAAATGATAAAGAAAATAATATAAAAAATAGGATAAATAAAATAAAAATAAATTAAGGAATAGGGTTACGAGAGATTTTCACCATCTCCATTTATGAATTTAGGTTCATTTATAATGATATGCCATTTATATAAAAAAAAAAAAAGAAAATGTATATGATATGATATGAAGACGTTAATACTGCAATTCACCAAACAATTGATATGATATAAAAAAATCCCATGATTTCATATCTTATCATATTTAGTCCTATCCTAATTAGAAGTCCGAACGACCAAACATAGCCTTAAGGTTAGCCATTATTTTTGAGGGGGCGATCAGCTTAGTAGAGTTATTGGCTATGTAGCACGGACACTCTCCGAAAGCCTTTGTGTCGTGTACAATACTCCGACACATGTCCGACACGCAGTCAACAAGTGTCGACAAATCCAACATGGGGTCAACTCTCTTTGACACGCTCCAACACGCGAGTCCAGAATTCCGACACGCACGGGGTCAATTTTAAAATTTTGTAATATTTTTTTTTGGTCGGAAAATTTTTTTAATACTTTATGGGTCAAAATATAAATATACACAAAAGAAGTAATAAAAGAAGTAATAAAATTGTTATAAATATACACGCATGGGGTCAATTTTTTTTCAGTTTTTTTTAGAATTTTTTTTTTTATTTTTTAAAGTCTTTTACTATGAAAGAAGTAATAAAAATGCTATTTATGATAAATAAATAAATTTAAAAATATCATTTCAGCATTTTTGTTTAAAAATGTTTTTTTCTCTAAGTTTTGTGTATTATTGTAACAAATTAAAATAATGAATGATATTACCTAATATTTTTCATGTAAATTAATTCTAGGCTATTTTTATTATTATTTATTTATGTATTTATTTATAAAAATATATTTAATATATAACATGTCAAAAAGTGTCGAAATTCTCTATTTTTAAGAAATGACGTGTCGGCGTGTCGTGTCGTGTCGTGTCGTGTCGCCTATCGCGTGTCACGTGTCCGTGTCGGTGTTACGTAAGTTATTGGGTCAAAGTGATTTGAGTTAGGGGCATTTTGGAGCAAGGTCAATTTTTAGGTGGAATTTCCAAAAACGACGCTGGTTTGCGGGAGTCATTGAATCAAAATGATCAACTTTAGAGGGTTTTTTGAAAACACACAACCTAAAGGGAATTTTTTTGAGAAACGGGCATCATTTCAAGGGGATTTTGGTATTTCCCGCATGAAATTTCGGCGGCAATAGCGTTTGAAAAAAAACACTTGAAATGATTATGCCCGTTTAGTAGGAAATAAAGTGGATCAATGTGAAAAGAGGAACCAATGTGAAAAGAGCAACTCTTATTCCAAAAGCAAAACGTACATGGTCAGCTTTTTTTAGGACAATGTGCGATTCCATTTCCAGACATACGTCTTCCTAGAAAGGCCTGACGAAACCCTCTAGGAATTTTCAATATTGCTATCTCCCTTTTCTTCCCATGACCCGATGAACAAAAGAGCCACCCTTTTCAAAAAAGTCCCCCAGCTTCTCTTTTCCTTCACTAATCTTGAAGATCCAATTCCATGTGCGTCTACTCGCTTCGCCTTTTCAGGCACGTTGGCGAAACCATCTTTTCCACCACGTCCGTGTGTTGCGTTGGATCAACTTCCGGGTCGATGAAAGCCGCAAAAGGAGCTAACGATCCCGGCCACGTTTTTCTTTTTCCCTTGCCAAGCATTCCTGCCGTTCAGACAAGTTTTCACCACCACTGAATTAAGCCGGAAACGGATTGGGACAAGCAGAATAATCGAGCCATTATTGGATAAGAGCTAGGTGGCAGAGAGCAGGCGAAGAAGACAGAGGGTCATGCGAGGCCAAGCCAGACATTGGAACTCCTGCCGTGTTTCCTAGAATACGGTCAAAACCCACCAGTTTCAGTTCACAATTGAGAGCCTCGATCCTTCAGGATAACTGACCATAGGGCCGCCGATGTCGAGCACGAACAGTGACTGTAGCGCCCATAAGAGAAGCGGTGCCGGCAAGTGCATAACGTCTCATCAGATCCATCATCGAAAAGGAGTGAAAAATCTCTTCGCTCAGGTCTGGATGCGCAATTCACTTTCGAGGATCACAATTGTATATGCTAATTGCACACGAGAGTCATAAGCGCTTCGTGGATTTACATTTTTGCAAGAACTGACAGGGAAGTAAATGAGCCCATCTGTCGGTGACATTGCCAAACACCGAATTGGAACTCTGTGGCCATGATGCCGTTTTTACATGAGGACAGCAAACTAATTACTTCCACACGAGCGCAAAAACCAACAGGGTTCTAAGAAATTTCTATGCTTTCACGACACCCATCACGTGTATCGTTGTTTTTTCTACATGTAATTGACATGGTCCATCAAATTATGTTTATCCAATGACTTTTTGATTGAGAGAGTTGCGTGATACTTTATCTGTCACGATAACAAAACATTATTTAGGAAGAGATTTTCTCTACATTACACATTTAGTATTTATCATGAATCTATCAACGATGACTTCCAAGCTTTGTTACTAGTTTCATGATTTCTCTTCGATGCTCATTTAATACTTGTTTAGTACCACTGTGGACGGACTACAGTTGCCACAGATATTACGACCGCAAGATTTTCGCCAAAAATCTTGTGAAAACCACAACATCCATTTTTCACGGTTGAAATTCTTAGAGGATAATCATACCAAATAGACACTTGAGTTCACTCAGTCTTTGGCCATCAAAAAGAAGAACGAAAGTCATATAAAACTTTCTATAGCAATCAGCGTTTCCCGTTCCATTCTTCTAAAAGGAAATACAACATTTAAATTCTAACTCAGGAGAAAATCAGGCAAGCGATGCACGAAAGGTAGTCTTGTCCATCGTGACGATTCATGGCTATCCATTTCCTTGGTGGTTTGTTGGTTGCTTGCTATGATAAGGCCAATCGGGACCCACGCGTAGTCGATTACTTTTCTGCCCTCTCTCTCTCTCTCCCTTTGTTTTTCTTCAATAACCTTTCATTTTCTCCCTCAAAACGTGAAAAACCCGTACCTTTTTAGGCAAGAAATAGCCTAGTAAATACGGACACGACCCTTTGGCAGAAACCCAGAAACGAAAGCCAAATCCTTTTCCCACTCTTTTTGCGAGTTAATTCCAAAAGAAGAAGAAGAAGAAGAAGAAGAAACTCCAAAATTTACGTCTATTCTCAAATCTACCTCGAAACTTTAATCCAATCTCAAATCTAACCTAAATTTTATTTTGTCTAAAAAAAGAATTTAAATCACGAAAAATCTTCAATTAGTATACATATAATAAATTTATTCTAAACTAATTTTTTGACAACGGAAAACCTAAAACTAGTACATTTATGATAAATTTACTAAAAACTATTTTTTTAATCATGAAAAATTAAAAACAGATATATATATGACAAATTTATTATAAACTAATTTTTTAACCACAAAAAACTTTAAATTGATATGCTTATGGCAAGTTTATTCTCTTTTAATTTTCGTTAGATTTTATTATCAAATTGCTGAATTAGATGACAAATAACAGTTTATGGATACTAATTTAGGGTTTTATCCTCCGTTTGTACAAAAAAAAAAATCACTAACTTTTAATCTATTCTCAAATCTACCCCATAGTCTAATCCCAACTTAACATGGTATTTCTACATCAATAATAAATGTACATTGGTAAGGTGACATGGAAAAATTATCTTGAAAATAAAACTGTTCTAGGATATAAAAAATTAGAGACTACTAACAATGACTTTTGGATAGAGGGCTAACGGGGGCAAGTCTAGGACTAGAGTAAAAATTGATAATTTTCTTTTTGACAAAATAATTGGGGTAGCTTTGGGATTAGATCTATAATTTGGGGTTTTTTTTTTTAGATAAAAGAGAAGTTCGAGATAAATTTGACACTAGATCTAAAGTTTGGAATTTATTTTTTTTTTCAAAATTAACCCCTCTTTTTGCCTCCCCTGTCCTCCTCCTCCTCTTCCTCTTCTTCTCCTCTCTCAAGAATTTCTTATATAAAGGGGTGTGTGTCTGCTTCCAGTTTCAGTTCTCATCTTCTTCCACACAGAAAACCCAACTCCCCAAAAGAGCAAAAGGCAGAAGAGAAGGAGAGGAGCTCGATGATTATGAGCGCGAGTAGCTTCCCCAGCCTGGCTTTGGGTTGCTTCCTCCTGGTCCTGGTGGTCGAGCTACAAGGGGCCTGTGGCTTGAGCCGCGGTTCGATGCTCGATGTTGGCAGCGGTGGCACTGTTGCCCCTCCAGCTACTGTGGGCATATGTGCCTCTTCCGTCGTGATAAATGGTTACAAATGCCAGGAGTTCGATGTAATTAAGCGCAACTCGCAAATACCTTAATTCTTCGATTATCTTCATCTATTAGAATAAGATTTAGCGTACTATCTTCGGATGTTTGCCGTGAGAATATAATGAATATCACGTGCAGCACTCTGTTTTCATTGGGTGTGTTCTGTTTCAGGTGGTCACTCGGGATGGGTACATACTAAGCGTGCAAAGAATACCAGAAGGCCGAGCTGGGGGTGGCGGCGGCGGCGGCACCAACAAGCAGCCTGTCCTAATACAGCACGGCGTCCTTGTGGTGAGTGCCTTATTTTCCGGCTTGAGACCTCCGGACATGTTCATTTGTGCTGCAAATGCAATACTCTTATCGATTGCGCAACTGGCTATTGTCGAATCGACATGATATAGTTTAGAATAATTTTAACTACTCATGCTATGGCTGCATAATCTTTTCTCCATCTTGAGGAAGCTGCTGGAATGGGAGACCCCTCCTTGACCAAGGCCTGCGAGTGGCAAAGGTATACTTTTCAGGGACGTAGCTGAAACTTTTTCTGTCTTTATAGTGTGAAACCGATGCTCTGCGTTTGACCAGTGTGAAAACCACAATGAAGATAAGTTTTATCATCACGTCCTTGTCAATTTCAACACACAGAAACTCGAAAAAAGCACGCTCTGCTATTGGTGTCACCGTATCTGAGCATCGTCATGTGCTCAAAAGACGCACGAAACGGATGAGAAAAACGAGCATGTCGTTGTTCATCATCGGGCCTCATTTGCCGTTGACGAGGCATTTGACGATCACTGAGTATTGATCGGCTCGAGAGGACAGCATTAGTGCGTGTCCGCTGGCGTCGCTTTTACCAAAATTTCCAAAAGGCGACGCACGATTCACGGCACGTTAGCATCAATTAGTCTTTCCGCAATGATGTTGATGTCTCACTTTCTAAAGTTATCTGACTTAGCTAAACACGAATTTTTTAAATTAAGCACCCTTTAAGCTTATTAGGCCAGACCTGCCCTCGTCTGCACAACATCGACCCGCGCTTGCCGTTGCTGGCTCCGGGACAGATCGTGATGCCAGAGCGGGATGCCGGGCAGGGATTGCGACAAAGACCTCACCCTGCCTCAGTCCTTAACCATCTTGGCTCGGGTGGGGTTTAAGTCCGGCGTCGCCTGAGCTTGGACAGTCATGGCGACAGCGATCTTACTTCTTGATGAAAAGAAGCGCATTTAAATAAACCATGAACCTTGCTCAAAAATAAAATAAAAAATAAAAAATAAACCATGAACGGTCGGTCGACGTGATCTTTTGTCTTTTGGGCCTCTAAAGTATTTACCAAATTAAGGCTGAAAATTGGGAGGATCCGAAGGACAAGATTTTACCAAATTTGATATGATCCTGCAAGAATTGTGCAGTGTCTCAGGCATAACGCCAATTAGATCCGCAAGAGCTGCGCCGTGCATGCATAGTTCACTTATGTGTCTCCTTTGCTACGTGCCACAACATTCTGTGACATGGGCCAGGACGTTAAATATCTCAGGTTGCTTATATAGATATCGTTTCTCAGAAGAATGTCTATCATTCCCATGTTTTTGTCCTAAAGGAGGGAGATTATCTGTTTATGGCGGTATGCTGTGAATGCAGGACGGATGACGTGGCTGCTGAACCCACCAGAGCAGGACCTGCCCTTGATCTTGGCCGATAACGGGTTCGATGTGTGGATCGCCAACACCCGAGGCACCCGATTCAGCCGGCGCCACACTTCCTTGGACCCCGCCAACGCGGTCAGTACATCTCTCTCTCTCTCTCTCTCTCTCTCTCTCTCTCTCTCAAATCTGAATCATTGAAAGCGGCAAGTTTCATGTGAGTCATACATGAATTTTGCTGGATTGATGATTCTCATTTATATTGATATCCTTACTGGATTCACTGTATCAATTATTCTCGAATGGGAAATACTTAAATGGGCTCGATACTGGTCACATGGTCCGTGATGAGTGGTTACCGCACCTGAACTTGGGCCCATCTAGATTTCGAGCCTAGATAGGATATGATTGCTTTCTGATCCATCAAAAAACAATTTCTTAATGAGTTAGCAGTTATTGGATCACCCAATAACGTATCATAATCATTGATTGAAAATGAGTTCATCTAATTTTTCATTACTGCTCTATTTTCAAGTGTAGCCAACGTTCAGAATCTCTGTATGTACTAAATGTAAATGGGATCTTCACGTTAATTGTAGTTGTAACCAGTGAATGCAGAAGAATTGTGCATCGCCAATTGAACAGGTGATTGAATTGCTGACAGGATTTTTGGGATTGGTCGTGGGACGAAGTGGTGCAATTCGATGTCCCGGCCGTGTTCGACTTCATCCACGGGAAAACGGGGCAGAAGATAGATTATGTTGGTCACTCTCTGGTGAGAAATTATTTTCAGTACACTTCATGGAATCAGGTCGTACGCCACATACACACGTGCGCGTGTTATATGACAGAAGATGCAATCGATGTGCCTATCCTTTCCAAAAGACTTGATTTGTACTGCAGAAACTGAGGTTCTTGGATAAATTTTCTTTCTGATTCCAGGGAACTTTGGTAGCTTTGGCATCCTTATCGGAAGGGAAACTTGTGGACAAGCTGCAATCGGCAGCTCTGTTGAGCCCCATCGCTTATCTCAGCCATATGACCACTGCCCTAGGCGTTGTCGCCGTTAAAGCCTTTGTTGGCGAGGTGAGCAGATAATTAACCTTGGCTCTTTCTCCCTTCCATAGCAATTAGAGAACTAGGGCATTTTGTGCATATATGTCCACCATGATGCCTGAGGGAGCTGCATTTGATGGTTCTGCAATTATCGACAGATCACCACGTTGTTCGGACTGGTCGAGTTCGATCCAAAAGGGTAAGCAACAGAACCTGCGAAAATTCCTAGAAGTTCTGGTGTTCGATTCAAGGCTTCACTTATCTTCTCTTTCCTCTTGCATTATAATTCTGCACTTGTATTTGGTGGCAGCGAGCCCGTGGCTAACTTTCTCCAGGCCTTGTGTGCTAATCCTGGCGTCAATTGCTACGACTTACTAGCCGCATTGACCGGTACTAACTAATTTCGCTGCACGAGATATGTGCTGGAACTTGAATTGGGAATCATTGAACTGATCGTGTTGATTTTGACTGATCCGTTCTAGGGAAAAACTGCTGTCTCAATGTTTCTACCGTCGATCTCTTTTTGAAGAATGAACCACAGCCGACGTCGACCAAGAACATGGTGCATCTGGCTCAAGGTAGCTTTAGTGCACGATCGATCCTTTTTCTTGAGGACTTCATGCAGAAAGCACATGTTAATGATGAATGCTCATTCAAATTGACTATCTACATTCCTTGACGTAGAACTTACGATTTTGAAAATGAATTGGTGTTGTTGCTCGCAGTAGCTCGCGACGGTGTGTTGGCAAAGTACAACTACGGGATCCCCGGCTTCAACGTGATGCGCTATGGGGACGTGAGGCCGCCAGTCTACAACCTCTCCAACATCCCCCGTGACCTTCCAATCTTCCTCAGCTATGGAGGCAAGGACGCGCTCTCCGACCCGAAAGACGTCCAGCGTCTGCTCGACAGCCTCAAGCTCCATGATGTCGGCAAGCTCACCGTCCAGTTCATTGAAAATTATGCTCATGCTGATTTCATAATGGGAGTGAATGCCAAAGACATTGTGTACAGTCAAGTTTTGTCTTTCTTCAAAAAACCAGCAGTAACTCCTAGCGGCTAGCCAATTTTACGAACAGGAATCCAGGGAAATGAATGCAACATGAACATTTGCTTTCACTTCTTCTAGTCACTGCCATTGCTAATTAGTGCACGAAATTCATCGAGCTTGATCAGTCATACCATGAGAGTCGAGCACATAGTCCATTTTTTTCTTTGCATGAAGGTCATGTAGACCACAGTGGACTCATATAAGAGTCGTAACTACGCATCGTATTTCATCAAATTGGTAATAAATTGTAGATTGCAAGGATAATTTGTTATCACGTCACACATCGCAAATGCCATTCTTAGATCTTTACCCCTGGGACTTAGAGAGTATATTGTGTAAATGCTCCGCTGTACGATGTCAAGGATGAGCAGAACAGGGCAAAACCAGAAACGGAATGGGAGCAAATGGATGGTTTGCTTGTTATGGTGAAATAAAAAAAGAATGAAGAAATCCTTTTAGGAAGGAAAAAAAAAAAAACAGAGGAAGAAGAAATCTTTTGACGAAGGAAAAAAAAAACAGAGGAATAAGGGTCTAAAAACAAAGTGGGTCTCTTGGCTTGTCCTTGGCCGAAAGGTTTTAAGGCCTTAGAAGACATGGCCACAAGCTTCCGGTCTTGAGTTTTCTGTCTTCCTCCTCCTCCATCATCCATGGCCTGCAAGGTGGCTTGGCTTGGATGCAGTGTTGACGACTCTGTCGGTGGTGATGGCAAGGGGAGGTACTCCAATACCAACGAAGCAAAGAAGCTTCCGTTGTCGGCGTTGTTCGTCCTTCAAGAGATGGCTAGATGGAAGAAAAGGAAAGAGACAAAAATGTTTAGGGTTTTATTTATATTTGCATTAGCTACGGAATTGGTGACATGGACTGTTAGGGTGTTGTTCATACTTCTTGTCAACCGTACAAGAGTAGTGTCGGGTGACGCTAGAGAGCTTTTATAGTTTGAGCTCATATTATATTAGTAGTTTGAGTTTGGGCTAATGAATAATATATATATATATATATATATATATATATATATATATATATATATATATATCTCTCTCTCTTTTAATTTGAGGGATGTAAGAGAGGTATGAGTGCTATTTATTGTGGAATCTTCGGTTAGATATAACCTTAGTTTAAGGGTAAACCTGAATAATACATTGTGTCTTAAATTCTTTTTCTTGCTTTTACTCTCCATTTTCTTTGTGATTGTGCAACAAATCCTAACATCCAACATCAGAACAAGGTTTGAGGTTAGATTTCTTGGTGGAGAGAGATCCCAAAAAATCGAATCTTGGGAAGATGTCGTTGATTGGTTAATCATAGATTGAAGTAGAGAAATTTAGAGGTGTTGGAATTCAAGTCGGCGGAAAACGACTTATCTGTTTCCGATGTGCAATCAACAATTTACCCCGAAACGATCATTGAATTGCGGTTGAAACACGAACAATATTATCTCACGTTGGTCTAAATGTAATCACGAGGAAAACATCCGATTTCCACAGCATGAATACCACTTGTTCTCGTAAAGGAGAAATTGAACGTCTTCTTTTCTCTTTTGATGGAAAGGGGATAAGAAAAGGATAACGCTTTCTTTTTAAGCGTACGTTTTTCCAATTTTTCCAACGGTTGTCTTCAGGAGCCTTTTATATGACTCCCTCACACCCTCTTAAAAGGGTGTCTTCTTTCCATCATATCGTATCAAAGATGAAACGATGCGTTCTCATCGCACCCCATCATGGACATACTGATTAAGTACAATATCTTCCACTCGGACATGATGGACTTGATAGTGTTCTATCAAAAATATAATCCATTCATCATTCATCACCTTTACAAAACAATTCATATTGGCAAGTAAGTTGTGCGACCAGTGAGTACACCTGCACTTGGGAGCTCAAATTATGCATTTGTTAGGGATGACATAATGGCTAGCACCTCGAAAAGAAACAAACAATCGAGTCTCACAGCGTACCCCAGACATATTTTGTTGCATTAGTCAAAACATACATATCCCTTAAAGGCTATACTTAACTATTCTCAAAATACCATATATTTACAATTATATTCACAACCACATAAAACGATATAATTAGTCGATTGGTAAATACATGTGATAGATGTAAAACAACAATAATTTTCATTCGCACTTATGTTTCTCTCCATTTCAGAACAACTGCTTTTCTAGACACATCCCATAGTCATATCTATTCATGACTGCTGGTAACATGTTAAAGTAGCAATATTGATCTTTCATTTCGAGAACATAGTTAGAAATAACATAAAGTACAAAATGAGATAAATTATAAATTACCTCAAGGGCTCACACGATGAGTAAATAGGAATAATTTTACTCACCTTCCCTTATTAGCCGTACAATGCACATGTAGTATGAATTATATGCTATAGTAGATTTCTCTTTCTATAAGAGCATATGTCATATGTCATTTATTAAATATATCCAATATACGGATCTTAGCCTAAACATAGTCACGTGCTTCTCATGTATTCATATTTATCCCGAGTGCTATATTAGCTTGCTTTCTATAATGCACAATTAAGTACTCACATTCGACATCTTACAGGCATACATAATTGTGGAACTATCATATTCAGTCTTATTATAAACAAATCACATATCTCATTTTGACTTCAATTAAGGTGACATATTATTTTATGTACCAAACTTGATATTCAGCCTTTATTTGTACATAACGTCTCATCTCAACGTGCTAACTATAGCACTTGAGGCGATTGTTCATGTGAGTAAGCCAATCATTGTCTGCTGACATACTTTTCAATAATATATATGTGTTTGTGTTAGTCTCATAATGGATTTGTATTTATTGATAAAATATCAAGTCATCAATAAACAAACAAGTACAATATATATGTTCACATATACATAAACCAATGACCATCTACAATAACACATATTACATTCTACATAATCTTAGTGACATCCTATGAGTTAATAATATGTCTTTAGGAATAACCTTCGTAAATGGATCAGCAACCATTTTATTGGTTGAAATATATTGTAAAATCATTTCTTTCTATGTTATTATATCTCTTATGAAGTTGTTATTTATGTCAATGTGTTTTGTCCTTCCATGATACTTGGGATCCTTCACATAGACAATGGCTGCTTGACTATCGCAATAAACTATCATCGGTCTTGGAAACTTGGTGATAGTGGCTAAATTTTTCAAGAAACATTTTAGTCCTACTGCTTCTTGTACTACGGCAAAATATGCAACAAATTCCGCCTTCATAGTAGACAAGGCCGTACATGTCTATTTATTGCTATTCCAAGAAATTGCACATCATTGAGCAAGAATGTATATCTAGAAGTCAATTTATACTCATCTAAGTCTTCACCCCAATCGGCATATGAAAAACCTAATAGGCGTAAATCATTCTATTGGTAACAAAGTCAAAGTCCATGGTGCCTTTTAAGTATCTCAAGATCCTCTTCACTATTTTCCAGTGTGCTTGACCGGGATTTGATTGATATTGGCTCACCAATCTCATGGCATAACATATGTTGGGTCGAGTACACATCACAGCATATATCAAACTTCCAACTACACTAGCGTAATAAATAGTTTTCATTACTTTAATTTCTTCTAGAGTCTTAGAACACATCTCATTACTTAAGCCTTCACCTTGCATGATAGGAGTATCAATGGGATTACAATATTGCATATTGAATGCTAAAAAATCTTCATTATATAAAAATCTTGCGATAAAATAATGAGTTTCCTTAATCGATCTCTTTCGATCTTAACTCCTAATATATAAGCAGCTTCTCCATGTCTTTCATTTCAAAATTGAAGGACAACTATTATTTTATGATAATAACCAAAATTTTGTCATTTCCAACCAATAAAATATCGTTCATATAAAATGATAAAATTACAAATTTATCTTCGGACCGCTTGACATATACACAATGATTTTCTTCAATCATCGTGAAACCAAAAGGTGTTATGGCTCAATGAAAATGAAGATACCATTGTCTAAATAATTACTTAAGATCATATATTGAATATTGAAGTTTGTAAACTTTATGCTATTGACCTTTAGCTATAAAACTTATTGGTTGTTTCATATAAATTTCCTCATCTAGTTATTCATTGAGAAATGCAGTCTTTACATCCATTTGATGTAATTTAAGGTCCAAATGTGCGACGATAGTTAGAATAAGGCGTATTGAAGCAAACCTTACAATTTGTGAAAATGTTTCTCATAACCTATACCCTCTTGTTGAGTATAACATTTTGTCACAAGGCGAGTCTTATACTTTTCAATGGATCCATCCACCTATCGCTTAATCTTGAAGACCCATTTATTTCCAATGGCCTTGCAATGGGATGGTAGATCAACCAAGTCCCAAACATGATTTGCCCTCATTGACTCAATTTCATCTTCCAAAACTTTTTTCCATTCTTCCTTATCAAAGAATAAAGAGCCTCTTAAATAATCTTAGCCTTAGTATCATCTTTCTATGCAATCATAAATACTTCTCCTTCAATCTCAAAATGACGAGGGTCAATACTTTTATGATTACTTTTACGCAACTGAATTTCTCTTGAATTCAGTTCACCAGGCGATGCAACACTCCCACTAGGCCTTGTATATCAAGGTAAATTTTTATTTCCCTTTACAACATCAATGGGTGTGTTATTAGGATCTTCTATCTCATATAATTGGAAGTCTTTATCAATCTCACCTCTACTAGGAAAATCGTTCTTCAAGAACGTGACATCTCGTGACTCCATTTCGGTCACACTTCCATTACCTTGTTTACCTATGAACACGTACCATTTGGAGTATTTATAATATCTTATAAAGATACATTTCTTCCCTTTAGGATCTAATTTACCATATTTATGAGAAGAATCATGAACATAAGATGTACATCTCCATGGACGTAGAATACTTAAGTCTGGTTTCCTACCAATCTACAATTCATAAGAGGTGAAAGCGACCGATTTTGAGGGCATTCAATTAAGTATATAGGCAGCAGTTAATAACGCATCTCTCTAGTATGAGATAAGTAAATTTGCTTGCACCATCATAGACCTAACCATTTCCAATATGGTTCTATTCATTCTCTCAATTACCCCACTTTGTTGTGAAGTACCAGGAATAGTCAATTATCGTACAACTCCCTTTTCATCATAGAGAGCCTTGAATTGCTATAATAGATACTCACGTCTACAATCGGTTATCAATACCTTTATTGTTTTGTTCAATTGATTATCTACCATCGCTATATATTGTTTAAAATAATCTAATACTTCTAACTTATGGGAGATCGGAAAAATATAACTGAAACACGTGACGTCATTTATGAAAGTGATAAAATATGAGGTTTCATGCCTTGTCATCACATTCAAATGACCATAAATGTCAGAATGTATGAGTTGTAATGGAAATTCGGCTTTAGTCATTTTATCAAATGGTTTTCTAGTTACTTTTCCAACTAGACAATGTTCACATATGAGTAGATCAACATTAATGAGTGACCCTAAAAGGCCTTATCTAGCCAATATTTACATTTTTTGCAACTCAATGTGATCTAATCTAGCATGTCAAATGCTTACATCGATCTTAACATTACTAGAATATACAATTAAAGAAAAACAACTATCGACATTAATATTATACTGATCATAGTTAATGTCTAACACTATAAAATCATTCGATACATTACCTGAATCATAATAAATTATTCCATACAAAATGTCAACATAATCACCATGGAAATTTAATATATAACTTAGGCTAAGAAGAATAATTACGGAGACAAAACTTCGTGGAATATTTAGAACATATAGGACATCATGTAGAAATAGGTTTCGACCACCATGTAAAATTAATTTACATGTGCCAATACCCTTCACTTCAATTCTTGAATTATTTCCCAATATATATCCATCTTTTCTAGGCTGTATCCAACGATACTCCACAAATACTTCTCGGTCTCTAGCTACATGATTTGTTACTCCTAAGTCTACAGTCTACATTGGATGAAATTCAGCAAGCATCACATGTTAGAAATAAAAGCATTACTTAAAGTAATGGAGTAATATGGTACATTTTTTCGGCTTAGTGCATTCACAAACAAAATGACTCATATTGCCACAATTATAACACTTCATCTTGGCCTTGTTCTTCTTCCTACCATGCTTCTTGCATTGGAAGGTTTTAGCCATTTTAGGTGCCTGATTAGTCTTTTTCCCTTTATTGATGAATTGATGACTTCTTTTGCACTTGAAGCCCGAAGTTTTACGCGAACTTAATTTAGTAACATAAGCATGGGTAGAGGATCTCGTGGTCTCTAGGCGCCATCCTCTAATTCCAAATGACGCGCTATATCATCAAAAGTGATAATATTCTCATTATGCGTCATATTGATCTTCATATACTCGGGAAAATACCTTATAATAGCTTGAACTTGTTATTCATCAATAAGGAAATGATCTGCCGACTTCAGCTCATAAATCATATTTGATATCTCTCAAAGATGTTGCCCCATTGTTACATTTAGGCACTTTCGGTATGTGTCAAAATTGATAGTGAGTCTCCTCAACTTAGTGGCAGATGTACCCCTAAACTTATCTTTCAAGGCAACTCATATAGCTTGAATTTTATCATAACTTTCAATTCACATATGAGATCATCTTATATACAGTTCAATAACGTGATACAAGTAATGCTATTTTTTTTTTTCCAAGCTTGATAAGCTTCTAGATCTCTTCTATATCAAGCTGAAGTTCCATACGGAGGTTCATCCATGGTGTGGTTGATGATTTCCAAAACCCCTTGCTCTTTAATGATGTACTGAACTTTTCGGTGTCAAATATCATAATTGTTATCATTCAACTTCTCATCCTTATTGAGATTAGCCACAATAGTTTTGGATACCAAAACCATAATCAATTTTGCTATAGCACATGGACATAATAGACGCAGAATCAATACTAGCATATTTTTTAGAGTAAAACATATTTAATTTACAAAAAAACAAACTAAATTAATGATAATTTAACAAAAAAACACAGAAACAAAAATTCACTATATTCTCAATCAATTTTTATGTACGATTGTTCTATTATCATTAATTAGTTTAATTTGAGCAAATTTTAAGTTCTAGGTGAGAACTCCTTCGAATTCTACCAACTTACGAACTCCCACTAGGAAAAATAATTACATAACCTCATGTAATTTTTACATTTTTCAATTTAATACAAAAGTATAGCATGATGTGAACCAACATACAAAAAATAATCATGCTGTAACTACTATCAAAACCGCAATTCAACATAAAACGGAAGAATAAGGATTTCCTACCATTGTTTAAATTTTCTTGGAACTAGAAAATTACAAGTATATTAAACTATATACATGCTACCATCGAACCAAGCTTTACATAACATATGTGACATCATTTTCATATAGGCTAGCTACTGTATTTCTTAAAACATAAGAAAATATAAGTTAAAAATGAATAAACTATGCATTTATGCCCTAAAAATATGCATACTTAGGGTTCTGTACACAATTTTATACATTTATTAAACTAAAAAATAAAAAAAAATAAATATACTACAATATAGAGCACATCCATACAAATCAAACGCCGCAGACCACGCTCCAATCGGAGCTCCCATGCGCCTACACCCGCCACCTGAGTGTGCGGCACGTGAGGCGCACGCATCAGTGAGCCAAATGGCTCCTAGCTGGTCCGACCAGTTTGACCACCAAACCGTCTAACCGGTCCGACCGGTCCACGGTTGGGTCGAGTTTGGGTCACGGGTCAATCACGTCGGGTTGCCGGCCGGCCAACTGTCGCCGTTAATGACATCATCGATGATGTCATCCGACGGTTACCTATCATTGGATGACGTCAGCATGCGTCGGTTCGTTGACGCGCGTGTGATGCTCACACACTAGCGTGTCCAACACGTCAGGCGCGTGGCGCCCACGGGCAACGTCTTCTAGCCGCATGTGTGGGAGCATCCCGCATCCTCCGGCGGCGCTCGACCCATCGTCAGACTCATCTCAACAAGTGTTTTCACCCTGTATATTTGAAAATTGATTTTGGCTAAAAAAATGTTCCAAAAAATGGCCAAAATTGTATGGGTGTACGAGACCTCAAACCCGTTATTCACTTCGGTTCATTTCCAACAATTCAGATAGCAATTCCGAGCAATAAACATCCAAATAGTGTAGATTTCATACTCTTGATCTTGATATCAAAAGGTAAATGAGAAAATTCATTGAAAAATAAGGCAGAAATCACGATCGGACTCTAATACCAATGTTAGAATTAAGTTGGCAGAAGATAACTTACCTGTTTCCGATCATTGGTTTGAATGTAATCACAAGGAAAATATTACCTCACATTGGTTTGAATGTAATCATGAGGAAAATATCTGATTTCCTTTTTTTGGTAAAGAAAAAGATTTTTTGGTAAAGAAAATATCCGATTTCCTAGTGAGGTAATCACGAGGAAAATATTACCTCACGTTGGTTTAAATGCCACTTGTTCTCGTAAAGGAGAAATGGAATGCCTTCTTTTCTCTTTTGATGGAAAGGGGATAAGAAAATGATAACGCTTTTTTGGTAAAGAAAAAGATTTTTTGGTAAAGAAAATATCCGATTTCCTCGTGAGGTAATCACGAGGAAAATATTACCTTACGTTCTTCCAACCGTTTCAACGGTTGTCTTCATAAGCCTTTTATATAACTCCCTCGCACCCTCTCAAAAGGGTGTCTTTCCATCGTATCGTATCAAGACGAAACAGTGCGTTCTCATTGCACCCCATCATGGACGTATTGATTAAGTACAACAAGAGGAAAATGTTTCGAGTTACGAAAATTGAAGATGGAGGCTCTACTGGTGGATGAAGATTTGTGGCACGCAATCAAAGATGATAAGCCCGAGGAGAATACCAAGGGAAAGTCGAAGGAGGACGGGTTGAATGACTCCATGTCCACTAAATTGAAGGAGTGGAACATGAGGGATCGGAGGGTTCTACATTGTGGTAAGTGTAGAGCATATTACTATGGTTGATTAGAACATCTCTAGTTTAGATGTCTTGTTCATAATGTCCTAGTGAATGTGACATCTGAGAAGATGACAGAGGATCTTTGGACAAAATTGAAAAACCTTTATTAGAACAAGTCATTTGTGAATAGGCTATTTCTATGGAGGCAACTCTATGATTTTCGAATGAGTGAAGGTGATTCATTCTTTGCACACTTAAATGAGTTTAATACTATTTGTGCAAAACTTGCATCGATCAACATCAATCTAGATGAGGAAGACAAAGCATGTACTTTTCTGTGTTCACTGTTGAATTCATTGGGACATATGATTGTTATACACAGTTGTTAGTGCGTTATCCTTTGAGAACGTTGTGGCTACCTTGTTGTCTAAGCAGATGAGGAGAGCAGGTTCTGATAGTGTAACGCAAGAGGCTTTTTTGGTAAGATGAAGAAATAATGAACGATCTGAGTCTAGATTTGGTTGCAAGAATAAGCTTAGAGGAAAATTTAATAACCGAAATTGATAAAAAATAATGCATTGGAAGTGCAAAAAGCTTAGACAATTGAAGAAAGATTGTAGAAGCAAAAGTGTGGGTCTAGAGAAGCGAGATGAGCAATCATCCTCTAGTACAAAAAAAGATGATGACATTAGCATAGAAAACATGTATCTTGTCTGCAATTTATTACAGCGTGACCACAGTGCATGGATTGTTAACATTGGAGTGTCTCTCCACCTGACGTTTTATAGAGATTGATTTTGCTATTATAAGCCACATTAAGGACGTACAATGCGAGTGGGGAATAATACAATGCTTGATATGGTTGGGTGCACAAAGGTGAAACTATTATTAGTAGTTTGAGTTTGGGCTTATGAATAGCTACATCATATATATAATTTTTTTGGATATATATATTCTTTGTCTTGCAATTTGAATAATGTAATAGGGAGGTGTGATGTGTTAATTACAGTGGAATTCTCAGCTAGTGTAACTCTAATTTCAAGGTGAATTATGATAAAATCTTATGTCTCAAATTCTTTTTCTCGCTTTTATTCTCAATTCTCGTCGTGATTGTGTGGCCAATCTTGACATGGACATGTGTCAAATTATAAGTGGCTAGTAGAAAACATAGATGCCATGTCAGCTAATGACACGGTGGTCTTTAATCACTAAATATGTTCTCCTATCTATCATCGCAATTCATGGCTATCTATTTCCAATTGGTTGCTATGATGTGGCCAATTGGGACCCACATGATTAATCCTTTTCTGTCCTTTACATCCGTCTTTCCGTCTCCCTTTGTTTTTCTTCCGTCATAATTCATTTCCCAGAAATGTGAAAAACCCAACTATTTTTAGGCAGCATAATCCCTTAAAAAACCTTCAATTTAGGTCCAACGTCAATTATATCATTAAGATTTATTGATCTCATCCAAAAATTTAATTTTAGGTCTAATCTCAATTCTACCCTAAACTTATTATATTTTATAAAAATCACAAACTTTTACTTGAGTTCCAAATTTGCCTCTGTTAACTGTTTTTTAAAAATTTCTTTTGACAGTCGAGAAATGGAAAAATCCCGAGCACGAGTTGTTTGAACATCCGAATCAAGTGTCTTGAGCGCAAGCTCTTTGATTGAGAGATATGGAAGACTCCAAGTACGAGAGATTGAAGACTAAGCATAAATTCAAAGATCCTTAAGCGAAATAGAAGGAAGATTATTTTAAAAGTAAAAGCAATTGAAGAAAGTCAACCCTAATTACTCCTGTTTTTTTTACCAATTTTAGATTCAATAAGATGTCATTTGAACTAATATAGAAATTAATATCTAGAAAATGTCTTTTTGGATATGAGATTTGGGGAAAAAAACTGGAGTAATAACGTGAAAATGTCACATCACCATGGGCGATTTTGGATGGAAGCTTAGTGGAGACAGATATGAGACTCAATTAAAAGTCGGTGATATTTTATGTGACAAAAAAAAGTTTAGTATAGATTGGGATTGGATCGGAGGTTTGTGATTTTTTATGAGACAAAAAAAAAATTTGAGACTGGACCTGAAATTAAAGGTTTTTAACGAGATTAGAATTAAAGTTGGATTTTTTAAAAAGAAATTAGGGCAATTTTAAGCAAGAATCTTGGTAATTACACATAAAAACCTTTTAGCAAAAGCAGAAACGGAAGCAAATCCTTTTCCCAGTCTTTTCGCCTCTCCTCTCTTCTTTTCTCTCAGAAATTTTTATATAAAGGGGCATGTGCGCTGGCAGTTTCATTTCTCATCTTCGTCGACACAGAAAACCCAACACCCTAAAGACCAAAAACAAAAGAAGATAAGAGAAACTCGATGATTATGAGTGTAAGTGGCTTCCTGAGCTTGGCTTTCGACTGTTTCCTCCTCGTCCTGGTGGTCGTGCCACACGTAGCCATGGCTTGAGCGGCGGTTCAATGCTCGGTGTCGGCCTGCGCAGTGTTGCCCCTTTAACGGGCATATGTGCCTCATCCGTCACGATACACGGTTACCAATGCCAGGAGTTCGATGTAATTAAGAGTAGCTCGCAAAAATCTTAAATCTTGATTAGCTTCATTTACTGGAATGAGACTGGGGCAGTATCTTCGGATGCATGAGACAAAAATATAATGAATAACGTGTGTAACACTCTATCTTCATTGGGTGTGTTCTGTTTGAGGTGGTCACTCAGGATGGATACATACAAAACGTGCAAAAGAATACTCGAATGTAAGCTGGGGACGGCGGTGGCGGCAACGGCAATAAGCAGCCAGTCCTGATAAAGCACGGCATCCTTCTGGTGAGTGCATTATTCGTGGGCTCGAGACTGCTGGATTCGTTCATTTGTGCTGCATGTGCAATATTCTTTCGATTTACGCGTTTAGCTTGAGTCCGATCGACAGGAGATGCACTGGACTTTTGAGCTTTCTAATCTTTTCTCCATCTTGCAGTAAATAAACCACTTTAAGTTGGGAAAATATTGTGTAGGCTAGCCTTTCCACATCATCATGGGGCCGGCCCATTCAATGGACAGACACGTGACGCCACATGTCGCCCTGTGTCGCACACCACACTCTCCCCCTTCCCGTGACACTCTCGTTCTTCCATCTCTTCTCTGTCCTAACTTTGCTTTTCTTCACGATGATACTCCCGCTATTTTCTCATTTTAGTATGTTTATCACTTCGATGTTTTGTCCTAAAGAGGGAGATTATCTGTTTATGGCGGTAAACGGTGAATGCAGGACGGGAGGTCATGGCTGCTGAACCGCCAGAGCAGGACCTGCCCTTGATTCTGGCCGATAACGGGTTTGATAGGTGGATTGCCAACACCCGAGGCACCCGATTCAGCAGGCGCCACACTTCCTTGGACCCCACCAACCCCGTCGGTACATCTCTCTCTTTCTCTAAATTTTTTACACAAGTGGAAGGCATGTATTCAACTCGATCTGAATCACTGGGTGTCACCAATCTAGTGAGTCCCATGTGAGTCCCGCTAAATTCAATGCTCTATGTTTAGTTTGGTACACACACTAGACTTGTCATATCACTTATCCTCGTGTAGGGAATACTTAATTGGGCTCAATACCAGTCATGTGGCTATCGCACCTAAGCTTGAGCCCATCTAGATCTCAAATTGCATTAGTACCTTTAGTGAGACCAACTAGTGCATGTTCAACACTAACCTAATTTATTCTCTCATGGTGTACCCGATTCATACAAGTTTTGTGCCTATATTTATGGCATTAGACATACATTATAACACATTTATTGGTTAAATTATCAAAAAAGTTTTAAATTTATGGCAATTATTCATGTCAATGCCAGTGACACCATATAGACTGTTGGCGTCCATGTTAGTGCTAGTCGGTTACCAATCAAAAGTGATCGTATAGATTAAATTAGTATAAATACAAAAGGTTTAGAACTCAATTGGTCAAAAAAATATTTATGATTAAATTGACATGATTACAATATGTTTATGATTTTTGGATAACTTTCTCATGTTCATTTGTTGCGCTTTCTTTTCCAATCTTGACCCACCTTATCTAGTAGACCTTTCACCATGACACATAAATATTGGCTTTCCATATGACGGGCATTCGTTTGGGGGGACTTCAATGAATTCCTATATAGTTGTCGCTCTGTGATTGATATTATATTCGCCGCATCACCCACAAAAGCCATTTCATATAATTTTACATTACCGATTATTTTCAAGATTAGCTGACGTTCAGAATCTTTTGTAGTTAAATGGGATCTTCACGTTATAATTGTAGTTGTAACCAGAGAATGCATAAGAATTGTGCATTGTCAATTGAACATGTGACTGAATTGCTGACAGGATTTCTGGAATTAGTCGTGGGACGAACTGGCGGCATTCGATCTACAGGGCATGTTCGACTTCATCCACAGGCAAACTGGGAAGAAGATCGATTGCGTTGGCCACTCTTTCGTGAGAAATTAGTTTCGGTACACTTCATGGAATCCAGTCGTTAGCCACATATGTGCACGAATGTTACATGACAGAAGATGCAATCGACGTGCCTATCCTTTTAAACGACTTGATTTGTACTGCAGATCTGAGGTTTTGCGTAAATTTTCCATCTGATTCCAGGGAACTTTGACAGCTTTGCCATCCTTATCAGAAGGGAGATTTGTGGACAAGCTGCAATCAGCAGCTCTGTTGAGACCCATTGAATATCTCAGCCATATGATCACTGCCCTTGTCGTCATCACGGCCAAAACCTTTGTCGCCGAGGTGAACAGATGACTCCGTTGGCTATTTCCCTTAGAGAACCAGGGCATTCTATGCATATTTGTCCACCGTGATACCTGAGGGAGCTGCATTTGATGTTTCTGCATTATTGACAGATCGCCATGTTGCTGGGACTGGCCGAGTTCAATCTAAAAGCGTAAGCAAAAGAATCCATGGAAATTTTGAGAAGTTCTTATGTTCGATTCAAAGCTTCACTTATCTTCTCTTTTCTCTTGCGTTATGATCGTGCGTACGTATTTGGTCCCAGCAAGCCCTTGGCTGACCTGTTCCAGGCCTTGTATGATTATCCTGGTGTCCATTGCTACGATTTACAAGCCACATTAACTGGTATTGCCTAATTATGCAGGGCCATATAAGTTGTTGAACTCAAATTGGGAAGAATTAAGCTGACTATGTTGATTTCAACCGATCCATTCCAGGCAAAACTGCTGTCTCTATGGTTCCACTGTCGAACTCTTTTTGAAGAATGAACCGCAATTGACGTCGGTCAAGAACTCGGTCCATTTGGGTCAAAGTAGGTTTAATGCACGGTTGATCCTCTTCTTGAGGGTTTTAAGCAGAAGAGCATGTTGATGATCAACACTCAGTCAATTGAATTGGTATTGTTGCTTGCAGTGGTTCGCGACGGCGTGTTGGTGAAGTGCGACTATGGGGTCGCCAGCTCCAACGGATCCAGTAGGGGGACGCGAGGCCATCAGTCTACAACCTCTCCAACCTTCCCCGCGACCTACCGATCTTTCTTAGCTACGGAGGCCAGGATCCGCTCTGCTCTCCAACGAGAGCGATGTCCGGTATCTGCTCGAAAGCTTGAAGCTCCATGACGCCGGCAAGCTCACCGTCCAGTCCATCGAAGATTACGCTCATGCGGATTTCATAATGGGAGTGAATGCCAAAGACAAGGTGTTTGGTCGAGTGTTGTCTTTCTTCAAAAACCAGGAGTAACTCCTAGCGACTGGCCAATTTTACGAAAAGGAATTGACGGAAATGAATGCGACATGAACATTTTCTTTCACTTCTTCTAGTCAATTTCTTCTTTCGTCATTTTCTTCTTGTCATTGCCATTGCTAATTAGTGCACGAAATTCATTAATTTGATCGGTCATGTCATGAGAGTCGACCCCATGGTCTATCTCCTTTCTCTTTGTATGAATGTCATATAGTCCACGATGGACTCATATAAGAATCATAATTACGAGTTATATTGAGTGATTTGGATCATGAAGGAACTTGTGCTCCTATGAAGTTATTTGGGGATAATCAAGCAGCAACTTATATTGCATCAAATCTAGTCTTTCATGAAAGAATAGAACACATAGAAATCGACTGCAATTTTGTTCAAGAGAAATTCCTGACAAAACTATCAAGACTCCTCATGTTCAAAGCGAAGAATAATGTGTTGATCTATTTATCAAACCCCTTTCTAAAGAAGTATTTCAACAAATGTTGGCCAAGTTGACCTCAGAAGACATCTTTGCTCCAACTTGGAAGCAGAGTGCTGGCACTTGCCGAGTCATGATAAGATTGAGAATCAAGGTTAGAAGCATCTTTGCATCTTTGCTCCAACGAGGTTTTTTTTTTTTTTTTTTTTGGGTCGAAAATAAGACATTCCTTCATTTAAAGCAAGGATTAGAAGTAGATGATAGGTTGGCTTCAGAACATAAAATATTCAAAAGGGGTTGTGGTGGTGCATAAATAGGAGAGTTTGACATTGGGTAGCTGTTGTAAAACTTCTCTGATTTCAGGTAGTAAATTGCTCACGGCCCATGGAAGTCAGAATGATACTGTAGAAGTCTTTGAGAATCAAGGTTCACTTTACTTTCTATTTGTTGGTTCAGAGAGTGCAATCCGTGTAGAATCCCTAGGGCTTCGGCATGCAGAGGAGATGGATTCAGCAGCAAATCCAATAAAAATCAATAGGCTCTTCTCTTCTCCCTTCATATATTTAGCTTAAAACTAGGATGTTTGACTGGTTTTCTTTCATTCTTTTCAAGATCCATCTTGAGCGTGGACAAGAGAATGAGATCTAAAGATGTGGTCATTTCATAAGCGTCGAAAAACTCTGCAAACCAAATTAAGAAGAACAAAGAAATGGGATGAAGATTTCATTTGGATAGTATATTCATTTTAGGATTTGGCTCCATAGAGCTGAAGTTGATTGCGAAAGTCTCCAGGCTTGTTTTGTTAACATTGCCTTGTTAAAATTGATTAGGTCTTTAAAACCAAGACCCCCTTCGTCTTTTCTGCATTTCAAGTTTCCCATTTCTTCCAGTGCATTCCTCTTTTGGACTCACTTTGTTTCCACTAGAATGCGGCAATCCATTGTTCGATGGCTTTGCAAATTTAGATTGGAATTTTGAAAATGGACATAGCATACTAAGGAAGAGCCTGTACCACGGCTTTTATCAATATTTCTTTGCCAGCTTTAGACAATAGCTTTTCTTTTCAGCCTTCAAGCTTCATGTTCACCCTAGCAAGAATCCATGAAAACATCTCCTTTCTTGTTTGTCCCCAATCCAATGGAATTCCCAGGTATTTCCCTGTTTTGTCGATTATAGGCATCCGTAACTCATAGGCCATATTACTCTTTAAGGTTGAGGGGCAGCCCTTGCTAAAGAACACTCCCGATTTGTTTAAATTGATAGCTTGACTAGTCGTATAGCAATACTGATTAAGGAGATTTGCCAAATTTTGGCATTCTCTAACTGTCCCATCCATAAAAATTATAGCATCATCCGCAAATAATAGATGAGATAATGTTGGGCAATACCTATTCAATTTTATGCCTTTGAGGCTCCCATCTTCTATTGCCTTATGCATCATCCAAGAGAAAACATTAGCCATCAATATGAAGAGGTAGGGCGACAATGGATCTCCTTGTCTTAATCCTAGCGTGGGTGTAAAGTACAATGTTTGGTCTCCATTAACTTTAACACTAAATGACACCGTGGAAACACATGTCATGACCAGCTCAACCCATCGTGCACTAAACCCCATCTTCAACATACCCATTTTTAAGAAATCCCACTCAACCCTATCATAGGCCTTTTTCATATCTAATTTCAGAACTGCCTGGAATTTCTTTTTTCTTTCTCTGATTCCCAGCTGATGCAACACTTCTTGACTATAAAAATGTTATCTTATATTTGTCGTCCTTTAACAAAGGCGCTTTGTTTATAGGCTATTATCTCTTCAAGCCATGGTTTCAATCTGTTTGCTAACACTTTGGAGATTATTTTATAGCTGAAATTGCATAGACTAATAAGCCTGAACTGACAAATACTTTCTGGGGTTTTAACTTTGGGGATGAGGGTTATGTAAGTCTTGTTGAGTAGAGGGTCAAGCTCACCTGATTCAAAGAAGTTTCTGACCATATTCAACACATCTAGCTTGATATCCTCCCGGTAATGTTGATAAAACTGTCCATTCAGACCATCCGGGCCAAGTGCTTTTAGTGGGCTTAGCTGAAAAACCGCTTCTTTTACCTCTTCCATAGAAATAAGGACCAGGAGTTTCTCATTCATTTACGTGTTAATGACAGTAGGGCACATGTCCAAAATAGGTTGGTAATCTCTGGGACCCTCTAATTCATATAAAGAACAATAGAAACCCTCTGTGTGTTGTTTTAATGTTTTTTGGTCCCTACACCAAGTGTCTTCGTTAATGCACAACACAGAAATTATGTTCTGCTGTCTTCGTTGAACCGTGGTGGCATGGAAATATTTTGATTTGCTGTCTCCCTAATGCAGCCAATTTATACGAGACCTCATTCCCCAATACATCTCCTCCCGACGCCAAAGCCGCTCAATATTTTCTTTTATTTCTTGGCATTCGACTTTGCTGGAAAATTTAGAATCCCCATTTGAGATGTCGGTGAGTTTTTGTTTGAGACTTTTAATTTGGAGAGAGGCATTAGAGAACTTAGCTTTGCTCCATGCTGTCAATTCCTTTGTTACATGTTGTATTTTCTGAGACACGGTTGTATGATTGTGCTAGTCACCTCCCCAACAGCTTTTAATAATCTTCCCACACTCTTCTTCCTTCATCCAGTAGGCTTTAAACTTGAATTCCTTCCTTCTTCTCTCCCTAACAGGATGTAGAGATAGCAAAAATAGGCTGTGGTCTGAACCAACCGCTGGAAGGGCCACCACTTCAGCATTTAGGGAAGTAATTCTCCACTCCATTGTACATAATGCTCTGTCTAGCCTCTTCTTTACTTTCACCGTCTCTATTACTGGCCCAAGTAAAAGCACAGCCTTTGTATCAATATCCATTAAGGAAAAGTCATTAATCATATCCCAAAAGGCTGTGATTCGGTGTTGATTAGCTTCCCTCTTCCCAACCCTCTCCCAAGTATATAGGATTTCATTGAAATCCCCCACACAAAGTCATGGAAGTTGGTTGTTGAAGTGCAAATCCCGAATCTTTTGCCATAATAGAAGTCTCTCTGTGAAAGTTGTGGAAGCATGTATGAAAGTAATTCTCATAGTTTGGCCGCTTGAATGATCCATATATTCCACATCCATGTGCTCTTTCGAGCTCGAGTTTATTTTAACATCCACCTCCTCATTCCACATAAGCACCAAGCCACCAGCAATGCCGATTGGTTGCTCTATAAAAATGTGCTGGAATTTTAGTTTTCTTCTACTTTTATCCACCATCATCTCCTTGTTTTTGGTCTCCACCAAAAAGACCAGGTTGGGCCATTCTTGAGCCATTAAGGCTCTAATTTCCTAAACTGTCAGGGGATTGCCCAGCCCTTAACAGTTCCAACTTAGGATCTTCATGGCGTTTTTGGTGGCTTATTAGGGCTAGTCACCAAAGCTCAATCCTTCCCCTCTTTTACCAGCTGAACGGGGGTCTCTGATAACTCAATTTCATCAAGGAGAGAGGAGCTGGTGAATTATGCTCTTTTATGTTTTTTTGCTTGTTGGTACTTCTGCATTTTCTTTCCATCACTACTTGTAACTTTTGATCCTGCTTCATTAGGGCCTTCTAGATACAATATTTGTTTTCCACTCCCCTCTTTTGTTGCTGTAATTTTCTCTCCTCCCTCTCTTCCCTCCTTTGAAGAATGGCTGTCTACTCTTTTTTTGTTCCAAGAGTTGGTGTTTGTCTCGGCTTCTGTCCTAGCAACAATTTCCATATTGACTATCATTAAGGGAGTTTTAGGGACTGAATCTTCTTCTTCCTGATTTGGATCAGCCTTGCCATAAAATGCGTCCTAATGTGGGCTATGATCTCTTACTTCCGCTTGGAGCTAAGGACCGTACTTTCCAACCTTGTTAGCTGCCCAATTTGTTGTTTCATATGGTATCTCCTCACAATGTGATGCATAGTGACCAATTTGACCACATGAATAGCATAAATGAGGAAGCCATTCATATGTAAATTCCACCCATAGATTCTTGTTCTCAATCTTTACTAATGCCCTTGTTTTGAGAGGGGCTGAAAGCTTCAACTCCACTTTGACTTTACTGATTTTATAGGGGCTGATTCCTCTGGACTCTAGTTGTATTTCCTTAACTTCTCCCACTTTACCAGCAACATCAGAGAAAACTTCTTCTATAATCCATCTCGAGGGTAGACCAATGATATGAACCCAAAAATCGTACTTAGAAAAATCATAGCAATATTCTGGGATATCTGGCTCACATTACTTTAACACTAACAAGTTGCCAGCAAAGGACCATGGTCCTGATTTCATAACTCTCTTTTTCTTCCTTTGATTCAAATACAGAAGAGAAAAGCCTCGATTCTTTCTAGGAACACACTATAGCCTCTGTTTTCCACACCTTCTTCATAGTATTGCTGAATGCTTGAAAGTTCACATTGGGTTTCAAGTATAGCTTACCAAAAAGAGCATCGCTACATTCTATTTGTTTGTTGGGAGGGATTTCCTGTTGCACTTCAACCACATCACTTTCTAACCATAAATGGCCTAAACTCTTGCACAGGGCAGCAAGGTGACGTTGATTCTCCTCCTGGTGCTCCATACTGACAGCAGATTACAAGCACTTTCTACTAGTTGAGATGTTGTGGTTTTGGGAAAGGGAAGATTGAAGGGAGCTTCGAAGGTTTTGGGATGAAATATGTGGTCCGTAGATTGTTCCTTCAGCGTGATCAAGTTCCAGCGGAAGGGGGATGGTGCATGATATGACGAGAGCTAGGGTTTGCGTGATGGGTGTCCATGACATTTGGGGAGAAATCGTTGCCTTCAGTGGACTACATTCGGAGGACAGGAAGCTTCAAGAAAGACTGGGTGTTTAGGGTTTGGTGATGAGAACTTCCATGGGATCGGAAAAGGGGATCTCTACCAGCGAGAGAGAGTAGCTCCGATGATGCAAAGAGAGCATAGAATCAAGGTTCAATATGTGGCAATTGTATTCACCATAAAAATCATAGGTTATATTTAGCAACTAGGATGTACTTTTCTTTATTTGAGGAGAATGAATTGCTCATAAGAAATTAAGAAATATGAAGATTTCTACAGTGGTAGGCTTCTAAGGATTTTTTTTTTTTTTTATTGAGCCACATATTAACGCACTATTATGGCTAGAAACTACCACGTTAGCTTCAGACCTAGAATGCATGTTTAGTCTTGGCCATTCATAATTTGACATGGTGGAATTAAATTGAAAAAAAAAAGGGGGGAAGATTGCCCAACATCTATTCATCCATGGAAGTTTTTCTTCATTTGAGTTGCAATACCTCCCCCTTGCCACGGCCACCAACGGAGTTGCCAACACTGCATCCTGCACATCCAAGCTGAGCTACCCCTTTCGGCATTGCTTGACGCTGATGATGACCATGGATGGGCAACATGATGCTTGAACGCCTTTCATCATGGAAGGCCAAATCTTGAGGTTTGGAGAGGGACGCCGGCGAAGACGATGATGGTCATGGGTGAGCAACGTCATACCTAAACCCGATTCTAGATCTAGAGGTCAATGGAGAAATACACAAAAAACAAAACAAAAAAAAGGATGAAGCCAAAGGGGTGGCTTTGGCTAACCGCAAGTAGAGGTGTTAAAATGGGTACATAACCCATTTATGGATCCATGTTTGCTTAAATAGGTCGTTAATGGGTCATGCCTTATTTCCCAAGGCACCCATGATGGGTTTAAAAATAAAATGACTAAAATATATTGATCTTAAATGGGTCTAATTTGTACCCATTTAAGACCCATTTACTAACCCATTAAAGATAACCCACAATCTATCTACCCTACCCGTTTTCACTTCCACAAATTTGATTCGCCGCCACCTCCATTGCATGTCATTGCTTGCTGCCCACCTATCGTCACCTCGTCGCCACTCGCCACCACCCATCGTTGCCTTGTCACTACCCATCGTCGTGTGAGAGGCCGGCACGTTGTTTGTCATGCTTAACCCCACCTGCCACACCTGGTTCAGCTTCGCTAGGTCGCTGACGGGCACCTTGATCTTTGCGTAGATCCTCATCATGTCATCGGCCAAGTTGTACTCGACGGCCCGGTCCCACATCTCGAACGAGATCGGTGACACCTTGACTGCGGTGGACATGATGTTGTAGGTCTTCACGATCATGATGTTGGCATCGCAAAAGGCGATGAGGGCCTAGGCGCTGAACATGCCGGTGGCGGTGGGGTTGAGGGCCTAGGAAACCCAGTCATCCTTGCCCTTAGGTGGGGCAGCGACAAAGGCGATGGTGGTGGAGGAGTTGGCAGGGTCATAGGAGAAATGGAGGGAGGCAAAGAGGGTGGTGAGGTCAAGGCAGGTGGAGTAGAGGGCGTTGTTGGTGAGCTTTTGGGAGGAGCAGTCGACGGCATCGGCGGCGGGGGCCAGGAGGAGGAGGAGGGCCGCCACGGGAGGCGAGAGGAGGGGTTGCGGAGAAGAGGAGAGGAGGAAGCCATTGATGAGAGAGAGAGAGAGAGAGAGAGAGAGAGAGAGAGAGAGGGAAGGGGGTATGGGTATGGGTATGGGTTGGGTATGGGTTGAAAAAATTATATTAAGCAAAATGGATCATGAATAGGTCATAAATGGATTGATGGGTCAATTTGGATCGAACTATTAATGACATGATCCAATCTCGACCCGACCCATCCGTTTAACAGCTTTAACCGCAAGCAATGCCGGCAGTTTCCTCCATCATCCATGGTTTAGATGGGTTCTTTACCCCTGTTTTTTGGCCTCGAACAAACCTCTGGGACTTAAAAGAGTTTATTGTGTAAATGCTCCACTATGTGAGCTCAAGGATGACCAGAATATGGCAAAAATAGAAAATAGAATGTAAGCAAATGGATGGTTTGCTTGTTTTGGGAAAAAAAAAATGAAGAAATCTTTTGAGAAAGGAAAAAGATAGAGGAACAAGGGTCTAAAAACAAATTGGGTCGCTTGGGTTGTCCTTGTCACGCCCCGAACCCCGAGTGCGTGCCCATCCCTCTCTGGTTGATAAAATTTTATTGCACATGCGAAAGCGGATTATAAATCCCCTGACAATAATCATCTCGTTATAAAAAAAGCAGGACAATAGAATCACAAACAAACATGCTTTTATATATACATTGAATCATGTACAAAAGTCTATGGTCAAAAGACTACAAAAGACTAGCCTTCCAAAAAGAAGCGGTCCTAACTGACCTACGCTTCCGATCACCTCCTCTCAGCTCTAGGTCCTCCACTCGACGACCCTGAAAATGTTGTCCCACAACGGGGTGAGATATAATTTCAGCGAATCTAAGCTCTAAACCCCGATTAGGAGGGAAATATGCCTAGGAGTGTCCTAATCACATAATCACACAATCAATGAGACTTACCTCATCTCAGGTTCACCCTGCATGTCAGTACAATTTATATCACATACAACATGAGCGCATGAGCAACAAATAAGCTCCAATAACTGAAATGCCACACTTAATTAATCATGCGTTCCTAGTTTTGATCTCGGCATATAGCACGGCCTACTCTCTGTTCAGCGGTCTTCTGGCATTGCCAGACTTTGTCTCACCCCATTGAGCATGGCACGTCTCTTTTAGACGGCTTTCCCGAAAGAGCATAGAGTCCAGAATCTACTATGACCAAACCTTCCCGTTGTCCCGGTATCCCAAATAGGGATAACGTCCAACTTAACAGTACGGGACGATTTCTCTCAACCATCACACGATCACTCAAATATGGCCCAGGGCACCATGCATTGCACTCAAATGCTTCAATTAAAATGGTGAGCCTGGCCTTTTTCTTCGTATTAGATATTCACATGAAATTACTTGTGTGTGGATACACGGTCAACTTGACCCAGAAAAATTGATATTCTTCTTTTTTTGAAATCCCACTATTTCATATAGTACTAAAAACTATTTTCGGTGTCAAAACCTGATACTCGGGATTTTCTAAATAAATATTGAAAATTCATAATTTTTTGAATTAAATACCAAAAGTCCAATCAAGACTCAATTTACATAATTTAACATTCAATTTCAGAATTTAATCACACCATTGCAATCAGCACGAAATTCTAGTCACCAACTATCTGGCCTAATTTCCGGAAAAATAATTAATAATTAACTAATTTCGAAAATTAATTAATTAATTCAATTTAATTTCTAAAAATACTAACCTAGGCCAAAATTTTTAAATTAAATACCAATATGGACTTGGAAAATTTCCAAACCCTTCTAGATAAACATTACAATTTATTTAGGCCTTAGCTAAACCATGCTAATCACCTAATATGCTAAATTAAATAATGAAATTTCTAATTTAATCTAACTAACCACATAATTCCTAATAAAATAAATCTGAACATCCCTTAAACGCCATTAGCCTACCAAGCAAAGTTTAGAGTATAAACTCACCGGTTAATTGTGGAAACCAGGCCACCGCAACGACGGCGTGACGGCGGCCGAAATCCGAATTTTCAGCGACGGGATGGACACGTCGTGAAGCGGGCCAAGAAACCTTGCAAGCCCACAGCAAAAAGAAGGCTTGGGCCTGCTTCTTGGGCCGATGTGCTGAATTGCTAGGCTTCAAGAAACTGGGTTGAACTGATGCAATTTTCGTGGGCTTGGACTGCTGAAAAAGACAACTTGCTGGGCTTCAAAGTTGGACTGTACTGCTGCTGAAAGCTGGGCCGAGAACAGGCTGGACTTGCTGGCCAAATTGCTAGGCCGTTAATGACGGGCCGAGCAGACGGAGATGGGCTCAAGTCCATGGAGACGCTGGGCTGCTCGAGCGGTTTGGGGACGCCTGGCAGTCAACGTGAGGAACTTCGGTTGCTTGCTGTTGACTAGGGAGCTGCAGACTTGGACGCTGCAGCGGGACGTCGAAGCCGCATGAAGCAGCTGCTGAAGACCACGCGGATGCTGGGTCAACGAGCTAGCGGAGAGGAGACGCGGCAAGTGGAGGCGGGCAAAACACCGAAGCAGCGAAGCTGAGGGCGGCGTGGACGCGTGGCTTCTCTGGCGAGAAGAGGAGTCAACAAGGAGGGGTTTTGTGGATGTTGTTGACCAAGGGGACAACTAATAGTGGAGAGGGGCGGTTGATGAGGCTGGGTGACTTTGGGTGGGGTGAATGGGTAGAGAAGGAAAGAAAACGTGGGGCGTTGGCGCAAGGGAACCGAACACAGAGAGAGAAGATGTGGGGGAGAAATTGTGGTAATGAAAATGAAAGGAGATGAGAGTGTGGTAGAAGCAGAGGCGTCGAAGGAAAGCAAGGCATGAAGAGAGTGAAGACCGGCTGAAGTTTGTCCAGAAAGCAAGGCATGAAGAGAGTGAAGACCGGCTGAAGTTTGTCCAACAAGCTTGATGAGAGAAAGACAAAAAGTCCAAAATCTTAGCCAATGTCTTAAATGCTTGGTCCCCTTAGAGTCCTCATACTTATCCCACTTGTCCAATAATCCTTTCCAAGCTTTATCTTCACAATTAAACCCATTTGATGCCCAAAATACACTCATTTTCCTAATTCCGAATTTACTCACACCATTTCAACTTCCATCCAAATTCTTCAATTTGATGTTCAAATTTGATGTAAAAAAAGCCCACATAATTTCTACAAGTTCCCTTCGTCATAGGCTCAGTTTGTAAGTCGAAAATCTCTTCAATTCGGCCAATCCGAATTTCCATTAAATTTCCTTTGACGTCCATATTGATTTTCTGTAGAAATCCCTAAATCTTTGAAAAATGTTCGGAGAATGAGTTGACGTTCCTAAAAATAGCTCATGACACCACGTAACTTTCAATTTCTCGAAATCGAGTTTAAATTCACGATTAAATTCACTTCGGTGCACTTTTAGCATGACCTAGTCTACCGGGTAACTTTTAGGAATTTTTGGTGCAATTGACCCGTGATCAATTTATCTCGAGTCACAATGTACATCTTTGACACATTGGCAACCCTCAGTTGTCGTGAAAATCTCGAGGTTTCAATTACAGACACCAGGTACCAAAACGACAGAAAATCAATTTAGTGCCGATCGATGAGAATTTTGCAATCAAGTGGAATCACCCACAATTTGATCACATATCTTAGTCAAATCAACTTATCTCTCGACCTTTGATCAATCTCTGACGGTGCCATAATGACCCTTGCAGACCAACACAATCGAGCAGTCGACTCTTGGTCGAATTCTCAAGTCCAATTGCATTTAGATTCCTTAATTGTTTCCCTAGCTAGTCAAGTTATTTCGTGAGCGATAAAATGCCCGATTTATTTAAAGGCTCGATTTATTTAATTGAAAAGGAAATCTAAAAATTCAGGCTGTCACAATCCTTGGCCAAAAGGTTTTTTAAGGCCTTAGAAGACATGGCCCCAAGCTCCCAGTTCTGACTTTTTCTTTTTCCTCCTCCTCCATCATCCATGGCTATAAACTTTGCTTGACTATGGCTTATGAGGTGGCTTTGCTTGGATGCGCCGGTGACGACTCCATTGGTGGTGATGGCAAGAGGAGGCATTGCAATACCAAGAAGGATTGTATAAGCAAAAGTGTGAAATTAGAGAAGTGAGATGAGCCATCACCCTCTAGTACCAAAACGGATGATGACAATGACACAAGAGATATGTACCTTGTCTGTAATTTATTGCAAGGTGAAGCAATGCATAGATAATTGATACTAGAGCATATTTCCATGTGACGCCTCATAGAGATTAGTTCTACTATTGTGAGCCATATTAAGGAGGTATAGTACCAATGGGAGATTATAATTGTTGCTTGTGGTAAGGTGAAGTTGAAGATGAAAGATGAGACAATAAAAAATTGTCTAGGTGTGATGCATATTCCTGGTCTTACTAGGACTCCTATCTATGTGGGAACTACAATAAATGTTGGCATCACTTTCACCACCAACAAGTACACATGCAAGTTAACCCATGAATCTTTGGCGATTGCCAAAGGTGAATGATATGGAAAATTGTGAAAGTTATTGGGAAACATGGTGATTAGTGATGAGAGTTATGTCTCAAAACAGGTGGAAAAAGATCATTTGATGCTATGGCATCGGAGATTGGGTTATAATGGTGAGAAAGGGTTGATGACCCTTACCTCAAAGTAGATAGTGGAGGGTATATTATGTGAACATTGTCCGCATGAGGAACATAATTGGGTTTTATTTTAAATCCATAGAAAGGAGAGTAGAAAAAATTTAGATTTGATTCATAGTGACATCTTTGATTCACTTATGTAGCATTATTTGAAAAATCAAGGTATTGTGTTTCTTTTATTGGGGATTATTTTAGATATGCAAGGACATATTTCTTGTAGAGGAAAGATGATGTTTTTAAATAATTTCGCGAGTTCAACACAATGGTGGAAAATCAATTTGATAGGAAATTGAAGTTTTGCAGACTGACGACATACGAAAATCTGGATAAGTGAAATTTTATCAATTTTGTGCTACTAGTGGCATTGCAATGCAGAAAACAACACCTTATTCACCTCAGTATAATGGGATTGGTAGAGATATTTAATTGGTCTCTCATGGAGAAGGCAAGAAGTATGCTAAGTGGAGCAGGCTTAGTAGCTGAATTTTGAGCAAAAGTAGTGGCTACCGTGTGTTGTCTAAAGAACAAGTTCCCTACATAAGCTTTGAAGAACACCATTTGAGGCACTATTTGGGAAGAACTTGAACATATCCCATGTTAGGGCATTTTGCTATGAAGTGTACGTACAAGAGGATTAAGCTTGAGAGCAAGTCAGAGAAGTGCATATTTATTGAGTACAAGGATGATGTCAAAAGGTATAAGTTGTGGAATCCCAATATCAAAGATATCATCTACAGTAAGGATATAGTGTTTGGAGAATTTATGACAAATCATATTGTTTCAAAAGATCTTGAAAAATTACAAATGGTTGATTTAGATGTCTATTTGAAGGAAGAGACAAAGGTTACACAAGTTGGAACAAAAAATTCAGATTCTAAAGTAGATGAGTTTGATGGGATGGATCATATAGTAGATTTTGAAACTGAATTTGAAAATGAAATGCCACTTGAACTAGTTTTAAGAAGGTCCATAAGGCTAAAAAGACCACTTGAGATGTATACCTTATTTATTGATAATGAAAATTGTGCTCTAACTGTTACAAATAATGATCCAAGCACTATCAAGGAAGCAAGAAGTTGATATGGACTCATTGGATCAAAATGGAACATGAATTTAGTAAAAGTACCTAGTGATCAAAAGGCAATTGGATTGCAAGTGGGTGTTCAAGAAAAAGATATTTGTAAATGGAGAGATAGAATGATATAAAGTTCGTTTGGTTGTGAAGGGATACTCGTAAATAGAGTGAGTCGATTATGGTGGGATTTTTTCTCTCATTGCTAAATTAAATTCCATAAGACTTGTTTTATTTGTAGCATCTACATATGTGGAGGTCCAGTAGCTTCATGTGAAAACAACATTCCTCCATGATGAATTGGAGGACTATATTTACATGAAGCAATCAAAAGGATTTGTGGTCAAAGGAAAAGAAGACTTTGTTTCCAAACTAAACAAATCTTTTTATGGCTTGAAGCAATCTTCAAGGATGTGTTACCAAAAATTTAAATCATATGTCTTGAAGGTTGGCTTTATTCATTGCAATGCTGATCATTGTGTCTGCGCAAAAAGGTTAGAGAATGATTCTATTATATTAATCTTATATGTTGATGATGTTGCTAGCTGAGAATAATTCAAAAATGATTATCACTACGAAATGGGTTGTTGGCAAAACAGTTTGAGATGAAAGATTTAGACCCATCAAGCATGCAAATAAAAAAGGGAGCATGAGAATGGAAATTTGTGGCTAAGTTATAAAAATATGTAAAAAGTGTGTTGAAAAAGTTCAACATAATTGATTATAGACCCATGAAGACCCCCATGTCCACAAGTTCCAAGTTATTAGCGCTTTAGTGTCCTAGGACAAAAGAGGAAGCTGAAGAGATGACAACATTCCATGCAAGCGCAATTGGGAACTTGATGTATTCCATAATTTGCTCCTGTCCAAATATTGTATAGACAATGGGATTATTAAGTAGATATATGTCAAAAATCTTGGGAAAGAGCATTGGATGACAAAAAATGGGTGCTTCATTTTGCAGTACATCTAACTTTGGGTTATGTTATGAATGCATGAAAAGCTCAAAGGGATAAAAAGCATTGGAATTGAAATGTCTTGTGGATGTTGATTGGGGATGTGACATTAATAGCAAAAGGTCAACCGACGGATGTGTTGTTTTCTTATTAAACTAATTTGTGAGTTGGATAAATAAGAGACATGACACAATTGCATTATCTACTATTTATGCAGAGTACATAGCCCTTACTCATGTGGCTAAGGAAGTGATATGGCTGTGCATATTGTGTAAAGAGTTTGGTTTAGTATTTTATTCTTGGCTAAGAATCTTGGATTTTATGCAAGAATAAAGCATACCGAGTGTCATGATATCACTTCATCCAAGAGAAAGTGGAGTAAAAGATTGTAATGCTAGAGAAAATTGACACACTGATGAATAATATAGTTTTTTGAGGGAGAAGAATACTAATAGTGCCAAAACTTTTGTACGACATTCACTAGAGTGCTTAATTTTTTTTTTCACTTATTTGAGTGTTACAAATTTGAAAATCATTCACTTGAATACTAAGTCCGATTTGCTTTGCTAGAAAATCCAATGTGGGCACTGATCGTCCGACATGGTGACGCCATTGTGACATGGACAATTTTTTAATAATAATAATAATAATTATTATTATTATTATTATTATTATTATTATTATTATTATTATTATTATTATTATTATTATTATTATTATTATTATTATTTTATAAATTTTTGGCTCCTTTCTTTAGAGTTGGCAGGGTCACCAACGACCCTCACCAGCCACAAAACTCTTGCCCACATTGGGCACCCTAGGCTGCGAAGGCTTTGGGTGAGGCTATCAGGGCCTCGTTGGCTATTAACAAGATCGCAAGGGCCCTCGCTAGCTTTGGGTGGCCACAGGTGACGCTGCCTCGCCTAGGGCTAGCAAGGTTACGATGCCCTTGTCCATGGTCTTCATGGCTAGATTTGGGCATGGGCCACCTCGACCTCACCTCGAAGGCCTCGGGTGAGGGCTTTGCACCCTCATCGGCCGCAGGCAACGCCGAGCATTACGACCTCACTAGTTGTTGGAGAGGGCATCACAGCCTTGCTAGTGGCCAGTGAGTCCTCGACAGCCTCACTGAGCGCCTTTGCAGCCGAGGGTGAGGTGCCTTCACCCAAGCTGGGTGAGAGTTTCGTGGCCAACGTCGGCCCTAAAGAAAAAAAGAAAAATAAAAATAAATACAAAAAATTCAAAAAAATAAAAAATTTCATGTAGGATTTTTGATCAAAAGTGGCACTGAAGTGAGTGATTTTACTCTGATGTGGTACTCAAGTGAGCGAAATAATTTTTTGGCATTCAACTGAGCACATACGAAAGTTTTGACACTTCTAATATTCTTCTCCCATAAATTTGACCAAGGCAATGGGTGTAGAAAAGTTTAAATGGTGTACAAATGTTGAATTTAAAAAGAATGTCTACTATTCACTAGAGGTGAGTATGGTTCCAAGTAGAATTTGGAACTTAAGAACCGGACCGATGGAAACTTGTTGGTTCTAGGTTCCAAGATATATAGGGTAGATTCTATGTTCCAAAAAATGATTAACTTATTTCGACAAGTAGGTTCCAAGTTCTTAATTGAAGGAACTTGGAACTTGTATTCTATAACATGTAACTTGAAATCTAGAATAAATTTTAATGTTTTTCTTAATTCATATGGTCATGTGATCTTGCGATATTTCATATTGTTCAAAATTGAGAGTATAATCCGGAAGTACTATTTTGAGTTTTCATTTTATGACTAAGACTTTTATTTTATTAATATTTATATTTTCATGTATTTTTATGGTCAATAAATTGTAGCAGCAAGTGGTAATCAATGAGAGTTTTAATTTATCGCAATCGTTTAATTAATAATATAAGTGGAACATGAGTAGACCTTGAAACCGATCTTGGAACCTGTAACATGATAGGTTTCAGGTTCTAAAATTGAGGAACCTATTCCAACGGATAGGTTCTAGGTTCCATATGGAACATCTACGGTATTTAGAACCACTCACCCCTAGTATTCACAAAGTGGGAGAATGTCAGGGTGTCATTCATACTCCTTATCCATTATGTAGGGGCAATACCCCCGTGATTTTAGAAAGCTTTTATAGTTTGAGCTCATAATTGGTAATTTGAACTTGGGTTCATGAATAGTCATTAAACATATATATTTTGCTTGGATATAAATATATTCTATTTCTCATATTTTATTGGTGGTTTAGGTTTGGACTCATGAATAGCTATTGGATGTATATATTCCTTTTGGATTCTTTCTCTTGTAATTTGAGGAATGTAATAGAGAGGTGCGAGATACTAATTACAATGGAATCTTCAATTGGACATAACCCTAGTTTAAGGATGAACTAGGATAAAATCTTGCATCTCAAATTCTTTTCCTCGCTTTTACTTTCAATTTTCTTTATGATTGTGTGGCAAATCCTAACATGGACACATGTAGTAAAAAAACGTAAATGCCATGTTAGCTAATGGCATGGCAGTCTCTAACCACTAAATTTTTTCTCCTGTCTATCATCATGATTAATGGCTATCTATTTCCAATTGGTTGCAATGATGAAGCCAATTGGGAGCCAAACGTGATTAACTCCTTTTCAATCCTTTATATCTGTCTCTCTGTCTCCCTTTGTTTTTCTTCCATCATAACTCATTCCCTAAAATGTGAAAAACTTGAATTTTTTAGGCAGCCTATTACTTTGAAAAACCTTCAAGTTTAGGTCCAGCCTAAATTATACCCTAAACTTTTTTTTTTCATCTCATAAAAAACTCCAATTTTAGGTCTAATCCCAATTCTATCTTAAACTTTTTCTATCTTAAAATAACCACAAACTTTTATTTGAGTCCCAAATTTGCTCCCTTTAACTCTCTTTCTAAAATTTCTCTTGAAAACTAAGAGATGAAAAACTCCAAAGCACGAGTTGTTCAAGCATACCGAATCAAGTGTCTCAAGCACAAGCTCTCTAATTGAGAGAAATGGAAGACTCCCATGTACGAGAGATTGAAGACTGAGCACAATAATCGAAGATCCCTAAGTGAAATGGAATGATGATTCTAAAAGTAAAAGCAATTGAAGAAAGTCAACCCTAATTGCTCTAGTTTTTTATCCAAATTTTAGATACAATAAGATGTCATTTGAGCTGATATAAAAATTCATATTCAGAGAGCATCTCCTTGAATATGAGATTTGGGAAAAAAACTAAAGTAATGATGTAAAAATATCTCATCACTAAGGCAATTTTGGACAGAGGATTAGTGGAGTTAGATATGAGAATTAATTAAAAGTTGATAAATTTTTATGTGACAAAAAAAAAGTTTAGGATAAAGTTTGTGATTTTTTTATGAGACAAAAAAATTTCAGGGTAATGGACCTAAAATTGAAGGTTATTTATGAGATTAGAGTTAAAGTTGGATTTTTTTCTAAAAAAGATATTAGGCCATTTTTAAGCTAGAATCTGGGTAATTACTTATAAGAAACCTTTTAGCAGAAGCAGAATGGAAGCAAATCGTCTTCCCACTCTTTTCGCCTCTCCTATCTTCTTCTCTCTCAGAAATTTCTTTTATACAGGGGCATGCGCGCTTGTAGTTTCATTTCTCATCTTCTTCGACACAGAAAACCCGACACCCCAAAAGACAAAAGCAGAAGAAGAGAAGAGAACCTTGATCATGAGTGTGTGGGTGGCTTCCTGAGCTTGGCTTTGGGCTGCTTCGTCCTGGTCCTGGCGGTCGCACCACATGCAGCCCATGGCTTGAGCAGCAGTTCGACGCTCGGTGTCGGCAGCGGCACTGTTGCCCCTTCAGCTACCGGGGGCATATGTGCCTCATCTATCACGATACATGGTTACCAATGCCAGGAGTTCGATGTAACTAAGAGCAGCTCACAAAAATCTTAAATCTTGATTAGCTTCATCTATTAGAATGAGATTGAGGTAGTATCTTCGGATGTTTGAGAAGAGAACATAATAAATAATGCGTGTAACACTGATTTCCTTGGGTATGTTCTGTTTCAGGTGGTCACTCAGGATGGATACATACTAAACGTGCTAAGAATACCAGAAGGCCGAGCTAAGGGTGGTGGCCGCGGTGGCGGCAATAAGCAGCCACTCCTAATACAGCACGGTGTCCTCGTGGTGAGCGCAACATTCGCAGGCTGGAAGACCGCCGGACTCGTTCATTTGTGCTGCATACGCAGTATTCTTTCGATAGCGCAATTGGCTAATGTCCAATCGATAGGAGAGGCGTTAGACTTTTGAACTTGCTCATCTTTTCTCCATCTAGTTGTTCGAGAAAATATTGTGTAGGCTAGCCCTTCCATGTCATCATGGGGCTGGCCCACAATGACACATGACGCAACATGTCGTCTAGGGTCCCACCATACTCTCTCTCTCTCTCGTCCTTCTCTCTCCTCTCTGTGCTGACTTTGCTTTTCTTCTCTCTCCTCTTTGTGCTGCCACAGCCACGGAGCTTGACCTTGAGTAACAGGGGTCGCAAGCTCGTGCTCAAGCGACCATGGCTGCTTTGACCAGAGCAGTCGCAAGAAAAAAGAAGAAAAGCAGTTAGCATAGAGGAGAGAAGGACAAGAGAGATCACAAGAAGAGAGAGAGAGAGTGTGATGGGATTTACAACGCCACCAACACTAGGGGTGAGAATGGTCTATCTAGCCCAAGGATTAACTGTATAATGTTGATTTCCAATTTTTAGGACCGAAAATCAAACTAATCATATGAATTCGATTTGGTTGTTTCAAGGTGAACTTAGGACGGATCAATTTTTTTTTTTCATTATTTTGTATTTTTTAAAGAAAAATACTTTTTCAAATTACATATTTATCAATAATGTGACATTGAGTACCCAAACTATAAACATTGGAATATATCAAACATAAATCTAAGATAAGATAACAATAGAAATCTTCATTTGTAATTGTTGAGCTGCATGTGTGGGGTGGGCCAAGAGAAGTGAGTGATTTCATTAGGCGAGCTATGCTTGTGAGGTGAGTGAGGAGAGGATAGAGGTAACTGGATAGAGGTAAGTGGTGAGGAGAGCGAGGTGAGCGAAGAGAGGCAAAGGACTAGTGAAGCTGAGGTGAGCGAATAGAGTGAGGCGAGCAAAGGGGTTTCTATTTTATTTTATTTTTATTTGGTTGAATCTAGGCTTGGTTTTTACCTTCTAATTTACACGGTAGACCGCATAAGAAAAAATAAAGGTGGAGGCACTAGGGTTTAGAGAAGACAAAAATATGTAATAAATTATATATAGTGGTGGTCCAATACCAACCTTAAAGTCTTAGGATCAATGAGCAATTTGCACAATGCATGATTTGGTAGTTTCAAGATCGATGATCGACCCAATCCTTTTAGAAACTAGACCAAGACGGCCAAAACTGGTAGGGTTGAGCAGTCTGTAGGGTATGCTCACCCTATGGGGTGCCTATTGAATGGGCCAATCTTAAGATGACGTGAAGGGGCCGGTCTACAAGATCTTTTTCTTTATTTTCCTTTTTTAGGTCCCGGTCATAACTCCCGCTAATACTTCCTCAATGAAGAGGTTGCGGGAGAGTAAGGCCCCGCATGTTTTTATTTCTGAAAAATGTTCCTGGAACACTTTTTTTGTTTTTTCGTTCTTAACGAAAAAAAAAAGAATAGAAATGCGTTTGGTTGCGTTTCTATTTTTTTTTTTTGTTCCCGGAACACAAAAAGAATGGAAACGAGAAACAAAAAAAAAAAATTGTTTCTTGTTCCAGAAACAATTTTAAAGAAACGCTTCTCTTTTCTTCTTCTCTCTCTTCTCTTTTCTTCTTCTTTTCTTCTTCCTTTTTCTTCTTTTTTCTTTCGCCGTCGCCGGTCTCGGCCATGGCGGCGACCGGCCGTCGAGGGCCGGGACGACCGTCGAGGGTCGCGACCTCGCAGAAGCGTTGCCGGCCCCGGCGAGGCTCGCCTCGCCGGATCTAGGCGAGCCCAAGCGAGCCCGGCCATGGCGAGGCTTGACCTTGCCGTGCGCGGCGAGGCCGCCGGCCCCGTCGCCGGTTGCCGAGGCCGGCGATGGGCCAAAAGAAAAAAATAAAAAAAAGAAAGGAAAAAATGAAAAATAAAATAAAAATATTAAAAAATTAAAAGAAAAAAAAAAAAGGATAAAATTTACCAAACGTATTTTGTTCATTTTTTATTTTCGGAACAAGTTTACTAAACGCGTTTTTTTATTTAAAAATTGTTCCGGAACAGAAATACTTTTTTTATTTATATTAGGGAACAAAAAAAAGAACAAAAATAAAAACATGCAGCCCCAAAGACCCAAAAATCATTAGCTGAGCGGGAGTCCTCTCCTTGACCACATGGTCTCCGAGTGGCAGAGCCATGTTTTCAGGAACGGAGCCGAAACTTGTCCAGTCTTTTAGAGCATGAAAGCAATACTCTTTGTTTGAGCAGAGGATAAAAAGTGCAAAGAAGATGAATTTTATCATCACGTCCTTGTTAACTTCAACACATAGAAACTCGAAAAGAAAGCACGCCACATGTGTCACGGTACCTGAACTCGTATGTTCGAAATTCGGTGTTGACACGAGGCTCAGTGTCTCTCGCCCAAATGGGATTGGTGACTTTTTGTACTTGTGGCTATATTTGAGTTCCTTGAAGTTTGCAATCTAGTGTGTGTGTGTCTCTCTCCACATCTCCCCTTTTTCACTTCCTTTAAAAATTGAAGAAGAGAATTAGATAGAAAAGACTTATCTTTTTAAAGAAAAAGAAAGATTATCCTTTTAAAAATTGAGGAAAAGACCATCAAAAATTCAAAATTTTGTCCGAAATAATAAATTTACCCCAAAAAAAAATTTCACATGAAAAATCCAAAAATTTACAAATTGTGATACATTTACCCTCACCAAGAGTATTTTCGTCTTAATTTTTCTGTTTTTCCTTTCTTCTTCTTCTTCTTCTTCTTCTTCTTCTTCTTCTTCTTTCTTTCCTCCGCCGATCATGACGGAGCCGGCGGAAAGAAGCCGGCTTCCGGTGAGGGTCGCCCTCACGGTGGCTAGGCTAGTTAAGGATCTAGCAAGGGAGGCCTCGCCCAACCTAGCCAAGGGCAGCCCTCACCGACGCATGGTGAGGGCAAATCGGCTCCACCATGGTCGATGGAGGGAAGAGAGAAGAAGAAGAAGAAAAAAAATTAAAAAGTAAAAAGACTAAAATGCCTTATAATTTATGGTAAATGTGTCATATAGATAGAAATTCAGGATTTTTTGTGTTATTAAAAAAAAAAAGTTTGGAGTAAATGTGTAATGGTTGGCAAAGTTCGGGATTTTTCATATCACAAAAAAAAAAAAGGTTTTTAGTAAATTTGTCACTTTGGACAAAGTTTGGGATTTTTTGTAATTTTTTTCCTAAAAATTATGGTTGATCAATGTGATTAGCCTCACCTACGAGTTCAAAACAAAGCAAAGCTTATGTGCCAACTCTCTTGTAATAGAACGGGATGTTTGCACCATAACAAAAGTGAGGCTGCAGCGACGTGCCAATTATTTCTAAAGTGAAATCTTTGCTTGGGGGACCTTTAAAGTTGAAGAGCACATGTTCAATGTGTAAAAAAAATATTGAGAAAAATAAGTTTCTAAACATTTGGTCTATCTAGGGACATGAATTTAAATTTCATTTGAACTACTGAAGGTTCAATTTATTGAACGGAACAAAGATTTAAATTTAAAATTTTCAACTTTTGAATTTTCTGGTTTGATATTTATATCCTACAGGAGCTTTAAACTAGTGATTTAGCAAACGACACGTGTCCCTAGACCCACTTAAGTATATTACCTAGAAAACCCGATGGGCAATCCTTTGTGCCAATAAATAGACAAAAAAAAAAAAAAAAAAACCCTTATGATCACGCTGCTTCGTGGCATGGCACGCCAGGGCCCCAATGTTTAGGTTTAAAATTTGAAAAAAAAAAAAAAACATATATTTTAGGAAAGATGACTTCAGCACAAGTTTAAGAGGGAAACGGGGGAAAGGCTATCCTTACCCAATGGGGTGGTGAATGGCGACTTTTACATCGACTTTTATCCAATCAAATATTAGAAAAATAACTTAGAAGATGGTGGGCAACACCAAAGAAAGATCTCTCGCTTAGCATTAGTAAAAGAGAATGCCTATCGCTCTGGGATTTGGAACAAACTAGAAAAAGTTAAAATTCATGAGAGACATCGGATAATGTCCAGGGAGGATAGCGGCTGATGTCTTGCCTTGTAGAGCTAATCTGGGTTGACTATTTCACATCCCAAACCCTTCCTGCCAATTGTTGGAAACTTAGAGGAAAACTCAATCCATCTATTCATATCTTACCCGTTGGCCCGGTGCCATTGTGAGGAAATGAAAACTCAATCCATGTATTTACATCTTACCCCTTGGCCTGGATTTTATAGAGATAAAGCCCATAAGGTATCAACTTGTCTACTTGGAATTTCGTATCATTAGAGAAGATGGTTAACTACTTCCTTGACCCAAGACAAATTGCACAATGAATCAGCTTGGACTATAAACTCTTCGCCCTTTATGCAACAATTCTTTGTATTAGAACGTGGTGTTATAGAAATACCACACTACACGCTCAAGCAGCTCCAAATACTTTCTAGGCAATCAAGCTAGTCTTCCAAGAGTTCATGGAATTTTTGAACAAGTCTAGGAAAGAGACCATATTTGAGATCAATTCAAAAGCCGATTCTATAAAGGAAACGATAGACACTTTGCTCCATCATAGATCAAGGGTTGAAGTTTAATGCAAATAGTGCATGAAAAGATAAGGAGCAATATCTATTATTGTACGATTAGCTAGCGGCTCATTTGTCTAAGCTTGGACAAGAAGAGGAAGATGGAACTCTATAGGGGAAGTTGAAGCTACAGCTCTTCTTTTTGCTTGCAATTATGCTTAATCCCTTAACATTTGAACAAGGGTTTTTAAAGGTAACTGTAATGTCTTAATTGATACAATCCATCAAAAAGGTCTTTACTCTTGAAGTATCTAGCTTTTCATAGCAGGTTTCCGCCTCCTACCTCAACACAATCTATAGTGGAGTTTGGCGTGGATTTGTATAATCAACAATAGAGCAGCTCATGTGCTTGCAAGTTAGGCTTTTACTTAAATAGGAACTTCTTTTCCTTATTAAAACCTCCTTTCTAAAGTTAAAAATATTATCTTAGTACAGTTTTCTTTTAATTTATCGTTCCAACGTAGGTGGAAGATGCTATTTGTAAAGTTTTGTCTGAAATGAAAAGTTTAATCTAGCACATAAAAAGGATTAAAAAAAAAAAAAAAAAAAACAGGTGCTTCGTGGATTTGTATAATCAACAATAGAGCAGCTCATGTGCTTCAAATTTATGTAGAAGACGGACACGCATGACACGCGACACGCGACACGACACGACACGACACGCGATACGTCGATTTTTTTAAAAAGTAGAGAATTTCGACACGTCCGACACGTTATATATTAAATAATTTTTTATTTTTAATTAATTTAACTCAAATTCACAAATAAATAAATAAGAACTTATAATAAATTTGCACTATTTATTCATAAAAAAATTTAAAAAACATATTCATACGTGTACATATTTAAAAATATATTTTTTATTTTAACAAAAATTATTTCCCCTCAAATCCTCTCAAATCCTCTCTTGTCGTTTCTCTCTCCCCCTCTTTTCCCACGCCACCACCCCCAAAATCCTCCCCTTCGATTTCTGCGATCTGCCCCCACTCTCTCTCTCCCCCTCACCTTCCCCCTACGCCCACTTGCTCCCTGCGCCCCCCATCAATCACGCCCAGCCCCCTCAATCTCTTCCCCTTTTCTCTCTCTCTCTCTCTCTCTCTCTCTCTCCCTACGCTACCACCTGCTCCCTGCGTCCCCATCACCTGCGCCCCATCAATCGCCCCCATCCCCTCGGTTTCTTCCCCTTCTCTCCTCTCTCCTCTCCCCCTCCCCCTCCCCCCTCCCTTTCCCCCACGCCACCATCTGCTCCCTGCGAGGCTGTGCCCCCCATCACAATCCTCTCCATCCCCGTTCTTCCCATCCTCTCTTCCCCCCCTCCCCCACGCCACCACCTTCTTCCCGCCACCTCAGGTTCTTCCTCACGATCTTCTCAACTCTTTCGGTCGCCACATCACTGTCGCCTCCGCCCTTCCTCCTTCGCAGCAGCTGCAAGCTGTAGCCTCGCGGCGAGGCCCTCGCTGCCGGCCCTCCATCGCTCAGTTTATGCTCTTCCTCTCGCCGTCGCGGTCTCACCTCCGCTTCCTCGGCCTCTTCCTCGACCTCACCTCTCTACCCACCATCGTCTTCTTCAACAATCTTTCTCGGACACGCGTGTCGAAGCGTGTCGAGAAAAGTTGACCACGTGTCGGATTTCTCGACACGCGTTGACCGCGTGTCGGAACGTGTCGGAGCGTGTCGGACACGTCGACACGTGTCGGACACGACTCGGAAGGCTCGGCAACGTGTCCGTGCTTCATAGCTTGCAAGTTAGGCTTTTACTTAAATAGGAACTTCTTTTCCTTATTAAAACCTCCTTTCTAAAGTTAAAAATATTATCTTAGCATAGTTTTCTTTTAATTTATCGTTCCAACGTAGGAGGAAGATGCTATTTGTAAAGTTTTGTCTGAAATGAAAAGTATAATCTAGCAAATAAAAAGGATTAAAAAAAAAAAAAAAAAAAAAAACAGGTGCTTCGTGGATTTGTATAATCAACAATAGAGCAGCTCATGTGCTTGCAAGTTAGGCTTTTACTTAAATAGGAACTTCTTTTCCTTATTAAAACCTCCTTTCTAAAGTTAAAAATATTATCTTAGCATAGTTTTCTTTTAATTTATCGTTCCAACGTAGGAGGAAGATGCTATTTGTAAAGTTTTGTCTGAAATGAAAAGTATAATCTAGCAAATAAAAAGGATTAAAAAAAAAAAAAAAAAAACAGGTGCTTCCCTTGCATCAAGGCGTGTGACCGTTAAAGCCAACACACTCCTTTTCGTCCTTTATTCTCACGCAAATGGCCACCGCCGACCTCTCTCAGATCTCTCTTTGAAACGCCATCGATTGTCCATCTCGTAATCGAGCTCTTGGTCCCTGAAAGACCCGGAGATGGCGATAGCAAAGCACAATCAGTTGAAGAGGGTAGTGTCCGACGACATACTAGTGAAAAAGCTCCTGATGCATCTCCCACAGGAGTGTCGATTTTATGTTCACGGTTTGTGCTTGTGTCGTAGCAAGTCAAGTATGTACTATCTCAAATAAGTTCAACCCATATACTACCTACTCAATAATCCTCAAACTGAACTATCGATCGGCATAATCTCAGAGCAGCTAATTACAGGTCTGTTCTACTTCAAGTCCGTTGGGACGAACAGTAATGGGACGAGCAGTAATTTGGCTATTCATTAGTGAAGCCTTGTGGTGTCGGCGCCAAGCCATCTGGCCCATGAAGCGGCGCAATGGAACCCAAATCAGGGGCGGGTTTAGACGAAAACTATTTTGCTAAACACTAAATAATTGATTGAATTCATGCTCCTGGACTTTGTTTCTTTTACGAAAAATGAAAATTTTGAATTTTTTTTTAAACGATTGATTTACTTGAAATTATTACTCAATTGAAAATATTTTCATCATAAACAAAAATTTTCGTAATATATACCATCATTTTTATAAAATTTCTTTTTAAATCATCCAATTTTCACGTCTCTAAAAAAATTCGTCCCATCTCAAAGACCCGATCACAAGTCGGTGCGGAGCGTCCACGACCCGATTTAACCAACCCAGGCCGCATCCCCAAATAATTCTCTCTCGAATCGGAGGGTCCCCGACTGAGAATCTCCAGAACTGAGCCGAGCGTTCGCATTTTAATGGAAGCATCTTCCACGAGACGAAGAGCAAACGAATTGCAGACATCCAATCGCAGCGATAAACAACGACACATCGAAACATACAAGAGAGAACGAAGAAGAAGAAGAAGGAACTCTCAGATTAGCATTTTGGCACGTTCCTCATGGCGACCCACAACCCATGTCGGGATTCGATCAAAATCGAACCCCGCACGGTGCGCATTATTCGTTGCGGGTCGCTCTTGCCGAAATCTCTCTCGTCATCGAGTCCCCGAATCAACAAGCACAAAAGTCACAGAGAGTGAAATGAAAGGAAAGAAAAGAAAAGAAAAGATTCACGGACCCCCCGGATTTCCTTGATCCTTAGTAACTCCACCAGAAGATCCAATTGATTTTGTGAATGGACGGAGAACGCGCAGATCAGACTATGAACCTTTGCGTCGACGACGGGCGCTGGCGAGAGTGTGAGTTTAGGGTTTCGATTTATATACAGGTGCCATGACTAATCCCGCGACCCCAACCCCTTTAAAGGGCCGGGGCTTATGGCCCAACTATCACGGGCCAAGCCCAATTTGGGCATAATAGCCCAGGGAATGTATCCTTGTGCGTTGTGACCTCGAATCGAAGCAAAACATCGGTCTTGAATTGGATTCTCGACCCGACCAAAACCCTAACAAGAACATATCGAATCCCATGTTTCGGTGTCCTTTTAAGGTTCGGATTGATTTTGAGCAATTGACACGAATATGGACTTTTTGAGAAATATACCAAGATTTGGATATCGAATTGGTTCAGGTCACCCCTTTTTTTTCGAATGGGATATATATATGACATGCTCAAATCAAATTTGGGACAGGATAAATTCATTGAATCGAGTTCGTGCGTTGATATTGATGATATTCTTTATCACCAAAGTTTTTGGAGATTATGCAAATCGTTATCGAAAAGGAAAACATGGACGAGAGAAACACGTACCTTTTGCAATTTCATGACTTTGGACCTAATTTGCTCGTCAATAGGTGAACGTCTACGCATGTTGAAGGCGCGGTGACTAAAGACTATGACCAAATTTTTTGGTCAAAGTTATCAACTTTTCATTAATAGCTTGAAGAAAAAGAGCCCACTAGCACGATCTGATGATATAGCAGATCTTTAAGGGCCTGCAGAGGGCAGACCAATTAGTTCTCAGGGAGGACTTTTTTCTTGTGGGTCTTTACTATCCAGTTAGTCACATTATTCGTGGCCCTATTACAATTGACTAGCTTTAAATTAAAGAAAAGAGAAACCAACTCAAGAGTTTCGCCGATAAGTGTCCGTTCTTCTTGCGGTAACTTATCTGACGACTTCATACTTCTCACTAAATTAAGACAATTGGACTCCAAAGTAAGGAAGAGAGACAAACTTTAGAGTTTCCACCATGGCTAAGGTTTCTACTTGCTCGACGGAGGAGATAAGGACGATCTTTGCGAAGCCATCGATTGAAATCCCAAAGGACTAGAAAAATACATAGGCAATTGGTCATTCGTATGATCTAGGGTGGTGCGTTGCATTGACATTCACTTTTATTTCTCCTCTTCCGGAGGAATCCAAATACCCACAATTGAAGACTCGGTTATGTGGTCAGTAGGAAATGGTGAAAACATTGGCATTAGGGGAATATAAACAAGATTAATGAGCTCATTCTCCAACACTTCCACATGCGAAGAAATATCATCAACTTTCCATGTTTATTTCTAGCAATTGCCTAAATGTCCACACGCTCAATTTATACTGATCTCGAACTCAAATCAAAACATCTCCCTACTCAAAGTAAGCTCAAGGGCAAAACTTGCAATGTTGTAAGTAGAGCATTACCCGATAGACGTGGAGGATGAACGATCTCCCTACACCTGAGGGAATTAATCAAGACGAAGATTCAGACACCTAATTTAAAGTAACTAAAGCCCCGCTCTCATTTCCCACTGCCACGCACCCTCCATGAAAACATTAATAAAGCATCGCCATGATCGTGATTGTTCTCGACACCTCACCCTCCAATGCTCGAGGACGTGGCAATGGGCCAAAACGGCATTGATTTTGGGCAGAGAGCTCGAATCAGCCATTGCCATCATTGTCAACTCGAGAAACAGGAGGAGGCACGAGGAAGAACGATTGGGGAAAGTGGGAGATGATTGGCCTTGATGGATGGACAGATGCTATAGGAATAGAGGAGATTCGTGTTCGTTCTTTTAAGTTTTTTCTTTTGCAGGAAGCCCTTGTGGATTTCGGGGAGTGGGTCCTGATCATCAACCCCCACTAATTTGAAAGGACTTTGGGTCAACAACATTTCTCATGGCGTATGGACCAGATCCATGATTGCTGTCCGGGCCCATGAATGCTTGGAGAAACGTAGATCAGATCAATTATTCAGAGGGTCGTGTTGGGCCTCGGGTTATCTCCTCCCCCCGTCAAACCTGCTCCTGGGGGAGTTCACGAAAAAGTCGCCTGTCTTTTCTTTGCTCCCCTCGGTGCTCATGATTGTTTTGACCTACCTTTCCTTTTTCAAAGACACTTAAAAAGGAAAAGAATATCTCCTAATTTTCAGCCGGGTTTTCACGATACTATTCTAATCGCTTTCTTCTGCTCACACGAAATGTCCAATTAAATTCCTTTTGCATAAGCATGGGCGCTATGATTAAGACTTACCATCGCAAAATAACAAGACTTCCTTAAGCTCATTATTGAGATGGATTCCAAAATTATTATCGAACTTATTAACCAAGAGAAAGTAGTAGATAACACTGGACCAATACTAATTAAGGACATTAAAATACTATTAAGCTCTCATTTTATTTTTTGAGAAGGCAATTGATCTGTTGATGTGCTTTGCTAATATTGGTATAACAAAGCATTTGGATATTATACTCTACTTGCAGCCTCTTAGAGAATCATCTCATGTTTTGGTTAGTAATAAAGTTGGGATTGTAGACTTTAGGTGTTAATTTTTTTTTTTTAGTTTTGTACCTTCCATTATAAATAATAAAAAAATCCTTTTGGCACCAAATTCAACTAGATCCAGCCAATTAGTGCTACTGTAGCCATGTATTGCATTTCTCGTGGCCATGTTGGGCTCTGTTATTATTAGGGATAATTAGTTTCCAGTCTGGTTCCACCTAGGAATTGAAAACCCGAACGAGAGGACCGGTTCTCAATTTTTGGGATTGGGAATCAGACCAAACCGACCTAAGACCAAGAACCAATTACTTAGCAAAAAAAATAAACAATTAAGAAAAATAAAAGAATTCTTACTATTTTCAATTTTTATTGTTATTTTAAAGAAATTTAAAAAATATTTATTAAAAAAAAAGTGTCAATCCCCGATACTTCAGTCCAGTTCCCTCCCAAAATTGAGAATTAGACCGATAATCGCTGGTTCCATTTTTATGGAGCTGAGAACCAGACCAGTCCCTCCAATAAATCGAACCAAACTGACTTGTTCGTTCTAGTCCGAGTAGTTCTCGATTTGGGCGGTCCGGCGTGTTCACCTCTAATTGTTATTGTCCTCCTTGGTTACCCCTCAAGAACCCGGCCTCTCCTAGGGTTTCTTGTTGTACAATGAAGGCATCCCCATGATGGGTATGTTTGGCATCTGCCTCTCCATCCTAGTAGACCCAATTAACATCGATTACATGCTAGGTCTTTTGGGAGAGAGGATAACTAGGATGGATGCACCACGTGATAGCGATGACACGATATTGTCGACTAATCACCATTGCCCGTTTTATCCACGAAACCTATCTATTCAACGCCATGAGTGCACGCAACTCACTTTTCAATTTCAACCGAACTACCAGCGATACATCCATCACATAAAATATCTTCAAATCACCCGGCCTATCAATTTCTGGTGTATATACCAATAAGCTTAATAAAGTAGGATGTGCCCTATTGATTTGGTGGTTGTGGTCATCATTGTGGATGGAAAAATACTCATCCATTGACCTCAGTAAGCTTTGACTCGATCATAATGCAACCGGCCATTTAATTATTTAATTATGGCAGGTGACAACCATAAGGAGCCACCACGCACGCACCATTTACTAAATTGCCGCAACATTAAAATCTCACAAAGCTACGTACGTGCCACGATATGTGATGCCCCAAAAAAGCGCCTCTGCCATGAATTGACCCACAAGTTATGCCCTACGTGCGTGGAGGCCTCATCGACATTGATTGGCATTAGGTCAAGCTCCCATTTAATACGGCCATGCTTCCTCACGCTTCCCTCCTTCTTCTTCTTCTTTTTTTAAACGCAAACTCTTTTCCAAGAACCATATAAAAGAAAAGAAGGAAAGAAAACCAAGCGATCGTGCGAGGGATTCTGTACTCGACGCATCCTTGCATCATACACAATCATAATAAAATTCATTAATTAAGTCCTCTCGATCCATTGGTTAAGGTTGCTGCATATGAGGTAACCAAATATCTTGCCTCGATCAATCTCAGCAGGACATCCAGGGCCTTTCTTAAGTACAATTAGCGAGGGGGTCGCGAATCTCGGGAACGCAGAATACATAGTGATTAAAGATAATGCGTCCGTACTATCGTCGGAGCAAACGGCGGTGAATCTAGCAATGATGGTTTGACCGGAAGCGAGAGAGCTTCGTTTTGCTTCGGTTTCCCACCTCCACGTGTTTTTCGGGTGGTCCTAGGGACTCCATCGGGCCGCGTTTCGTGCTTCCCGAAGCGGGTTGCTTCTTTCCTCAGTAGAATCCATCCGTTCTTAAAGCTCAATTAACATGCCACATTATGTATATTAATTGAAAGGGTATATCAAAAGAGCTGACAGCCAATTTAGCTCGAAATTCACGGTTCCACCGGTGAATTTTTTAAATTTGAGCAGTTCGTGAGGAATGAAGAGGAGGTGCTTTATTGTATATTATTCTTCGAGTTTTCCAAAGTGGTTAATGCGATTGACATGACTATTTCAAAGGCGAAAATGTCAGCGAAAGTGTATTTGTTGAATATTCTTTGAAAAGTTTGTGACGATTTATTTTGAATTTATTTATAGTGTTATGGTGGTGGTGAGATTAGAAGGAGATCTAAGCCATTTTTGGAAAAAATAAAAAAAAGAAAGTTTTTTGATCATTTTTGTTTCTATTTGAAATATCTGTGGTTGAATCGTAGTTATGTGGCTTTATAGTGAAACACACCCATGTTGGATTTCTCATTTGAGTTTACTTCGAGAAATACACTCATAGAGAGATCTCCACCTATTTTTGGCCAATAAACGGAGGTCCTTAATCATTCCAATGAATTGAAAAAACGGGTGTCAAATTCTATTGCCTTAATCAATACTTTTTCTCAATATGGGAATAGAATTATAGTAATTTGTTTCCCTGTAAACTTACTTAATTTGAAATCAGAAAAATGGGCTCGAAACAAAAATAAAAATCTGCAGTCCCAAACCAAGTTCCTGCATGTGGTTTTCAACGAAACATCGAGACATTAATGTCAGCATCTTGAGCATGCTCCTCCTTTTCTAGGCCCAATTGGAAAAAAGGAAAGAAAGACATGATAGGGACAACATAAAATCATAAGGTGAGTGGTCCAAAAAGATAATGTGCAAAAAAGTGGATGAATAATATGTCAAATGGATTGCAGCCACAGGCGAACCGGTTCAACGGGTGGTCCAACCGGGGTCAGGACCACACCGATCATTGGTGAACTTGAAAATTTTCCAGAAATATAATAAAAAATTCGGAAAAAATTTCGATTCAAATGCCACCATCATGTTTTTTTTTTTTAAATAAATAAATAAATAAAAATTTATAATGCGACATATGGGGAAATTGATGATTCAAAAGCTGTGCAAAAGCGTTTTGGTGTGAGGACGACACACCAACTGATGGTCCCCGCTTGGAATAGGATGTGTGATGTTTACTGGTTAACTATATGTATAGGATCACATACGTTTAATATATAACATTATATATATGTAATGAATGCTCCGAGATGATGCTCTTTTAGAACTTTTTTTTTAAATGGTTACTCTGAATATGCAAATATGAATAAAAGAGGCAAATTTACATTTCTTTAGCTAAATGGATAAATATAAAGCTAATCTACGATCTTCATCCCTAATTTGAAAATGAAAACTTTATCCTACTTTTATTTAACCTCATTGTTCTTGTTTGCTGTAATACTTTTAGACGGAAAAATAAAAAAGACTTTAAGATTCCGTTTATTTTGCAAAAAATAAATAATTTGGAAAATATTTTTATAAAAATGATAGCTCATGTCACGAACGAAATATACTTTCATCATTTATGAAAAATTTTAGACATATTTTTAAGTAATATAAGCAATCACTTTTAGAAAAATATTTTCCAAATCATTCGTATTTGCTACTTCATTTGTTTTACGACAAATGAATGACTTGAATAACATTTTTCCAAAAATGTTATATGACTTACAAAAATGATGGAACAAGAAATATTTTCAATGTTCGCGAAAATATTAAGATATAAATTGTTACCGATAATGAAAAAAATTTATTAACCATTTATTTCAAATGGTAAAAGTGATCTTTTCTAGAAAAAATTCTCGAATCCCATTCATTTTCCATCAGGCAAACAGAGTCTAAAAGGTATTACATAGGCAGAGTGATTTCTTATAGAAAAACCATGGCAATTACAGGCATGTGTCGTGATCTTCAAAAGCAAAATAAAAATTTTGTCTCGAAATTTGACATTTAGTGGCAAAATCATGTATTGCCATAAAAAGAAAAAAGAAAAAAGGAAAACCTTTTGCCTCCGTATGTCATTATGGTGTACTGGAATTGAATGTACCGTGACGGATAAGATGAGACAAAGTCTAGAGTCTATGCGAATAATATCAAAATGGAAACATATAATTTGGTACCTGTATTACCAAATTCAAAAATTAAATATAGAAAATAAATGAAAGTTATGTAGCAAGGTACGTCCTCTGAGTTTTAATTTCTGTTTCTTCTTTGGCCCCGTTTCTGGCAGCTGAAAGGACATCTATACTACCTCCAAGTCGAAGGGACAAGAAAAAGTTACATTAATTTCATATATTTCCACTTCGGTTGGGATGGATATGCAAAACGTACAACAACAACATCATTAAATTTTGCAGAAATTGTCCGGGGCTCGCACGTGATAGAATTATCTGCTGATTCTCCATTTTAATTTGAAAAGAAAAAAAATCAGGTAAAAAATGGATATTAACCGATAAGAGAGAAAGTTGCAACTTCTAAGAGTTTTTTTTTTTTTTTAATTATAAAAAAATCTAAATCAGTATATTTGTGATAAATTAATCAAAAAATTAATTTTTTGATTATTAGAAATCCCAAATTAATACATTGATTATCATTTGTTAGTTTCCGTTAAATTGATTTAATATCATGAAAAACCACAAGTCAATAAACCTATCATAAATGGAGGGTAAAACTCGAAATGCATATATCTGTTAATTCTCATGTATAATCCAACTTAATAATTTGATGGTAAAATTTATTAAAAATCACGGGTGTATTAATAATTTAGTTTGGAGGAAATTTATTATATGGATACTAGATTGGAATTTTTCGTGATGTTAACTCTAATTCAAATTACCATCCCTCCACATGGCCGATAATCTGACATAGCAACTTGCTTGGCTGTTAAAAGTATGATGATGGCATTAGATCTGTAAAGATTATTGTGGAGGGAAGCTTAAGGGAAAGGTATTTTGGATGACTGATACAATTTCGGGGTATTGATGAGGAGGACAATAGTTCGAGATGATGATGTCTCACCGGTAAAAGTTGAGAATTTACGCGTCTACATTTCTTTGTGGAAGATCACGTTTTTCGTACGTAGAGTATCCACCCAAATCTTGGATACCTATTCAGTCCTCTCTTTCCAGCTGGAAAAAGGCAACAGGAGTATAGCCGTCGTGCCACGTCCTATGTATGAGATACTGTGGAGGCTTGATAAGGACGGAGAAATTAGGTAAAGATTAGCGTGGGCTCGTGGAGCACGTTTGAGTTAGTAATCCATGCTTTAGAAGTAAGCATTCAACGGGATTAGGATGCAGTTGTTGTCTTACTCCGTTTTGTCTCTTGCTAAATCAACGCCTAAAGAGAAGTCAAAAAGAGCAGTCATATCGTTTGAGCACGCCAACGTTTAAAATTTCCAAGTCAGACACCTAAATATGGGCGATTGCCTAAATCCAATGCTTTCATTCCGGGAGATCAAAAGGAAATTCAAGTCTGAATTTGTCAAGAAAAATTTGACATCTTCACCCTAGAAGATCATTGTGTTTACAGTAAAGCCCGAGTTTGGTGGCTCGGGATACAATAAACCATTTCATTTTGCATAAGTTTTTCGATGCATGACTTTTCAAACATGACTTATTTACTTATATCTCAATGGTACGTATAGACAGGGTAGATAGAGACAAAAAGCTCGCCGACTCGACAACACTTATGGTACGATGATTGGGTCTAGTAGTGGTGCAAGGACACCTTGCCGTGAGTAGACACCAGCGCGCATTGAATAGTCATGTAAAATCCCCCCCAAAAACAACAATAACAACAGCCGAAAAACGGTGTCCCAAGAACCGAACCAAAAAGCATATCATCGCCCGCATTATTCCGATGGCTCCTCCCACCTCGATCCACCGCAGAAAGATCTCCAATCTTTGGAACAAGGTTCGAACGGCCGCCGTCAAATGGACGTCATTAGGTCGCCGGCAGCAGCTACGTGCAGACCTTTCGCCGCCTCCGGGTCGTATCTAGCCCGCCACCGCCACCTTTCCTCCTTCCCTCTCGTCGAAGCACCCACGAAAGGGAAATCGCCTCGAGCCTCCATAAATTCGCCCCCCGATCCGTCCACATCCGACCAAGAACGAACGAGTCGGATGACAGGACGCGTTACGTAAGCCCGCGGCATGTGGGGAGAGTCGCACGGCAACGCAAAATACTTGAGGGGGGGGGGGGGGATTCGCAGCCCACATTAATGACGGCGGAAGCGTCGTCCGTGACGTCGATGTTGCAATAAATCGAAGGTGGCTTGAGCGATTGTCAGGGCCTGCTATGCGAGTGAATTCATCACGGGACTATTGAGAGCAGAATTGAATTCTTAATCAGTTATGCTTGCCTCTTTTGCCTCACCTTTCACGTCATTTTGGTGTCCTCCCATCATTAATTCATTCGATTTCTAAAGTAGGGATGATGTCATATTTATACTCGAAAAAAGTTATATTTTCAGATGAGCGAGGAAGAGGCATGGAGTGTCAAATCCAAGCTCGTTAAAATACCTAGTTGAACTTGACAGCACGTTGATCCTTTTACATATGACTTTTTAATAGTACTAAGGTTGAGTTTAGTTCAACTTTTGAATAAGTTTTGAGTGTAATACAAATGTTAAAAGGCAAAAATAAAGGGAAATGCAAATTGTGTTTAGAGTTACAAAATGATATTCAGTTCAAGTAATGTTTGACAAAAAAAAAAATTGCAATGGATTTTATACGTTTATATTTTTTTAAATTAAAAAGGGACCCAAACTCTTCATCAAAGATAGTAAAGGGCTATGATTGTAAGTGACTTAGATCCGGTACCCATGGCTGTCAGCTAAGGTCGCCTGAGGGACCTCAAGCGCCATCCTAGGCAACCATTACTTGAGGTCACAAGACCCAAGTTGTGGTCACCTGAGGTCGTGTGACCTCTAGTGAAGCTCGCTTAGGTCACAGGTGACACCTTCATCGATCTCCCTCACACGCAGAAGATGAACAATAACGAGGAGGGATAAAATCAAAAAACTAAAGAAATTTGTGAGAGTAATTTTGAAAGGAAAAAAAGTATTTTAATCTTAATTTTAGCATTATGCAGATGTTACTTCTCAAAGATAGGTAGAAGTAACATTAGGCTTTCAGTATTCCTAATGCTAGTATTTGGCCGAAAGTTATTTTAAAATACCTATCAAATGCCCCAATATTTTTTCAAGGGATTTTGAAGGTGAAAAACCTCTTAAAAAAGTCGAACCAAAATACACGGCACGTGCAACTCAGTAATTCACTTCAAAAATGAGCACGTTGTGATCTCAGCCCAAGATCATACAAGTCCTAGGAACCGAATTAGTCTTTTTATTCACGCCAATACTGACACGACGCTTCAGAAGATAGATCGAAACTGTTGTCCACTGTTGATCGCGCGCGATCCGTACAGGCCATCGCCTCGTCCTCTCGCAACTGCAGATACTGTTCGAGTTGTTTGTCCTCGATCGGAACGCACGCCTCTGGGGTCATCGGAATCGCTCGCGCGCCCCTCCTCCCTCTCTCGGTTCTGTTCCCACGATTTGACTAAACCGTTGAAGAAAAAAACCCAAAAGAGAACAAAAAAACAGCGCTCTCGGAAGAAAAAGCGACGGAGACGCGAAAGGACCGCACTGCTTTTCCCCCTGTTCCTGCCCGAATTTCCCTTATCCCCTCCTTTGGAAAATCGGTCTCGCCTCTTCTTTAATTGCTGTCTAATCTCGGACGTGTTCTTTCTTCCTCCTGTGCTCGTCGGGTTTCGGACATTCCTACAGTATGATACGGTACCTCGTAACACTAATTAACAAAAAGGTTGTTGAATTAATGAATATCGGTAATCTCGACAATTAACAGTGCATTTATTGCATTAATGGATCTATTCCTATTTGAATCCATTCTCTTGTGTTTTATTGAAAATTTTTGGAGATTCATCAAGAAAACGAATTTTACCTTTTGAATTTTCATATTATCATATAAAGTCCTAGTACCTTTCAGATCCATTTATTTTATTTTGTCGACTTTTGAAACCGGACCAAAGAAACCAAATAATTATGAGGATTCATCTAGACCAAAGAATTATATAGGTGCATCATTACATGTTAAGTATTATCTATTTTTACTTCTTCTTTATTTTTTTTTCTTTTAAAAAGGATTATAATCGAACAACAATCATCGATTCGGATGGAGTTGTATCTCGTGATACCCAAAGTCTTTTCCTTAATCAATCTTTGATACCTTTAGGATGGAATCCTTTAAAATAACATTGTTTCTTTTTAAGAGAAAGTAAAAACTACTCAAAACCGTCCATCTAAACTTTTTCAAAGAATGGTGCATCAAGCGGACGGAGCTCATCCTATGATCTCCCTATCTCGGGTCCACATAGATTTCATGTGAAATCCACCGCGTCCGCTGGTTCATGGCGGCGCATCCGTCGTGCTCCGTTGGCTTGCCTCGAAAGCCGTCGTGCCGCTCACATCAGTACCCTCGTCCACCAACGTCCACGCTTGAGCTTAGGGTTTGGAGTTGGACCATGGCGATGCATGCTGCACATGATTGATGGAGGCAGCGAAGTAGAGACAAGAATAAAGCGTCCGTCTTTTCGATTCCCCTTCAGCCCCCCTCTCCTTTTCTTCTCCGCCCCAAAGACAACACCGAAAGAAGATCCACGTCCAAGATCGCGTCTTAGCCATGCAACAACAACGCGATTAATCTACTAATCGTAGCCCTGCATTTTTGACTGGGGGGCCCCGTGGCGTAGCCAATCAGATCCGAGTCAAATTAAAATGGTCTCTCGAAAAACCGTTTTTTTTTTTTTTTGGCCGCATCTGTTTCTCGCACGCCTTCTTAATGATGAGGAAAAACAAACAAAATTCCAAAATGATGACACACCCTAAATCAATCTCGCACCGCCCAAGGAGTCGCGAGATTACTTGATGCTGCCCGTGATTTGATAGATCGTGGGAATGAGATGGTCCATAAGTGATTTTCCATCAATTGGCCACTCTCTCGAGTCACGTCAATTCGTTCCTAATCACCTATGTAGAATTTTGACCACTGTGTAATGAGCTGCGCTCGTCAGTTGTTATCGACCGTTCACGTTAAAACGAGTGACGAGACTTGATTGATGATGTCCTTTATAAAAGCTTTATAGTGATTTGGATATGTATTATTTAGGCTCAATGCCTTTAACATTACGATCGTATTGCCTTTTAGACGTCAACTCATCCAATGCACGTCGGTGTGTACCTCTTCATTTCAATTTAGACTTGGTATGTGAAATCTGAAACCTCAATTGCGAGGATCAGAACATGAAAGTCACGGTATGGACCCACCAACACCGTTCAATAAATGAATTATGTAGAGGATGTTGACCTTATTACATAAATGGTCATGAAGTACCTTAAAGCAATGTCATGATCAAACCAATCGATCGCCTCTTTAATGGCAAAACCATTAATTTCACTAGGGCGTTCACAGGGAGACGTGGTCGATTAGATCAAAATGGAAGCAGACAAAATGGATATATTACGAAATACAATACCACTATTGAAGACGAGGTACCACGAAAACAATCCATTTTTTTTATTAACTTGCCTCCTAACCATCAATAGGCTCGGGCCACAAAAAACCATACTCAAGTTCAATCCCTAACTCGATACTTGATATTGTTTTCTTTCAAAGAGAGTAAAAGTGCAAGATCTTTTAGCGCTAAAAGGTTCTAAAACCAGCATCTAATTAATCATCTCGAGCCCTTCGCTCCTTTCCATCCTCATTCTTGAGCATACCTAAATAACATCGATCGTTGTTGATTAAAGGGAATATTAAATTCTGCAAAAACATGATTAACTTTATACATTTCTCTTTAAAGTTGTAAGCAACATATCGCCATATTGGATGGTTAGGCTATCATATCATGTGATATCCCTGCACGCATTTCGCTCAACCCCCAATCACTCTTCCAACGTTGGCCCCCATATGTTTTTCTGATCCTAGTCTTTGAATATACCCTCTTCACGTGCAAGGGATTAGTCGTACTAATTAAACTAATTAATTCCTCCCCAAGCATCATTAATCAAACTAATCGAATCTGACGAATAGGGGAAGGCACCGAATCCACATCATTAAACAATCCCACTCCAAACATTAAACAACGTCTAGAGACTCAAAGCTCTCTTGGAGTGTCATTAATTTTTTTTTTCTTCGGAACTAAATTATCGGGTGGTGTCGCAACAAAATATACAGCAAAGTCCAAGCTAATACCACCCGAGGGGGAAAGAGAGATTCCCGGAGAACCGTGCGTGGCACTCATTAATCAAATCTCAGCTGATGAACTCTTTTAATATTGGTTAACATTAATTAAGGTTGATTAGCAGATAGAAAAACCCACTTTACGTGCAAAACAACTCAGCCCATGACGACTTATTTTATCCCAATTAAGATAATATATTCATCTTTTTCCATATACCGACTCTCACCCCTAAATTTCTGAGCAGAAATTCGGAATATTTTAATGGGGGAAAATAGCTTCTGCAGTTTCGTCAAAGAAAAATAACGATCATTTCTTTTTAAGCCACCGAAAAAGGTTTTTTTTTTTTTTTTTTTTTTTTTTTTTTTTTTTTTTTTTTTTTTTTTTTTTTTTGGGGGGAGGGGGGAGAGCAGAGACAAGCTCTACGGTTGCCCATCGATAGGGACGCCAAAGGCCCCAGAAAGACCGAACCGACGGCGGAGATCGCTGCCTTTAGGGACGCGGGACGCGGATCGTCCGATCTTTTAACCATCAGCTTTTCGACATAAAAAGGACAGGTCGATAGAGTCCCATACTCAGGACTGTGCCAGCCCATAATACCGTGTCCTTTTCATCGAACGGTCGAGATTGCCCCTCCCGCATGTGGAGCGAGGGCGCCACTGTGCCAGTAGATAAGGGGCGGACCCGTCATTTCCACAGGGAATCAATTATTTCCGGTATTGGCCAACGTACGTGGACCTGATGTAATGCTGGGCCCCGCTTTCCCTTTTTTAAAATTTCCGGCAAGCTTTTCATTTAATTTTTTAAATTTATTTACAGGGAAGGGTAAAAAAAAAACACTGCCGCGGGAGAGAATGACACTTAATTTTTTTTTTTTGGGGTTCCGTGTGGAAAGTTAAAAAGAAAAATCGTTATTTTTTATTTTTATTTTGCTATTTTTGGGTTTCTTGTATTTACGTTTTACTCCATCCTCTCTTTGTCCGTACGCTGCGAAAGGGAAGGGGGAGTCAGTAATCTGACGGTCTTGATTGAGATGCAACGTGCGCTCGTCTGCACCCGTTTAGTTAATTCCCCTTTTCCTTTCTTTTTTCTTTTTAAAATCGTTTGCCCACATTTAATTATTCAGTTTATTAAACTGTATCTACCTCATATTATAAAAATCGAAATTGCAAAATCAATAGTCAAAGTAACCTTAATCACCCACTTCTGGGTTTTTGCAATCTCTCTTTTTTTTTTTTTGAAAAATTATTTTAATTTCACTCTTCAGTAACCTTTTTTGAAGCGTGGACACTTTCGTTTTACTCTTTTGCCCCTTTGCCCTTTGGGAGGGCCAGCTTGCGCCATACATTGGTCAACTTCGTTGCCAGACCCTCTTTAACCACTTCTCCCATCCTTGCTATTATCCACTATTAATCTCGATTATTTATTAGGCAATTTAACAGATTATCCAAGATGGAGTTTATCCCAAAGGGGATCATCCACTACTCATCGAATATTCCCAACAAAAATATATTCAAATTTCGGAATATTATTATGTATATTACGAGATTAGTTGGCGTTCAATAGATAGTAATATTTTTAAAAACATGATTGATGTAACATAAGTATATCGAAACTTGTGATAGACATATCAAAATAGATCATAAACCGATTTTTTAACTCATATTTAATGGAGTGAGTTATTATATGAATTCATTATATTTAGTAAATGGGCTATATATAGTAAAGCTTAAAATAATATGAGTATTAAATGAGTTCACAATTTATTTAAATCTAATTCACTTTTGCTTGACTTTGCACTCTCATTTCAATTTAACTATGAATTTTTTAAGATTATATTAAATATAATAAGAATGTTTTATACGAATTTTATATGCATCAATGTAATCGTAGCAATTCGAATTGGGCCATTTGACACGATCCTCCCATTTGGCAGGTCGAGTTTATGATGAATTCGTCAAACAGATCAAGGCCGTTGGTCTCTCTCATCACGATCTGAAAAATGCGGTTTTTTTTTTCTTTTTTGTCGTTGTTTTCTTTCCCGTGGACAATATGATAAATGAAAAAAAAAAAGAAAGTGGTTGCATCGTGTGAGCGAAAAATGCGAGAAAAACACTGCAGGCGAGTCAGCGAGCAGTATATGAAATCAGTGACCCCATGATTGGACGGTCATGATGTCATGATGCCCCTTAAAAACCTTCACATCAGATCATTCCACGATTTCCGTTATTAATAATAACTAGCAGTATTTAATCTCTTCCCTTCCCCCCCCCCCCAAAAAAAAAAAAAAAAAATCCCCTCGCCCTGTCCGATTTGCTTTGCGTGGTCCCCACCGCCATCCACCCCCCACCCCCGCACTCAAATCCAGCCGTGCAATTGCCCCCCAATCATGAGATTCCTCCGCTACGGTGCAGATTGCTGCACTCGATCGCCTCCTCTCTTGCAGCCCGATTCCAACCCCTCGCCCAACCCCGCTCGGTAAAAAAAAATAAAATTAGAACCGCGTCCGTCCCGCATCGCGATATCTTCCTTTTCTCGCGCGGTAAATCGGTTTTTTCTTTTCTTTTATTTTCTTTTTTCGAGCCAGCTGGTAGAAAAGGTCGATAGATTCCATTTCACTTCTCTGCGGAGGCTTTCCGAATACGGGCGGGGGCATGTATTTGAGATGATATAAAACTTTTAAGACATCCTCAACGTTACTGTGATAAAATTTGAGCTCCAATAGGAAGTGTCAAATCGGGTTCAGAGCGTTGGCCATATCTTTAAAATGATTAGATGAAATTGACACGATTATACCCTACTCAGGACTTATTTATTTCAAAACGGGCTCTATTTATATGATGTTAACTCTCATGACATCTTTAATTTCTTCTGTGTTTAATGTTTGTCTTCCATGCCATTCAAAGCACTGCGTTTGTTTGTGAGGTCTGAACTTCTATAATGGATGCCCTAATGATTAACAGGGCCGGTGAAATTTGTTGAGTGTTGGATGAACCAAAAACATTCACCTCCTAAAAACCGCACCTTGACCCCCAAAAAAAAAACCCAAAAAAAGAAAAAAAGAAAAAAAAAAAACGAAAAGAAAGCTCCTTATCCTCTCTCTCTCTCTCTCTCTCTCTCTCTCTTTCTCGCAGAGTCTACAATCACATTCTCTTACATACCGCCTCTTTCCATGTTTATTTTGCCAATTTATGCAGCTCCAAAACAACCAAATAACTCACACTGAGCTCCTCCTCCTCCCCCCCCTCTATATGCCCGTCCAGATCTAAACACCACTACTGCCCTTTTCTCTCTCTCTTGCCTTTCTCTCAGAGCCAATCAAAGAAGAAGCTAGAGCTCCCGTCCTCGCTCGCCAGATTCATGGCGTACTCGTTCCCGGAGGAGGTGTTGGAGCACGTGTTCTCCTTCATCGGCTCCGACCGGGACCGCAATGCCGTCTCCCTGGTGTGCAAGTCGTGGTACGAGATCGAGCGCTGGTGCCGGCGGCGCGTCTTCGTCGGCAACTGCTACGCCGTCAGCCCCGCGGCCGTCGTCCGGCGCTTCCCGGAGGTGAGATCCGTCGAGCTCAAGGGCAAGCCCCACTTCGCCGACTTCAACCTCGTCCCCGAGGGGTGGGGCGGCTACGTCTCCCCCTGGATCACCACCCTGGCCCGCGCCTACCCTTGGCTCGAGGAGATTCGGCTCAAGCGGATGGTGGTCACCGACGAGAGCTTGGAGCTGATCGCCCGCTCGTTCAAGAACTTCAAGGTCCTGGTTTTGTCCTCTTGCGAGGGGTTCTCGACCGACGGGCTCGCCGCTGTTGCCGCTAATTGCAGGTTCGTCTTTCTTTTCTTCTGGGTTTCTTTTAGGGTTCATGGATTTTGATTTCTGGGAATGAGGGTCTGCGTGCTTTGAGGGGTTTTCTCGATTTTGTGTTTCCAGATGCCTCAACGAAGTGAAAGTTCGTATCTTTCCGAGAAAATGCGATTCCTGAGTTGTTTTCGGGGATTTTTTCTTCGGTGTTCTTTGATGGGCAGTCAGCGAGTTGTAATGCCTGTTGACTCTTGGGGGTCTTGTTTGTTGTTCGGTTGGGATTTTCGTTAAATTTGATAGCTTTTGGTGGGTCTCGAGGGTTGATGATGATGCATAAGGATTTGCTTTCCTCCCATTTTATCGATGTTCTGTTCAGTTCGCATTCCTGCTTGTGCCTCCTATGATTTTTTCTCATTTTTCGCTGTTTGCCATTTGCATTCGGGCATTTGGCTGCCTGTTTATTGTTTGCGGACGCTAAATGTCTTTACTTTCCGGAAATTTTGGTCCGTTCTTTGTCCATGGATTGACAAAAGTTACTATTCCATATGTTAAATTAATTATTTTCTGCTCTCTTTCTCTCCTAGATCTGGAGGGCATATGTTAATGGGGGATGATATCATGGAGAATCTAGCCACCGTTGCTTTCATCTTCTTTCCTCTTGCTGCTCTTGTGTGACAGCTTTGTATCAAGTGGCTGCATCTTGTACAGCGTGGGCTTTTTGGTTTTTAGATTCTTCTCATGGACATTTTTTTTTTGTGAATTAGTGAGCTGGAAGAAAGGATGACTTTTGTTTGTTCATGCCCGGGTCCTTTTTTCTATTTATAGTGATAACTCAGAAGAATCTTGGATTTTTTTGATTTTGTCATTTTCAGATTCTTTTACTTCTTGAATTCTTAGCTCTACCACATCTATACTGGGGAAAAAAAGTTTCAAACTGTGAAATGGATGGACCATTTGTATAATCTCTTTTTCCAATGCCTGAGATTAATTAGAAAGGCTTCCAATTGTGTTGACCTGAACTACTGTAGTTGCGACTTTGTCAACAAAATTTAGTCGACTTCTAGTGTTCATTTTAGAGCGAATTTCCCACTAACTCCTCAGTTTAGCACAATTTTTGAAAACTCGAGGCTATGCTTTATGTTCTGCAAAGATCCTTGTGGACACCGTTATTTGATGCACTAAATGCATGTGCAGGAACTTGAGGGAGCTTGACTTACGGGAGAGTGAAGTGGAAGATATGAGTGGACATTGGCTCAGTCATTTTCCTGATTCATATACATCACTCGTATCCCTCAACATTTCCTGCTTAGGCTCCGAGGTAAGCTTCTCTGCCTTGGAGCGCCTGGTGAGTCGCTGCCCCGACCTGAGGTCTCTCCGACTCAACCGCACTGTGCCACTTGATCGCCTTGCCAATTTACTTCGACGGGCCCCACAGTTGGCTGAATTGGGCACGGGCGTTTATTCTGCTGAACTGAGGTCAGATGATTTCTCGAATCTAGTTGGTGCTCTAGCTGGCTGCCGAGAGCTGAGAAGTCTGTCTGGATTTTGGGATGTGGTACCTGCATATCTTCCAGCTGTATATCCCCTATGCTCAGGGCTTACATCGTTGAACTTGAGCTATGCTACCATCCAAAGCTCTGAACTTACAAAACTTATCAGTCAATGTCACAGTCTGCAGCGCTTATGGGTATGATTGTTTGATGCATACTTGTGAAGACATTTTCTTTGCTTTGGTAGTGTTTTGTCTTAATTTCGACTTTCAGTCAAAGAATTTTGCTTTTATGAAGTAATTAATGCTTCCCGAGTATTTCTGTGGGACAGGATTTGCAATTCTTTCCTACTTCATTAGCTCTCACTTTATAAAATGAAAGATGGCTGATAAATTAATTCGTAATTGGATATTCATGGGACTGTTTGGCATGTCTCCCAAATATTGGATAAGACTCTGTTCCCCTCTTTAATTTTCTGTTGATACTGAATGAAATGTTTGTTCACACAATAAACAAATTGATATGATATTTCAGGTACTTGATTATATTGAAGACAGCGGTTTGGAAACCCTGGCTGCATGTTGCAAAGATTTACGGGAATTGAGGGTGTTTCCCTCTGAGCCCTTCAACCGTGAAGGAAATGTATCTTTAACGGAGCAGGGCCTTGTGTCAGTGTCTGAGGGTTGCTCAAAGCTTCAGTCAGTTTTGTACTTTTGCCGCCAGATGTCTAATGCGGCCTTACTTACCATAGCTCGGAACCGTCCTAATATGACTCGATTCCGACTTTGTATCATTGAACCACGTTGTCCTGATTATATAACTCATGAGTCACTCGATACAGGCTTTGGGGCCATTGTCCAACACTGCAAGGATCTCCAGCGTCTCTCTCTATCAGGTCTTCTAACTGACCGCGTGTTTGAGTACATAGGTACTTATGCGAAGAAGCTTGAGATGCTTTCTGTGGCATTTGCTGGAGACAGTGACTTGGGACTGCACCATGTGCTATCGGGGTGCGACAGTCTCAGAAAATTGGAGATCCGGGACTGCCCGTTTGGTGACAAGGCGCTTTTGGCCAATGCTGCAAAGCTGGAGACAATGCGATCCCTTTGGATGTCTTCTTGCTCAGTGAGCTTCGGAGCATGTAAGCTGCTTGGTCAGAAGATGCCCAGGCTTAATGTCGAAGTCATTGACGAGAGAGGCCACCCGGATTCAAGGCCTGAAAGCTGCCCGGTGAGAAGCTTTACATCTATAGAACGGTTGCAGGTCCGAGGTTCGACATGCCTGATTTTGTTTGGACAATGGATGAGGATTCTGCTCTGAGGCCTTCTTGACAGCTTTCATTCAACTGTTTGCTTTTTTTCCTTGTGGCACTATGGTGTGGTGACTGTGACAGTCAAAGCAGGTACATGCTCTTCACCGCCCTCTTTCATGCAGGTCTAATTTCTTTTTAGCTTAGTATTAGCAGCTGTTATTGGTGTGACATTAGCTGTGGGAAGGGTATATGGAGGCTCAAGAGCTCTTTAGCCGAAGATTTTGCAGTTGGCTGAGCTATGGATACCAATGCATTGTTAAATAAAAGAGGACCCTTTTTGCTTTTGCTGCTGCTGTTGTTGTTATTGTTGTTGTTGTATGTGTATCAAGACATGGTTATTTAATTTGGGCTAGCATTGTTGTATACTCCTTCCAGACTTCATAAACGTTTAAGGCAATTGACATTGGACTTGTCTTGTTAATGCGTGAGAAACCTTCTCAGTAAATGAGATATCAGATTCGGCATTGGTTTTAGTTCTTGTGTGTTCCTGTAATGCGCCCTCCTCTCCCACCCCCTTTCTATTCTCCCATGTCACAGCTTTTGCCCTAGCTCCTTCCACTTCATTAAACGGGCAATGTCATGACCACTTAAGTGACAATGGTGGGTCTTCCTTCGGTTGTGGCTAATGGGTGCTTTGGTGATCTGTTGGTCTCTAATAGAATCTTCTGTTAGATTGATGATGGATTCTTGGTTTGCCTTCACTCTAGATCATGTCAAGTGGTTGTTCCTCTTTAGTTGTCATAGCCATTTACTGTCGTGACAGTCTGCCCAGCCTCGTTGATGGTGGTCCTTAGTTTGTTGTCCCCTAGCACCCATGGCAAAAGTTCCTCTCGAGTCTTCCAATATGATAATTCAGGTTCGATTGGGACAATACCAATGACCTCAACTTTCTTAGACCTCCAAGTCTGCAAAACATCCTGTATGCCAACTTTTGTCGCTAGAGTTGAAATGAGACAAATTGATACTTCCACTACAAAAGCTGCTTCTGATCACTTCTGAATATCCCATCTTGACCTATGTTGAATGGGCAGTTTATCTACAATGCAACAGTTCATGTACAAGTGATAGGGGAGGACTCTGTCTGATTTGTCGCTATTTGCAATTTAGCATGCAAAGATTCGATGTTTCTCTGGTTGCCGTGCTGCATCCGTCTACTTGTCTCTTCTTGGATATTACCCCTCTGTAGTCAAGGTCTCGTCGGTCTGGATAGTAATTTTCCATACTTGTGGTCCTCCACTTTTTGTTAATTGTGCACTATGAGTCTTTATATTTCCAGTTCGTGCGATTGAGTCCTTTTGACATTCATGATTTGTGTAATCAACAAATCATGTTGTCATTACTGCTTGATTATGCCGACATGGCGTTAAGAAAAGAGCTTTTATTCTAAGATTGGTTCTAATTAAGAGAACAAGGAAAAAGCTAGGAAATACGAGAAAAAGGAGAGTCGAGCGAGGACAGCTCGGCGAGTCTTGAGGTGCCACCAACCTAGGCGTGCGGCTTGCAACCAATTGGGGTTTGGATGACCTCACGTCATTCGATGGCGCCAGGCCACACATCCTCGATCACTCAATGTCGGAAAATAAATGAGACGGTTGTGCGATTTGAGAATGCGAAGACTCAGATTGCAGAAAGGGTACAATTTAGAGTACTAAATATGACGTTACCCTAACATGTTTCGCTTCTACTGAGTACAAAGCAAACTTATAATGAAGATTTCCTTGAAAGTCCATGTTCCCTGTCTCCTTATAAATGTAATATAAGCGAAGTCGCAATTAAGAAGGTCAATATAGCAAAATTCAACATAAAAATGTAAATCAATATCAGATAGAGAAACGAAGGAAGAATTTGCGGCGTCAGCTGGTGAAGGCGATGGTGGGCGACGGTGGGTGATGGCGGCATGTGTCGATGTGGCTCTGATGCCGGCATGTATCGATCTCCGTGAGCATTCTGAAAGATATTAATATTATTTCAATATGTAATCTTGAAATATACTGAGTGGAATTCCTCTAAAGATGTCTATTTCCTTCCGGAAGTTTCTTCCCAAGATCACCATCAAACGCGAGTTCTAGAGAGTACACACTCCACCTAACGACGAATTGGACGAGAACCCACGACTTGTCGAGCCAGAAGGAGAAAAGTATGAAGAGACAAGACGTTGTTGGTTGTTAAGGATTTTAATACATTGACTTCAAAGTCGGGTTTAAGCACGAGTTCCGCGTTTAGTCTGACCATGCGATCGAACGATGAGACGTTCTTCGCGTTTACATCGGACTTTCGGGCGTTATTGACTTAAGATGTGGACTCAGTCCGTCTCCTCGTAATTTCCTCGAGGCTCAAGAGGAAAAGATCCCTACCATTCATCTCGGCCTAACTTCTGAAAAATGACAAATTAAGAACGACCCATCTTCTTTCATCAAAAGCCCATTGGTTCTCAAGAAGACAGGAACCTTCAGAGCACGAGACGTGGAGACTTTAAATGTCCGAGTCTACCTCCACATATCTTCAACAGCAATCGGGTTTTCGCAACCGGATTCTCTCCATACAGAGGTTTCTGCAATTCGCCTTCTCATCCTCCGGGGAGCTGCGAGCCCGAAAGAAACAAGAATTGTAATCTTGCTGTGATGGGAAAGACGTGTTTTGCTTGTGAAGAAAGCTCAGAGTTTCCGGGGCTCTTAGTAGCGCTAGTCATTGCTATGGCTCTCATGCTCACGTGCTACGCCACTCCGCGCCGGCGGCCGGTAATTGCCATTCGTTATGCCTACTGAGAATTTCCTGCATCAGAGAACTCCCGAGGCTTTTCCTGCGTCATCTAGAGATGTGAGGATCATTTCTGATGATTGTCTCCAGTTTGCTATGTTTTGCTTGTGCTCAGTTTTGAGCTGTCCGCTCCCAGATTGGTTTCGGACTCATGGTTCTAATTTCGAGTAACCACTTAATGTTTGCAAACTTTGTTGTAAGTCGCTGTTTCCCTATGTATTAGTTTCCATGGCTCATCAGGGCAAAGTTCAATAATTTCATACAAATCGCAGTGATCTTGTTCAAAGATGAATATCAAACTGATCATATTTTTGTTACTGTGGGAAAGAAACTCAATCACATGTCTAACATAAATACATCTAAGGAGAGCAAAGATGATACAGAGGACGTGAAAGAATCAAAACCAAACGAACTTACGTGGCCTTCCTTGTGTCCCAGATTATGCATTCGAGAGATGATGTATGTTTGCTTCATGAATCATGAACATTAGGAAAACCACGAAGGAAAGATGAACGAATTCCGGGCTGAATCATGTACTTCAATCCTGTATCATCCATATCCGGAATATATATGATGGCGTCCGTAATTGTAATGTAATTTCTTGTCCGACACTCCCTTCTCAAGGGGGAATGTCGTGCTGGACAACATTAGTACCCTCGAGCCCTCTTTCTCGATTTACCCATGTGCACACAGCATTGCGATCCATGGATCGTTCTTGTCATCTTGTCCGGAAGCTGTCAGATAGTTGACGAGGTTGTTGGAAGGGATGCTTTGATCGAGTTGGATCTCCATTGCCGGTGAGGATGATGCGCCGCGATTCGCCTTATCTTCTTGACCGGTGACTGTCCCTCTGTTGTTAAAGCCCTGGACATGTAACCTGTAGTAGTAGGAGGAGATTCGGATTGCGGAACAAAATTAGAACCAACCCGTTATTGCACGGACTCCATTGGTTATCGCTGTGTGATCACCTTCTCCGGAAGCTGTCGCATAGTCGACAAGGTTGTTGGAAGGAAAGCCTCAATCGAGCTGAATCTCTATTGCCTGCGGCACGCTGTAGCTCCCGTTGATTGCCTCTCCCTAGCAATAACCCAGGGCATCACCTGTATTAGTAGGAGCAGATTGAGACCGTAGAACAAAATCAGAGCAACCCACTGAGGCGACATTGTGTGGCCAACGTTGATGCACGGGTCGAATTGCCTTTGCCCGGCACCGGCGACGCGCCATAAGTATCGGTTTTTTCCCATTCAACGATCAGTGTCTCTCCATTGTTGGGACTCGGCACACCAACCAACTTAGCGGGACCGGATTGAGATCGCATCACCATGTTGGAACAATCGCCCATCGCTGCGGCGTTCTCCTCTTGGTTCCGGGTTCGATGATCATCTTCTCTCTTAATCAATCCCTGGATGGCCTTCTCCTCAGCTTCTCTGTCTCTGACTTCACATAAAACACAGTCACTTGCCTGCATATTGTTAAAAAGGAAAAACAGATAGATCAGAATTCATCATGGGTATCTGTTAAACAATTCAATCCAAAAGCCAAAAAATAAAAAGGGGACCATAATTTTATAAGTAGCATATAAATATCATAGACAAGCAATGTAACATGAAACCCCTCACATGCAAATTGGATTGGGAACGGCATGTGTAATTGGACAATCAAGGTCTCTAACTTCCATGGTGCGTCATGACACATATCACGGTCACGGATGGGGTAATCCACGGGGAGCAGTTGTCCGGCCAGCTTCCACATCTAGTATTGGAGGTCTCCGTCGGCCAGGGGAAAGTGAACTCTTGGACACTACATCTCCGTTCTCTCAACTGGAAATCGACTTCTCTGATCTTGGTCTATCTTTATATGTGGATTGAAAATTGAACAACACAGATTATTGGTTTTGGTCTCATCGATTCAGGCTGGCCTTTCCTCAATTATTAAAGATGCACAATAAATTCAAATAATGATTTTTTTTTTCCATCTAAAACTTAGATCGAATCTATTTATTTGATATAATGTGCCGCATTGCATGGCATGATATTTTTGGACGTCACGAGTATTCCTAATCCTGTAAAATTATTGGTTTTGGTCTCATCGATTTATTTTCCCGGATAACCGGAGTTATTGCATAATTTTCAATAATGACAATTGTGGGTCCCCATAATTATTTGAAAAATAGAAGATAAATACATATATTAGCCAGTAGATTTCGAGAGATCCCATAATATATTCGGACATGGGATATTCATCGAACTATAAATTTAGTAGGACTTTATCTTTTTATCAAGTGTTTATTCTCCAAGATTATTTAGCCATTTACTAGAGAGCAACAGAGTAAATATGAGAGCACTTGTCCGTTCGCCATTACTGTAGCTGAACCGTTGACATTTGACCTTATAGGAAAGGTAATAAGAAATTCCATTTATTTGTTGAAAAGTCGCTGGCGATGAATTTCCACGGTCGTTGTGCCCATTTTTTAAAATATTTTTCCGGTGGCTCAAGCAAATTCTGTCTCCTTTGGGTCCGTTCGTTTTGCGAAAAATATCATGTTTCTGAAAAATATTTTTTTAAAAGTCATTTTCCAGGAAAATGACTGTATTTTCCGGTATTCGATCGAAATTTAAACTTTGAGTAGAAAATATTTTCCACCGTTCGGTAACTAATTTAATTGTTTGGAAAAAATTATCAAAAATTGAATTTTAATATTTTTAATTGACCAAAAAATTAGTTTTATTTTATAAATATATTTTTTAAAATGAATTTTTAATTATTTCTTTTTCTTTTTTCTTTTCTTCCTCCTTCCTCCTCCTTCCTTGCCGCCGCATGCCTAACGATGGCTGGCTACCTAGCGGCCAACCAAGACCTAGTCACCAGATTCGGTGAGCTTGAGGTTTGGTCGATCTCGCTTGAGCTCGCTAGAATTTCGTCGGGCTCTGGCGAACCGCGAGCTCGCAGGATTTAGTAGCGGAGCTCGGGCTCGCCTCGATTGGGGGTTTTTATATCCACCGTCAGATCCGGTGAGCTTGCGGCTTGCTAGAGCCTGGCGAACCTCCGGCGAGCTCGGGCAAGGCGCGAGCCTCACCTAGCTCGTCGGATTTGGCTAGGCTCGAGCTTCGCCCTAGGCTGACGAGGGTCTACCTTCGCTCGAGCTTGCCGTGCTCGGGTGAGCTCGGCTTCACCAGATTGGGCTAGGTGGAATCTCACCGACTTGGGGCGAGGCTCGAGCTGGGTCGTGGCCAATCCCTGGTTGCCGCCATGGTCGGCGACTGGCCACCAAGGAAGAAGATGAAATGGGAAAAAATAAAAGAAAAAAAGAAAAGGAAAAAAATAAAAAATTTGATTTTTTTTAAAAAAAAAAAGAAAAAGAAAACATAAATGTGTTGATGAAAAGAAACAAGGTGGAAGAAGTTATTGAAAATTTTTTCCTAGAAAATCATTTTCCACAATCTTATAAGGAGATTTTCTATTGACTGGAAAACATTTTTTTTGACCATCTATTTTCCGCCATCCCAACACTGGAAATTCCGGAAAAAGTTTTCCAGGAGATTATTTTCCGCGAAACGAAAGGAACTTTAAAATTCTAGTTGATTTTGCATTTGATCACCTCTCACGTAATCACATCATTTGTTTATGCCACGTGGTGTTGCCACACATGATTTCCACCACTCAGTCCGCGTTTTCCGTTTACATTGAGATACGAAACCCGTCATGAGGTTTTGATCAGAGATTAGCTTATGGACTAGATTCGCTATGACCTGAATTCGTATATAGATAAAAGCAAAGATCATCTCTTTGCAATTTTTCTCCTTAATTTCTATATAGAAAGTGAGGTGCGTCATCATCCTACTTTAAGAGGACATGGATTAGGAGATGATAACGAGATGGAAAGATCTTCACACTGGGTAGGCAACTTAAAATTACAAGGCTAATTTGCAAGTACTAGTGGGGAAAGAAGGAATGAGAAACTCCAAACTCCATACATTCTTGCAAAAAAGCTAAACTATAAACTACATAAAAAGTACATTCTCACCACTTCAAGGAAGCTACATAGACTACCCACACTCACTAGTGACCTCAATCTTCCCTAGCCCTAGCCACTAATCCATCTTATACCACAACTTGATCAGCCTATATTCAAATCCTAGATTACTCATTTCAGGATAGAGTGTGACCCGCATGGTCCTGGTACGGCGCCAGGAGGGGGAGGAGCGCCCCGCCTAGGTGGAGGGACATGACCTCGTTGGTGGACCCCACGAGGTTCCCGCCGATGAAGACGGCTGGCACAGGCCCGGTGCACCCGAGCCGGGCCAGGTACCTCTCCATCTCCAGCCCCTCGGGGTCCTGGTCGATCTCGTGGACCTCGGGCTGCACGCCGAGATCCCGGAACAGGATGCTCACGGTGTAGCACAGGCAGCACGTGCTCTTGCTGAATATCACCACCCCTTTCTCTGAGGCCAGTCTCGTCACCTTCTCCATCACGAAGTGAGGGGAAAAGAAGATCGTGCTTTTTTCTATTTCTAGACAGACTCTTCGATTGACAGATTGGGATTGTGCCACACAGAGAGGGAGAGAGATTAGAGTGGTTTGAAGCTGTTAAAAAGATCTACAGTTTACGAGTGAGAACTAGAGAGGTCTAGCATTTATAGGGACGGCCATGGTGGACTTTCATGTCAGTCTTTTGGGAAATTCTCTAGTTAGATGCCTTCCCTCTAAAGACAAAACGATAAAGTCGCTTTTCCGAGAAAAAGACCACAGTACTCGGGCATTGGACGGACGAATTTCATGTATAAACGTACAAGTCAGTTACTGGGCCAAGAACCCTGAGAAAGGTTTCCAGGGGGAGTCACTTCTCGTAAAAAGAAAAAGTTGGTGCGATTTGTTTTTTCTTTCAGGAAGCAGGTGCTCATTTAACGAGAAGGAAACGGTATCTTTGGATATCCATTCAGAGGCATCATGGACGGTATAAGCTGGAATCGCTGGTGCGAGTTGGGTACGTGTAATCAAAGTTCTTGCATGTGATGTTCGGACCAATTACTGCTTGCAGCCTAAAATGAATTTGGACCACTTGGTTAAATAGGGTCATTGTAATTTTCTAATGACACCCCCTAGATTAAACGTCAAAATTGAGGGTAATAATCACTTAATCATGAGTTGGAGGACAAGGATCCTCTATGATTAGGGGAAAAGCGATCCAGTCTAGTTAGCCTCGATTGACTAAAATACTCTTGTTTATTTTTTGTTAGAATAATTTACACAAATATCTCGAATTGTGAGTCATTCTGCTCAGTACCTCATAGCTAGCTCTTTCTTTGACATCGGCCATTCATTGCACGCTACCGCCATCGATGCTTGTCAATAACCAACCACCTCTCTCTCTCTCTCTCTCTCTCTCTCTCTCTCTCTCTCTCTCTAGATGAACAAAAGAGTCTTGCGGTGGTTAAAATGTAATGAAGTTAATTGGAGAACGAAATTGTTCTTGGCTAAGAGGTGTGTGAAGTCACTTTCTTAGGGCGATAGTTCTCCCACTACAAAGTTTAAGGAAATCACCTCAGAGTACAATTTTGCATCTCCAACTCTCTCACCGTAAGCAGGACGATAAAAAATGCAGCTTTGAAGGACGGAATATGGTTTTGTATAAGTACCAAGGAATGTATCTCAATGTCCACTCGAGAGCTCGTGTCCGTGAACCATGTGTACTCTAGTGCTGTTATGTTTAAACCAATTAATTTCTTCTGGTCGTCCTATGTGGGACTCTTTTCCACACATGTCCATAGGGCGCCTGTGGTCAAGGACCCTTCAAATAATTGCGAGTGCGATCAAGCATGTGTTTTTTTTTTTTTTTTGGGGGTGGGGTGTGAGAGAGAGAGGTGGGAAGGACGACGTTGCCAATTGGAATTATCATGGGTGTCGGGAAGGAGGCGGCGACGATGATGCTTGATGGACGGTGATGGTACTGGGTAGTGGACCTAAGCATTGGCTGCCCAAGCAAGATTGGCCCGAGGAGCACTTTTGGACAGGTTTGGACAAGGTTTTTCAGTTACAAAGCCCGGCCTGGATGGCGCCAATGGCCCAGCCCGACCTGTTTTGCGCGGTTCCTTTCGCTGTCTAGGAGATTCATAAATCTACAAACGGACAACGTGTAAATGAATTCAAGATTCTGAACGACGTGCGCAGCCTGTAAACCGTTCGTTTTGGTACTTCTGGGGAGATACAAACTTGCAAAGGAACGAAAGGAAAAACGAAAGGCAAACCAAAAGTTAGCAAAGAGAAACTAAAAGAAAGGCAGTGTCACTTCAGGGGAAGAGATTCTATTCCGACAATCAACTTCTGAGAATCCAATGTCCAGGAAAAAGAAAGTTTGGAGAGAATATGAGACGGGCTTTCGGTGGGCGGGAGATTCTTGCTGCCACCCCCACCTATTTGACACGCATCTTTCCCTGAATAATACTCGCCTCGGATTCGCATGGACCTGGTTTGTTAGGATTATTCATCATACGTGGATCTCACGTGGATATCATATATGAATACGTCCACTTTTTCCTTTTCAATACGTATAAAAGTTGTCCTTTACAGGTACAAGGTCGGAAAAGCCTCTCGGAATTGCTCATAACTAGGAAAGTTTATACGAACGGAACTCGTCCTGTTGAACTTTCTAGATGTAAGGATGTAGCGGATGATTATTAGACAGCCGCATGAGTCCATAGAGTAGAAAGTTTATACAAATGGAACTCCTCGAGGAACTAATGAAAACAAGTCATACGCGACGACAGATGTTTAAGTAAAGAGATTTTAGTAGAAATTAAATATTTTAATCAGAGTGCACAATACAATCATCAGATAGAAAGAGTAAAAATGAAAAGTAATATTAATTGAGCTTAAGAAATTCTACTTCTTAATGAAAAAAAACCGTGTTTTTGAAATCTTTATAAAGGATGCATTTGTTACATAGAAAATGAATGATCTGAAAAATACTTTCTTAAAAATGATGGTTTATATTGCTTATAAAAATGAATAAATAAAAAATATCCTGATCATCCATGAAAATATTTATATATAAGTTGTTATTGATAATAAAAATATTTTTTATTAACTAATTATTTTAAACAATATACGCAATCACTTTTAGGAAAATATTTTTCAAATAAGTTATTTTGTCGAAACAAACGGAGAGAGAAGAAAACTTAGTCCTTGCTTACCTAATAATCATAATAATGAAAACAAAAGACAATTTAGATCTTCTTGATATAGGAGGTGAAATTAATATCTTAACTAGAAGATTAACTCATGCGTAACATAGATTTTATGTTTTAGAAGTTATTGACTCATATGTTTATTGAAAATGCCTCTCTGCGCTATAAAGTTCATTTCAGTGTTACAACCTTTTTCTCGATTACTTGATTGGGACATATGCCACTAAAGCCCTCCATGACCTTTTTCTTTATTGAATTTTCGAGTCTGGCGTGTCTTTTTGAATAATAAAAAAGAATTTTGAAGTCCGATGTGGACCAAAGACGACTATGCGGCACTCCTGACTAATTCGACTTCATCTGAAAAAAAAAAAAACTGCTAAGTCAACCTATCCAAGAGATAAGGAATCGGCTCCTCTAGCTCAGGCCACCGCGATAGCAGGACGCTCGCCTCGTGTCGCTCTACTATTGTTGCGAGCTCAGCACTGAGCCGCCAGTGCAGCCCTGAGCATCGATCCCCAAGCCATCGAGTTTTACCCTTTATCCTTGTGCATCGCGCATTGGATCTGGGCTCGGGATGTCGGATCCAATGTCTTCCAGCCTAGATCCGGACTCGCCGGTCATGATTAACCTGAGATCTGGTCTCGCGCATGGCTAGCGACGCTGTCTTCGACGGTCATAAGCCTCAAGGGAGAGACAATGACACAAATCATGGGCTAGCCCGATGGGCGCTGCCTGGGGGCAATGGCACAAGGACGAGGATTGATCTAAAGCGTTTTGATATAGACACAAAGACAGACAGACAAGACTCGATCATCAGAACGACATATTCATCTAAACTAGTAAAACAATGCTATATCCTTTGTAACTTAGCCAATCCTCGGAAGATCGATTTCAATGCTCAATCGACTACATGTAGGATTACCCTTTGAATATCATAATGGTTGAACCCCCAACACAAGTTACAAATCAGAAAATTAATAGCCAGGAGCAGTACCACAAATCCTTCTCTTAAATTTATTGGCCAAAGCTGAAGAGCACCAACCCAAAAACGAAAGTTTCTCATTGGCCAGCCTTCCTGAATTTCACAAAAAAAGACAGTAGTTCCTGACATGAAACTACTGCAGTATACAGGTGCTTTGCCAACCAAGCAAAAGGTTAATGACGATGGCAGCGCTATGGGGCTTGGGATAGAGGTCAGCGGTTATTGAAGATGGAGGAGAGAGAGAGAATGAGGGATTAGGTTTCAAGAAGAAAAGAATTTTGCAAACAGATGTTGGATTACGTCGTTTAATTCTTATTTTGCTGACTCCACTTTACTGGCAAGCCATGATGGACCGTTTATTTTAAAATAATGTCATTTCGGATTTTCGGCAACTCAAATCGCTAATGGCACTAAAAATAATCGATTTTTTACCCAACTAATATTTAAGTGTTTGTTCAAAAAGTTTCAATACTAAAATGAGTATTATACAAAAGTTATGATATTTATAGTGTCATTTTCCTAGATTAAATTTACTCTCTTTAAATGATTACCAGTGACACATCATCAAGAAAATTGATTGGCCAAATCTAATGTATCTCACAGACAATACCCAACTTTTGCTGGCGTCGCTCAACCCAAGCCTTGTCTTCTTTGCTTACTACTCTTTCTCTCTCTCCAAAACTTGATCGAGGTTGGTGACTTAGATTGTGACCTTCGTTGAATATCTTGAATGCTGACGTCCCGCGACCTTCGTGCGAGTTAATCAACTAAGGCCTCAACCTCCATAGCTTTGCGAATCGCGACCTCTACATAGAGAGAGAGAGAGAGAGAGAGAGAGAGAGAGAGAGAGAGAGAGAGAGAAAACAAAGGTGTCGAGTCAGGAAAAATTGGTGGCGATGGTAGTGACAATCGCGCGGGGTTGCGTCCATGAGGGCTTGTAGCGGTAGTCCGTGGCAGCGGCGTTGGCAAAATCAATCAATTAGGAAGAATGCCATCAAACTTTGAGGTATGAATATACTGTTCTTGAAGAATTAGTTGTCTCACAACGTTACTAATGATCATTAGCAAAAATTTCTGAAATATAACAAAGGCTAAAACGAGAATACTAAATAAAAATTGTGGTATTTCTTCAAGAACTTTCAAATGGGAAACAATTGAAAAAATGGTGGAAAAATTATTTAAAAAGTCCTAAAGTTATTACATTTCAGTTAAGTCCAAAACTTTTTAATTTTTCCAATTGAGTTTTAAATCTAGTCAACTTTTGTCAATCAAGTCAATTTGACCAATTTTGATTAGAAATTGTTGATGTGGTATTCCAGTTAGCGCTAACTATTGCCCATGACACGACTAATATTAACATGGAAATTTTTTTAATTTTTTTTAATTTTTTTCCCTTTTCTTTTCTTTCTTTTCTTTTTTGGTTCAAAAAGGGGTTGGGGTTTGCTAGCCATTGGCCGAGGGCCACGAAGCCCTCGTCAACTAAGGGCAAGAGTCGTAGCCCTTGCTTAAGCCCTCGCCGGCCATAGCAAGGGCATGATGGCCCTTGCCTAGGCCCTTGTTGGCCACAATTTGCTACGCCTTCATAGGCCATAGTGAGGACTTGTGATGTACTCACCGGCCTTAGCAAGGGGCTGCGACCCCTTGCTTGCGGTTGGGGAGGGCTTCGAGGCCCTCACATAGGGGTTGGGTTGGCCCTCGGTTAATGGTTGGCATAGGTCGCCGGTCCTCAATCAACCCTTTGAACTGAAAAAAGAAAAGAAAAGAAAAGAAAAGAAAAAAAGAAAATGAAAATGAAATAAAAAAAGATATTGAAAAATTAACAAAAAAAATTGAAAAATGCTAAAGTATAATTAAAAATTGTTTATGTCAGCACTGATGTACCACGTATGATAGCTAGCGTTCATTTCAGCGATTTTGAACCAAAATTGATTGGACTCAGTGAACAAATTGTAAAAACATTTAGAATTCAATTCGCAAAATTAAAATGTTTAAGACTAAACTGGCAAAAATGTGATAGGTTTAAAACTTTTTGGATAATTTTTTCAACATCGGTTGTATTTTTTTGGAAAGGGAAATCGAAAATGTAAAAAATATTGAGACAGAGATGAAAAATTTATATTTGTGTTTTACAATAGATACAACCTTTCCTCTGAAATGTCGCATTTTGAACAAATACTGTTTCAAAAGATGAATTGTAAATTGGATTAAAATAATAATAAAATGATAATAATTGCTTTATTCCAAATTTAATAACTTTCGAAACGATACAACCTTTCAAAGGTTATAAGATGTCTAATAGCGATTAGCAAAATAACCGCCTGTATGAAAAAAAAAATAATGATAATAATATACGTTGACAAGTGTGCCAAAATCATGCTTCCGTATGATGTATGCAGGAATGTTGGGGTCAAGCGCTTAGCTCATTGTCTTCAATTGTAATGTTAGAAAACTTCCGCATTTTTATATTGATCTACGCACTTTCATCTTTCTTCGTGGAATAAGGCACTTTTTGTTTGTTTTAAAGAACCTATCAGTGGGCGAGCATGAAGCCGTTGTAATGGGGCCAGAGGAAGGAAAGGAAAGGAAAGGAAAGGAAAGAAGGGAAAAGGAGGAAAACTAAAGACACAGGAAAAAGGAAAGCAAAGGGGGAAAAAAAGAGAGAACTCATATCTTAAATTTAGTTTATTATGTAAATTTAATTCCCCTCTCGCAAATTTAGAAGATTCCTATACAATTAAATAGAAACAAATTTCGCTAAATGTACAAGGCAACACTTGCAAATACATTGCGCCGCAATTTAAATTTGTCTTTATACATAAGGAAATGACAATTTTAGAAATTGGTGACCCACATTAGTGAGCACAAATTATGTCATGTGACTAGAATGCTTCCGTTTCCGTATTAATAGAAGTATGCATGATTTTAGCAGCTCTCTCAGTTATAAATTCATTCATTTGTATGGGGAAGGCATGCATGTACTTTTGAGGCCCTCTAGGCAGCCCAATAATCCGTGCACGAAGCATCTAATCATAATTTTGCATTCAACGTCATGTAAGATCGATTGCATATATAGATCTCAGAGCATCCCACGTACGAGCAGGTCCCGTCTCAAAAGCACCATGCCGCATCTCGTACATCGCCCACACGATGCAGCGTCTCACACATCATCGCTACTCTCAACAGTGAGAAAATATTCAGCAAGGTGCGTATGTATAGGACACCAACAGCACATGTCAATTCAGAGCCATTCTAAGATATATTATGCGTGGACGATCCACTGAAACTAAGCGCTCGAATCAAGTGGATCCCGTATGGTACCAAGGGTTTACGCGCATCAGTCGTTTATGAATCAATGCACACTGCATATATCCCAGTATTTGCTCGATTCGAAACTGGCTTCGACATACCCTCACGTAGAGTCTGTCGAGACCTTGACTTTTTGTGTCCTTTTAATGAGCTCGAATTCGCCCCCACTTAGCTGTAGTTCTGCACAAATCTCTCAGCTCGCCTCCTCAATTTGAAACTCTCTGCTCGCCCCTAGGCACCGGAACCAATCTGCTAACTTGATTAGTTCATACATGATTCTATGATGCAATAATTTTGTTCACCATGCATGTACATGCATGCATGCATGTCCAACTTGCTTTGATACCACAATTGTTGGCGGAATAAAACGTACGCATCATCTTTGAGGAAAAAGATGACTGATGCATATGCGTTTCGCTACTATATTCTCTTTTCTGGATAGGGAGGAATTACTAGAGACTAGGGGCGAGATATACCCACAAAGAAAGTTTCAAAGCATCACTTTTTTCGCGCACAGCAGATTCCATGCAACGTAGCAGGCAAAATGGAACAACAGCATCTGACCCATCTGATCTCTAAGGAACACACATTTTCAGAGAAACCTATTTAACTGTTTGATAATGATCTTATTCAGCTGGGCCTAGTTATATTGAGTTATACTGATAAATATTTTCCGTCAATCATAATTCCCATCTCCTGATGGGCGACCATGCTGGAAGTGATGCGTTATTGCGAAAGTCTATTTATCAGTATTCTTGAGGTATATACCAGCTTAGCCATAGTCTTAACATACGTACATTGCATGCGTTGACAATAAATCGATCTTTTTCTGCCAAGTTTATTGGACGGAAAAGAATCCTATGATAAAGGGATGGTAAGCATTTGCCGATTTTCTATGAAACCTTAATTTCCTTGTCCCTATGAAACCCTAATCCTCTAGTAATTTCCATACGTAAGATATTTTTCCAGATTCTTGCTTTGCTTTGGAGTAATGCATCCACGCATACAAACGAAAACTCACGGATAAAAGAGCTAGCTTTTGATACAATATTTCATTTCTGTTTGGGATGAAGCTTCTCATATATGGTTCATGACAAATAGATTCCATATATGGAGCTTATTTAATTTACAAAGTCTGTCTCGCTAGAACCATATGGCCTTTGCATCTATCAGCATTTGCTTCAAAGACCCGTCAACATGGTAAGATATGACGTCTTTAGCTGAGCCAATAAACCGGCCGCCTATGAACACGGCGGGGACCGTTGGACTACACCCGAGATTTCGTAGTGCCCACTCCATTTCCCTCCCACTTGCTTCATGATCAAGCTCGTGGATCGCGGGGCTTGCGCCGAGCTCATAGAAGAGGCTCTTGATGCTGTGGCACATGCAGCACGAGCTCTTAGTGAAAATCACTGCCGCCTTCTTCGATGCCAACTCCCTCACCCGATCCATGATAGGGACTGCTAAGATATGAACACTTGGGAGAGTGGTAAGGAAACCCTAGAGAATGATGAACTCTATAAGGAAGATGAAGAAACCTTAGAAGAGTGTTGAATGTGTGTGTTGGCCTTTGCCTTGGTGGACTTGGTCATTTCGTCGCTCCATATTTATAAGGTCTGGCGAGGGTGGGATTTGAATTTTTAATTCCACAATGGATAAAAGAGAAAGTTCTTTTAGATATTTGCTTTGAAAAGAGAAATACTTGTAGATGATTTGGGTGATTCTGGCACGCCTTGTGCCACAAAAACAAGTTGCTTTGATTCGTCAACTCAACAGGACGATCTTCCAATTTCTCGAAGAGTCCGTACAATCAACTGGGAATTGGAATAAGAACAATTCAATAAAAAACTATGGGGCTAGTACTTTCGGCTCTGGTTGGCAACAAAGCTATAAGTATAAGTACTCTGAAATGTAAAATATATACTCAATGGGTTCTTTTGTTCTGGGAAGAAAAAGCAAGATTCAAGAGGAATATCACGGTCGAGATGACCCTAATTTTATCTATTGGGATAATTCTTATTTAGCCCAGATATTATGCTCTTTTTGGCTTCAATGTTACACATATATCGTTTGACATTCTTTTTTTTATTCCATATATATTGACCCGCACGCCATTATTGCATAAAGTGTTCATGAGCTATCCTATCCTTTTATCAAAGTTGAATGAATCTATGAGGTTGCGTCATGATTTTCGTGGTTCCACTGTCTCGCTAATGTGGAGAAAGATAAGTGTTTATCCATATAGATGACCAACTTTTCTTCTTTTTGGTCCGGCAGGAGCTTCCAGGTGGTTAGACTTTGTTAAAGTGAAAAACATAGAATGGGGAAAAAAGTACAGGATAACATAAAATTTGGAACCCACTGGTGGGCAGCTGCATCAGCAGAGGAGGCCGAGAGGTGGAAAGGTTGAATATCCGCGTTGCCATACACATCTTATGTGGGGGGCCATGGTGATGGGGTTCTGTGCTAGTCTCTCCTAAGGTATAGGAGCCTGGCCCTTCGGTGCCGTCCGGGCACGGGAGGCCTGTGGTGGAGTTCTCGGTCATAAAAAAAAAAAAAAACATAAAATTTGGAAAAAGAGAGAGAAGAGATTATACCTCAATTGAGTAACCTCTCTATGCATTATCTATTGTTTAGCGGGATTCATATCAAGTTACGAATGCTAGTTATGTTAGAAAAGTCATACATTTAAAAATTGTTGTAGTATATAACTCGTGGGTTTAAGTTTTTGAATGAAGATTGGTTCAATTAGATATGTTAATGAGCTTCAATTTGAATTCCTTCTTGGTGATTTCTCCAACTAAAGATACCGGATTTGTACTGTGCACTCCAAACAAATGGCATTAGAGTCGATGGTTGACTAGTAACCTATTTAAATTACATGTATCGTTGTTTGGTGAATTTCGCAAGAAATGAATCTTGTGACCAACACAATATTCAGGTTGCAATTCATAGTTTAGTCTAGCGAAAGAGATAAAAAGAGATTGGGGACGAAGGCTTACAATACTCAAAAGCAATAAATTGGAGATTTGAGTTGACATGTGTTGATGCAGAAGAATAATCAAATTATGGGCTAGTGGATCTAACATTGAGCTCACATGAAATGAGGAGATTGTTGAGATGCACATGTAAGTTATGTTAGAAAAGTTTAATATGAAAAAATCATTGTGGTGTGGAGTAGTTAATATATGATAATTAACTCATAACTCATTAGTTTAAACTTTTAAGTCAAGATTAGTTCAATTAAATATAGATAGTTTCGAATTTCTACTGTGCACTCCCAACAATTTGATTAGTATTCATTGTATAGTAGAGATGTATTTCTTTTAACAAAGGCACTTGGGATAGAAAGATCCTTTGAATTAGCGTCCCAGAGAGATTAGTTATCAATTAATAAGTAGTGAGCCAAGATATACCATAAAAATATATCTATATTTGATCCTATAATTGGACATCTAATTGCATGTTGTTAAAGCTAAAACCCTACTTTGTTTGAGAGCGTTGAAAATTCTTAAAAAGGAATTAGAATGTACATGAGACGCTATTGGACTGCCCGAATAAGATTATGTCAATTTATATTTAATTTAGCATATCTCGGTTCGGCAATAAAATGTGATTCAATGGTTTGTGCAAACTAGTACCTTGACCTGTTTCATGACGTACGAGGCTGTTAGAATGCACATGATAAACAAGCTATGGTGGCTTGTCAAATTACTCGTTTTATACGCTTGCGATTTATCCATCCTCTGGCAGCCTGAGAAAGAAGAAGAAGAGGAAGACCCGGCTAAGGTTTCATAAGGGTATGTCTGATCGGTTCAAAGACGGTGACCGACCAAATCGCGTATATGATTTCGTTTCTCACTTTAGGTATTCTAAATTCTTATTGCGGTTATTTCATTGTTGATTTTTCCTTTTGAAAAGACCTCCCCACTGGGCGTCGTCACTTGGATGGCGTTGCGTTTCTTCTGATTCGACGACATCAACAATTATCGTCCACATCATTGACGAAGCTTGACTTCTGCAATCTTATCGACGTCCTCAATCTTACCTTTTGAGGAAGGATAAAGGCCAAATCAAACCTCTCAGACCGACCTCTTTTTAAAGGAGGCAGACCACAAGCGGGAAGAAAATAAGTATTCTCTATCCTTTTTTTAAATACAGACCATCGTCGGGTTGCTGCTTTATCCATCCTTAAAATTTTTAACTATCCAATATCTTGAATTAACAATATGTAAAGACCCTAGTGTAAGATTCATTTTACACCGTTAAAGTATGCTATGATCTCTCTCTCTCTCTCTCTCTCTCTAAAAGTATTATCCACTGAAGTTTCCTAGTTCTAGCTTGGAATAGATGCCTTCGTATCTGATCTCTGTTGGCCATTATCATCTTCCTCTCGAGAAAGCTGAGAGAATCCCCAGCTAAATAGAGGGCGAGTTACATCAAGAATATGCCTTGTCTCAATGCATACGTAGCATTACCTTGATTGGTCGCTTTATATATATGCCAATTCATTCCTTATCACAATACTATCCTGTCAAATTTTATGCATAGCCACATCTTACGGCCATGGCGATGCATGTCCGCTTATGGCCATCCTCATATTTAATCACACATGTTCGCTATATATTTATATCTTTTATATGTTAATGCCTTATAATCACCCATGCAGCTATGGGAAAATAGCCGGGTCGTTGGGTTTCATTTATTTCTGGATAATTATATGTCAGGATGCATAGCAGAAACCTGACACTCCAAGTGCACCATAACAGTCCACTGCGACAGTCTGATGCCTGAATTTGGGATATCTCCAATAGAAAAAGCCCAAGTTCAAAACCCTTAATATGTTCTTGACAATTAGAGTATTAATTGTTCTACACCATAAAGATGTGAGACTTTGCCTAATACCCTCTTATATGTAGGTCCGTCTCATCAATATACATTCGCCAACTATTTACTCATATAAGCAAAACCTCAAACTATCCGCTTCCTCTACTTTCTCCCTTCTTGATCCCTCTTTGCGTTATCAACTCTAGTTTAATCATCTACCAAATTGTATTTTTTTTTTCATTTATCAACTTTTGTAATTGATTACCAAATTTTATTTGTTTCTTATAAGAAACGTCTTGAATTTATCATATTTTATATGACTTTACCAACCATTAATCTTATATGAACGGAAAAAATAGGTTATTCATCAAAATGAAATCTCGAATTAAAATAAAAAAATACGCCTATCAAGTAATATGTTAGGATAGATGATTGTGGAGTGTGTTGGAGAAATCTTCCTTTGGTGTTTTGAAGCTGACAAAACATTTCTATCAGTCTAGTTTGAAGACTTGTAGACTCTTTCATCAAAGTCTGAAGACCTCCGGACTACCAGACTCAAGACTCAAAGTCTATCCTCATTGACAAGTTTTTAGTCCGTCGAAGAAAGCTTATTCAGAACTAGATGTTTCGTTAAGGATTCGACTTTATTCGATTGGAGAAGATCTCTTGGCTGGATATAGCATGGCGGAATCCATTATTCAAATCAAGAATGATTCAGGGATTGTGGATCCGTTGATTGGCGAAGTATACTTGGAAGGTTCTACTTATGGAAACCAAGATCCTGATTGTATGGGCGAGCAAGATTGATGGGTTATCGTCATGTTCCTTAAATAGCTTGAAGATCTTCCTAATTGATTCTGTCCAACAAGTAGATTGGAAGAATTTCTTTGGTAAGTGCCAACAAGTATGATGGCATAAAAGAGTATATAAGGAAGACGTTCCAGTTGTTTGAGTGTGTGCGCGATAGAAGAATTCCAAAGTCTGAAGCTCTTTGTTCTTAGTCAATTCATTTGTTGAGCGAAATCTTGTACGCAAAAGAGAGTCTATATCTTTGAGTAACCTTGAGGAAGTGTGGTAGAGTATCTACACTATGGAATCAATGGAGAGCTTTGCTGTAACAACTCTTTTGTTCATAGTAAAATCCAGCCGGTGGGTTGTCAGTGCGGAAGAGTGGACGTAGACTTGGAATAAACCGAACCACTATAATTTCTGTGTTCATTTTCTCTTCCTTACTCTTTTTTACTTTGATCATAATTCATTTTGTTAACAAAAGGCGAACTTCCTCTCTATTGTCTATTTTGTATTGCTCACTTATCACGATAAACCTTTTTACACCTATTCACTCCCTCTAAGTGCTTATACTAGCTATCTCAATTGGTATCAGAGCCGGTGTACTCACGTAATTTGAAGTGCTTTACTTCAGAGTTAAAAATCCATGGCTAGGATGTTGGCTCCAGGGCTGGTAGAAGGGCAAAGTAATACTAGATCGCCTTACTTTGATGGAAATGAATACAACATATGGAAAAACAAGATGAAGGCATTTCTAAGATTAAAGGATCCTCTAAAATGGGATGTGGTAGACAGAGGAATCATTCTTGAAGCTGCATCTGTCTTAGAAAGAGGAAAAGAAGTTGTTGAGTCTAGTGAAATGACTCAGGAAGAGATAACTAAGAGACAAGCTCTTGATGCAAAAGCAATTTATTCTTTATATTACGCTTTGGGATAGATTACACATCACCTATGAAGGAACTGATCGAGTGAAGGAAATCAGAATCAACATTCTCCTCAGTCAATAGGAAGCTTTCAAAATGAAATCAGGAGAATCTATTACTAACACGTTTAGTCGTTTTACAGAAATCGTGAATGGTCTTGAAAATCAAGGTCAACCAATTTCTAATCCCATGAAAGTAAACAAGCTACTGCGTGGACTCTCCAATGATTGGAATCACATAAAGACCTCAATAAGGGAGACACAAAGAATTATGACACTTTCGGTTGATGAATTGGTTGGGACTCTTCAGTCTTATGAAGTGGAGCGAATAACGAAGACGAAGATCCTAAATGTAAGAAATCTATTGCATTAAAATCTAATGATGATTATGATGTCACAGATTCTAAAGACGATATGGATGACGAAGAACTTGCTCTCATGATAAGAAGATTAAGAAAGCTGAACAGAAAAGGAAGAAGATTCAATCCAAAGAAACAGAGTTTTCAAAAGCAACAGAGTAAGTCTGTTGAGGATGATGAATCCAATAAAGATGTAGTCTACTTTGAATGTAAGAAAAATGGACACATCAGACCCAACTGTCCACTTCTGAGGAAAAAGAAAGGAAAAGCTGAGAAATATCGAAAGACACTCAAAACAGAAACTTGGAGTGATACAAAATGTGAAGAAAGTGATGATGATTATGCCAACATTTGTCTCATGGCACAATTAGACTCAAAATCAGACTCCGATACAAACTCAGATTCAGACAATGAAATTGAGGTAAGTAATTTGAAAATCCCTGCTAAAGTCTCTAGATACATTGATGAATTGTGTCTTATTATCAAAACTTCTCTTAAAAGGATTTCCGAACTTAAAAGAGAAAATTCTGTACTAAAACAACAAGAAAATGTTTTGAAAGAAAAGATTAAAAGTTTAGACAAAAGTGTTTCTACCTTGAAAGAAAATAAAGGCAATCTTTCAAAAGAAAATGCATTCTTGAAAAATGACATCTTAAATATTTCTAAAAGATTTTCTATAGGATCTGAGAAACTGGAAGAAATTCTTTTTGCTCAAAGACCTTATTTCAATAAATCTGGTTTGGGAATAATTACGGAAACCATTCCTCTAATTGATTTTTTTTAAAGTAAAGGAAATAATTAAGCAAAGACCTACAAGAGATGCTTACAAAAATCATTTCCAAAGAGTTTTTGTAAAACCAGTAGGTCGCAATGCTCTTAAATGTTCAAAATGCAATAGCTTAGACCATTTTGAAAAAGAATGTCCTATGGTTTGGAAACCTGTTAAGAAAGTATGGGCAAAGACCGTATATTATACTAACACCAATGGACCCAACAAAATATGGGTACCAAAGAAAGCTTGAGTCTCTTTTCTAAATGCAGGTCACTATTAAGAAAATGGTTAAATGGTATCTGGATAGTGGATGCTCAAGACATATGACAGGAGATTCAAGTTGCTTTATAAAGCTCGTTCAAGTAAATGGTGGAAAAGTTTCATTTGGAGAAAACAGCAAATGAAAAATTATGGGATTCGGAACTGTAAAGATTGGAAGCCTCACAATCAGTAATGTTTCCTTAGTGGAAGGACTCAACTACAATTTGCTTAGTATCAGTCAGCTGTACGACATCGGTTTCAAAATCAACTTTCAAGAGGGAATATGTTCAGGAACCAGTAAAGATTCCACTTAGTCATTTATGGGTCGAAGACATGGAAATATCTACCTCTTAGATGTTAAACCAGATGAAACCCAATGTCTAATTTCAATACAAGATGAAGCAAACTTATGGCACAGAAAACTCGGGCACATCAACATGAAACAAATAGCCAAAATCTCAACAAAGAAGCTTGTTCGGGGTTTACCCAATCTGTCATACCAAAAGACTGATCTATGCACACCATGCGTATTAGGAAAACAGGTAAGAAACTCGTTTAAACTAATAAACCAAGTTTCAACTAATCGTGTACTGCAGCTTCTGCATATGGATCTCTTTGGACCAACCAGAACTCAGAGTATTGGAGGTAAGAAATATTGCCTAGTAATTGTGGATGACTACTCACAATTCACTTGGGTATATTTCCTAGTAAGTAAGTCCGAAACCTTTTCTTACTTTAAAAAGTTTGCTAAAAAGGTCCAAAATGAAAAAAAAATATGTTATTTCAAAAATACGAACTGACCATGGTGGCGAATTTGAAAATCAAGACTTTACAAGATTTTGTGATGAATCTGGTTTTCAATATGTATTCTCTTCTCCATATACTCAAGAGCAAAATGGAGTCGTGGAAAGAAAGAATAGATCATTTCAGGAAATTGCTAGAACTCTTTTAATTGAAAGTAACATCTCTTAACAATTTTGGGCTAAAGCAGTTTCTACAGCATGTTATATCATTAATAGAGTTTTTCTAAGGCCTATTCTGGATAAAACCCCCTATGAGTTATTCAAAGAAAAGAAGCCTATTGTTTCATATTTTCATGTGTTTGGATGTAAATGCTTTATATTAAAAAATGTAAATGATCGAGTTGGCAAGTTTGAAGAAAAATCAGATGAAGGCATCTTCCTTGGATATTCAACCACAAGTAAGGCTTACAGAGTCTACAATAAGAAAACTCAATCTGTGGAGGAATCAATGAATGTTAAATTCCAAGATTCTATGCAAAATGAATCTATTCAGACTCATCTTGAAGAATCTGAATCTGCTCCAGACTCTACAAAGTCTAAATTTTCAGAAGCATCTAGACTTCAAAAGACTAGCAACAAATGATTGTTGAAGATTTAAATGAAGAAAAAGATCAACAATTTGACAAATCAACCAGCAACTGGAAACATAAGTCCAGCCATCCCAAAGATCTCATTATTGGCGACATTAATGAAGGAATTCGCACAAGATCCAAAAGGCGCGAAGAGTCTAGTGTTGTGGCTCTTATTTCTGAAATAGAACCCAAAAGCATAGAAGAAGCTTTATCTAATGAAAGCTGGATTGAAGCTATGCAAGAAGAACTTAGGCAATTCAGTATTAATGATGTTTGGGAATTGACTCCTAAATCAAAAGGTAAATCTATTATTGGAGCTAAATGGGTTTTCAGGAACAAGATGAATGAGAAAGGAAATGTCATAATAAACAAAGCAAAACTCGTGGCCAAGGGATATACGCAAGAAGAAGGGATAGACTATGATGAGACTTAAGCACCAGTAGCGAGGTTAGAAGCAATTAGATTATTACTTGCTTTTGCTTGTCATAAGAGTTTCAGGTTATTCCAAATGGACGTTAAAAGCGTTTTCCTAAATGGATTTATCCAAGAGGAAGTCTATATAGAACAAACACCCGGCTTTGAAGACCCAAGGAAACTAGACTCTATATACAGACTGAAAAAGGCTTTATATGGTTTAAAGCAAGCACCTCGAGCTTGGTACGACAAGCTGAGTAAGTTTTTAATTCAAAAGGGTTTTGTCAAAGGTAAAGTAGATATTATATTGTTTATCAAAAGAGAAAGCAAAAGTTTTTTGCTTGTTCAAATATATGTCGATGATATTATTTTTGGATCTTCTAATGAAAATCTATGCAAGAGATTCTCTAAGTCTATGCAGGATGAATTTGAAATGAGCATGATGGGTGAACTAAGCTTCTTTCTCGGGCTTCAAGTAAAACAACTAAAGGAATGAACTTTTATTCATCAAGAAAAATATGCTAATGATCTTGTCAAAAAGTTTGGACTGGAAAATTGCAAAAAGACTGATATACCAATGTCAAGTTCCTTGAAGATAGGCAAAGATGAAGGAGGAAAGAAAGTTGACCAGAAGTTATACAGGAGTATCATTGATTCACTTTTTTATCTTACTGCTTCTAAACCTGACATTTTGTTTAGTGTTTATATTTGTGCCAGATTTCAAGCATACCCTAAAGAATCTCATCTAAGTGCTGTAAAGCGTATTATCAAATACATTGCATCAACTTCAGACTATGGTCTTTGGTATCCTAAAAATGGAGACTTTACTCTTCTTGGATACTCAGACGCAGACTTAGCTGGATGTAGAGTGGATAGAAAGAGCACCTCGGGTACCTATCAACTACTTGGAAGTAGACCTCGGGTACCTGTCAACTACTTGGAAGCAGGATAGTATCTTGGTTTTCAAGGAAGCAAAGTACTGTAGCTCTTTCTACAGCAGAAGTAGAATATGTAGCTCTTGGGAGTTGTTGTTCACATATTCTGTGGATAAAACAACAGCTAAGAGACTTTGGAATTGAAGATTCATGCACGGAGATTAAGTGTGACAACACCAGCGCAATCAATCTCATCAAGAATCCAATTCTTCACTCAAGAGCAAAACATATAGAGATTCGACATTACTTCATTAGAAATCATGTTCAAAATGGAGAAGTTTTGATTCAGTATGTCGACTCAAAGAATCAATTGCCAGATATATTTACAAAGCCTTTGGAGAAAAATCAATTTGAAGTTATTCGTTCTAGACTCAACATCTTGAGGATTGAAGAAGTAAAAGTCTAGAGACTCTCAGTCTTAGACAATGAAGATTTTCTTTCGTAAGTTATTTTATTTTATTCTCTCTCAGATTAAATCTCGAAAAGGTACGATTATCTATCCATAGTTGATTTTTGCCATTTTCAATTTCCGTAATTATTGCAATCTTTCCTTTTCGAAAAAAGAAGTTATTTTTTAAATTGTCAGTTATCTAATTTATTTTCAAAAATGCAGTTATTTTTAAAAAGGCATATTTGTACTTTCTTTTATGACATTCCGTATGCCTCTGTTCGACTATCTTATTTACTGTCGGTTTCTCCTCGCTTTACTCTCAAAAACCCTAAGAAAGCACTGATCTTCCATTTCTGTCTTCTTCTCTTGTTTAATCCTCGAAAAGTTATCATCTTTTTTGGGAAAACAAGCTAAGAATCTCTCAAAGACTGTAAAAAATGTCTTTCCAAAGAAAGTCTTCAAGGATCGCGAATAGGGGACCACAGCAAATGCGTGAGGGGCCTACGCACTTCGATCTAATCGAAGAAGAAGAATCTCCTAATCAGCAATAGAGCCCTCAACATTCTTAGCAGCTTCTATTTCCTCCCTCTAGACCTCAGGATGTTGTACATCGAGAAGAGGAAGAAATAATCGAAGACACAGACTTTGTAAGAATTCATAAGCCCTCTTTTACCCACAAGCTTTATCGTACTTTGAAGAGGGGTGGTACTCCTTTGAACCACATTGGTGAATTTTTGAAAGACAAAGGGTATAAAAATGAAACTTTCTTTTTACGCACAATGGAACGTTTGGGAATTGCCCCTATGAGGTCGGCTGAAGAAGCCTTTGCTAATATCCTAAGTGATACATGGGTTGGAGGATTTAATCAACCAGATGGGAATGATGATGACAAGTTGTACAGTCAGTTTAAACTGAGAATGGGTGTTGCAGCAAAAATTCGGAGCAAAAGAACAGACTTATTTCGATCGGAGGAACACAAGCAACTATACTTCAAGTTGCTGAAGCGTGGGGTGATAAACCCTAAAAGTATGGATTTTGATTTTCTTGACTCTGTGAATGTCAATCTGCGAGAGAAATTCAATCTTCTTCAACTTGAACAATTTTGTTCTAAATCTACCAAAGCGTATGTTGAACTTACTGCTTATTTCTATTCGAATTTCAGTTTCTTGGATGCGAATAGATTCTCTTTTAGTGTTCGAGATCAGGATTATGTGGTTGACATGAATACATTGGCTGATGCGATTGGGGTTGAAAGAGGGAGATATCAACCTATTAGTGTGTCTATTGTTCGTGCAACGTTGGAGCTTGTTTAGGATGGAAGGACAGAAGGAAAGATTTCCTATATGAGAATGAATGCGACCAATGTTCTACTTCACAAGATTGTGATTAATTGCCTCAGACCAAAATCGACTTCAAAGATCGATGTTTCAAACTCGGAGGCAAAGCTGATGTATGCCACAATGCTGGGAAAAAGTTCTCTCTTCCACACACTATCATGTTCGACATGTATAGGGCAGTTGTGAAGGACAAGGGTCAACTTCCTTATCCAGCTCTTGTGACTAAGTTATTCAGACATTTAAACGTTTAGCCTCCCGAATTCTTTGTGTTCGAACGTGCGATCAAATGGTGGTGGGACTGAAAATGGTCTCCAAAATGCGTCTAAAGGAACTCAACAAGGCGTTGGAGAAATTCAAGGAGAAAACCCCTGTCAAGACTCATCAAATCTCTTCGGCTGCAAAGAGAAAAGGGAAGGAGCCCATAATTGCTTCATCCGAGAAAAGAAGAGCTCTCATCATTAAGGATGAAGAGGATGAGGATGATGTCACCATTTCTACAATGGCATTGAAAAACTTGAGTCGTTCTGTTCCAGAATCAACGGAGAGACAAGAAAAAGACATGGATGAGACAGAACAGAGGACTGGAGAAAGAGAAAATTTGGAGGTAGAGGAAAGACAAGCAGAGGAGAGAGAAGCAAAAGAAGGAGATGAAGAGGAGGAAAGAATTGAAGAAAAAGAAGAGGTGAGAGGAGATCAAGCGGAAGTAGCACATGAAGAACACTCTTCTCCACATGAAGGCATGGAAACAGGGGGAGATTATGAGAAAAGAGGAATGTCCTCATACCCTGTTACCAGTGAAGGAGTAAGCCGCTCTCCAGCAGATCCAGAGGACATCTATGCATCTCAATTTCCTGAGGAGGGACATGATGTTTCATTGCCTAATCTGCGTAACTATGCCGACTTACCATCATCTGCCTTTACACCGTCTAATCGTGCATAAGCCAGTACTCAGACTGATAATTCAGTAGATTTTCGCAGAATTCTTGATGTTCTCTTAGAGATGTGGGGTCAAATATATGCTTTGAGATGCGAAGTACAGAACTTGCAGACTGCAGGTCAAGCTTCTTCAGTTTCTGTGAATGATCAAATTCAAGCCCTTACTCTTCAAGTTCAAGCAAATGCTAAGGGTGAATATGTGGCACAAATGAAGGAGGAATTAAAAAAGTTGGAAGGCATTGTCCAGTCAATGGGAGATTTCCATCTTGTTTGTGTTCTCAAACAATCTTAAATTCTATTATCTTTTCATATCTAACTTTTTAATGATGACAAAAAGGGGGAGAGATGTGGTGCAGATTTGATTTTATCTTTTGAACTCTTCACTTTTATGATTTTTTTGACTTGACCTTTGTGTTTGGTTGTTTGGATGTGGACTGGATTTGGGTTTGACTGTTTGTTTATTTTAAGCACTGTTGATATCTCATGGCTTTGCTTATTTAAAGAACTAATCTACCTTCTATGGATGCAGATTCTAGTGTTATTAAGCCATTTATCTATGTGAGATATCCATATTTGCTTGAGTAATATTTTGCAGGTCAAAGTTATCCAAATCTGTAGGAAAGTTTTGTCACCATAAAAAAGGGGATATTGTTGGAGAAATCTTCCTTTGGTATTTTGAAGCTGACAAAACGTTTCCATAAGTCTAGTCTGAAGACTTGTAGACTCTTTCATCAAAGTCTGAAGACCTCCGAATTGCTAGACTCAAGACTCAAAGTCTATCCTCATTGACAGTTTTTAGTCCGTCGAAGAAGGCTTATCAAGAACTAGATGTTTCGTTAAGGATTCGACTTTTATCGACTGGAGAAGATCTCTTGGTTGGATATAGCATGGCGGAATCCATTATTCAAATCAAGAATGATTCAGGGATTGTGGATCCGTTGATTGGCGAAGTATACTTGGAAGGTTTTACTTATGGAAACTAATATCCTGATTGTATGGGCGAGCAAGATTGATGGGTTATCGTCATGTTCCTTAAATAGCTTGAAGATCTTCTTAATTGATTCTGTCCAATGGGTAGATTGGAAGAATTCCTTTGATAAGTGCCAATGGGTATGATGGCATAAATGAGTATATAAGGAAGACGTTCCGATTGTTTGAGTGTGCGCGCGATAGAAGAATTCCAAAGTCTGAAGCTCTTTGTTCTTAGTCAATTCATTTGTTGAGCAAAATCTTGTACGCAAAAGAGAGTCTATATCTTTGAGTAACCTTGAGGAAGTATGGTAGAGTATCTACACTATGGAATCAAGGGAGAGCTTTGCTGTAACAACTCTTTTGTTCATAGTGAAATCCAGCCGGTGGGCTGTCAGTGCGGAAGAGTGGACATAAGCTTGGAATAAGCCGAACCATTATAATTTCTGTGTTCATTTTCTCTTCCTTACTCCCTTTTACTTTGATCATAATTCGTTTTGTTAACAAAAGGCGAACTTCCTCTCTATTGTCTATTTTGTATTGCTCACTTATCACGAGAAACCTTTTTACACCTATTCACCCCCTCTAGGTGCTTATACTAGCTATCTCAGAGTGAAGGGTCACTCTATCAACAGCTCATTTCACATTAAGTGTCGTTGAATATGATAATCAACTAGCGAGCTTGGGCATGGATTTTTCCATCTTGGATCATCTCTTGGTGGAAAGCAGAGCATTGAGAATTAGATCGATTCATTTACCATGACCCCAAAGCTCGGACATTGTTATCCCCAACTTCTTTTAATAAACCAAAGCAATTAGAAGATCTCGCGGGCTGAAATCCACATCCAAGAGCTCTTAATGCTTTCTCTAATAATATGAGTGATAGGTTTTCTCTAATACTTTCTTCAAACAAACTAACATGGGGCTTCAATTGTTTTTTAATTGTTGGAAACGTGAGAGTAATGCATGTTGTATCTAGCAATATTACCTAGATGGGATATATTGGTGATTTTAAGAAATATTGACAAATAAATGCGGAATTACAAAAGTCAAGATGAATATGATCAAGGGCAAGTGAAATAGAGTGAATATTATCAGATTCTAGTAATATTCACGCTATTGAGTGTAATATTTCTATCAATTTGTGATTATGCTAGAGAGATATAAGATTGTGAATATAATCTACTATCCCACGTTAACAGTTTATTAGTTGGATTTCACTAAAATCAATGAGAAGTCCTACTAATATTCAAGCACTTCTCCACAAATTAGGTATAACGCTATTCACCCCTCTTTACAATAATATGCTTTTAGAAACAATTCAAAATATGTGAAGCTCTCTCGAAAATTGGAATTCTGCACTCTTGATCTATCTTGCTCTTTGGTGCCTTAATCTTCCTTTTTACTCCTCAGTATTCCCGTTGGATAATCTTTGGGGATCAATCTCCAATCCACCGGTTAGACAATTGTCGGAGAAGATTAGGTAGCCGTTGAGGTTGAACAATTAAAGATCCTGTTGATTTGGTTGCTCATACAAACAAATCTCAATTTCCTAAAATGGAGTTCTTCAACTATACAAAGAATTGAGTCTTCAGCATGATTGTCAATCAATCCAAATATCATGCATCATGTCACAAAGATAATCCAAGGATAGAAGATCAATCAATATCTTCTAAAGTGAGAATCCATTACTAACTGTGAGAAATGAGATTATATATCTCAAAAATGATAAGCTTTGAAGTTCATGACAATATCGTCATTCTAGGTAAAGTACAAATTATGCCAATATTCAGCCATCACATGACTTTGATGATGTTTAGCATCTGCAAATATTCCAGAGTAAACTTTGATAATATTTAGTGTTTGCCTTGTAGATATACACGTAGCTCACTTGCTGATATCCATGTTAGAATTGCTTTTGATGATATCTGAGATAGCTAATATAAGCACCTAGAGGGGGGTGAATAGGTGTAAAAACAATTCCTCGAGATACGGAAGCAACACTAGACAAACGATAGAAAGGGAGTTCTTTTTTGATTAACAAAATGAAGTACAATCAAAGTAAAGTAAAGAGTAGGGAAGAGAAAATTGAACGCAAGGTTTATAATGGTTCGGCTTATTCCAAGCCTACGTCCACTCTTCCGCACTGACAGCCCACCGACTGGATTTCACTATAAACAAAAGAGAAGTTACAGTACAGCTTTTTCTTGATTCCACAGTATAGATATTCTACCACACTTCCTCAAGGATTCTCACAAATATAGACTCTCTTTTGTATACAAGATTACGCTCAAATGAATTGACTAACAACAAGAAGTTTCAGACTTTGGAATTCTTCTATCGTGCACACACTCGAACAACTGGAACGTCTTCCTTATATACTCCTTTATGCCATCATACCCGTTGGCACTTACCAAAGGAATTCCTCCAATCTACCCGTTGGACGGAATCAATTAGAAAGATCATTCGAGCTATTAAAGGAATATGTCGATAGCGCATCAATCATGTTCGCCCATACAATCAGAATCTCGGTTTCCATAAGTAGAACCTTCCAAGTATACTTTGTCAATCATCGGATCCTTAATCTTCGAGTCAATCATGATCAAATAAAGGATTCCGTTATGTCTTATCTAGCCAAGAGATCTTCATCGATCGATAAGGTCATATCCTTAATGAAACATCCAGTTCGGATAGCCTTTTTCAACGGATTAGCAACTGTCAATGAGGATATACTTTGAGTCTTGAGTTTGGCTGTCCGGAGGTTTTAGACTTTAAATAGCGAGTGTAGAGATCTTGATTAGACTCGATGGAAACATTTTGTTAGCATCAAAACACTTCACGAAGATTTCTCCAACAATCTCCCCCTTTTTGATGGTGACAAAACTTTCCTTGATTTGGATAACTTTGACTGCAAAATATTACTCAAACAAATATAGATATCTTATAAAGATAGACGGCTTAATGATAACACTAGAATATGCAATCACGAAATCAGGTTAGTCTTGCATGAAGCCATCCATAAGATATCAATAGTAGTTAATATAAGCAATCAAGTCCAAATCCAAATTCAGTCCACATCCAGACATAAAAGTAAAGTTAAACATCAAAACAATCTTCAAACATCAAACCAATCAAAAGTTGTAAAGATTCAAAGTTTGCAAGTCTCGCATCTCTCCCCCTTTTTGTCAGCATAAAAAAGGTCGAGATGAAAGTGGAGTAGAGTCAAGAATGCTTGGGAACACGAACAAGCTGGAAATCTCCCATTGATTGAACGATGCCTTCCAGCCTTTTCAAGTCTTCCTTTAGTTGTGCAACATCCTCACCCTTAGCATTAGCCTGAATTTGAAGAGAAAGGGCTTGGATCCGATCATTCAAGGAAGCCGAAGAGACTTGACCTGCATTCTGCAAATTCTGAACTTCGCATCCCAGAGCATACATCTGACCTCGCATTTCCAAAAGAATATCCAGAATTCTGCGAAAATATGCTGAATTATCGGTTTGCGTACTGGCTTCGGCACGATTTGATGGAGTAAAGGCAGACGATGGCAGATCATAATCACGCAGATTTGGCGATGAAACATCATGTCCTTCCTCAGGAAATTGAGAGGCATAAATGTCCTCTAGATCTGCTAGAGAGCGACTGACTCCCTCACTGGTAGTAGGATATGAGGACATTCCTCTTTTCTCTTGGTCTCTCCCTGTTTTTATGCCTTCAGGTTGAGAAGAGTGTTCCTCATGTTCTCCTTCCTCTTGATCTCTTTTCTCTTCTTCTTCTTTCTCAACTCTTTCTTTCTCAGCATCTCTTTCTTCTTCTTCCTTCTCCTCTGCTTCTTTTTCCTCTGCCTCTTTTCCTCTACTTCTTTTTCTTCTCTTTCTCTTGTCCTCTGTTCTGAGTCTTTGTTTGGAACAAAATGACTTAGATTCTTCAATGCCATTGCAGAAATGGTGATGTTTTCCTCATCATCTTCATCTTCAACGATGAGAGCTCTTCTTTTCTTGGATAGAGCAACCATGGGCTCCTTCCCTTTCCTTTTTGATGCAGAAGAGATTTTATGAGTTTTGACTGGAGTCTTCTCCTTGAATTTCTCCAATGCCTTGCTTAGTTCCTTCAGATGCATTTTAGTCACCATTTTCAGTCGTACCACCATATGATCGCACGATCAAGCACAAAGAATTTGCGGAGGCTGAATATTCAGATGTCTAAATAACTTCGTCAGAAGGCCTGGATAAGGAAGTTGACCCTTGTCCTTCACCACTACTCTATACATGTGGAACATAACAGTGTGAGGAAAAGAAAATTTTTTCCCAATGATGATGGCATACATCAGCTTTGCCTCTGGACTTGAAACATCAGTCTTGGAAGTTGATTTCGGTCTGAGGCAATTGATCGCAATCTTGTGAAGAAGAATGTTAAATGCACTAATCCTCAAGTAGAAAATCTTTTTCTCTGTTCTTCTATCCTTAACAAGTTCCAATGTAGCATGAGCAATAGAAACATTGATAGGTTGATATCTTCCTCTCTCAACCCCAAGGACATCCGCCAACATATCTATATCCACCACAAAGTCCTGATCTCGGACACTAAAAGAAAACCTATTTACATCCAAGAAACTAAGATTCGAATAGAAATAGGCAGTCAATTCAGCATGGGCTTCTGTGGTGTCAGAACAGAACTGCTCAAGTTGAAGAAAACTAAACTTTTCTCTCAAATTGACATTTACAGCATCAAGGAAATCAAAATCCACACTCCTAGGATTTATCACTCCACGCTTTAACAGTTTCGAGTATAGAACCTTCTGTTCCTTCAATCTAAACATCTCTGTCCTTCTTCCTCGAATTTTCATTGCAACACCCATTCTTGGTTGAAATTGGCTGTACAGTTTATCATCATCATTCCCATCTATAGGATTAAATCCCCCAATACACGGATCACTTGGGATATTTGCAAGGGTTTCTTCAACCAACCCTTTAGGAGCAATTCCCCAACTCTCCATTTTTCGTAAAAAGATATATTCATTCCCGTATCCTTTGTCCTTAAGAAATTTATCGATATAATTCAACGGAGTACCAGTCATCTTTAAAGCACGATAAAGCTTATAAATAAAAGAGGGTCTTTGAACTCTTATAGGATCTGCGTCTTCAATAATTTCTTCCTCTTGTTGATGATCAACACCTTGAGGACTAGATGGAGGAGAATGACGCTGTTGAGAATGTTGTGGGCTCTGCTGCTAATTTGGAGACTCTTCTTCCTCAGTGAGATCGAAGTGCGTAGGCCCCTCACTCATTCGCCGTGGTCCCCTGCTTGCGATCCTCAAAGACTTTCTTGAAAACGACATCTTTCTTAGTCTTTGAAAGATTCCTTGCTTGAATTTCTCAAGAAAGATGACAACTTTTTCAAAGATTAAACAAGAGAAGAAAACAGGAATGGTAGATCGGTGCTTTTTAGGGTTTTGAAGTTAAAACGAAGAGGAACCGACTGTATATAACTTAGTCAAAAAGGGGGGAATACAAAACGTTGTAAAGGAAAGTGAAAAGATGCCTTTTCAAAAAAAATAACTGCCTTTTTCGGAAAAAATGGTCATTTCAAAATAACTCCTTTTTCGAAAAGGAAACGTTGCAATAGTCATGTCAATTAAATATAGCAATAATCAAACATAGTCGACGATCGTACCTTTTTAAGATGAGATTTGAGAGAGAGAATAACTTACAGTCAAAGTCTTGTATATCTGAATCTGAGAGTCTCTAGACTTTAACTTTTTCAAACCTCAAAATGTTGAGTCTGGAACGGATGATTTCAAATTGATTTTTCTCCAAAGGCTTTGTAAATATATGCTTTGGTTCTTTGAGTCAACAAACTAAATCGAAATTTCTCCATTTTGAACATGATCTCTAATGAAGTGATGTCGAATCTCTATATGCATTGCTCTTGAGTGAATAATTGGATTTTTGGTGAGATTGATTGCACTGGTGTTGTCGCAGTTAATCTCCGTGCATGAATCTTCAATTCCAAAGTCTCTTAGCTATTGTTTTATCCACAGGATTTGTGAACAATAACTTTCAATAGCTACATACTCTGCTTTTGCTGTAGAAAGAGCTACCGTACTCCGCTTCCTTGAGAACCAAGACACTGTCCCGCCTCCAAGTAGTTGACAGTACCCGAGGTGCTCTTTCTATCAACTCGCATCGGCAAGGTCTGTGTCTGAGTATCCAAGAAGAGTAAAGTCTCCCCTTTTAGGATACTAGAGACCAAAGCTTGAAGTTGATGAAATATATTTGATAATACGCTTTGCAGCATTTAAATGAGATTCTTTAGGGTCTGCTTGGAATCTGGCACAAATACAAACACTAAACAAAATGTCAGGTTTAGAAGTTGTAAGATAAAGAAGTGAGCCAATGATACTCTTGTATAACTTCTGATCGACTTTCTTTCCTCCTTCATCTTTGTCTATCTTTAAGGAACTTGACATTGGTATATCAGCCTTTTTGCAATTGTCCAGTCCAAACTTTTTGACAAGATCTTTAGCATACTTTTCTTGATGAATAAAAGTTCCTTCCTTCAATTGTTTTACTTGAAGCCCGAGAAAGAAGGTTAACTCACCCATCATGCTCATTTCAAATTCATCTTGCATCGTCTTAGAGAATTTCTTGCATAAACTTTCATTAGGGGATCCAAAAATAATATCATCGACATATATTTGAACAAGTAGAAAACTTTTGATTTCTCTTTTAATAAACAGAGTAGTGTCTACTTTACCTTTTATAAAACCATTTTGAATTAAAAACTTACTCAGCCTTTCGTACCAAGCTCGAGGTGCTTGCTTTAAGCCATACAAGGCCTTTTTCAGTTTGAATACTGAGTCTGGCTTTCTTGGGTCTTCAAACCCAGGTGGTTGCTCCACATAACTTCCTCATGGATAAATCCATTCAGGAAAGCACTTTTGACGTCCATTTGGAATAACCTGAAATTCTTATAACAAGCAAACGCAAGTAATAATCAAATTGCTTCTAACCTTGCTACTGGTGCGTAATTCTCATCATAGTCTATCCCTTCTTCTTGCGTATATCCCTTGGCCACGAGTCTTGCTTTGTTTCTTATGACTTTTCCTTTCTCGTCAATCTTGTTCATGAAAACCCATTTAGCTCCAATAACAGATTTACCTTTTGGTTTAGGAGTCAACTCCCAGACATCATTAATTTTGAATTGTTTGAGTTCTTCTTGCATAACTTCAATCCGGCTTTCATAAGATAAAGCTTCATCTATGCTTCTGGGTTCTATTTCAGAAATAAGAGCCACAGCACTAGACTCTTCGCGCCTTTTGGATCTTGTGCGAATTCCTTCATTAATGTCGCTAATAATAAAATCTTTGGGATGATTGGACTTATGCTTCCAGTTGCTACTTGATTTGTCAGGTTGATGATCACTTCCTTCATTTGAATCTTCAATAATCATTTGTTATTGGTCTTTCAGAGTCTGAGCTGCTTCTTGAGATTTAGACTTTGTAGAGTTTGGGGCAGGTTCAGATTCTTCAAAATGAGTCTGATTGTATTCATTTTGCATAGAATCTTGGAATTTAACATTCATTGATTCTTCCACAGATTGAGTCTTCTTGTTGTAGACTCTGTACGATTTGCTTGAGGTTGAATATTCAAGAAAGATTCCTTCATCTGACTTCTCTTCAAACTTACCAACTCGATCATTTGCATTTTTTAATATAAAATATTTGCATCCAAACACATGAAAATATGAAACAATAGGCTTCTTTCCTTTGAATAACTCATAGGGGGTTTTTTTTCTAGAATAGGCCTTAGAAAAACTCTATTAATAATATAACATGCTGTTGAAACTGCTTCAGCCCAAAATCGTGAAGAGATATTGCTTTCAATTAAAAGAGTTCAAGCCATTTCTTGAAGAGACCTATTCTTTCTTTCTACAACTCCGTTTTGCTCTGGAGTATATGGAGAGGAGAACAAGTGCTAAAAGCCAGATTCATCACAAAATTTTGTAAAATCTTGATTTTCAAATTCACCTCCATGGTCTATTTTTATACTTGAAATAACATACCCCTTTTCATTTTGAACCTTAGCAAATTTTTCAAAGTAAGAGAAAGTTTTAGACTTACTTGCCAAGAAATATACCCAAGTAAATCGTGAGTAGTCATCCACAATTACTAGGTAGTATTTCTTACCTCCAATGCTCTGTGTTCTAGTTGGTCCAAAAAGATCCATATGCAAAAGCTGCAGTACACGGTTAGTGGAAACTTGATTTATTGATTTAAAGGAATTTCTTACCTGTTTTCCCAATATGCATGGCGTACATAGATTAGACTTTTGGTATGATATATTGGGTAGACCACGAACAAGTTTCTTTGCTGAGATTTTGGCTATCTGCTTCATGTTAATGTGCCCAAGCTTTCTGTGCCATAAGCTTGCTTCGTCTTGGATTGAGATTAAGCATTGCGATTCGTTTGGTTTCACATCCAAGAGGTAGATATTTCGATATCTTCAACCCATGAATGATTGAATAGAATCTTTACTAATTCCTGAGCATATTCCCTCTTGAAAGTTGATTTTGAACCCAGTATCATACAGCTGACTGACACTAAGCAGATTGTAATTGAGTCCTTCTACCGAAAAAACATTACTTATTGTGAGATTTCTAATCTTTATAGTTCCAAATCCCACAATTTTTCCTTTGGTGTTTCCTCCAAATGAGACTTTTCCACCATTTACTCGAACAAACTTTATGAAGCAATTTGAATATCCTGTCATGTGTCTTGAGCATCCACTATCCAGATACCATTTTACCTTTTTCTTGATAGTGACCTGCATTTAAAAAAGAAACTCAAACTTTCTTTGGTACCCATATTTTCTTGGGTCCATTGGTGTTAGTATGATATGCGATTTTTGCCCATACCTTTTTAATAGGTTTCCAAACCATAGTACATTCTTTTTCAAAATGATCTGCACTATTGCACTTTGAACATCTGAGAGCATTGTGACCTACTGGTTTTACAAAGGTCATTTTAAAATGATTTTTGTAAGCATCTCTTGTAGGTCTTTGTTCGATTCTTTCTTTCACTTTAGGAAAATCAATTAAAGGAATGGTTTCAGCAGTCATTCCTAAACCAGATTTATTGAAATAAGGTCTTTGAACCAAAAGTATTTTTTCCAATTTCTCGAAAAAGTATTTATCAATTAAAGGAATGGTTTCAATTAAAGGAAATTCTTTTAAGAGAAGTCTTAAAACTAAAACACAATTCATCAATGTATTTTGAAACTTTAATAGGGATTTTGAAGTTACTAACCTCAAATTCACTTTCTGAATCTGAATCTATCTCGGAGTTCGAATCTGAATCCGATTATGCCATTAGACATACATTGACATAGTCTTCATCACTATCTTCGCACTCTGTATCACTCCAGGTTTCAGCTTTAAGAGTTTTTCGATACTTTTCAGCTTTTCCTTTCTTCTTCCTTAAAAGAGGACAGTTGGGTCTAATGTGTCTCTTTTTCTTGCATTCAAAGTAGACTACATCTTTGTTTGATTCATCATCTTCAACAGACTTGGTCTGTTGCTTTTGAAAACTTTATTTTTTTGAATTGAATCTTCTTCCTTTTCTGTTCAGCTTTCTGAATCTTATCATGAGAGCAAGCTCCTCATCATCCATATCGTCTTCAGAATCTGTAACATCAGAATCATCATTAGATTTTAATGCAATGGATGTCTTACCTTTAGGGTCTTTCTCTTCATTGATTCGTTTCATTTCATAAGACTGAAGAGTCCCAACTAACTCATCAACGAGATAGTGGCATGATTTTTGGGTCTCTCGATTGAGGTCTTTATGTGATTCCAATCCTTGGAGAGTCTACGAGAGCTTGTTTACTTTCATGGGATCAGAAATTGGTTGACCTTGATTTTCAAGACCATTCACGATTTACGTAAAACGACTAAACATATCGTTATAGATTCTCCGATTTCATTTTGAAGGCTTCGTATTGACCGAGAAGAATGTTGATTCTAGTCTCTTTCACTCGATCGGCTCCTTCATAAGTAATGTGTAATCTATCCTAGACTTCTTTGGCTGTAACACAAGAAGATATTCTGTTATATTCGGTAGGTGATAAAGCACAATATAAAGAATAAATTACTTTTGCATCAAGAGCTTGTCTCTTGATTATCTCTTCCCGAGTCATTTCACTAGACTCAACAAAGTATCTTTTCCTCTTTCTGAGACCGGTGCAGCTTTAGGAATGATTCATTTTTCTACAACGTCACATTCCAGAGGATCCTTTGATTTTATGAACGCCTTCATCTTGTTTTTCCATATGTTGTAATCCTTTCCATCAAAGTAAGGCAGTCTGGTGTTGTTTTGCCCTTCTACCAGCCCTGGAGCCAACATACTAGCCATGGATCTTTACCTTTGAAGTAAAACACTTCAAACAAAGTGAGTACACAGACTCTGATACCAATTGAGATAGCTAGTATAAGCACCTAGAGGAGGGGTGAATAGGTGTAAAAACAATTCCTCGAGATACGGAAGCGATACTAGAAAAATGATAGAATTGGAGTTCTCTTTTGATTAACAAAATGAAGTACGATCAAAGTAAAGTAAAGAGTAGGGAAGAGAAAATTGAACGCAAGGTTTATAGAGGTTCGGCTTATTCCAAGCCTACGTCCACTCTTTCGCACTGACAGCCCACCGGCTGAATTTCACTATGAACAAAAGAGAAGTTACAGCACAGCTTTTTCTTGATTCCACAGTGTAGATATTCTACCACACTTCCTCAAGGATTCTCACAAATATAGACTCTCTTTTGTGTACAAGATTTTGCTCGAATGAATTGACTAACAACAAGAAGTTTCAGACTTTGGAATTTTTCTATCGTGCACACACTCGAACAACTGGAACGTCTTCCTTATATACTCTTTTATGCCATCATACCCGTTGGTACTTACCAAAGGAATTCCTCCAATCTACCCGTTGGACAGAATCAATTAGGAAGATCATTCGAGCTATTAAAGGAACATGCCGATAGCCCATCAATCATGTTCGCCCATACAATCAGGATCTCGGTTTCCATAAGTAGAACCTTCCAAGTATACTTTGTCAATCATCGGATCCTTAATCTTTGAGTCAATCATGATCAAATAAAGGATTCCGTTATGTCTTATCCAGCCAAGAAATCTTCACCAGTCGATAAGGTCATATCCTTAATGAAACATCCAGTTCTGGATAGCCTTTCTTCAATGGATTAGCAACTGTCAATGAGGATATACTTTGAGTCTTGAGTCTGGCTGTCCGGAGGTCTTCAGACTTTAAATAGCAGAGTTTGGAGATCTTCAGACTAGACCGATGGAAACATTTTGTTAGCATCAAAACACTTTACGAAGATTTCTCCAACAATATCCAACTCCATTTTTCTAGTGATATACAAGCCCAGTTGGCTGGTGATATCCAAGTATATTGACAATCATGACTCTACCTTACTGTTCACCTATCCATAGTACTTCCAAGTTCAACCAAACTCTCCGTTCTAGGCTTGTTCAACTTCTACTTAGGTACCTCTACCTTGTAGATACTTCTATGCTCAATGCTTGGTTCACCAATTGATAGAGAACTCACATCCTTTAGAGAATCCTACTAGAATATCATCTGCATAATGGCTTATGCATTTTTCACATGGTTACTCAATTTGATTATTTTGTCATCTTCAAACCATCACGGCGGATTTTCCAAACAATGCATGCATACATATGTACTTAATGGTGGCGCCAAAGTTGGAAAATCTATTGATTCTTGAATGATTGCGTCTTGGCGCCTTGGAGATTGCATTCTCGACTTAGGCTTTATTTCTTGGAATAACATATGATCTTAATGGACGGTCGGTCATTCCAAAGACATTTGCTACACATACTGCCGAAGCTTCCTATCGTTTTGGAGTTTATAGCGAGGAATCAAGAGAGAAGATGGAGAAAGAATCTTTGCAAACTTTAACCTCTTCCACTTGTTTTATATCATTGTTTGATTGTTGCTCGCCATATGGAGACGGACGATCACTACAAGAACGTTGTTAGGGAAGTTATATGAATATGTCTTGTTATTACATTTCCATCCCATACTTAATTTGTAAGTCTTCATTGATATTAATGTTAATTTGTATCTCATTGCCGATATTGATTGATCAAATGAATAGGCATGGCCAAGTGCATCCATTCATTGAGAGGACTATACTAATTTTAAGATTGTTAGATATTTGGTGACCTTATTTTTTGAGATTGCCACAATATATTCACCCATTCTCTAGAATGATGAGTTGAACTCTATCTTGACTGGCTGCAACAAGAGTTGAACCCTCAAGCTATGTCTTTCACTTAATTTTTTTCCACTTTCCTTTTAGCTTCAATTGTCTTGCTGATCATTTTCTCAGAGGACCCAAAAAACAAAAATCTCGCTAAAAGTTCTCTTGGGTTCCCGATAATTGGAGAAACCTTAAGTTTTCTAAAAGTTCAGAGAAATGAGCAAGGCGCAAAATGGGTAGAGGAGAGGGTTTCTAAGTATGGCTTGGTATTCAAGACCTCTTTAATGGGCTCGCCGACGATCACCATCATCGGCTAGGCCGGTAACAAATTCATACTACAGATGATGATGTCCTCGCCGCCAAACCCCGCACAAGCCAAGCCATTTACGGCAAAAACATTCTTTTCGACCTCACTGGATTTAGGTAGTTTGAGTTATCATCGTGACTAGTTTTTGTAATTTAGCGATTATGCACTTGCATTCATAATTTTGCGCAAATTAGAGCGTGCGCTCTTAAAATTTGAAGTGCCATTCGGATTTTTAAACGTTTGAGATAATGACCACATTCCATGCAAATGCTAAGGCCTCATGAGAAAACATTAGCTATGATATATTCTTGAAATTGTACTTTCTAGATGATGAATTGTACAAATATTCACAAGGAAAATATTTCTTACCTTTGTGAAAGCTAGTATGAACACCTAGAGGGGGTGAATAGGTGTAAAAACAAATTTCCGAGATAAGTGTGCAGCACTAATCAACAATAGATTATGAAAAGGAAATTTATCTCTTGTCAACAAAACGAGTTACGATCAAAGTAAAAGAGCGTAGGGAAGAGAATATGAACACAGAGTTTATAATGATCCGGCTTAATCCAAGCCTACATCCACTCTTCCGCATTGATAGCCCACCGATTGGATTTCACTATGAAATAAAAGAGTTGTTACAGTAAAGCTCTTCTTTGATTCCACAGTGTAGAGACTCTATTACACTTCCTCAAGGTCTCTCAAAGATATAGACTCTCTTTTGCATACAAGATTTCACTTAACATTTTAATTGACTAAGAACAAGGAGCTTCAGACTTTAGAATTCTTCTATCGCGCACACACTCGAACAACTAGAACGTCTTCCTTATATACTCCTTCATGCCATCACACCCGTTGGCACTTACCAAAGGAATTCTTCCAATCTACCCGTTGGACAGAATCAATTAGGAAGATTTTCGAGCTATTTAAGGAACATGACGATAGCCCATCAATCCTGCTCACCCATACAATCAGGATCTAGGTTTCCATAAGTAAAACCTTCCAAATATACTTCGCCAATCAATGGATCTAAAATCCTGAATCAATCTTGATTTGAACAATAGATTCCGACATACTATATCCAGCCAAGAGATATTCTTTAGTCGACGGAATCAAATCCTTAACGAAATACTTCGTTTCGATTAAGCCTTCTTTGACGGTTTAGAAACTATCAATGAGGATAGACTTTGAGTCTTGAGTCTGGTAGTTCGGAGGTCTTCAGACTTTGATGGAAAAGTCTGCAAGTTTTCGGACTGGACTGATGGAAACATTTTGTCAACTTCAAAATACTCAATGAAGTTTTCTCCAACAATCTTCCCTTTTTTTTATGGTGACAAAACTTTCATGCAGATTTGGATAACTTTGACCTGTAAAACATTACTCAAGCAAACAAGGATATCTCACAAAAGATAAATGGCTTAATAATGATAACATTAGAATCTACATCCATAGAAAATATGTTAGTTCCGTAAATGAGCAAAGCCATGAGATATCAATAGTACTTAAGATAAACAAACGTTCAAACAGTCAAATCCAAATCCAGTCCAAATCCAAACAGCCAAACACAAAAGTCAAGTCAATCAAACATAATCGACACAAAAGTTCAAAAAGTCAAGAGTTCAAACTTCAAAATCAAATTTACACCACATCTCTCCCCCATTTTGTCATCATTAAAAAGGTAGAGATGAAAAGAGAATGGCTTTAAGATTGCTTGGGAACACAAACAAGCTGATAATCTCCCATTGACTGGACAATCTCTTCCAGCTTTTTCAAATCCTCCATCAGTTGCGCTACATCTTCTCCCTTAGCATTTGCTTGAACTTGAAGAGCAAGGGCATTGATTTGATCATGCAAAGAAACTGAAGAGGCTTGTCCTGCATTCTGCAAGTTCTGAATTTCGTATCCCAGAGCATATATTTGACCTTGCATCTCCAAAAGAACATCAAATATTCTACGAAAGTCTGCCGAATTTTCTGTCTGAGTACTAACTTTTGCACGATCAGACGGAGTATTGGCAGATGATGGCAATTTAGCACGATCACGCATATTGGGCGATGAAACCTTATGTCCCTCCTCAGGAAATTGAGAGGCAAAGATGTCCTCTGAATCTGCTGGAAAACGACTTATTCCTTCACTGGTGGCAGGGAATGAGGCCGTTCCTTTTTTCTCAGGATCTCCCCCTGTTTCCATGCCTTCAGGTGGAGAAAAGTGTTCCTCATGCTCTTCTTCTGCTTGATCTCCTCTCTCCTCTTCTTCTTCTTCTTCCTCAATTCTTTTCTCCTCTGCATCTCTCTCCTCTGCTTCTTTCTCCAAATCTTCTCTCTCTCCAATCCTCTGTTTTGTCTCATCCTTGTCTTTTTCCTGTCTCTCCATTGTTTCTGGAACAGAATGACTCAAGTTCTTCAATGCCATCGCAAAAATGGTGACATCATCCTCATCCTCTTCATCCTCAATGATGAGAGCTCTTCTTTTCTTGGATGGAGCAACTATGGGCTCCTTCCCTTTTCGCTTTACCGCCGAAGAGATTGAATGAGTTTTGATAGGGGTTTTTACTTTGAATTGCTCCAAAGCCTTGTTGAGTTTCTTCAGATGCATTTTAGAGACCATCTTCAGTCCCACCACCATTTGATCGAATGTTCGAACATAAAGAATCCGGGGAGGCTAAACGTTCAAGTGTCTGAATAACTTGGTTACAAGAGTTACGCACAGAAGTTGACCCTTGTCCTTCACCATTGTTATGTACATGTGGAACATAATAGTGTGTGGAAGAGAGAACTTTTTGCCAGCATTGATGGCATACATCAGCTTTGCCTCCGAGTTTGAAACGTCAGTCTTTGAAGTAGATTTTGGTTTGAGGTAGTTAATCACTATCTTATGAAGTAAAATGTTGGACGCATTCATCATCAAATAGGAAATCTTCCCTTCCGTTGTTCTATTCTGAACAAGCTCGATCGTTGCACGAGTAACAGACACACTGATAGGTTGATATCCCTCTCTTTCAACTCTGATCACATCAGCTAATGTATTCATGTCAACTACATAGTCCTGATCTCGAACATTGAAAGAGAATCTATTCGCATCCAAGAAATTAAGATTCGAATAGAAATAAGCAGTAAGTTCAGCATGAGCTTCTATCATTTTAGAACAAAATTGTTCGAGTTGAATAAGACTGAATTTTTCTCGCAGATTGACATTCACAGAGTCAAGAAAATCAAAGTCCACACTTCTAGAGTTTATCACCCCACGCTTTAGGGGATAAGTACACTAATGGTGCCATAAGTTGTGTACGGCGCTCACTTTGATGCCAAAAGTTTTCGCTGGATCACTTAAGTGCCAAATCGAAGAAAAAACAATCACTTTGGTGCCATAGGTGAGAAATTCCGGCCAAAATGATTACGTGGCTTTATATTTAAAAAAAAAAATCGATAAACCCTTTAAACGATGTCGTTTTCTGTCCTACTTAAGAAAACGATGTCGTTTTGCCATCTTATGTGGATGGCTTAGGAAAAATGACGCCGTATTCCTCATTTGTGATTGAAATCAAGGTTTTTTTTGTTCATCCTCGCCGACCAAGCTTGCTCAGCCACCGTCGCTTGGCCACCGTGCTCGGCCACCATCTCTTGGTGAAGAAGTGATGGGAAAATAGGAGGCGAGGGCAGCGGAGGAGGAGGAAGAATGGGGATTAAAGGTGTAGAGAGAGAGAAGATGAGGAGTGTGAGGGAAACAAGGAGGGTGCAGATGGAGATGGTAGATTGGGCTTTGTTCAAAGAGTAGCTGGTGCTGGTGTTGTTCTTCGAGGAAGACGCCGCCGCCGCCATGGCTTCTCTCTCTTTGTTGGTGTTGTTCTTCGAGGAAGAAGACGACATCGCCATGGCTTCTCTCTCTCTGTTGGTGTTGTTCTTCGGAGAAGAAGATGATGTTGCCATGGCTTCTCTCTCTCTGCGCTGGTGATGTTCTTCGGGGAAGAAGACAACGCTGCCGCCATGGCCTCTCTCTCTCTCTCTCTCTCTCTCTCTCTCTCTCTCTCTCTCTCTCTCTCTCTCTCTCAATTTAGGGATTTAGGATTTCGACTTGGGTTTAAGACGCCAAACGGCGTCGTTTGGTGGTTTACTTGCTGACTGGACTCTCCGGCGAGCCACATTAGTGTAAAAAATTAATAAAAAAAAGGCTACGTTGGATTTTCAGTGGTTCAGATCGGCGTTGGCACGGAAGTGAGCGTTTTTCAAATTTTTTGGCACTTAAGTGATCCGACGGAAACTTTTGGCACCAAAGTGAGTGTCGTACACAACTTATGGCACCATTAGTGTACTTATCCCCACGCTTAAGCAACTTAGAGTACAATTGCTTGTGTTCCTCCGAACGAAACAAATTTGTCCTTTTGCTTCGGATTTTTGCTGCAACACCCATTCTAGGTTTAAACTGACTGTACATTCTATCATCGTCATTCCCATCAGGTTGACTCAGCCCTCCAACATGTGGATCACTTAGGATATTTGCCATTGCCTCTTTCGCCAACCCAGTAGAGGCAATTCCCAATCGTTCCATTATGCGTAAAAAGAAAGTTTCATTTCTATACCCTTTGTCTTTAAAAAATTCATCAATGTAGTTCAACGGAGTACCACTCCTCTTCAAAGCACGATAAAGCTTATAGGTAAAAGTGGGCTTATGAGTTCTTACGGATTTTGCATCTTTGATGATTTCTTCCTCTTCTCGATGTGCAACATCCTAAGGTCTAAATGGAGGAGATGGATGCTGCTGAGAATGTTGTGGGCTCTGCTACTATCTAGGAGATTCTTCTTTCTCGGTGAGATCAAAGTGCGTAGGCCCCTCACGCATTTGCTGTGGTCCCCTATTCGCGATCCTCGAAGACTTTCTTTGAGACGACATCTTTCACAGTCTTTGAGAGATTTCAAGCTTGTTTCCCAAGAAAGATGAAAACTTTTCGATGATTAAACAAGAGAAGAAGACAAGTGGAAGATCGGTGCTCTTTTAGGGTTTTTGTGAGTAAAATGAAGAAGAACCAACAGTATATAAGGTAGTCGAAGCAAGGCATACGGAATACCGTAAAAAGGAAATATAAAAATGCCTTTTTAAAAATAACTACCTTTTTAAAAATTAGATATCTGTCATTTCAAACATAACTTCTTTTTCGAAAAGGAAGGATTGCACTAATCACGAAAATTGGGAAAATAACACCAATTAATTTTGGATAGATGATCGTACCTTTTCAAGATTTAATCCAAGAGTTAAGTTTCTAAAATAGATTACAGTCATAGATCTTGATTGTCTGAGTTTGAGTGCCTTTAGACTTTCAGTCTTGAGTCTAAACTTCTTCAGATTTTAAGATATTGAGTCTAGAACGAATAACTTCAAATTGATTTTTCTCTAAAGGCTTTGTAAATATATCCGCTGGTTGATTCTTTGAATCAATAAACTAAATCGAATCTTCTCCATTTTGAACATGATTTCTAATGAAATGATGTCGAATCTCTATATGTTTTGCTCTTGAGTGAAGAATCGGATTCTTGATGAGATTGATTGCGCTGGTGTTGTCACATTTGATCTCAGTGCATGAATATTCAATTCCAAAGTCTTTTAGTTGTTGTTTTATCCACAAAATTTATGAACAACTTTCAAGAGCTATATGCTCTGCTTCTGCTGTAGAAAGAGCTACTATACTTTACTTCTTTGAAAACCAAGATATTGTCTTGCTTCCAAGTAGTAGACAGGTGCCCGATGTGCTCTTTCTATCAACTTGCATTCGGTTAGGTCTGCATCTAAGTATCCAAGAAGAGTAAAATCTCATTCTTTAGGATATCAGAGACCCAAATTTGAAGTTGAGGTAATGTATTTGATAACACGCTTTGCAGGACTTAAATGAGATTCTTTAGGATTGGATTGAAATCTTGATTTTCAAATTCACCTCTATGGTCTGTCCATATACTTAAAATAACATACCCTTTCTTATTTTAGACATTTTAAGCAAACTTTATAAAATAAGAAAATGTTTCAGACTTACTTGTCAGGAAATATACCCAAGTGAATTATGAACAATCATCCATAATCACTAAACAATATTTCTTATCTCAAATGCTTTGAGTTTGGTTGGTCCAAAGAGATCCATATGCAAGAGCTACAATACACGATTAGTGGAAACTTGATTTATTGGTTTGAATGAGTTTTTCTACCTGTTTTCCTAACACGCATGGTGTGCATAGATCAGACTTTTGATATGACAGATTGGGTAGTCCATGAACAAGCTTCTTTGCTGAAATTTTGGTTGTTTGCTTCATGTTGATGTGTCCAAGTTTTCTGTGCCATAGTTTGCTTCTTCTTAAATTGAGATTAGATATTGGGTTTCATTTGGTTTGACATCTAAGAGGTAGATGTTTCCATGTATTCGACTCGTGAAAGACTGAGAGGAGTCTTTACTGATTCATAAACATATTCCTTCTTGAAAGTTGATTTTGAAACCGATGTCGCATAGTTGACTGATACTTAGCAAATTGTAGTTCAGTCTTTCCACTAAGGAAACATTGCTGATCGTGAGGCTTTGAATCTTTACAGTTCCGTATCCCACAATTCTTCCTTTGTTGTTTCCTCCAAAAGAAACTTTTCCACCATTAACTTGAGCAAGCTTTATGAAGCAATTTGAATATCCTGTCATATGCCTTGAGCATCCACTATCCATGTACCATTTAACATTTTTCTTGATAGTGACTTGCATTTACAAAAGAGATTCAAGCTTTCTTTGGTACTCATATTTTCTTGGGTCCATTGGTGTTAATGCAATATACGATCTTTGCCCATACCTTCTTAATAGGTTTCCAAACCATAGGACTTTCTTTTTCAAAATGATTTGAGTTATTGCACTTAGAATATTTAAGAGCATTATGACCTATTGGTTTTACAAAAACTTTTGGAAATGATTTTTGTAAGCATCTTTTGTAGGTATTTACTTAATTATTTCCTTTACTTTAGGAAAATCAATTAGATTAATGGTTTCAACAGTCATTCCTAAACCTGATTTGTTGAAGTAAGGTCTTTGTACTGAAAGAATTTTTTCAAGTTTCTCAGATCCTATAGAAAATCTTTTAAAAATACTTGAGATATCATTTTTCAAGAATGCATTTTCTTTTGAAAAATTGTCTGCATTTTCTTTTAAAGTAGTAACACTTTTGTCTAAACTTTTGACATTTTCTTTCCAAACATTTTCCTGTTGTTTTAGTGTAGAATTTTCTCTTTTAAGTTCGGAAATCCTTTTGAGAGAAGTTTTGAGACTAAGACACAATTCATTAATGTATCTAGAGACTCCAGTAAGGATATTAAAATTACTTACCTCGAATTCACTATCTGAATCTGAGTCTGTCTCGGAGTTTGAATCTAAGTCTGATTGCGCCATGAGACAAATATTGGCATAATCATCATCACTTTTCTCACATTCGTTATCACTCCAAGTTTTTGCTTTAAGTGCCTTTCGATATTTCTCAACTTTTCCTTTCTTTTTCCTCAGAATGGGATAGTTGGGTCTTATGTGTCCCTATTTCTTACATTCAAAGCAGGCTACATCTTTATTGGATTCATCATCTTCAACTGACTTAGACTATTGGTTTTGAAAACTTTCTCCCATTTCTGTTTAGCTTTCTGAATCTTCTTATCATGAGAGCATGCTCTTCATTATCCATATCGTCTTCAGAATCTATGACATCAGAATCATCATTAGATTTTAATGCAATGGATTTCTTACCTTTAGGATCTTCATCTTCGTTGATTCACTTTACTTCATAAGACTGAAGAGACCCAACTAATTCATCAACCGAAAGTGGCATAATTCTTTGTGTCTCCCTTATTGAGCTCTTTATGTGATTCTAATCCTTGGAGAGTCCACGTAGTAGCTTGTTTACTTTCATGGGATCAGAAATTGGTTGACCTTGATTTTCAAGACCATTCACGATTTCTGTAAAACGACTAAATATGTCAGTGATAGATTCTCCTGATTTTATTTTGAATGCTTCGTATTAACTGAGCAGAATGTTGATTCTGGTTTCTTTCACTCGATCAGTTCCTTCATAGGTGATGTGTAATCTGTCCCAGACTTCTTTAGTTGTATCATAAGAAGATATTTTGTTATATTCAGTAGGTGATAATGCACAATATAAAGAATAAATTGCTTTTGCATCAAAAGCTTGTCTCTTGGTTATCTTTTCTTGAGTCATTTCACTAGACTCAACGGCTTCTTTTCCTTTTTCTGAGACATGTGTAGTTTTAGGAATGATTCCTTTGTCTACCACATCCCATTCCAGAGGATCCTTTGATCTTAGGAATGCCTTCATCTTGTTTTTCCATATGTTGTATTCCTTTTCATTAAAATAAGGCAGTCTAGTATTGCTTTACCCTTCAACCAATCCTGGAGCCAACATGCTAGCCATGGATCTTTAACTCTGAAGTAAAACACTTCAACTTAAGTGAGTACACAGGCTTTGATACCAATGGTGAAAGCTAATATGAGCACCTATAGGGGGTGAATAGGTGTAAAAATAAATTTCCGAGAGAAGTGTGCAGCACTAATCAACAATAGATTATGAAAAGGAAATTTATCTCTTGTCAACAAAACGAGTTACGATCAAAGTAAAAGAGCGTAGGGAAGAGAATATGAACATAGAGTTTATAATGGTCCAGCTTAATCCAAGCCTACATCCACTCTTCCGCACTGATAGCCCACCGGCTGGATTTCACTATGAAATAAAAGAGTCGTTACAGTAAAGCTCTTACTTGATTCCACAGTGTAAAGACTCTACTACACTTCCTGAAGGTCTCTCAAAGATATAGACTCTCTTTTGCGTACAAGATTTCGCTCAACAGTTTAATTGACTAAGAATAAGGAGCTTCGAACTTTGGAATTCTTCTATCGCGCACACACTCAAACAACTTAAACGTCTTCCTTATATACTCCTTCATGCCATAACACCAGTTCGCACTTACCAAAGGAATTCTTCCAATCTACCCGTTGGACAAAATCAATTAGGAAGATTTTCGAGCTATTTAAGGAACATGACGATAGCCCATCAATCCTACTCGCTCATACAATCAGGATTTAGGTTTCCATAAGTAGAACCTTCCAAGTATACTTTGCCAATCAACGGATCCAAAATCCTGAATCAATCTTGATTTGAATAATGGATTCCGACATGCTATATCCAGCCAAAAGATTTTCTTTAGTCGACAGAATCAAATCCTTAACGAAATACTTCGTTTTGGATAAGCCTTCTTTGACGGTTTAGAAACGGTTAATGAGGATAGACTTTAAGTCTTGAGTCTGGCAGTCCGGAGGTCTTCAGACTTTGATGGAAGAGTCTGCAAGTCTTCAGACTAGACTGATGGAAACGTTTTGTCAACTTCAAAACACTTAAGGAAGTTTTCTCCAACAACCTTTACTAAAAGAAAAAAAAAATTCACTGGGAAAATTGTAAAAAAAGTCCAAAACTTTTTATATTTATGCTAATTTAGTCTTAAACTTTTTATTGATGCTAATTTAATCCTAAAGTTTTGATTTGGTGCCAATTCAATCATTCCACCTAATTTTGATCGGATTTTACTGACTGGACGTTGGTTAGCTGACATAGCACGGTCGATACTGACATAAACAATTTTTAATAATATTTTATTATACATTTTTTTCAATTATTTTATTTTATTTTTTATTTTTATTTTTTCCTTCTCCTCTTCCTACCTCCAACTAGTTGCCAGACCTTGGCAACTGACTGGAGGTTACGTCGACCTTGCTAGCCTCTAGCAAGCCTCATTGGCCACTAGAGAGGCTTGCGCCCTCACCAAGGGCCGTAAGGTTGTGCCTATGAGGGCGAGCCTCACCAACGAGCGTGAGGTTGCCCTCACGGCCTAGGCGGCCTCAAGCTAGCCTCCCTGAGGTTGGGCAAGGCTCTAGCGAGGCTTGACCCTCACCAGTCTAGTGTGAGGCCATTGGCAACCTTGAGCTAGCCTCCTTAGAGGTTGGGCGAGGCTTGATCTCACTAGATCTAACGAGGGTAGGCCTCACTCATGGCTGGTGAGGCTTGACTCTCACTAGATCCGACAAGGGTGAGCCCCACCATCCAGCGTGAGCAACCCTGCATCCTCTAGCAAGGGCTCGAGCTTCGTTGGCGGCCGATGAGGTTGTCCTTGACCTTGCCAGGCATCGTCTTTGTCTGGTCACCAAGGTTCGATGATCGGCTGGAAGGAGGAGGAGAGGAAAAAAGAAAAAGAAAAAGAAAATCAAAATCAAAAATAAAAAATATTATTAAAAGTTATCCACATCAGCGTTGATCGTGTTCACGTTAGCCAACTGACGCCCAATCAATAAAATCCAACTAAAATTAGCTGAAAATGACTGAATTGACACCAAATAAAAAGATTTAAAACTAAATTGGCACAACGTAGGAATGTTTATGACTAAATTGACACTAATAAAAAGTTTGTGATTAAATTGACACAAATGCAAAATGTTTAAGACTTTTTTCTAACACTTCTCCCAAAATTTACATAATATCCTAGCACAAATTTATAAAGCAATGATACTTAGGATCCGTTTGGTAACGCTTCTATTCCGGCAAACAATTTCTTTTCAGAAATAGTTTTTTCTATTTCTATTTACCGAAACAATTTCTGAGTAAAATAATATGTTTGACAACTATACAAAATTTTTATTCTTAGAATGTAAAAAGACAAGAATGCGTTTGGAATGATCCCCAATTTTTTTTTGTAACATACAATTTCTTTTAATTTTTTAATAACTTTTTAAGATTTTTTTCTTTTTTTCATTTATTATTCTTCCTTGTTGTGGTTGCCATCGGCCAAATAGCAGGGAGCCAAGGAGGGAGGAAGAAAAAACAAAAAGAAAAAGAAAAAGAAAAAAGAACTTATTTCTAGAAGTTGTTTTCGGGAACAAGAAGATACTTTTTTCTACTTTTATTTTTGTTCCAAATCTATTCCATTGCCCATTTTCTATTCCGGGGGATAAATAAATTAGTTGACGTTACCAAACTGATTTCTATTATATATTTGTTTCGAGAAACAAAAGAATAAAAATCGGGAGAAATAGAAACATTACCAAATAAGCCCTTAGCTTTTTGAACCTCGAAAGCCTACAAAACTTTGTCAAAAGAATGGATGACATAGTCAAAAACCCAATTCTCGGAAAAATAGAGAGAGAGAGAGAGAGAGAGAGAGAGAGAGAGAGAGAGAGAGAGAGAGAGAGAGAGAGAGACACCATCAAGGCCGTCATCTTCTTGAAGAAGCTCACTTTCAATGTAGGAAGCGACATCCTCTTTGACACTAAGGATGAGTTCACCAAGGAGAGACTGACAATTTAAGTCTTGCCTTCAAGGCCATTTGGTCTCTCCCATTGAATTTCCCGGGCCCCGTCTTTTGGAAGGGGCTTCAAGCCAGGTTGAGGATCATGGATCGCGTTTTGCGATATTGAGGAAGAGGAAGGAGGAGATTTCAGCGGGAATGTTGGACCCTAAGAGTGATGTGATAAGCTTCTTGCTAGTGTTGAGGGATGAGAATGAAGAACCAATCAATGAAGAGACAATCGTGGACGATCTTATCGTGTTGATGATAGCAAGTCACGATACTTTGGCTATCCTTTTGAGCCGGATGATATGGAAGGTAGCAAAAGATTGAGTTCTATAAAAGAGTCTTGGAAGGTAATCAAGAAGCAATCCAAATACATCCCACAATTCACACTAAACTTCTTGTCCTAAATAAATTTATATTGTCAATCCAAAAGCTTGAACTGAATAATTAATTGATGGGTTTGCAATGAATTTGAATGAATGCTCGAATACTATGTCAAACTTTTTTTTTTTTTTTTTGGTCGAAAGATAGTATTTCCATTACTAACCCACTAAAGGGGTACCGTTAGTTGGTAAGTCTAAGCATAAAATTAAACACAAAGGACGAGGAGGATTAGCAATCCAATTCCTAGGAAGTGAGTTGGTTCGATGGGCTTTGGCGACCCAATTTGCGGCTTTGTTTGTGTCTCGAGGCTCGTAGATGATTGATACTCCATTAACTTGGGCAAGATTTCCTTGTAGTCTGCAACTATGGGCTTGGCCGGCCAAGGTGGTTCCTCTAGGCCCAATAGGCTGTTCACAAGTGATAAGTTATCAAAAGAAAGGAGCACCTGCAGATCATCCCCTTTTAGTTCCAAGTCTTCACCTGTTCGTGCAAGTCTTCGGTTGTGTACCCATTATGCCGCCTCTCTCAGAGCTAGGGCTTCGACGACCCACACAGATGGAGCAGCGATCGACTTCACAAAGCCTTGGAGGAGGACGCCGGCTTCATTTTTGCAGATGCCAGCGATGGATCCGATCTTGGACGACTCACACCAGGAACAGTCAACATTCATCTTCATCTCGTTTGCTTTGGGTGGGTTCCATTTCAACACTATTTGTGGAACTTCGACCAATTCTCTTCCACCATTCTTCCCCCATGGGTGCCATTTCTGGAAAAGGGCTGCTGTGATGTGCGTTTCTTCTTGAGTCGTGAGTGGGTCGGGCTTTCGCCCTTGAAAAACCAGAGCATTTCTACATTTCCAGATCTGCCATAGAGCAACAGCAAACATGGCTTTCAAAGTTTGGTCCGTTTGAGAGGTAAGATTTTTGAAGACCCACTTATTTATTCGGGTAATTCTTTCTGGAGATATATCGGCTTGAAAGTAAGGGCCTGACCATAAGTTTTTGGTCCATTTGCAGATGATGAAGAGGTGTTCTGCTCATTCCGAGGCTTGTCCACATATCTGACAAGTAGGATCGGGTAATATTCTTCTTTTATACAAGTTTTCCTTTGTGATGATTGAATTGCTACAAATACTCCATAGTAAGAAGTGAATTTTTGGAAAAGTTTGAATCTTCCAGATCTCATTCCATAACGACTTAGGAGTTTGGTAAAATGAGAATGGGTTGTTTGTAGCAAGAGAATCAGCCTTGTTATGTAGTCTGTTGTAGCCGCTTTTCACAGTATAGGAGCCTAATCTGTTTGCTGTCCACACTAGTTTATTTGGATGGGGTGTTAAGCTTATGGGAATTACTAAAATCTCTTTAGCGACATCTTCCTCGAATAGGTTGTTTACTTGTTGAGCATCTCATGCATTTGATTCATGATCAATTAAATCAGCCACCACCCATGATTCATCTCGATTTGCAGGGCCGAAGAGCTTTCCTAATGATAGCCAAGTATTTTGTCTAATTCTTATTTGTTGTCTGTCCCTAACTGCCCACCTAGAGTCAGGTTCAATCGTTTCTCTCCCCATTAATAGGCTTTGCCAGCCCTACGAAGGACAAAACCCTTTGTTTGCTGACCAAAAGTCACCTCTAAGAAAATAAATGCTTTTCAGAACTTTACACCATAGTGCATCAAGATTTTGGATAAATCTCCAAGCTTGCTTCCCAGCATTGCTTTGTTAAAATCCATTAAATCTTTAAAACCGAGGCTATCACAATCCGACTTTTTCCAATGTATACCTCTTCTAGTTGCATTATGTTTCCACCAAAAGGAGGCTACTCGCTGCTCGATGGTATGGCAAATGGATATTGGGATTTTGAAGATAGCCATAGCATATTGAGATAGTGCTTGAATAACTGTCTTGATTAGAATTTCCTTTCCTGCCTTTAAAATTAGCATCTCTTTCCATCCTTCAAGTTTTCGTTCAACTCTAGCAAGGATCCACGCAAAAATTTGCTTTTTGGTTTGACCCCAATCGGATGGAATCCCCAGATATTTACCTATTTTATCTATGATTGGAACTCTCAGTTCAGCAGCTAGATTCTATTTAAGGCTTTGTGGGCAATCTCTCCTAATGAAGAGCCTTGATTTGTTTAGGATTATGGCTTGTCCTGACACATAACAGTACTGGTTTAGCATATTTGCCACATTCTGAGCTTCTCTTATTGTCCCATTTAAGAAAAATATTGGATTATCAGTAAAGAGAAGATGTGACAGAGTTGGACATGTGGAGTTTAGGCAGATACCTTTGATACTTCCATATGTTACTGCTTTTCCCATGAGGGTAGATAGGACGTTAACCATGATTATGAATGGATAAGGGGAGAGAGGATCACCTTGTCGAATTCCTCGGGATGGTCTAAAGATAGTTGAGGGTTCTCCATATACTAGGATGATAAATGATACTAAAGAGATGCAATGTTTTATCCATGTCACCCACTTCTCATTAAACCTCAATCACAGCATATAATCACATAAAAAATCCCACTCGACCCTGTCATAAGCCTTCTTCATATCTAGTTTTAGAATGGCCTGAAAATGACGCCTTCTCCTTCTCACCCTTAGTTGATGAATCACCTCTTGGACTATGAAGATGTTGTTCTGTATCTATCGATCTTTTAAAAAGCATTTTGTTCCATAGATATAAGTTTTGGAAGCCACGGTTTCAATCTATTAGCCAACACCTTCGCTATGGTCTTGTAATTGAAGTTGCATAGACTTATAGGCCTAAATTGGGTGGTGTCTTCTGGATTTGTTACTTTAGGAATGAGAGTGATATGCGTTCTATTAAGCTCAAGATCAAAGGTACCTTGGCTTAAGAAGGATTGAACCATGTTGAAAATGTCTTTTTGTATAATAGGCCAGTGACTTTGATAAAAAAAAAAAAAAAAAAACTCCGTTTAGCCCATTTGGACCCGGTGCTTTTGTAGCCCCTAGCTAAAAAACATCTTTAACTTCCTCTCTTATGACTGGTTTGATCAAATTGGCATTCATCTCCTCATTCACCATCATCGGACTTTGGTCTAAGACTGGTCGATAATTCCTTTCTCCCACCGACCCGAATAGGGATTGATAGAAGCTACAGATGTGTTGTTTAAGGGTTGAGGGGTCCCTGCACCAGGTCTGGTCATCTAGTCTTAACATGGATATTTTGTTTCGTTGTCACCTTTGAACTGTTGTAGCATGAAAGAACTTTGTGTTTTGATCTCCCCATTTCAACCATTGAATTCTCGACCTCATACACCGATACATCTTTTCTTGTCACCATAAATCTTCAATTTGCCTGACAATATTGCTATCTTCCTCTCTATTTTGCTCCCCATCAATGCTGTTAGTCAATTCTTGGAGACTATATTTGAGTGGAATGAGCTGTTTTTAAGCATTTTTGAAATTTCTTCTGCTCTATCTACTTAATTAGTAGCTACTCGCCTTGTTTTGCCTGCCAAAGTAAGTTGATCTGCTATATTTGCATTCTAAGCTTTCTTTACCACCTCCTCACACTCCGGATGTTCTAGCCAATATGTCTCAAATCTGAAAATTTGCTTTCTCCTCAACTCTGTTGAATTTAAAGATAGCAGAATTGGGCTATGGTTGGAACCTATTTCCGGAAAAGCAAAAGCCTCCACATTTGGATGAAGAACTCGCCACTCCATATTGCAAATCGCTCTATCCAATCTCTTTTTTACTAATGCATCGCCTTCCCGTTGTTTGACCAGGTAAAGACACAGCCCTTACTCTCAATGTCCATCAATGAGCAAGCATCTAAAAAATCCCGAAATGCTGCAATTCTATAGCGGTCCACCTCTCGCCTCCCAAATTTCTTCCAATGGTATGGCACTTCATTGAAATCTCCTATGCACAGCCATGGAACCGAAACATTATTATAGTTACTGTCTTTCAAAGAGCTCCATAGCCTGATTCTTTCTTGGAAATTGGTTGATGCATGTATAAAGAATATCCACTGAAATGGCCCATGTTTAAGTCTTGACATTGGATATTGATTATCTCATTGGACTACTCCTTCACTTCTACCTTAACCTCCTCATTCCACATTAGTGCTAGACCTCCCGCTATACCAACCGGATCGATAATCATGGAATGTTCGAGTTGAATCCTTGCCTTCACTCTTTTTACAACATCTAACTTATTCTTGGTTTCCATGAGGAAAACCAAATTGGGCCTTTCCTGAGCCACTAAGGCTCTAAGGTGCTAAACTGTCAAGGGTGTGCCCAACCCCTGACAGTTCCAGCTTAATAATTTCATCTATTCTTTGGTGGCTTATTAGGGCCAGCCACCAAAGCCCATGCATTAGCCCATTCCCATGACTGAATAGGGGTATCTAGGAGTTGTTCTTCATCCATTGAGAGGTCTTGTTATGTCTTCTTCTCATAAGGACTGACTCGCTTCTGTTTTTTAACTGCTAGAGCTTTATACACTGCCTTTCTTTTCTTTGCCTTCATGTGATGCTCATCATTCTCTACGGAGGAGATTAGTAAGATTTGGGTCTGGTGTGGTCTTTTGCTGCTACATATTGGTGCTTGTTTTGTCTTTTGGGCCTCAATCCTACTCTCCTTTGCATTAGGATGTGCAAGAACGATTGCTAATACATTTGTTTCATCTTGCTCTATTTGCAAGTGTTCATCAGTAGCCATTATGGAAGTTTCCAACACTACCTCTTCCTTCATATCAGTAAGTTCAACTTTCCCATAAAAGGTCTTCTAGTAGGGGCTGACTTCTTAGACTTCTGCCTTCAACCATGACCCATACCGGCCTGGTTGATCCTGAGCTAGACCGGTTTCCTCATAAGGTATTTCCGAGTAGAAATTTGCATAATGTCCAATGCGCCCACATGAAAAGCAGAAATGTGGGAGTTATTCATACTTGAAGTCGATCCACCATTTTTTATCCCCCACACTAATAATAGTTCTTGTTTTAAGTGGGTTTGGCAGGTTCAACAGCACCCTTGCCTTTCCACTTTTCTGGGAGTTGTTGTTTCTCGCCTCTATTTTGATCTCCTCAACTTGCCCCAACTTAGAAGCTATGCGACATATCGATTCTTCAGTTACTCGGGCACGAGGGAGGCCTATGATATGCACCAGAATGCATAATGAGAAAGCTCATAACAATGTTAAGGTATATTTGGATCTCCTTCCTTTAGGACAAGTAGATTACTTGTGAAGACCACGGTCCTGATTCTAAAACCTGTTTTTTCTCTTCAATGGAATTGAATAAGAAGGAGAAAAATCCTGGCGCAATCAGTTCACATTTTATTGATTTTGTTTTCCATACTCTTCTCATGGTAGTGATGAAAGCCTATAAATTAACATTGGGTTTTGAGTAAAGTTTGCCATAAAGGGTTAACTCACTTTCTTTCCGTTCTTCTTTTGGAATCTCAGCCCCCAAATCCATTATATCCTCTTCCGACCACAAATCTCCCATTCTTCGACATAGGGCTGTCATTCGGAGATGGTTATCCTCCCCCTGCCATTTCCTATCGGTTGTTCTGGGATTAGTAATAGTTATAGGAGTATAGTTGTGGATTGAAGGGAGGTCTGGGTTCAAGCATTGAGGGTATGTAGGTTTGTGGATGTCGAGTGTTTGGCAACTGGGTTGTTCTGTAGGTTGGTTTCCTATTTTCTGGATTCACTGATTCTAAATAGGGTATACATTGGTTGGTTTTTCAAGGATACCTCTCAAGATTAAAATAAAACCCACTAGGCAACTGCAAGACTAGGAAGAAGCACACCTTGCCAACTACGAGCAGCCCAAATACTTACAATTTCCCCCAACTGGAAGCTTCAATGGGGAGGGTTTCGCTAAGGCACTAGAGAGAAGCCATGGATCACCTTGGAGGTCGAAGGGTGCGGGTTCGCTGCTCCAATCTAGGCGTTGTGGATAGGCGCATTGAAGGATCGGGTCTATGGTATGGCTAGTCGGGTGGAAGCAAGCAAAAACATCCATGGAGATGGGCTTTAGGGTTTAAGAGATGGGGATTTCTTGGGGCAAAAGGCTGGGTATTGAGGGATCGAAATATGGGTTGGCTAATATGGTGGGGTAAATCCAAAATCAGCCATGGAGATGGGATTTAGGGTTTGAGAGAATGGGGTTTCTGGGGAAAAAGACTAGCTATCACCTTGAGGGATAGAGGGAAAGCTCAACATCGGTTGAGAGAATGGGGTTTCAATTCTATGTCAAACTTCAGATGCGGTATAACAGTTCACCAATTATCAATTTGATGTAATTATCGATGTTATGCACAACAAAATGAAATTTTGAAGGGAAGAGAGAAAGGAGGAGGACTTGGCTGGGGTGAAATGCAAAAGACAAGATATCCATGGAGAGTTGCTGAAGAGTTGATTAGGCTCATCCCCATTGTGTTTGGCAGCTTTAGAAAAGCACTCAAAGACATTAGCTTCTGTGGCTATGATATTCCTAAAGGCTGGCGGGTCATATTGCTCTGGCTGACTAACAAAAAAAAAAAAAAAGAAGAGGAAAATTGTATTTTTATATATTGAATCAGTCGGAAAACCAATATATACGTGATTTTCAATAATTGTCAAATTTCTTTAATCATTCATGTGTGGTCTTGAATGATGTGAATTTGCAAATATGTCTCTCCCTTGCAAATGAGGCCATCACTCGCCAACCCATGCCTTTTCCCTCCATGGGCCTGCCGATCAAGATCAAGCCCATCTCCAAGTAAAGTGCTGTTAAAAAAATGCACGTAGATATAATCTGCCAGGTCTCTTGTTTCGCTACCCGTGTCATTTAATGGAACATGCCTAGTTTAAGTGACATTTTTCCTTCGTGTGACTTAAATTCTAAGAATTCTTTTGTTATTTTGTTGATCTTATGGGTAAATTATGCCCTTCATTTTGTTCTCCAGATAATAAATGGGGATAGATGCTTGTTATACATTCCAACGTGGATACAACTATCACAAAAGCTAAGCTTAATATTAGTCTCTCCGTCCTTCATCCTTACTACAAAAAAGCACGACAAAAAAGATTGCAAAGCAGCAAAAGAAACTAAAACGACCCGTTCCCAATGAAAACCAAAACTGAAACCACACACCATATGATAATTAGGCCAATTAGCATACGGTTACCTCTGCTTTTTTCCAGTATTGAAGACTGAGGCCCTCTAGAGCTTCAAATCGACACTTTTGACAACAGACGACACCAACAAACATTGCAAGTCCTTGCCTTTGTCGATATACAACGACCAATCCAAGTCACTTTGCCCTCCACCAGTACTCTTGACAAGACGAAGCCTCAACTCCGCTTGCCAAGTGTCGTTGTCCCGGACATTGGCCCAATTCAAAGGACTATCCGGCATGCGCTATCCTCGGACATTAGTACGCCGGCCGACTCAAGCGTGCAATATTACAATGGTAAGGTGCACTCACAGTTTGCAAGACCATCTGTATGAAATTATAATTTGCATTTTGCAACACGACAAAGCATATTTCGGTTAGATAAATTGCATCATCACGTTTTAGAACGTGCAAGTGTTCCGCTTCGACGCGGGCAGGTTCAGGCGTCCCATTTTGGAGCCTCGCCAATCCGGACTTTTTCTTCACTGGATCAAACGCTTATGGGCCGGGCTCGAGCTTGAGTTCTGGAATGGAGACTTGGAGAAGCGAACTGGAGTGGATTTTGCACCGAATGGAAGGCGAAGAAGAAGAAGAAGAAATAGCGAATTTCGCAGCAGGAGGATTTATCTACACTGACAACGAGTATTGCTGAAGGGACTATCCTACGAAGTACTCTCAATGTACTAATTGAGTTCAGAATTTTTTTTTTTATTTGAATCGATGAGAAAAGTTACACAAACTAAGTTATTATTAATGTATTTTAAATAACACTAATACATATCGAAAATTTTGGTCACCTCATTTGCGTTGGCTTTGATTGCCATGAGCTGCCACCAGACAAGTTACAAAATGCAGCAATCGTTAATAGGAAGTGCGTTGATAGTTCTTCACTCAACCCGAAGGGATAAAAGGAATTGGAATCGCAACGTGACATATTAAGGTTTATATTCATATGGGCGTCTTCTTGATAATTACTGATGCCTCACATGGAGGGGATCAACGTTGAGCTCTATTCAATAATTATACTCGTAGTTTTAGCATGGGTATTGCTCATCACCTGTGCAAGATTCATCGCCCTTCGCTTACGGTGCCAGCTTCATGCCCTTGTGGATTATCTGGCCCTTGAGCTCCCTCATCGACTCGGTAAGCCAATCCATGAAGTCGCTTCTTCATATGAAAAGCTTAAAATGGGTTAAATAGGTGGGGCTGAATTTCCCTAAGTTGGGTTAAATATGAATTTATTTTAGTAATATGGGTCAGGTCAAATATAAGTCGTTAAAATTAAATTTGCATAAAAATAAGTTATCATTGGATTAATTGATCAATTTAGGTCGAATAATTTTAACTTGATTCAACCCAATCCCAGCCTCCCATTTAATGGGCCTAGTATCAGCCCATACATTAGCTGGAAAACTGTCATCGCACCATATGCTATGGCCGTGTCGTTGCGGAACAAGCAACGGGTCAGATGTACATCTTCCATCAAAGGCAATTTGGCAATCAAGAAGTACAGGGAGTTCAAAGAAGAGTTCTCAGATGTTGGCCTGATGACTGGGGATGTAACCATCTTGCTTAGCGATGAACACTGAAATTCGGCGGTGTATGCAATCCAAAGGATACAAAAATAATAAGATAGGTGGCTTTGGATGATAGGGGGCGAGGTGTGGTAGGGAGAAGTGTGCACAGTTATGGCACCAAAGAATCCTCGCTTTGTATTCCTTTCAGGAACAGTGCCCAACGCCAAAGGATTTGTAGACTAGATTGCAAAGGTACACCAGCAACCATAGGAGATTTAATCTTTTGTAGATGATGGTTCATATATTAAGATTATCGAGATTAATTGAGGGTTAGCGAGTCTGAATGAAATTAGTTTGGCAAGGTTATGTTAGAAAGCCTTATATTGTCTTGGGATATATTGCATCCGTGTTTACGAGAGTGAGAATGTTTGATTCATTTCGTTCACTCATTTTGATAAAGTGTGGCTTTCTTCATTACGGCAGACATTAATCATAGACTCATAGTCCTTTGATAATGCAACCAAAGTTTTGAATTTCCTACGGGTAAAATTGGCAGATAGATTTTGACCAAAAATAAAAATTGGCAGATAGATGTGCAAGTATATTGCTGCCCTGGGTATGAACTATCTAGTGAACATTTTAATGGGTTGCTTCCGCTAAGTCCATAAAAGAGTTTGGTAGGCTACCGTTTAATTAATGTTCACCGACGAACGGGCATCTGGCAATAAACTATTCAAAGCTGACATGACACGGATGCAACTTGTATGGAAATTATAAACATTTGCATTTCGCAAGACAAAAAACACGTTTCGGTTAGATGAATTACTTTATCGTGTTTTAGAACGTGCGAGTGTTTTTGACCATTCGAGGCACGGTATAGTAATTATTATTTACTTTTACAAAGTTTTCATGTTCTATATAGGTTTTTTCTCTTGACAATTCATTAATGTTATAATATTTAAATATTAAATCACGTCTTTAACTTAATAGGTTAAACTTTTAGGCTGGACTTTCTAACATGATATCAGAGACAGTGTTATTCCTTTTGCAAATGTGCATCCACCCCGTTACTCAAAATTCCACGTGCCGCTCATAATCCGACTTACACTTGAAAAGAGGTGTCGAAGTATTGTTCTATGTTGCTTGACAAGGGTTCTAAAAGCTATTTATGTTCATGTGGTCTTCATTTACCAATTAATTTAAATCAAATTTTGATCACCTCATTTAAATATTCTAATAGCTAGGAACTAGTCAAATGTATCTCGTGCCTCTTTGCGAGACATTAACCAAAGAATGATATAAGACAAGGTCATATGCTAGTGGCACATCCAGCGTGCTTGCAGAGAGGCACATGTACCACGAAAGTCAACCAAATGTTTAATTTTGGGACATCTGCATCAGCCTGTATTCCGAGCATTATTGAAGATCATTTGCTATTAATTTGGCCACCTAATTCACGCAGATTGATGTAGTTTATGTGATGTGAACTAGATAAAAGCCTCCCCTTGATGTCAAATTGAGAAAATGACTTTATTAAGCAGCACCTGTTAATGCAAACGATTAAAGAATACCTATGATAACTTCCACTCATCCACCAGAAGGCAATGGCATACTACTTATATTGGACTGATTTCGACTTTGAGATGACAAATTCTTTTAAATTCCCCACATTAATTCTAAACCATCATTATCTGATATCATCATGACTATTGTGTTATTGACCGCTTGATTATGGTTGTTTGTTTTGCTTCCTTGCACGCTCCAGCGTGATTGCTGTTAGTGACTCAGCCTAACAAAACCGATCAACATTGGATGCAATTTTTTTTCCCATAAAGAAGGTACTTAGAGGGCCCTTAATGTAGCGTATCTCATATTCACATCTTCAGATTGCAAGAGTAAAATGGACTCTTTCATCTTACTTGGGTTCCTAACCAACCCACAATAGGTTTTTGATGACTTCTAGTTAAGTCTTGAATGTATACTTGATTGAGAAGATCAAGTTACGATCGGTAGGGTTTGAAAGAGCCCCTATTGAGCGAAGATGCCATCTCGCAAGAGGAACCATTTGCATCCACTTAGTAATATGTCAACTTCCGTTAGGGATATCTCGCCACCCTTGGAAGGGTCGTAATATGGTTTACATGGTTTGGTTGGTGAAACATTTTTCTCAAGGAAAGCGGTATAAGATTTCACTATAAATTAAACAGTGTAAACGAAAATTATAATTATACTCGAGTCACATAAACACTTCGTGTTTATTAACCCCAATCACACTCAATAACTCATACAGTGTTTAACCCTTACAATTTTTCACAAATCTTACTACAAGATATATTGTTTTGAACACTCTTGGTTTCTTTTAGGGTATAATTCATGAAGAAGTTGCTTCTTAGATGCCCCTTCCAAAGAAGACAAGACCCACTTTGTATATATAGAAAAAAAATTGGATCCAAAATTGTAAACCTACTCAAACTTGGAATCCAACTCCAACTAAGAAACTACTCAAATCGGGAAAGGTACTCAACCTAGGAAAGTTTCCCTTTTGAGACATATTTTCCAATAGTTGTGAACCCACTACAAGCAATAAGTTTGAGAGAGAGCCCTAAGATTTGGCATGTGCTCTTCTCTCATGTGAGAATATCAATCCAAGAGCTTAAATCATTAAAATCCATGAAGAAGCTGCCTCTAGGATGCTGTTCACAAAGAAGACCCACTTTTTATGTATAGACAAAAACTGAATCCAAAATGGTAAACATGCTCAAACTTAAAATTCAACTCCAACTAAGAAACTACTCCAAATTATGAAAGTTTCCCTCCTGAGACGTATTTTCCAACAGTTGTGAGCCCACCATGGGCAAGTTTGAGAGGGCTCGCCAAGATTTGGTACGTGCTCTTGTATCAAGTGAGAATATCAATCTAAAAGCTCAAATCATTAGATGGAAAGAGACTATACGTATGGAAGATATATTATAACTATATAGTCAAATGATGCAGAACTATATTTAATGTTTAAATGGAAGAGGCACTAAATAAATACATCGATAGCGGTAGAGGATCACATTCCACCTTGGAGGTAATCTAACATAATAAAATTACCCACTTTTAAAAATAAGGTGTATCACCCTGATTGCATCAAGGTGAAAGGATCCAATCCAAAATTTTGTAGTCAATAGCTCACCGTATGAGTGGCAAGCGAAAAGAGTGTGACGTCCTAAGCCTCACATTGATTAGAAGAGGATTTGTTAAGTGATTCCTAAGTCGATATCCACCCTCAGATAATTACCACTTTGTGTGGTTACTCAAAGTTCTCCTTTAGAGGCTTGGACCAAGTGGATTAGACCAGGCCTTTACAAATGTTATCGTAAGCTGGACCCCTCCAATAGATGTATGTTGTGTGAATAGACTAGACCTACCCTTGATCCGACAAGAGTGGAGACTAATCGATGGAGCAAGAGGACTCAAACAAGGTGTGCCTTTTACAAGCTTTTAAGATGGCAAAAGAGTTGGAATGGACCAAACCACACATTGGATAGGGGCTGTTGCTTGGCAATACAAGCCAACACTAAATGAAAATATCATCTATTTGAGTAGGAGATTTTGTGACATCTCAAATCCCAAATCAATTGAAAGAGTACCTTATGAATGATTCAAAACTCAACACCCATCCCAAATAGTCACATCTTGTGTGTTTACTCAAAGTAATTCTTTTGAGACGTTGATCCAAAGTCTACTCTAATTATTTTAGAGTAGTATATTCTCATGAATAAAAAACAATGCAGACTTGGATGGGTTAACACATGCACTTTGTTAGAATATTTTGCTTTATGACTTTTTTGAGCATGGGGTTGTGTTTGAACAAGGTGCATGTAAAAGAATTGGAAATTGCTCGAACCGGACCGAATAGGCTGATTTTGGGAGGTATCCGTGGGAATCGGACCAATTGGAACTGGTGAGTAACTCGTCCAGTTCCCAGTCCAAGTGTGGAACAGGCCCCCCAAAAGTGAAACGTTGTTGCCATTTTTTTTCATCTTTGGGTCGCTAGAATGCCTCCGAGAAAGAGAGCTAATTCCTCTCTTCTTCCGCCACAAAGAAGCAGTTTCAAAACCAGGCTTTCTATCTTTCCAAATACGGGATTCAGCACAACTTCGAGCGCCACTCTCAGAACGCCGTCTCCACTTCTCAGGAACCTCCAAACCCTTGCGATTCTTGGTCGGGCACTGTCTTTAAACTCTCCGAAACCTAAATCCACGATGATTCAACGATGATTCGCTACGCCGAGCTCAAAGGCTGGCCTTGATTTGGGGAAAATTGGTCGTCAGATGTTATTGAGTAATAAGTGACGGGCCCGCAGCAGTTTGAAGGATCTGGACCCTAATGCTGCTAATTCAAATCTTCTAGGTAGCGGGGACACATCGGGTTCGAGGGTTCCGAGCTCAGACATTGCTCCAATGGAGTCGGGCTTTAAGAAGACAAATGAGAATCGCGTGGTGGAAGCATCCGAGAGGCTGGAAAATGGCGTTGTTTCGAATTACGTGTCGCAAAGTATGCCATCAGATAGCTTGTTGAGGACTGGGGATCATCGGGAGGATACTTTTGGTCCCCTTGTAGTTTCGCCGGAGATGATGAAATCTACGTCTGCTAAACGCTTCAAGTTTTCACTGGGAATGGTAAGAACTACCTGTCCATTTATCCTCAGTTGACAAGTTGATTTATTTCATTTGTTTGCTTGCTCTTGCAAACTTGTGACAAACTCATTTTCACATGTGATATGTAATGTAGACTATGGATGCATCTGAAGTGAAGCTATTGAATTTTGTGGCAAAATCTTGTAGTGATTTTTGTGTTATGTAGACCGATTCCATGGACCAATTCAGAAATCGAACCAGACCGGTGGTTCGCATCCTAGGTGAGTCTAGAAACTAGTGGGCGATTCCCGATTTCAAGATAGGAGCCAATCACCCCTAATTTTAATCAAGGAATCCTTATGTGTTTGATTTCAGTTATCGTGTAGGACTCGCTAAACAATTTGTACTATATAAGTACAACTAAAAAGATATCTTAAGACGGATGCCTGTGAGAAAGTGTGCGTACCTACTTTAGCATTTCCAATCCTTGTTAGTTGATATAACGATTTAATTACTTAATGACAATCGTGAACCAAGTGTGGGATAGTGGGTGTATTTTAATATTATTTAGAGAGGCGGTAATCCATCTCTTTCTCAAAACCAGTCGATATTCATGCGAATCGTTAAATTAAATTGTTCTCATATGTAAAACAGAAGGACCTTAACATATATTGAATTTGGGTTTATACACCAGATCCGAGCGATAAGATATGCGACCTTTACTTTAGTCATGGTAACGCTGCTCATCCTGATATAGTGAACGAAGTTACCCTTTAAACTTACTTTTGAAAAGCTTAAAAAATAGATGATATGTACATGTACGAATATCTTCACGTTGCGGGTATAAACAAGTAAAATAATACAGTAATGGACCTGAGGCTTGGTGCTCTATCTGCGCCTTCACTTACATGGATTAATGGTACACCAAATTATTTATTGACTTGATATTGCACTCCTAACTGAAGAGATGTATTTTTCTCGAACCCTGCAAAGCCAGACCTCTTATTAGAGGATTATAAATATGGATATAACCCGCTTGCGAATTTAAACAAAAATAAATGAGTGTGATGTCAAACTCTGATTGGATCCTCTAACTAAATGTTTTCCTTTCATGTGCACGTTGAAAGTAGAAGTCAAGCTTTATAACCCTTGGCGCTATACAGGGGTGTGCAAAAGAACCGAGATCCGCCCGAAACCGGACCGGAACCGCTCGGAACCGGTGGTTCTTGAGGGAACTGGTCCGGTTTCCGGTTCCATGAGCAGATCCATCCACCCGCCCACCCGAACCTAACGAATTAATTTTAATATTAAAAAAATTAAAATTACTAATTAACAAACCCAACATCAAAAGGCAAGCACGAACCCCTTGACAAAATGCCTAGCAAATGGAGACGTCCAGAACCAGAAGTTAAAAAGTCCAAAGCGGGTAGTTAGTGGGCAAAACTCAAAAGGCCAGCACGCAAAGAAGCGGGGTTGGAGGAGGAGGAGAAGAAGAAACCTAGGAACCCCTTAGGGCTGGGGTTCGCAAGGAAACCCTCAATACTAGCCATCCATCCCTTTCTTTATTCGGCCCTCAGAAAAATCGCCGTTGCCCTTGATAGTAGCTTTCCATCCGTCCGTCCCTTTCTCTATTCAACACTCCGGAAAATCACCATCACCCTCTACAATAGCCGTCCATCCGTCCGTCCGATTATTGTAAGACCGGATCCATGCAACAAATGGGTGGATCCCAGTTCCAATTTTTCAAAACCGGTCCTTAGCCGGTGGCTCCCAGTTCTAGGTCGGGAACCGCCCACCCAAACCATGCACACCCCTAGCGCTATATATCAAACATAATGACATTTGTCATATGAAAGCATCGATAATGTTAGGAGTTGGTAAAAAAGTTAATGCAAATTTGTTCATACAAATGGTTGCGGCAAGTGATTGAAAAATAAAATACACAGAATAAAAAAATAAATTAAATGCAAGATTTGTTAATTTAGTTGTAGTGACCTACGTTCATGGGAGAGCAACAACGAATTACGCTCTAGATCAAGCGATATAACGGAGATTACCACTATACTTGAGTCACTCAAACACTCAGTATTTTCCAAATCTCAATTATACCCAATAACGCATACAATATTTAGTCCCATAATACACATATTCTTACCACAGATATTTAATCTGATTCAACACTTGAATTATTGATGTCATTCACGGAGAAATCCTCGAAGGGAAACCCGCATCAAGCACTCGTTGAACGGTGCTTCAACGAACAATTATCCTTCACAATCTGACCCAAAAGAATATATATGCAGAGACAAGAAATCAGGTCTGACTCCAATATGACAATATCAAACCAACTTCCCCAAGGAAAGACATCCGTATATTTTATTTCTTTCTTGCAAACCCGTGTTGGCCAAGTCAAAGAAGAAAGCTCACGCTAAGTCAAAATAGGCAAAGATAAAATTTTATTTCTTGTGCCAACTCCAGTTCGATCCTTATAGGCAAGTTACCTGAATTGAAGTCTGAAACTTGCTCAATCAACATTAAAAAAAAAAAAAAAAAAAATTTAACTCCATGCTTCCCTACAATTCAAACAACATTTTATTGTATAAATTACAAAAGTCAATCTTTGATGTGGATCAAACATACCATGTTGTTCATATGAAAATTTTCGTTTTGGGTTTCCAACCTTGTCCTCACAATGATCTTTCTCATGCAAGAAGCCTCTATTTAATGCAGTTGTGCAGACAACATCAACTAGGCCTTTCCTAACTAAACCCTATTGCTAGCTAGCTAGAATAATCCTTGACAGCTCTCCTCCTCCTCCTCCACCGCCGCCACCATCACTACCATGCAAGCCTCTCAACCTCCTCCTTCTTTCGGTGATCGAGGCGAGGAAACGTTGCAAGCATGCAAAGACTTGCTCGTTTCTCTCCCTTCGGAAGAAGACTAGCTCGTCCCCACTCTCTGCTTGTACCAGGGCTTCTGGTTCCCCTCTCATCTCTTGAAGGGTGTCCTCGCTTTCCAAAAACACTTCCAAGCCCAGCCCTCAGACATCCTCCTTGTCACCAGCCTGAAATCCGGCACCACCTGGCTGAAGGCCGTCCTCTTCGCTCTCTTGAACCGTGCCAAGTACTCTAACTTGGACTCACAACAACCCCATCCTCTCCTAACCCAGAACCCCCACGACCTCGTGCCCTTCTTGGATGTCAAGCTCTATCTCGAGCAAGAAAATCCCGATCTCGTTGCTTTTGCGTCCCCAAGGCTCTTTGCCACCCACTTGCCTTTTTCCTCACTTCCACGGTCGGTGAGGGACTCCACGTGCCAGCTGGTTTATCTGTGTAGGAACCCTAAGGACATGTTGGTCTCGTTGTAGCACTTCACCAACAAAGTGAAGGCCAAATAAAAGGGCCAGATTCCACTCCCGGAGTGCCTCGACAAGTTTTGTCGAGGGCTGAGCCTCTATGGGCCTTACTGGAAGCATGTGCCGGGTTACCACAAGGCGAGCTCGGAGATGCCTGGAAAGGTGTTGTTCTTGATGTATGAGGAGATGACAGAGGACCCGCATGTTCAATTGAGGAGGCTGGCCGATTTCCTGGGATGTCCATTCAGCGAAGAAGAACTGAAAGACGGGATTGTGAAGGGAATACTGAGGATATGTAGCTTCGACAATTTAAGTGCATTGGAGGTGAATAAGAGTGGGAAGGGGTCTCTTGGAGTAGAGAACAAGTTGTTCTTCAGAAGAGGCGAGGTTGGAGATTGGGGGAATTACATGAGTGCTGACATGGGGAAGAGAATTGACAGTGTCATGGAAGAGAAGTTCCATGGTTCTGGTTTAAAGTTTTAGTACATATAACACACTCGGTCAATAATTTCGGTCTGTTATGTTCTAGTTTTTAAAATGTTTGGTTTGGTGGTGGAGGAGAAAAAGTAGTAAATGTTACAAAAAAAATCAAAGAAACGATTCGACTGTTCGCCCTCCGGGGAGGTGTGGTATTGTCAATCGTGGCTTCGTCTCCACTGTGATTCTAGTCTTCGTTTATGTTGTATTCTTGGCATTTGCAGATATTATTAGGCCAACACGTAGTTGGCTAATAGAAAGCTGCCTTCCTGCTCTCTGGGAGCTTGTGGATTTGTGTTCTGTTATTCTTGTCAAAAACAGTTACAATACCACCACTATAATTGCCGTTGGCCATCTACTTAGGGTGCGCATGATAAAATTTCTACTTTTCTATTTCTCTATTTCTCTGTTCCCCAAAACAGGTTTGGAACAGAAATCCGTTTGATAACGCAATTTGACTTTTTTATTTCTGGAACAGATTTCTATTTCAGAAATAGATTTGAAGAAGAAATCAGTAGCTAAAATTTTTAACTTCTCAATTTCTGAAACAGAAATTGAACAATCAATTTCTAGCCAGAAATCAATTTCTGTTCCAGAAATTTTATCATGCGCACCCTTAGAAGCCCTGCATAAATCAAACAAATTTATTATTTTTCAGTTATCTTTACTTTATTGCATTGTACTACACAAAAACAACTAAATTTTGTAGGTTGAAATCCACATCTAAAAACATCGATAGTTCGTGTCTCTTATACCGTGATTGGTTATGTCTATCTTATTTGGCGGAAAGAATAAAGATGAATGATTGATTTCTACGATACTTTCTTCAAACAAATTATGATGGGGCTTCAATTTTTCTTTGAAGCGTTGAAAACATAGGAGTAATGATTACATCCATACGTACTTAACTATGGCACCAAAGTCGGAAACTCCACTGATCCTTGAATGATTGCGTCTTGACGCTTTGGAGAATGCATTCTTAAGTATGGATTTAGGCTTTATTTCTTGGAATAATATATGATCTTGATGGACGTTCGGTCATTCCAAGGAAACATTTGCTGCATATACTGCTGAAACTTCCAATTGTTTTGGAGTTTATAGTGAGGAATCAAGTGTTGAGAATGCGTAGTAAAAGTCCAATATCTTCGCATGAGGAGATCGCTAAGATGAAGCCAAAAGTTGAGCTTGTTAATATATCAAGTTGGACCCATTACACTTAAAAGTTTAAGCTAATAAGTTCTGGGCCAACTATGATATATTAACTGTTATACACCACATCAATTCTCCGATGTAAAATTTTTTTAATACAACTTACTCGCACGTATATCCTAACAATTTCTTCCTCACGTGTGAGCTTAGTACTAAATTGCTCCCCCTTAATTCAAGTAACAATCTCTTTCTCACGTGTGAGCTCAATGTTAGGGTTGTTCCCCCTTAATTCAAGTATTCTTTTGCATCAACTTGTCTTAAGTTGAATCCCTATGGGCCCGCATTGCTACACCACAATATCCACTTGCCTAAAAACCAATCATCAGCTCTAATATCATTTGTTGGTATGCACAGTAAAAGTCCGATACCTTCGCATGGGGAGATCGCTAAGAGAGAGCCCATATTCGAGCCTCTTAATATATTTAGTTGGATCCATACTCACTTGAAAGCTTATATCAATGAGTTATGAGTTGATTTAGAGATATTAAGTACTCTACATCATATCAATTCTCCACTGTGAGATTTCTCTAACACACCTCATTCATGTGGGAAGACAAAGAAAGAAATTTTTGCAAACTTTAACCTCTTTCATTCAACCACCAAGAAAAAAAAAACACTTTAACCTCTTCCACCTCTTTTATATCATTGTTTGATCGTTGCTTGCCATATGGAGACGGACGATCACTACAAGAACGTTGTTAGGGAAGTTTTATGAATATGTCCTGTTATTACAATTCCATCCCCTATTTAATTTGTATGTCGTGGACAATATCATTCTTAATTTGTTTCTCATTGCCGATATCAATTGACCAAATGCATAGGCATTGCCAAGTGTGATCCATTCATTGAGAGGACTAGACTAAGTTTACGATCATCTGATCTCCAGTTACCTTATTTTTTGATGATGATGTCCTTGCCCCCAAAAAAACCCCACACAAGCTAGGCCATTGCTAGCAAAAATAGTATTTTTGAACTCATCGGATCCATGTACTTTGGCTATGTTTGGTCGTTCGGATTTCTAATTAAGATAGGACTGGATAGGATAGGATATGAAATCCTGGATTTTCCTATATCAAAGGTGAATCTCAATATTAAAGTTAGATATATTCACATTAAATAAATAAATAAATAAATATATTGTATTAACAAAGCATATCATTGTAAATGCACCTAAAAGTTTATAAACGGAGATGGTGAAAAGTTTTCTCGACACTATTCCCAAATTTTTTTATTTTATTTTTCCTCCTTTTTAAATTATTTTCTTTATTACTTCTTTTTCCCCTTCCATCATTCTCTAATAAAATTTTATTAAATAATAAACTGTACTAATATACCAAAAATACAAAAATATCTAAAATTTGTAATTAATATAAATATATAATTTATAGATTGAATGCATATTATAAGATAGAATTTAAGTTGAATATATAAATAAAATAAGATTAAATTTAAAAATAATTTTTTATGTTTTTATTTTTAATTTCTTAAATTAGAATTCAATTATTATTTATATTAAAATATAACTTTAATTTTGTTAATTTAATAAGTTTGTTATTTGAGAAAAATAACTTTTCTTTTTATGGATATTGAAAATCCTATCCACTTTTATTTTATTTCTTCCATGAGATAATTTTATCCAGCTTATATCTTTCTTATATCCAACTTTATCCTATTTCGAATTTTATATTAAGCGCCAAACAGAGCTTTTGAGTTATCATTGTGACTAGTTTTTGTAATTTAGCAATTATGCACTTGCTTTCATAATTTTGCACAAATTAGGAAGTGCTCACTCTTAAAATTTGAAGCGTCATTCGGATTTTTAACCGTTTGAGATAATGACCACATTCCATGCAAATGCTAAAGCCTTACGAGAATACATTAGCTATGATAAATTCTTGAAACTGCACTTTCATGGATGATGAATTGTATAAATATTCACATAATATCCTGCAGGTACAAATTAATAAGGGAGCGATGCTTAGCTTCTTGAAACCAGAAAACCTATAGAACCATGTCAAAAGAATGGATGACATAGTTAGAAACCTAATTCTCGAAAAAACCAGAGAGAGAGAGAGAGAGAGAGAGAGACACCATCAAGGCCGTCGTCTTCATGAAGAAGCTCACGTTCAACGTAGCAAGCGACATCCTCTTTGACACCAAGGATGAGTTCACCAAGGAGAGACTGACGACTTAAGTCTTGCCTTCAAGGCCATCCGGTCTCTCCCATTGAATTTCCCGGGCAGCGTCTTTTCGAAGGGGCTTCAAGTCAGGTCGAGGATCGTGGACTGCATTTTGCCAATTTTGAGGAACAGGAAGGAGGAGATTTCGGCAGGAACGTTAGATGCTAAGAACGACGTGATAAGCTGCTTGCTAGCATTGAGGGATGAGAATGAAGAACCAATCAATGAAGAGATGGACAATCTTATCGTGTTGATGATAGCGAGTCACGATACTCCGGCAATCCTTTTGGGCCTGATGATATGGAAGTTAGCAAGAGATTCTGAGGTCTATAAGAAGCAATTGAAATATATCCCCCCTGTCCGATAATAGTTTAGATAGGTTTATCATTACTTATGTTATTATCAAATCACACTAAATTTCTCGTGCTCATTAAAGTGTATCGTCAATCTAAAAACTTGAACCAAACAATTAATTGAAGGGTTTGCAACAAATTTGAATGGATGCTCAGATACTATGTTAAATTTCAGATCCGATATTTATATTAACGGTTCACTGGTGATCGGTTTTGATGTAATCCTCATTTTTATACAGAGCTTGAGCAAATATTGAAGGGAAGAGAGAAAGGAGGAGGACTTAGCTGGGGCGACATACAAAAGACGAGATACGCATAGAGAGTTGCTCAATAGTTGATGAGGCTCATCCCTCCAGTGTTGGGTAACTTTAGAAAAGCACCCAAAGACATTAGCTTCGGTGGCTACGAAATGCCCAAAGGCTGGCAAGCAACATTTCTCTGGTTGATTACAGGAAAAAAAGAAGAAGCAAAATTACCTTTGTATATACTAAATTAATGTGAAAACAAATATGTACATGATTTTCAATACAATTAATACCACAAAAAATCTCAAACTATATCCACCGTGACACAAATGTCCCAAAATTTTCTTGGAGTCACTAAAAATCATAAACTTGCGCATTGTAACACAAATGCTCCCAAACTTTTTTCTTATGTCATAAAAAACTCAAAACTTATACCAATGTGAAAAGATATACACGAGATAAAATCGAAATAGAGGGCATATATAAGTTTAGGCTTTTTGGGACACATAAATAGTTTGGGTATTTGTGTCATAGTAAGCAAGTTTAAATTTTTTTGTGATACAAAAAATTGGGGATATTTGTATCATAATGGGTATAGCTTGAGATTTTTTATGGTATTTTCCTTTTTCAATAGTTGTCATATCTTTTTAATCACTCATTTGTGATGTCAAATGATCTGAATTTGCAAAGGTGTCCATCCCTTGCAAATGAAAAATGTACTCATAAAAATGTTATCGAGAATTAGGTATTATGGGTAGCAAGCGGAATAAACATGAACACTAACATATTTGAGAGACCGAACGAGTTTGAATTGTCTCGCTTCGAGAGCACATTGAGGCCGATCCCGCCCTTCACCTATGTCCCCTGCAGGGGCAGACTCCAGACGTGTACCGGGAACGAGTTTGCAAGAGTGGAGACACTCGCGGTGGTGCACAACTTGGTGATTGGGTAAGAGTGGTCGCAATTGGAGTCGGAGGAGGTCATAATTCGCCATATCATGCCTTATCCCTCCATGGGCCTGCCGATCAAGATCAGGCCCAGAAAGAGCTCCTAAGTGAAGTGCTGTTAAGCATAAAAATGCACGTAGCTTTAATCTACCAAGTTCCAACCAAAAATAAAAATAAAAATAAAAAATCTACCAAGTCCCTGTTAGGCGAAAGCACTATCTTGTATATAAGACATATTATAACTATATATTTAGTTGATGTGGAACTATATTTAATAGTTTGAATGGATGAGACACCAAATAAATATATCGAAGATGTAGAGGATCTCATTCCATTTTGGGGTAATTTAAGATAATAAAATTACCCTCCTTCAATACTAAGTTGAATCAGCTCCAATCGCATCACAAGATTTGAACAAGCTATGTCTCTCTCTTATTTAAGTTTCGCCACCTTCTTTTTAGCTTCAATTATCTTGCTGATCATTTTCTCAAAGGACCCAGAAGACAAAAGGCCTCCAAAAGGGTCTCTTGGATGATCGGAGAAACCCTCAGTTTTATATAAGCTCAAAGGACGGAGCACGGCGCAAAATAGGTGGAGGAGAGGATTTCCAAGCACGGTTCTGTATTCAAGGCCTCTTTAATGGGTTCGCCAACGATATTGATCATCAGCCAAGCTGGCAACAAGTTCATACTTGCTATGGATAATGAGGTCCTCGTGTCTAAACAACCCCTCAAAATCCAAAGTATTTGCAGCGACAACAATCTTTTTGAACCCACTAGATCTAGGTAGTTATCAGAGAAAATTGTTCATAAAGTTTTAAACCTGTTAGACTTTTGTCAATCCAGTCATAAACCTTTTAATTTGTGCAATTGAGTCCTAAGTCTTTCCACGTTTTGCCAATTGAGTCAATCTGGCCAATATTAACCGAAAATTGCTAATGTGGACGTCGATAGTGTCACATAGGACAACAAACACCATCGACCCTCACTAGGCTTGGAAGGAAAAAAAATAAAGAAAGAATTTTCTTTAAAAATAAATAAAAAATAAAAAAGTTAGAATTTTTTTTTAATTTCATAAATTTTCTACATCAATGCCGGCCATGTTACGTAGGATGACTAGCATCCCCGTCAATAAATTTTGGCTAAAATTGACCGGATGAACTCAATTCGTAAAACGTAAAAAAGTTTAGGATTTAATTGGCAAAATTCTGAAAGAACACCCAAGTATTTTCTCGTTTTGTCAATATGAAGATTGAAGGATGGAAGGAAAAAATGATGTCAAAGGCAAGGAAGGAAATACTTTTGAAAATGGTCGTCTAGGCTCTCCCGCAATATGCCATGTCAATTTTCAAGGTCTCACTTTCAGTTTGTAGACCTATTAAACATAAGATCCCTTCATTCTGGTGGAAAAATAATGACTCGAAGGCTAATGTACACAGGAAATATTGGATGTAATGAAGAAAAGGAAGGATAGTAAGGGTATGTGATGGATTTCTTATTTATTGATGGGCCTGAGTTGGCCCGTCCGCCCATGTTGTGCCTAGAAGCCCGGCCCACGGGAATAGGGCCCGTGGATGGGGGAAGGTATAAAAGGGAGGAGAGAGAGGGAGAAGAACCCCGTTGGAAAACAAACGTACGTATGTCTTCCCCGCGCTCTCTCTCCCTCCAAGAAAAAGAAGAAAAACGCTTATGGCGTCCCGTCTTCCCTTCAAAGCGAATTGACATCATTGGATCAAAATTTCTTCCTCAATCTTCAGCATTGGTGTTTAATCTGTGGCTAACAAGGTACGCTCAACTCCGTGGTGTGCTTTAGGATCAATGATACATGATTTTTCCGGGCTTCGCTTCTGCATTTGTTTTAGGGGTTCGATTTAGTGTCAAATCCGGTTTTCAGGGATCCGTTATTCCAAACATTAGTATCAGAGCCCTAGTTCACGTTTTCCCAACCTGTTTTGATGTTTTTGGTTGATTTTTCGCGAAAGAACTTCGGCCGTACGGATCGGAGCGAGAAATCCCGACACCTGAGCGCTGTTCGTCCTTTTTTCTGAGTTTGCGTAAGTCGAAATCCAATTATGAAGGCACTAGGTAAAAGAGGTCGTCGAGACGAGTCCGGCAACATGTCGTGCGCCCCCAGGCGACGCCGCACGCGCCCATACGTGCGGCCAGAAGGCGCTGCGCGTGGGCGCGACGCGCTGAAGCGCTAGCATTGGCCAACGCGTGCGCTACACGCGCCGGTAGCGAACCGGCACATGCGCGCCGGCGACCGGCGAAACGACACGCGCCGATCGGCGAACCGACGCGTGCTGACGTCACTTGATGACGTCATCGTGACGTCACCCAACGGTCGGTAACCGCCGGGATGATGTCATCGCCGGCGACCGTTAGCCGGCCGGTCACCGGCGAGCGACTCGGCCGGCGACGGGACTCGACCCGACTCGACCGCGGACGCTTGGCACGTGCGCGGCGTGTGCCGACGCGTCGCGTGACGTCGGCCCGCGCACGCGTGCGGCACGTGCGGTCGGTCCGTTCGACCCGGCCCAAGCGGCCTGGACCGGTTCGACCGGTTCGTCCGATCTGACCGGTCCGACGACCGGCGAACTGACCGTTGACCGACCGTTGACTGGCCGTTGACCGTTGACCGTTGACCCAAAAAAAAAAATTGTTTCTTTTTCAAGTCATGTATATGTGGGTTATGAGTTTTCCATTTTTAATTTTGCATTTGTTGCATGAATTTTGGAAAATTATGTATTTTTCCTTATGTTTATTATGGATTATAAGTGATCCATTTTAGTTCTGCATTTGTTGCAGGAACTATGATGCATTATGCACGGATACCTGCAATCCCAAGAACGGACGAGGGAAATGCAAGACTTAAATGGCTGATGTCAGATTTAGCTAATTATCGGTGGCATGACGGTGATTTAGTATCACATGTGGTCAGGGTCAATCAGATGATACAGGAAATCATCTGGAACGGTTATCTTATGCCGGATTTTGAGAAGGTGCCAGCTTTGATGAACACTCTTCCACCTGAATGGCAAGCAGTGTTGGATCGGCTATGGGAGGTCAACGTGGTCCCTGGTTATAGGAAGCTAGTGGAAGCTTTTGTGAGAGAGTACTATAGGATTGAGTTAACCAAAACTTCAACCCTTAGATTGAGCTCCACATGGCGCCGAGTGAATGCGCCTTGGAGACGACATGAAAGGTCTCCAAAAGTTTTTCCATGATTGGCAATTGTACCTTCAAATTTCTCAAATGTTTTGACTGATAGATTAGAAGGGATATTCCCTAATTATTTCTTAGATTAGTTTGAGATATTTTTTTTTTGAATGTGAATATCTCTTTCTATGTTGATAATTTTCTTTGAATATATTGCTTAGTGTAATGGATAGTTGTATTAAGTGAAAGCATTGTTATTCTATTGGATGTTAGATATTGTTGCTTTCTGTTATTGCTTGGTTCTTTGTGGGTAATTAGTGTGGGTAGTTTTAGAAGCTTTTGTAGCTTCATAGAATTGATTTTGCATAAGACAATTATATTAATGATAATTTTAAGTTAGGATTTTTGGAGAATGATTAGAAACATAGTGACCTTTTGATTCTGAACCTTACTTGAAATTATTCATTGATATGATGGGTCTGTGCAAAAGTAGATGCATAAATGATAGGCATTAATTATTCGTGCATGTATGTCTGATGTGTTCAGATCGATGGTTTCAGCAACTAAGAACGTAATTGCTGATATGAACGGCGACAATTGTGAAATATTGAATATGAAGATTCAATATGTGCTAGAAAAGCAAGAAGCACTAGAAGCTCTTGACCATGTTATGGAAGATCTAAAGGATGCCATGCGCCACCTTGAGCTAGCTGAGGATCGCCTAACGGCATTTGAGCTGAAAATAGATATTTTCAATGCTGGTTCTAGCTCAGAAAGGGCTTTGAGCTCTAAGCGCAAGCGTATTGATTCGTTCAATATGTGGAAATGCAAAGGATCAAGTCCTTCTTGCAAGAAATCAAGAGTTGACCAACACAAAAGAGGAAAACGTCCTCAAGTGAAGAAAATGTCAAGGGTGAGGTGTTACAATTGTGACAAGAGAGGTCACTATGCTCGCAACTGTTGTGAGCCGAAAAAAGTAAACACCTCTTGTACATTTGAGAACTTTGCCTATGTGTCAAGTTCTGTATTATTGGCTGAATCCAATCCTTTGTGGATTGTAGATTCGGAAGCGATAGACCATGGAGGGAAGGATAGAGAATCCTTCGTGGAATTCCGATAAGTACCAACTGGAACTAAGTGGATCCATATGGGAAACAACTCCAGAGCTGAAGTAAAGGAATTGGCACCTGCCAATTGAACATGAGTGGTGGACGCACCTTAATGTTCTATATGCTCCGGAGATTCGTCGAAATCTTGCGTCTGTTTTTGGTGTTGGTTAAACTTGGTTTTAGTGGGAACTTCCATAATAGCGATGTAGATTTGTATTTGGATACAAACTACTATAGTTGTGGTCACTTTTTGGATGGTTTTATTGTACTAGATATTGACTGTGGTGATGTCAATATTTATTATTCCCTTGTTTCACGTCTTCTACTTAATATGATAATGATGTGATTATGTGGCATGCTAGACTTGGTTATATTGGCCAACAACATATGAAGAGACTAGCCAAAGAAGGCTTGTTAGGCAACATTGAAAAAGTCGATTTGCCTAGATGTGAGCATTGCCTAGTAGGGAAAACGACAAGGAAACCATTTGGAAAAGGTAAAAGAGCTGAATTTCCTCTGCATTTAATCCATTCTGATGTTTGTGGTCCAATGAATGTGAAAGGAAGGCATGTGGCTATTTATTTCATCACTTTTATAGATGTTTATACTCGATTCGGATATGTCTATTTGATTTCTCATAAATCTGAAGCATAAGTTGTTTCAAAGAGGTTTATGAACCTGGTAGAGAATCAATTAGACAAGAAAAATAAAAGTATTGAGATCCGATCGAGGTCGAGAATATTTATCTGATGAGTTCAGAAAATTATGTGATGAAAAAGGAATAGAAAGACAGTTGTCTATTCCATATACTTCTCAACAAAATGGTGTTGCGGAAAGAAGAAACAGAACCCTACTGGAAATGGTTAGGTCCATGATGGCGCATGCTAACTTACCTATCACTTTTTGGAGTGATGCGTTATTAACTGCCGCCTATATACTTAATCGGGTGCCTTCCAAATCAGTTATTTCCACTCTATATGAGTTATGGACATATATAAAACCGGACTTAAATTTTCTTAAGTCATGGGGTTGTGCTGCCTATACTCATGAGTCCTCTCACAATTTTGGGAAATTGGGTCCCAAAGGAAATAAGAGTATTTTCATGAGATACTCCGAACACTCAAAAGGGTATGTGTTCATAGGTGAGCAGGAAAGTGAGAGTATAACTGAATTTGAATCACGGGATGTCACATTCTTAGTGGATGAATTTCCTAAGAAGGGCGAAATAGGAGAAGATTACTCCTTATTTGAAACCTTGGATCAAGATACTGATATTAATGGAGTTCGTCCAAGTGAGAGTAATATGAGAAGTGATGAATTGAAGTCAACTCATTCTCAATTGCAACCACATGATGAGACGACATTATCATTATCTAATCCAAGTGGGAGCATAATGGGGGATGATGTGCTAAGTGTACAATCTCCCATACGGCGAACAAGTCGCCAAAGTATTCCCCGTCGACATTTTGACATTGAAGGGAAAACTTTTATGATCGCTCCACAAGATGAGAATGAACCAAGAAATATTAATAAGGCTCTGAATTGCCCTAGTAAGGAAAATGGATTTATGCAATGAAAGAGGAGATGGAGTCAATGAAGTCAAACCAAGTCTGGGAACTGATTGATCTTCCAAAAGGACACAAAGCTATTGGGAATAAGTGTGTTCTCAAAATAAAGTGAAAAGCTGATGGCTCGATAGAAAAGCATAAGGCTCGCCTTGTGGCGAAGGGGTATAATCAACAGGAAGGAATTGATTATCAGTAAACATTTTCTCTTGTAGTGAGATTTACCTCGATTCGCATTATTCTGGCAATAGTGGCTAGTATGGATCTTGAGATATATCAAATGGATGTAAAGACTGCTTTCCTCAATGGTGAATTGGAGGAAGAAATATATATGGAACAACCTGTTGGTTTCATAGTGGGAGGCCAAGAAGGTAAGGTATGTCGATTTTTGAGATCGATATATGGCCTTACGCAGTCATCGAGACAATGGTATATACATTTTCATAATGCCATAATGGCATATGACTTTACAATGATAGATGAGAATCATTGTGTATATATCAAAAGATCCAAGGATCAATTTGTGATCATATCATTATATGTTGATGATATACTAATTGCCGAAAGTAATATGGAGTTTGTTAATACCATCAAGAGTTGGTTGTCTTCCAACTTTGAGATGAAGGATATGGGTGAGGCTGCATACATTCTTGGAGTTAAGATTTCAAGAGATCGTTCGAAGAGATCGTTGTCTCTTTCGCAAGAAACCTATATAAATAAGGTTCTGGAACGATTTCATATGCAAGATTGTAAACCCATAGACACTCCTATTGCAAAAGGTGAACGATTGAGTCATAAACTGTGTCCAAGGACTTCACAAGAAAAGGAACAAATGAAACATGTTCCTTATGCTAGTGCTGTTAGAAGCTTTATGTACGCTATGATGTGTACAAGACCTGACATATGTTTTGTAGTTGGAATGGTGAGTTGTTACCGATCCAATCCAGGTCAAGCACATTGTAAATCCGTTAAGAGAATACTGAGGTATCTAAAGAGGACTGCTGATAATACGATGAGTTATTAAGAAAAGGATCTGCGATTCTAAGGCTATTCTGATGTTGATTATGAAGGAGATTTAGATGAAAGAAAATCTATCTCTGGGTTTGTTTTCTTACCGAATAATGGCACCATATGTTGGAGCAGTAAGAAACAAAAGTGTATAGCCTTGTCCACGATGGAAAATGAGTTCGTGGCATTATCAGCAGCAGTATAAGAAGGTGTTTAGCTTAAGAGATTTTTTGGATCATTTAGGTATTATTGGAAATGCTGCAGATTCATTGTTGGTTAACTATGATAGCTAAGCAGCAAAAGCGTACACCAAAGATCCAAAATATCATGTCAAAACCAAACATAAAGATACAAAGTATAATTTTATCAAGGATATGGTTGCACGAAAAGATGTGAACTTAGAGTACATACTACGCATAGAATGGTAGCAGATCCTATGACAAAGCCAATACCTAGAGATGTGTTTTTGTGGCCATGTGAAATCTCTAGGATTGCGTAGAGGCTGATGTACTGAATATTGTAATTTTCCTAAGTGTTCACATTTGATGAATTTGTGTTTTCATCATTAATGCCTATGAATCTATGTATGATCTTTATGCATCTTAATGCTCAGTGCATTATTTTAAGTTGAAAAAGTATGTCGGACAGATATAAGATTAACCCACTCACACGGGTAATCGTCTCTGTTTACTATGTGATAAATAAAGATGAGACTGTTTTTAAGCTTATTATCTAGGTGATAATCGAGAACTCAAGCTTAAAACACGTATGTCGCATTAACTGAGTGTTAAGATGATGACATAATACTAAAGATATCCGAAAGTAAAATAACCCACATATTTTACTTTATCTGTCTAAGATGCCAAATGTGAGTTCTGATGAATTTTGTGAATGAGTAGATACGTGAACTCAAGTTAGACATTGGGTATGTTTGAACTATCATTTGTACGGTATTGAAGGTGTAGACATACGCTCCATGGGAAAGGAGTTAATACCGTAATACGTATTTCATACTACGTACGCATGAGACGACCAATAAGAGTGGCAAAAAGTTTGATCTCAACTTTTATGACGTGTGAGACTCTTGAGGAAAAGAGTTCCTCAATTTTTAATCCCTCATGACTCTTACTTATTCTCAAGATTTCTATTTAGTGTTTGCTATCTTAGGATGTTGCCAATGGTCATGAGTGATTCGATCTAATGGGGCATTTCTAGAAAAGCAAGCTGAACTGAAATTGAGAGTTTGAAGGAAAGAAGAAGATCGATTTTGGAGAATCACATTGTAGTTTTGTATTCACCGGTTAACCAATTATGATTGTCTTTGGGATAATCATAATTATGAATACAATATATATATATATATATATATATATATATATATATATATATATCATTGTTTAAAAGAGATCAAGAGAGATATAAATGTGATCAATCGATCTAGGGTACGCATACTAAATCTACTCGGGATGTGATGCCCATTATGAGCTGCTATATATTCCTAACAGATGTATGGCAACGAGCTCTCAAAGTATCTGGTCGCACGGATTATTCACCGATATGAATGTTGAAGAGAGGAAAAGAGGATTCTGTTAGGCCCACCATGTTAAGTGAGAGTCTATGATGGATTTTTTCTCTGATGGGGTTGAGTAGGGCCTGTCCGCCCATGTTGGTTTTGGACCACTATGTGCGAGTGGGAGATGATGGATTTCTTATTTATTGATGGGCCTGAGTTGGCCCATCCGCCCATGTTGGGCCTAGAAGCCCGGCCCACGGGAATAGGGCTCGTGGATGGGGGAAGGTATAAAAGGGAGGAGAAAGAGAGAGAGAAGAACCCCGTTGGAAAACAAACGTACGTACGTCTTCTCCCGCGCGCTCTCTCTCCCTCCAAGAAAAAGAAGAAAAACGCTTACGGCGTCCCGTCTTCCCTTCAAAGCGAATTGACATCATTGGATCAGAATTTCTTCCTCAATCTTCAGCATTGGTGTTTAATCTGTGGCTAACAAGGTACGCTCGAATCCGCGGTGTGCTTTAGGATCGATGATACGTGATTTTTCCGGGCTTCGTTTCCGCATTTGTTTTAGGGGTTCGATTTAGTGTCGAATCCGGTTTTCGGGATCCGTTATTCCCAACAGTATGAATTTAAAGACCTCATCACTTTTAATAGGGTTATGGTGGGCAAATAGGCTTAAAGGTTGACACAATCACCTTTGACGCTTTGGTGTCAAATTATGATGGGCTCTATTACCCCAACACTGGCTTTAGGTATGCAAAGAAAGGACAGAGATCATATTGAGGTTGGCATAGTCTACTAGTTGGAAGAGATGTAATAGTTGGCTGGGTTCAATGGTTAGTTCGGAATGAAAAATCGATTAAAATTCGAGAAGGCAAGCAGATAAGAGTGGGCACAATTGCAAGACCAACAAACCTAGATGAACCTAAACTAGTGGCTGAACTAATAGATAGCAATCAAGCCAAATGGAAAGAACAAAGCCTTGGCAACTTGTTTGATGAGAGAATAGTGGAGAAATCTTGGCTATCCTCATCCCAACAATGGAAGAAAATGAAAAGGTAATAGGGATAGTAGCCACATCAAGTTTCTACTTTGTTAGCAGGTAGAACCACCTCAGAAAAAAAAAAAAAAAAAAAAAAAAAAAAAAAGCAGACAACTGAGCCAACCATCAAGCTTCATCCTCACGCCAAGTCCCATGAACCCCATGGTCTAGAGTATGGAACCTAAACACCCTGCCCAGAATCAAACCACTCCTATGGCAAATATGTCAAAATGCCCTGCCCTCAAAGGAAAACTTTTCAATTGGAGAATTTAACCTGATCCGTGGTGCCTAGTGTGTAAGAGAAACCTGGAAACTCCTAAGTATCTCTTTCTCCTATGTCCCTAGACAACTAAAATCTGGTCCAATCATAACTTACAAGTTCAAATCCAAATAAGAGGACTTACAAGTATAGATCAATGGATTTTAAGCTACAAGAGTGATGCAATAGGCCCACCACCTCTTGAACTCGTAGCTAAAGTGCTCTGGTACTTATGGAAAGCACAAAACAATGCAATCTTTAAAGCTAGAACACCAGATCCATAGAAGACAGTAGATGAAGCACTTAACTTGCATAAAAATTTCAAAGATTGGAGTGCGAAACAAGGGGAAAAATCAGATTTGAAGCGGACTTCACCTACAAGCTGGAAAGCGCCAAAGAAGGGAGCCTTTAAGCTCAATGTGGACGTCACCTTCGTCATTGGTTCCACAAAGAGGTGCGATGGCCAGCATGTGGCATGATGCTTATGCTTTTCTCTCAATGTCTCTATCTCTTTCACATAATGAGTGTTGTGGAAATCCCTTATGATGTTTTGAAAATGACAAAATAAATCAAATACTACTAGTGTATATAATAATTGAGTAACAAATTATGCAGATGATAAAATGTGTGACGGATATTATCAATATAATACTTGGAAGATCCAAAAGATAGACTCTTTACGGAAATTGAACTTATTCAAACTGTGTCCAGACCTTAAGGCTAAATATGTTCAAAACTAGACTAAGGATAAATATGTTCAGACTTAAGTCTAGATTGTGAAGTCTACTTCAAACTGAACACACCCAGACTTTACATACAAATGGAACAGGTCCAGAATGTGATATGTCCAGATGATACAAAATGTAACAAGTTCAGAACAAAAGAGATTATGAACGAAGCAAGTTTAAAATGAAATAACTTAACGAGAATATGACACAAGCCCAAAATGTATAACGGCAAGTGATCTAGTTTAGATTCTACATCAAGATAAATTTGATTGATTCAATCTATTTGATTGACAATTAGATTTTGAAGACAAAAACATTCTAAATAGAGAAGCTCTACTTATGAAAACAAAGATTATGTTTGTATAGGTGATTAGAATCAACTGGTTAATTTGGTGAGATAGGTTTTACAAACATTCCTATTTGGTGACAAATAAATTGGTTGAACTGAAGACTGTTCACGGATGCTCTCTAGGGGCCAACTGAAGTACTGTTCTTGCAGATTCTTGCGTTGCTGATTTCGGCCGTTTTGACCGGTAGTTGGAGCTGTTCTTCGGCGGTCTTGGGCGCCTTCTACTGGTCTTCAAATCCCTCTAAAGTGTAGCCTAGTACGTGCTCTTCTGTGGGCTTTATCTGGTTGCGATGGGTTATGGTTTTGTTCACATTTCTGTTGTTTCAAGTCTGCTGAATCGATGGAGTCTGGATCCTTCCAAGCCCGTTTTGATGATGAGGGGCCGAGTAATCGAATCCCTTCCCCTCCTGTTCATGGACATCCCTCGTTGGCTGCTCCTTTATTGAGCGAATAGAGGCCAAATCCTTTGTCCTCATCTGTTGCGATCGAGAACAATGACTCGCGACCTCCTCCCACTCCTGTTAAGGCACGTGAGAAGAGTAGAGGTAGATCGAGATCCAAGCACCCTTAATGCAGGGGTGAGTCGAAAAACCCGGTAACTCGGTCTTGGGCTGCTGTTGCTAGTGGAGTGAATAAAGGATATGATCTTAAATATACTCCTCCGACCTTTGTGAACAATAAATCGGTTATACATATGACAGAATCTGATCTTGAAGCTATTGATCCCAAGCTCTTTGAGTGTCTTGTGGGGTATTTCATTGGAAGGTGGTTGCCATTTAAAGTTATTGAAGAGGCTCTTAAAAAAGCCTGGGGTCTGAATCTGTTCGAAGTCATGTCTAATGGGCGGGGACTGTTTGTATTGCGCATACCAGATAGGGAGTTCTGCAGGAAAGTCCTTGAAGGAGGCCATATAACAATTGCAAGGATTCCACTGGTTCTGCAACAATGGAAACCAGGTTTGGAACTCAGTAAAGACACCCATCGCTCAGTCCTGGTTTGGGTGAGACTTCGAAACTTACCTTTTTCATTTTGGTCAGCTCAATCCATTGGAAAGGTGGCCAGTGTAGTGGGTAAACCACTCTATGTGGATCAGTTGATAGAGTAGATGACAATGCTAACATTCGCCAAAGTTTGTGTTGAAATAACAACCCAGTAACCAACTTGTGAATCTATTAAGCTGCTCCTTGATGGTAGATCAGTGGAAGTGGAAGTCGAATATGAATGGAAACCGCTTGCTTGCTCTGTGTGTGGTATCTTTGGTCACAGCTGTAAAACAGTTGCTCCTCGAAACTCTGTTGTTCCTCCTATAGAAGGAAAATCTGCAGAAGCTAATCAGGTCTTGAATGCTGGTGTTGGAATTCATCCTGCTCAAGACAAGTTTGTGCATCCTAATTCCCCTATTCATCCAGATGGTCCTGCCTTCTCTCAGAATCGTCAAAAACAAGTTATGGTGGACTTACAAGTTCCACTTACTACCCCAGGCATGGACATGATCGATCCCGAGATTGATTCTCATCTGCAACTGGAGGCAACCGCACATGTTCCTCCTAAGCCTTCGAAGATCTCTATTGCTGGGGTTTCTACATTTGAGGATGGTGGTGAAATGGTGGCTATGTCCTTAGCTCCTGCTGCCGATCCAGAATGGAAGCAGGTGAAGGGGAAAGGCAGGAAAAAGAAAAAGCATGCTGAGAAGGAAGCTGCCTTTTGGTCTATCCCCGGCAAGTGAAGGAGGTGTTCCCACCCCTTCACTTCCACTTGAAAGCTCGGATGAAATATGCAACTCTAGTATTCAAATGGGATTAAATGATGAAGATGTATTGTCTGTGGGTTCCCCTTCGCCGAAAGGCCCGGCCCTGGCCGATGCTCAAACTATACAAGATCAGCTCCTCTTGCTTCTTCTTGACCCACCACCCTCGGTGGTTTCAAAGGCACTTACTACAGGTCGCAGGTCTAAGAAGAGGTAATTATGTCCCCCTATCCTTTTTGCTATGTTTTTTTGGCTTTTGGAATATTAGAGGCATGGTCAACCCTCTTAGGTGTGCGGAGATCAGGAGATTTGCTGCTATTAATAAGCTGTGCCTAATTGGCCTTTTTGAGACTAAGGTTCCTAAGGAGTCTTTTGATTCTGTCTTGGCTTCCTTACTTAGGGGTTGGAAATGGATTGCAAACTATAAGTATTCTTCTCGTAGTAGATTCTAGGTTGAATGGAACCCAGATATTGTTTCTTTTGTGTCTATCTCTATCAATGACGAGGCTTTGCATGGTAGCCTTAAGCTTAATATGTCTAGTGCGAGCTGCTGCATTTCTGCTGTTTATGGGGAGCATTCGTTTGTGCATCATAGACCTTTGTGGGAGGACCTCCTCCACTTCAATGACTTGATGTAGAATTCGGCTTGGCTTGTTGCGAGGGATTTCAACACCATTAAAGACCCATCCGATCAAGTTGGAAGTTCCAACAACTTGATCCCTTATTTTGATAAGTTTGCCCAATGCTTAGCACAAATAGAACTAATGGATCTCAGATATGTTGGCCTCCATTATACTTGGTCTACCTCGGCAGGGGACACCAGGAAGATAAGGAAGATCGACCGTGTTCTGGTTAACAACTTGATTTCTCGTTCTCTGAGGCTTCGTTTTTTAACCCTGGAAGCTCGGACCATACTCCTATGATCGTTAGAGTTCTTCAGTCGGTCCATAGGAGGAAGCCGTTTAAGTATTTTGAATTTTGGGCTGACCATCCGAACTTTAACTCAATTGTCTGCCAGGCTTAGGACTCCTCCATCACAAGCATTCCAATGTACATGCTTGTTTCCAAGCTGAAAATTGTGAAAGCTCGACTCAAGTTACTTAACCAAGACACCTTCTCGAATATCTCTGTGAGGACGGCCGAAGCAAGAGAGGCCCTTCGAAGCACTCAGGTTAGCCTTCAATCGGACCCTTCCAACCTTTCACTTGCTGAGTTGGAAAAATCTCAGCGCCATGTTTTTGTTGATTTGAGGAATCAAGAAGAATCTTTCTTCAGACAAAAGTCAAGAGTGAGATGGCTAAAAGAAGATGATAGGAATACCAAGTTTTTCCACCATTCGGTAAAGAGGAGGTAGCTTACTAATAGGATCCTTTCCATTAAAGATCAGTCGGGGGCTATTATCACTGATCATGTTCTTGTGCCACAAGTTTTTGTTCGGTTTTTCTCGAATTTGCTCTCTCATCATGAGGCTTTATCTAAACCTTCGCTTCAGGAGCTGAAGACGTTTGTTCGTCACCCGCTTTTGGATGCTCAGGTGCGCTCCCTGTGTGAGCCGGTTTCTCCCTCTGAGATTAAGAATACTCTATTCTCTCTTGCCAAAGGCAAGGCCCAAGTCCCGATGGGTTCTCCGTAGAGTTCTACAAGACTAATTGGGATTTAGTGGGGCCGTTGGTGGTGGAAGCAATCCAGGATTTCTTCTCTTCGAGACAGCTCCTAAAGGAGGTAAATACCACTATCCTCGCCCTAGTTCCTAAAGTCCCCAACGCAAGTGCAGTCATTGGTTTTAGGCCTATCACATATTGTAATACCATTTATAAAGTCATTACGAAGATCATTGCTAACCGCATTGCTGCTATTTTAAGTGATTTGATAAGCCCTTCACAAAAAGCTTTTGTAAAGGGTAGGAAGATTAGAGATAATATCCTCATCGCTCAAGAGTTGTTTGCTGGATTTCACTTAGAACCTTATTTGCCCAAATGTGCTGTCAAAGTTGATTTCCATAAGGCTTATGACACGGTTGATTGGGATTTCTTGGAGCTTGCTCTCTATGCCTTATGTTTTCCCAAGTGGATTATTATGTTAATTATGGTTTGCGTACGTACGCCGAAATATTCCATCTCTATCAATGGTGAATTGCATGGTTTTTTCCCTGCTGGAAGAGGACCTAGGCAAGGTGATCCTATGTCACCTTACCTATTTACCTTAGTCATGGAAATTTTATCTGAAATCTTGCTCTCCCGTACTACTAGTAATGACTTCAAATATTTCTGGAGATACAAATCTATGTAGCTAACTCACCTTTTTTCGCCGACGACGTATTCCTTTTCTATCAAGCTGATTGGGCGTCGGTGACGATCCTAAAAAGGGGTTTGGACATTTTCTCCTCATGGAGCGACCTCTATCCAAATAAAAACAAAAGCGAGATCTTCATCTCAGGAGGGGATTCGTCTCTTCGGAATAAGGTGCAATGGGTCTTCGGTTTTCAAGAAGGGAAACTACTAGTTCGCTATTTGGATATTCCGATTATTACTACTAGATTGGGCAAAGCAGACTATGTTGCATTGACTGATCGTATTACTACCAGGGTACAATCTTGGGCGCACCACTTTCTGTCCTATGCTGGGAGGCTACAACTCATAAGGTCACTACTCCTTTCAATTCAAGCATATTGGACTAGTATCTTTAACCTTCCGTCCTCGGTACTAGCTAGTATTGAGCACATTTTTAGACAACTTTTATGGAAGGGCACGACCCTTGGCCGGGGTGGGGCCAAAGTCTCGTGGGATGATGTCTATCTCCCGAAGTTTGAGGGCGGTCTAGGCATTCGGAAACTTAAAGATTGCAACAAAGCCTCCATGCTTAAATTTATCTGGATTCTTTTCACTAATAAAGAATCATTATGGTGTCGGTGGGTATACTCTAACTTCTTAAAAAAAAGAAATTTTTGGATTTCTTCCTAGCCTGGTCGTTGTTCTTGGGCATGGAAAAAAATCATTCAACTGAGAATTTACTTTCGGTTATCCTTTGTGTGGAAGATTGGAAATGGCCTATCAGTGTCTATTTGGCATGAGCACTGGCTTTCTTGTGGCTTGCTTGATGCCTTTATCCCTTGCTCATTCCGTGAAGGTTTATGTCTTCCTGACTATGCTGTTGTTGCGGATCTGTTTACCTCGATGGGTTGTTTATTTAAATCCTTTTTGGAAAGATGGGGATCTCTCTTCTGGTCCTCTCTTCAACTCATGACAGGTTTACCTAGTGCTGTAATGCTTCTGGATCCTTCTCTGTAGCTTCAGCATGGAATTTCATTAGAGTCAAGAAGGATCGTGTTGATTGGGCGTCTTTTGTATGGGACAATGATAGAGCCCCGCGGTTCTAGTTTAATTTATGGCTTATAACAAAAAATCGCCTACCGACTTAGATGCTGCTTCTTTCTTATGGAAGGAATGACTATAATGTTTATGCCTTCTACAATGATGTTCCAGATTCTGTCGAACATTTATTCTTCGGGTGTTGCACCTCGGCTTCTCTAGCCTACTTTTGGGCCGCCAGGTGTAACCTCCCGTGGTGGAATAGATGTTGGAAAGACATCCTCAGTTGGGCCTTAAAGTTCTTATCCGGTAAGGACTTCTTCCATTACATTGTGCGGTTCTCTTTTGGAGCTATATGTCACGTTATTTGGAAAAAGAGGAATGCGATTATATTTCGAGGCGAATCCTTAGTGGTCTCGGCTCTAAAAAACCACCTTATTAAGGTTGTGAGGGATAAAGTTATAACATTCAAAGATGTTCCTCTTACCTCGAGGAATAAGAGGCTTCAGCGTGGTTGGGGTTTTGACCTTGCATTGTTCTCTCGTCCGCCCAGTGCTCCTTAGTTGCTGTTTTGAGCGAGTTGCTCCTAGCTTTCCTTGGCTCTCCGTTCTTAGCCGCTTCCTTTGGTGGGCTGAGGGTTGGACAGCCTTGTTGTTTTTTCTTTCCTGTTTGTTGTTTTTTGTTATTGTTGCCCTTGTGGCTTTTCTTGTTTGCCTTTGTGGCTTCTTACATTGGCTCCCCTACACTCTGTCTCATTTTGAGGTTTGAGTGTAAGTTTTTGGTGCCGGTCTTTTGTAAATTGCCTTAGCTATATATATTTATTACCTTTTACCAAAAAAAAAAAAACATTTCCTATTTGAACACGGGTTTTAATTAGATTCTGTTTTTAGTTTGATTTAATAGATTTTCAAAACAAAACCATTTTAGGGTATAAAAAATATTTCAAACCAAAAACCAGGGAAGGATTTTCAACTCGGCAACCTTCATCTTCATATGACATCGGGCATTCTGTTTTGGTTCGATTTGATTTTGGATTGGATAATTCTGATATATTCAAATGCGAATATCATGTAATCATATGTAACATTCAATAAAGTAATTAAGTATTATGCTAACTGTCATATTAAAAAATAACCATTAATTTAATATGTAATTGTAAGTTATAAAGATATTTTTGCTTGTTGTATCAATTATTTATTTATTTGATTACTAATTATTAACATACTTATGGATATGATTATCCACGTGTGATAATTTTTCAGTCTTAAAGTAAATTTAAAACTAAATCAACAGTTAGTGACTTTTATACATGATCTGCAACTTTCCACATAGAAAAGCAATTCAAAAATATTTATTAACTTCACAGAATAAATTTTTCAGTTTAGTTAATAACTTTTCAGGATTAACCCGTAGAGCTTTCAAGTGCTTTAGGAACTTTTATTGAGAGTAATCACTGTTAAAGATTAAAAGTAAATTTAAAACTATCAAAAATGAAGAATGATGTATGGCGTAGACCATAATGTTTGTAGGGTCATTTTAGAATTGAGGGGGAGGGAGCGCCTTCGTTTGGTAAGCAGCGATTACTTTAGTGGAAATATAATAAAATCCCATTAATACATAGAAACGAAGAAAGTCAATCGGACTCTTCCGATTTCTCAATAATCTACGAATTTAGTAATTGAAGATTGACCAGTTAATCTTTGGGGGCAAACTTGCGAACTACTTGGCCAATTTTATGACAAAAAGGTTGTCTTTTTTTATGTTAGTGTAAGTGTATATAAGGTCAATCATTCAGATATGTATGGACGATATAAGTGCCTTTGCACAGTGTTTTATACATGTGCTCGGCCATCCTGAGAAACTAAGCAGTGAAAACTCAGCGAAAATTGGAGAACAGAAATAAGAAAATTCAGGACACTGTAGCTCATATAAATATTTAACAAGCGGAAGTTAATGATAGCAGAAGTATTCTGATTACTAGGACAAGCATCAAAAGCCCTCTTCTCAAATCCAAACTGGATCGTAAGCACAACTAGACAAATCATTCTCACAATTTATTGGAAAATTTTGATTTGTTTTTATAAAAAAAATGGAAAAATTCCAAAAAATCGATTTTTCGAGCAACATGATCCGTCAAACTTCTTCCCATGAATGGCGACAGTCAGTTTCTTACCCTCTTTTTATTTTGTTTCGGCATTGCTATCGAGTCACAATCATCAACTAGTAAGTAATGATGCTGTTGACATCCTCATCAGCGAAGAAGTCTCCGCAAACAAAAAAAGAAGAAGTTTGATTATAAAACAAAATAAGATGATGAGTACAAGGAATGGGGAGTCTTGGGTTGACTTTGCAAAGGATGGGTACAAGGAATTGTCTAGGGTTTTTTTGTTTATGTTTTAGGATTTCACTATATTCTTTTGGGACAAAAAAGATGTGAAATGTCACATGCTTGATAGCTGGCGAATATTTGGCTGACTAGCAAGCTTAGGTAATTGATTCAACCACTTTAGTCCTTACCGATGATAGGTCTTTATTATTTTTATTTATTGGAAAATTTTGATTTTTTTTTATAAAAAATTAACTATAGCGTCCTGTTGAAACAATTTATTTTTTAATTCTAAATTTTATTATTTCTTCCAATGGTTATTTTAGAGTTTGTATATGTTTAGACATAACTTCTTAATCCTTGGAAAGTTGTGTATATTCGGATATAACTTCTTGTTTTTATCATAAATTATTGAGCATGTCTATTTAATCACAATTTTTTTACCATAAATTACTAAACGTGTCTATTCAATTGCAATCTTCTTCTTCCATTTTTTGTTTTCTTTTGAAAGAATATATAGCCATTATTTCCCATTGTTTCCTAGAAAGGCCCTACAAAAATATTAAAATTGTTATTTAATATTCTCATATTGAGACTTTATTGTATCCTAAAGGAAATTTGCCGGTGACCTAAGGCAAATAAATCCTTAAAAAAAGTGATATCACGTTTCAAAATCCAATTTGATTGCTCTAAATATTTGACTTTATTGTTCTATCCAATTCGGAATAGTATATATTCCAACAACCCTCTTTCTCCCACTCCAACAAATCATCTCTAATCTTTAACTTGAAGAATTATTGTACCATCCTTTGGCGTCCTCTCTTGACTGCAAAAATCTCCCTTGATTTCCAATAAATGGAGTTTCCATACCTTAATGGATTTATCCTTGGAAGGGATGACATTCCATGTGCCGTCTTTAACATTGAATATACTTACTCTTCCCTTCAAGTCCACACAATACAAGATGCCTTCGGCATAGGCTACTTGCCAGCTTGAGTTGAAATTTGGATTTGCATGGCGAAAAAAACCATGCTGCATCCAATTTTTTTCGACTCGATAGTGAATGTGTCTATTATGATTCGATTGTTGAGAGGGTGTATAGGCTTACTCATGATGAAAACGGTGCAATTTGAGGATGTGGGAGCCGTAGTGAATGTCTCAACGCATATAAGCCGGTTGTGTTAAGGGAGGTCGATTCAATCTCGAGTTATTGGATTGAAGAGAAAGATGTGCAAGATCTCTCGACGAAAGGAGGAGCCATCTGTGCTTGGAGGCGAGATGGTTGACTTGACACTGGAGCTCGGGGATTTGCACCACGTCGAGGTGTTTAGTGATGGGGTTGAGGAATCCATGCGTTGTTTCGCTGGAGAATGTTCCTAAATAGAACAAGACGAGACCTTTTTTGAGCTGAGTTCATGGAGCGAAATTTTAGAATATGTGATCTTGAAGGGAATTTAGATACACATATATAGATTTGGTTAGTTTTAAAACATGTGATATGATATTGATAATTATCACCCAAATCACATATTACGTTATACAAATATCTCCTAATTCAACATGAAATTGGATAGTTTTAAAAGATGTCATTTGATATTGATAATTATCACCCAAATCACATATTACGTTCTTGCGAATATCTCCTTATTCAACAAGGGTTTCGATAGGTTTAGGATACGTGATTTGAGTGAGAATTAGATAAATAGATAAAAGGTTAGTTTGGCATTCTAAGTTTTGTAAAAATTTATATATACATCTAAGTTCTCATCCAAATCAAATATGATAGTTTTACGTGATCAAGAAGTTTTCATTAAAACAAGTAATCTCAAAAAAATTTTAATTCACAGAAAATAACTTTTCACTTCGGCTAATAACTTTTCAATTTCGAAAAGTACATACTACATGCATATCTGCTTAGGAACTTTTGCCGAGTGTTCAATAACTTACCAGGGTGAAATGTAAATTTAAATATCCGTCGAAAATTAGTAAGGTTTATTTATACGTAATTAGCAATTATTCGTACATAAAATTAAGTCCGGACTCATCCGGGCTTGGGCCGGTCCAAACCAAACCCAACAGACTAGGGTTCCGCCTCCGACCCCGCTGACAATTTTAAAATCCGTGGAGAGACAAAAAATAATAATAATAACGAAATAATTTAACCCGAATTAAAAAAAAAAAAAAACATAATAATAATGAAAAACGAAACCTCTTCTTCATTCCTCTTGCCTCTTCTTCCACCGTTGCCTCTCTCTCTCTCTCTCCCTCTGGACTTCACGGCGACCAGCCATCATCGGACTGAAGCAGGTAAATGATGGAATTTTCACTAGCGTCTCGAATGGAAAGTGTCGCCTGATCCTTTTCCTTTAGTGGGTTCCGATGTTTCTCTTCTCGTAAGTTTTGTATCGTTTTGTATCGTTATGTTGGCCTTTCTGGGGATGCAAGGCGACCTTGGGGATTGATTTCGATGACTGTTTTGCTGGTGAAATTGGAACGCTTGGTTCTTTTTTCTTCCGGTTGTGATATGGCTTGGTATTTCCGGGTCGAGCTTGGGGCAATTTGTATTCGTAAATCGGGTTACGTTCGAGCTTTGTATGTTGGATTATGCGTCCAGAATCAAGAGCTTCTTGAGCAGTATGACACGCCCGTAGTCACACATGTATTACTTATGTTTCTGAAACTTGGGTTGCTCGTGTATTGAGAATTGGCTAGCGAATGTTTTATGAGTAGATTCTTGGATTGGGTATATGGTAAGAGTGCTTTGCATCGGCTATCTTTCATGATATTGGTATGCTGTTTCTAGGAGTGTGAATTTCTGCATTTAATTGGTACATGTCGATCGGATATTGGTTGTTGATTCTCCGAGGTTGGCCACGGGAAGCCCCGCCCTCACTGTTTTAGTTTCTGGTACAGGATAAGAGGGTACGCAAATGGATCAGACTGAAGTAGTTGGCGAGAAGCTGCCCGATGGCTTAATGGAGAGTGTACCTGAAAATAGACAGGAGACTCGAGATGAAATGCTTTCTAGGCACAGGTGTGCATTCTTTTGGTTTGTCTATTTGGCCTTCTTTTGCTGAATACACGCTTGCATTAGAATTTGGTGTGCTTGAGCTACTGGTTAATCTTCCACTGAGTCGATAGTGCGGTTTAGTTTTTTCCATCTTTTATGGAGGAACATTTGTTTCTTATCCTCCCATTTGCTTCTAAAATATGGCCATCAAATTAGATTAAGATATCTTTGTTTTTCCTGAATCGAATTGCATACTTTCTAATTAGGCAATTGCTGTTGCATTACAAAAAGACTGTCATTGGGTTAAAGACGTGGTTTATGACTTTTATACAAAATTCAAGTTATGGGGATAGGATTATTTGAGCCTTGTTATCTATTGGCATGGCTAACGATGGTAATGGCTATAACCTCCATGAAAAGTGGAGCATTTTGGTACTTGTCACAAAGAGGATAAGTATCCCCCCTGACACGTGTCAATCCATAGAAAGGGGATGATATTTTCTGTTAATCTCTGTTATGAGAGAGAGAAGAGTTGATACTTTGGTTTGTATATGGGCGTAGGTGTTTGTGTGTGTATGAATGCAAGTTTGGATCCATGAAACTGCAAATGAGTTTATTTGTATACACTTTGTTTTCAAAGTCAAGTTTCAAACCAAATATGGGATAATGTGAATGCTTTCGTTCTTATGCAGTTATTGTATGTCTAAGATATGTGACATTTGACTTGATTTTGGAATGTAATTCCTAGATCCTTATCAACACTGATGAATTGAAAAGGGATATAAGTTCGATGCAAAATTGCCTATTGTAACTATTCAGAAATTATATTGTCAGCCTTGTTATGACACTTGTTAATCTATTATAGCTGTAATGATTCCTTCTTCAAAAATTGGTTATGTTGCAGTATATAGTGCTGATTGATTTGAATCTTCTTGATTGTTCATACCTCATGTATGCGTTCTGGAATTTTATTGCGATAAAGACTGGGAACAATGTTTCAGGAAAGAGGTGTCACAGCTACAAAACAAGGAAACTGAACTGAAAAAGGGGGCTGCAAAGGGCAGCAAAGCTGAACAGAAAGCTAAGAAGAAGCAAGTGGAGGAAGAAATCTCTAGGCTTTCAATAAACTCAAGGAAAGACAGGCTGAAGAACTTGCTTCATTAGGCTACAACGGGACCAATGGAGATGTTAAAGGGAATCTCGACAATTTGGTGAAGGCCATAGCTGGGGTTTCTGTTGCCAGCCAATCTGAACATTCAAAACCAAGCAAGGGCGTGAAGAGACGCGAGAAAAGAGCTCAGCAAGAAGCAGCAAGAGAGCAGAGGATTCAAGAAGAGCAGCAGAATATTGTGAGCGATCGGTTGCTAGAAAACGAGAAATTAGATAAGAAGCTTGAACCCCTTGGATTGACTGTTAATGAGATAAAGCCAGATGGGCACTGCCTTTACAGGGCTGTGGAAAACCAATTAGCCTTGCTCTCTGGAGGTTCTTCTCCTTACACGTATCAAGAGCTTAGAGAAATGATCGCTGCCTACATGAGGAAACACGCTTCGGAGTTTCTCCCATTTTTCTCATCTGAAAATACAGTCGAGGGAGACAGTGAGAAGTCAGTAGCGGAGAAATTCGAGAATTACTGCAAAGAAGTGGAGTCGACAGCTGCGTGGGGAGGACAGCTGGAGCTCGGTGCGCTAAGTCACTGTCTTAAAAAACACATAAAAATCTTTTCCGGATCATTCCCTGATGTGGAGATGGGGAAGGAATATCAGTCTGATGGCGGAACTGGCTTGTCCAATTTGAGCATCATGCTCTCTTACCATAGGCACGCATATGGGCTTGGAGAGCACTATAACTCTGTCGTCCCACTTTGACGAGATAGAGATGGGAAGTATCTTCATCGCGGAAATATAGTTGAAATGTGGCAATGGTCAATGCGTGTTGTACTTTTTAAGGCAGCAATAGGTTTTTGTGTTGCATTCTGAGTCTCGAAACAGCAGATGTGAGCAGAGGTTGGAACTTAATTCTCTGTGTGTTGTCCAAACTTGTTATGAAATGACACTTTTTGGCAGTATAGTTTCAAAAAACGGATTATTTCATTCCTGATAGTCATTTTCTATAGTCATTTTTTAATCTGTTGATGGGAGCATACTCTGAATCTTGAGTAATCCTTTTTGCTTGATTTTATTTAGGTGATAATTAAATACAGTATGTGATTTTCAACTCAAAGAATACATTGATTTCAACCTACTTATTGAACATCTGAGTTCTGTACATCTGAAGGCTCGTCAGATTGCTAGAAATATTAGAAAAGAGGTGCTACTTCATAGCCCAAGTGATGAAGAGAGGAATAAATTGCAGCTACCATGTTTCGGCTCTTTGCCTAATGGTGATAGTTTAACTCAAAATGTGGTTTGGCCGACAAATATTTTGACGCAAAATCAAACACAATCTTTTAGCAGACCGAAATTAGTGGAGAACACAGACATCGCGTCATCAGCACTTTACTTGTCTAATATAATCACGCATGCTCGCTTAAACTTTTGCATTAGCGTGTACTTTCCTTTCATGATATCCAGTTGTCTGGATGCACTGTCTTTCTTTTGCTTTATGTCACTGATTGCCCCTTTTTGTCTTCCTGTTTAACTCTCAGGATTCTGTAGACAGAAACGTAGCACTATGTATAGAAAATTAGGTCAAAAGTCAAAAAGGCAATTTGTTCAATATGGGATCAAGGGATTCAAGGCATTGTAAGAAAAACAGTTGCTCCGAAGATTAAGGATCAGATATCAAACGCGAGCCTCATTTGTTGAATCGAGTAGTTTCAAACTCGGAAGATTAGTTCATATCGACATCACGACCCAGAGCATTTCTTTTCTTGGTAACATGTGTAAGATTCAAGTGCTTACTATCAGAGAAATGTCAACAAGAATGATCACATAACTGCAAAGCAAAGCCCATTATCAGAATGATCAGCATGGCACTACACAAAAAACCTCATTAGCTATCATGCTATACATTCACTCACTATTCACACACCCTTTACATGACTCAAGAAACCGAGTGCCGCCTCCGCTTCTGAAACAAGAACCGCGACTCGGAGTTGGCCTTCCCTCCTAATGGCTTGATTGCACTTAACCGAAACAAAGAATGCAGCTTGCTCAGCTTCTTGGTGAAGGATTTGAAGAGCTTGTTACCAGGATGGGACCGTACAAGGTCCTGCTTCATCGACACGTGATCCTTTTCCAAGTCAGTCAACCTCATTCTCATTCTTGCAACCTCGAGCTTCAGCTCTCGGTTTTCTCGCCTCACCGATGCGTAGTTGTCTCTTGGAGATATGGCCCCGCTACCGGCCCCGCTACCGGAACGCTGAGGGAACTGGCCCTGGAGCGATCCGAAGAAGAATTGGTTGTGGCCTCCATTCATGGCGTTCCTGAGCCGGATCTGCTCAAAGTACAGCACTTGAACCGCCATCTGCACGGGCAACCTCTCGTTCTGCGCTGCATGGCTGCAGGCTTCTTGAGATAGTTTCTGGCAATCGATGGTTTTGCACAGGCGGTAGCGCTCGAGTCCTTGATGTTCGGGTGTACCTGTCAGACAAAGGGTCGAATTTTGGCCTCAATGATATGAGTAACTTATGATCTGCACTCGTGACATGCACACACAAACAGAGGATCACCTTCAGAAAGATGTCCACAGCTCGGTAAAGTCCATCACTCACTACACGAGCGTGGTCCGGTAGCAACTCTGCCAAAGCTATGAACTTGGACGGTGACAAGTTTGAGTCCACCGCTACTTCGGTGAGATAGTTGTCTAACAGCTTGGACACCTTAAGAATCGAGCTCTGTTTAGGAGATCCGGGGCTGTCGAAGTCATAAACCATTTCGCTTTCGTCTCTCAAATGATTATCCTCATCCTCATCCTCATCTAAGTTCAGAAAGATTGCGAAAATCCTCAAGACCAAGTCAGTGTCGTACATAGTGATGCTGTGGCTGTTCCCATGGGAAGTGGCGGGAATTAGGATGTCTTCCAGAATTGCCTGGTCGAGTTGAAGGCCGATTCTCCTCTCCAGATCAGATCTGCACGAAATAGAGGCCGATGATCCAATCGCAGTTTTCAGCAAGCTCGACAAGAACCCCATCGGAACCGAACTCTTCCTCGACTGTGTAGGAAGCAAGCTAACAATTGCTTCCACCATGACTCTTTGCTTCTTTATTAAGTCTAAATCCGGTAGGCTTCCTTTCATCACATTGGGATCTCTAGCCAAGAGGCCTTGAAGAGAAGTTTGCGCATAGTTGATCAGAATTTTGCTGATCATGTCCTGTTTCAGCCCCTTCGACTTGACTGCGGATAGGACTCGTTGAAAGAAATCAAGATTAAGCACGGCAAGTGATTTGCCCCACCAATCGGAAGGCGTTTCGGGCTCTACCACTTTCCCCTGGAAGTTATGGTCAAGCTTAGAGAGGCCGGAGGTGAGCTGCTCTTTGCAGGCATTACTCGCGATTGCATTTATGAGCCTCAAGACGAGGTTTATGTCCTCTGCTACTGGCAAGAGCCTCTCACAATGATGGAGCACCGAGATCGAGTGGGATATGTTAGGAAGCACATTGTCCTTGAGATATGCTTCTGCTCGAGATTCTAGGTTCTTATCGGCGAATTCCTCAGTCATTTCCAGGTAGTGCGCGATGCATCGCAGCGAAGCAATGTTTGCTAATGTGATGTCGACATTCATGCCGTAACAGAACTTCGCGGCATGCTCAAAGGCCTCTGCACCTCCCGGGACAGCAGGGAGATTTATCCTGCAGATTTTGTTGTCTTTTGCTTCCAACAATATTTTCCGGATTCGTCCACTACGAGAAACGAGAGGAAACTGCAAAATAGTCAGATCTGTGAGTAGGCAAATTTGAACAAGAATAGAATAGAGCCACTCGGAGATTGAACTGAATATGCTCAGGCATAGTAGTTACGTCTTTTTTCTCTGGAATTGTTAGGGATTAGCGAGTGATGGTAATACAGAATTGTCTTGGTTAACCGACTGACACTGACTGATATTTACTTGATTGCAGACAAGCTGCAACAGCTAGGCGTTTGAAGGATCAAATTCAAACAATAAGCACCATGAATAATCTTCTCTCTAAATGGAAGGAAAGAAAGTGAAAAGAAAAATACAGAAAATACAAAAAAAAGGCAATATTTTTACACCGAATTCTGCTTTCCATACCTTGTGGAGAGCAAAGCTTGATGTTCCTACTTCCACAGTGAGATCGCTAGAAACATCGGATATCGGCCTGCAAGCAAACATTAGGTGAGATCGAAGCTTAGAAGTGTGAATCTATTGCAGGTTCAACCTTTTGCGTACATCTCTGGGAGGGCCAATAATTCAAAAACCATGCAGCAACTTCTACTGCTATAAGCCTGTATCGCCATTTTTTGAGGCCGTTCATGTTTGTATTATTTAGACGAGAACTCAACTTATACAGAATTGAACTCATTGAATCTTTAAAAAGCAGGGTCCACCACGAACCGACGATTCGACCATAATCGGTCAAGTCAGTGAATAACCGACCCTATAATTGAGCAGCTTGAGACAGCATGGGAGGCAAGGCGAAGGCAAATAAACAGTGATGGAAAAAATGGAATCAAACTTCAGCAGTTCTGACAAGAACAGATTTAGATATGATCCACGCATGGGTCCCTCGTGGATTTCGTTCCGATAAATCGGATGTGCAAGTGTGTGAATCCAGGAGCTTTGGCATGCCCCTGCGAACAGTACTTGTACAGCGAAGTCGGGGACTCCGTACTAAGCGCGAGGGCCGGAGGATAGTCAGTCCGCAAATAATTGGTCTAGAAAATGTTGGCAATTGCAGTTCGCAACATGGGAATAGACCAGGACAGGACGTGGACGTTTATCAACCGAATCCCGTGACGCTGTCGTGCGCGCCCGCGCAAAAAGAGAGAAAAAAACAAGGAGAAAGGAACAGTTTGATAATTTCCATAATGCTACAAATTGGGTCTGTCTTGTCCCGTGGCCTAACTGTTCCGTATTCTTACAAGAACCTGGTCTTGTGAATCAACCTGGAAGTGCACAAAATCTTTCCTCAATCCTATGCATTCGCAGCATTTATGCACTGCCGATGAAAAGCAGACGCCAGAGGGTAACTCCTTCAAAAAGATAAATCTCAAAACGATCTAGCTAAACGACACGGTAGCTGCGGAAGGAGGGAAAAACAAAAAGAGATTTACCATTCGGAAGCGTGGCGCACGCTGGAATTTGGACGGAACGACCGCTTCCCTGATATGCTGGGCTTCAGTTCGCCCACTGTCACGACGCCCATCTCTTCTCTTTCCCCAATGTTTTAAAAAGAAGATTCTGACTGAAAGAGAAGGGGTAACAGTGACAAAAACGATAATTTTAGCTCTTCTTCACTCTCTTCCAGCAACAAGATGAAATTCTCTTCCACAAATTCTGGGGTCGATCAGCAAGCAAGAATCTAATCCTTCTCTTTCAAGAAGCCGACCCTTTTCACCTTGATCCACCAAAACTCATGCTTCCTTCATTAATGGACTACTCAGCTTTAGCTCTCTCTCTCTCTCTCTCTCTCTGAGTATGTTTGTGAAAAAGTGAGGAAAGCGGCGAAGGAGTTGTGTGGAGAGGGGGCGTCACATGAAGCCATGCAGGAGGAATTAAAGGGTGGTGGTGACGACTTTGGAGTTCCCTGTGTTCATACTTTAATGGAGTCACCTTTTGCTCTCTTTTTTAATAATGAGTATGTGGGTTTATTCCCGATCTTGGTCCCCAGAAAGAGAAAAAGTCGAGGAAAATAGGAGAGAGGGATTTGTGCATGCATTTTTTCAATCGCTTTTCGGTGAAAGATTGTGAAAAGAGTCTTTTTTCTGGAGCAAAACCGCAGGAATCCTGAAGGCCTGTCTGTCTCTCCGCTGTGCGGGCTGTGCTGCTTTAACCATAATGATGACGGCTAGGCTAAGCTACGCATAAGGAGCGGTTCTTTCGTGATAAGACCAAATCATTTGTACGCACGAACTGATCCGATCGCTCGCCCGAGCAAAGGACTATCATCAAGAACGTGAGTTGGACTTGTGATTGCTACACGTCTGGCCGCTGGCCGCTGGATACACGCGTGTGGAAGTGCAGTGCTCGCCCTCGTCGCTTTCAGAGGGAAAAAAAAGATGTCTTCTTTTCTCTTTGCTTTTTGTTCTTGATGGAGTTGATTATTCTTCTTCCTTTCTTTTCTTTCTTTTCTTTCTTTTCCCTTTTGGATTGTTCTTTGAGTTATATTCAAAATGTGGCCAAATAACAAAATCAATCTCAATCTTTTTAAAGGGTTTTCCACTTTATCCCCCACTTTTAATTCTATTAAGAAAAATAATCCGCTCTCATTCCTTTAACACCATTTTTTGAGAGGGAATGTCCCATTAGATTTCTTTATGAATTTCGACTATGCCCCTATTTTTCTTTTTTCTTTTTTGTTTTTTTTTTGCGATTTTCTCTACTCTTCTTCGCTTTTGTGTTCTAAGTTGGAATATATTTGCATGGCTTTATATTAGTCATTTTTATTTTTATAATTTTCTAACTACAGTTGTAAAAGAATAACAAGTTAGGTTTTTGTAGAAGAAAATATGGTCTTATTGAAAAATTTTGCAAATACATGATGCTAACAAAGGCAAAAATGTAAGTAACATATAGTTTGTGGAGGAGCTTTAATTTGGGGGTAGATTTCATATGAGTTCAAAAGGTGACTTATTTGATAACCCAAAAGGATGGAGAGAAAATTAGGAAGTGATGAAATTGTTAGGATTCTTATTGCAGTTTTGTGTAGTTAAAGAATTGGGTTTCTCCAAATTTTAGAGTAAAAGTAAATTTACCCTTTTGAGAGTAATGGTATAAAACGTTCCTCCGTAATGCAGTACCCACGAAATCATTCGATAAACCTAGTACATGTACTGAAATGAATCTACACCGTTAGATCCAGTGTCACTATGGGATCTGTCATTTTCAATGGCCCAAATTCCACGCTATAATTTCTCAGGTGCACATAGCTTTGATCATCATGACATATGATCACAACCGACCCGATGGCAATGATGATCACATCATGGAGGTCCTGCTTTTGGCTGGTGGGTTTTCCATCTGCAGCAACATATCATGTAATGTTCTAGCAAAAAGGAATTTGGCCAAGCAAATGGCCAGGATCATTGAAATGGTCCCTAGTCCCTTAGTTTATTTTCCCTTTATCACCACCACCTTTAGCTAATCTCTCTTTTCTATCTAAAGTATAGTTTATGCTCTCTGCATCTACATTGCAGCTTTGTGAAGAAACTGCATGCTGTTCTTTTAATCTTTTCATTATATATTTGACAAAGTGTGTGGTGTACATGATCCCTCTGTAGCTGATGTGTGCCACATCTATCCAACTATATTGTCCTATTAATTAACTATCCATGAACCTTTTAGAAGAACCTTCTTTTATATTTAATCTATATTTTTTATACGTATCTTTTAAGAAAGAGGTCTTCTAGCTAAGCCTATGGATTAGAAGCTAATTAGATCCGGCTTTACCAGTGATTATTATTATTATTTTTTTTTGCATTATCACTTTAAGAAAAGTTGAGGAATATAGTGATAATGTGGACAGCTGCTGTTGATGTTTATCGTTCCATGACCGAAAGTGCCAGCAGGCAATAATTTTGATTTTCAACCATCTAATCTAACTTTATGGTAATTTTCTTTGTTTTCTAACAGTAGAAGAATCGGCAAGCAAACTTAGAGAGTTACAAATTCACAGGGAGAAATATATATATATATATATATATATGTGTGTGTGTGTGCGCGCGCGCGCGTTGAATTTTCATCTCCCTAACATCTCCTAGCATTATATAATACTTAAGTCATATCTCTATATGATACTCAAGTCATTATAATAGATTGTGACAAAAGGTGAATCGAGATTAGTTTACAACCAATGCAGAAATCGTTATAATATTATCTAGGTATTCAAGAGGGCACACTTGTTTAAAAGCCCAGTTACAGTGCATCACATATTGTAAACCAATCTTGATAAACTGAACGTTATCCTAATGGCAATTATGCCTTCTAAATCACATTGATTTGTTCTCATCATGGTACTTACTAACGAACGGCATTTTAAATTAGTCAAGAGTTTTAATCATGAAACCTTGGTTTGTCCGGGTACATATCGGTGGATCCTAGGCCATCTGCTAAGTGTTCACATCTTAGTAAAGTCTTGGCCTACTATCTTAAATAGCAGGCCAATAAACAATATGCTGATGGAGTTTTTCTTTTCTCTTTTTTCATCTTTTTATAAATATAAGAAAATTCCAAGAAGTTATAATGACGCCACAAACCGGAAGAATCAATGATGAGAGGCTTGCTTCAACAAAGGTGACATAAAAAGAAACAACTTGTGTGGCTCTTGGCTAGAAGAACAATCTCAACCTGGCCTGCAAAGTCTTTCTCTTATCTTCACTTAAAAGTACTCAGGACCATATGCTTTTGGGGCGAGGATTCTTAAACGATTAATCAGTCGTCATCAGCCTTCTTAATCACATTAATTAAGCAATCCTAATAATGTTATTATAGGTGTCACTAGCTTTTGATAGAAGCACAAGATCCCCCTCGTGCTCATCCACCTAACAAGAAAAAAAAGGAAGGAACAAAGAGGGCTTTTGGTGTAATTCTTCCTCCTCGTCAAATTCGAATGTTAATTAATCGCCCCACTGCATCAAAAGCAAAGACCTAAAAAAATATACCACTTATGCAGTTGTCAATTTTTTTCATTATATTTGTTTGTAATAGAAATAAAATTTGAAGTTCTAATGATCCTTCTTCGGGTTTAACAACACAATAATAGACAGTCATCGAAACCTAAGTCATTACAGAAAATAAAGCTGCCGTCGTATATGCAAACTTTTTGAAGTTTTTACACAACATGAATCAAACTTAACATTGCAAAATCAGAATTTGGTTATGCATGCCTTAAATGAGCATCTAAGCTTCTGTCTCAGCCAAGTCAAACACATCTCTCCTTAGCAATTTCTGCTTGTCCTTTTTCAAATCTCCTCCTCTTGAGACCTACATTCTTTGATATTACATCCAAAGCCTGTTCTTCTGCGAGAGCCAAAAGAAGATAGGAAGGACAGAAAAAGGGGGGGTGAAAAGCAGAGTAAGCTGAATGATTAGGGCAGGTGACCAAAGCTGGTGGCCATGATTGTGGAGTACAAGAGACACTTTGAGCCCACCATTTTGAATTCTATGCCCAGTTTTTTGGTACACTCCTAGTCCGACATGCCAACAAAACTTTGGAGCTGGCATTTTTTGGTGCAAATTCACTTGGGATGTCTGTGAAGTTAGGTCTTAAGGTCAAGAATTTGATTGGTGGTGCTCAGTCGGTGTTGAAATCGGGTCAAAATTGAATTCCCACTTACCACCTAAAGTAATGCAAAGTGGGGTTTATGGAATCCTCCCCTTTACTTCTTTTCGTTTGCAAAAAAGAAAATAATTGATGCGGGGTGAATTCTCCAGTTTTCACTTTTACCCCCGTGTACCTTATAGACGAAATGCAGTGCATAAAGACAGAGGAATCATGATTTTTAGTTTTGGATAAGATTAAAATAAAATAAAAATCCAACACAAGAATTTGGGGATGCTTATTTTAATGTGTTAAGGAATATAAACCCGTGGATCATCATGAGCCGACCATGATTACCTTGAATTAGTCTTGCTCAAATTATTGTCTTGAAATGTCCCTAGGAGAAGATTTTGAAAAAAAAAAAAAACATTAGTTTTGATTGATTGGGAAGACTTGAAACTTCGTGTGGACAATATTTCATCACGCGTTAATTTTTTTTAAAATCATAACAGATTGGCCAATTCAGTCAAGTGTCGGTCTTGCCCTAGCTATGACTTTTGATCGATTCTGGTTGACTCGATTCATTTTTCATTAGTTCAATTAGAATTGGGCACAATTCAATCTAGTCTCCGCCATAATTTGGAAGACACTATATGTACAAGCAATTCTTTTTAATTCAGAATCTTGTTTGGACTACACGGGAAGCATGATTTTTAGTTTTGGATAAGATTAAAATAAAATAAAAAAATTCAACACAAGAATTTGAGGATGTTTACTTTAATGTATTAAGGAATATAAACCCGTGGATCATCATGAGCCCGACCATGATTACCTTGAATTAGTCTTGCTTAAATTATGGTCTTGAAATGTCCCTAGCAAAAGAATTTAATGGAGGATTTTGAAGAAAAAAAAATATTAATTTTGATTGATTGGGAACACTTGAAACTTCGTGTAGACAATATTTCGCCGTGCATTAACTTTTTTAAGAATCATAACAAATTTGCCAATTCGGTCAAGTGTCAGTCCTGTCGTAACTGTAACTTTTGATCGATTATAGTCAGCTCGATTCATTTTTCATTAGTTCAATTAGAACAGGGCACAATTCAATATAGCCTTTGCCATCATTTTGAAGACAGTAGTACGTGCAAGCAATGCTTTTTAATTTTCACAATGTATTGAATGGAAATTCAGAATCTTGTTTGGACTCCAGGCTTCTTCAGCATTTTCAGAATTAAGTGGCCACTAGCCCAAGTTATGGCGTGGAGCAAAGAATTAGGTACCCAAAACCCAATGGCCGGTCATCTTAAATTGCAATCAGCGGAAGGGAAGATCCAACAATTTTATTGAGTTTGGCCATGAAGGGCGCGCATAACAAAGTTTCTGAAATAGAAATCAATTTCTAGCCAAAAATGAGTCATTTTTTACTCCATGGACGAGTTTTTGAGAAACGCATTTGATAACGATTTAAAGTTTCTATTTCTAGAATAAAAATTCGTTTGGTAAAAGAATAAAATTTTTATTTTTAGGGGCGGCAACGACCGGCATCCGATGACTAGAGTCCGATGTCCGACGGCCGAAGTCCAACGTCCAACGTTCGGCGTCAGATGCTTGGAGTTCGGCATCCAATGTTCGGCGATCGGCGACCAGCATCCAGCATCCGATTTCCAAAGTCCGGAGTCCAGCATCTAGAGTCCGATGTCCGGTGTCTGAAGTCCGACAATCGGTGGCCGATAGGTGGCGGCCGATGGCCATTGGTCGAAGTTCGGCAGGCGGCCGAAATCCAATGGCCAATGGCAAGTAGCGGGCAATCGGCGATGAACATCCAATGGTTGGTGATGGGCCTCCGGCATCCAGCGATTGGCGATGAGTTGCCAACAACTGACAGGCATCTGGCATCTGACGGCCGATGGTTGACGACGAGCGACCGGAGTCCAGTGTCGAGCAGTCAACGGCAAGCGGCCGGTGGCAGGCGATCAACGAGTGGCGGGTGTCCACCGTCTCATGGGTGGTCTGTGGGCGATGGGCGGTGACAAGAGTGAATGATGAGAAAATTTTTAATTTTTAATTTCTGTTTCAAAAATAGAAAAGCTAAAAATTTTAATTTCTGATTTTTACTTCAAATCTATTTCTAAAATAGAATATGTTTCAGAAATAGAAAAATTAAATTGTGGTACCAAACGGAATCTATTCTAGGGAATAGAAAAACAGAAAAATCGGGAAATAAAAATATTATCATTGCGCGGCCTAAGTTGTGCATAAAGTCAAGAGCCACAAAAGTCAACGGTCTTCGGCTAACACAAGGAAAAGCCCAATATTCCATGGACAAACAAGATGATATAACAAGAGTGCGAAGCATAAGCCCACTTTAAAAAAGCCCAAAAGCTGTCCGAGCACCATCTTCGGTGGCAGCAAAAATTTAGGTGGAGACGGTATTTCACTTGACGATGCAATACGTACTAGTAGCGGCCTAGCTGGCGGTGTTAGATGCAAAAAAGTTCGGGCACATGCAATGTTACATTTTCCACCCCATTTTTTTTATATAGAAAAAATTCTAAATAAGCATCTTGAAGTGAAAATCATTTCAAATAAGGATACAAAGTTCTTTATTTTCTCAAATAAGAAGTTGAAATAATTATGACTGTTTTAAATAAGAGCTTAATTCACTAGCCAACAAAATATTCTAGTTGATTAGGGATATTTTCATCAAACACATTTTTATTAAATTTTAATTAAATTAAATTTAAAATATAAATATAAAAAAATAATTACAAATATTTATTTAAAAAATGCAAACATACAAGTGGGAGGGTGGTTGCCACCTTATCGTCGGTGGGGCAGTGATGATGGCCAGCGAGGTTGCCGGTGCCAGCCTCGCGTTGGCGACCCTTGCTAAAGGGTTTGAACATGAGATTCGCCTACTATAGGATAGCGTACCTACTGCAACTTACCTGATTTTCCCTAATTCTAAGCACGGATCCCCTTATTGGTACCAAAGCCATGGTTTCATTTGTAACTTGGTCTATTCTATGCACCAAGATGGCAAGTCCAATACTAAGAAAATTTTCTCTTGATCGTGACTGATCCAAATATTATTCCAATAACTTTCAATGCTCCCATTACTCCTTCTCCATCTTCATCTTCTTCCTCTTTGTTTGAGTTCCGTATATCAAATATCTCCAAGATCGATTATCTTTATGATGTTTCTCTTAGTGATGATAGTAAAATTTATGAAACCCAATTTCCTCTTATAAACCCCTATTAAGCTTTTGTGAAACCCTCTTCTTCATTCTTTCCCATCTGCTCCATAAGACATCTTATTCGTCATACTACCAAGGAGGTTAAAGAATATGTGCAATTCTCCAAATTTGATCAACATCTTATTTCCGCCACTAAAAAGGAGTACTTTGTTTTTCTTCATATTCACCTTGAATTTCCTAAACAATGGACCCAATAAGGATATTTGCATATCCATTATGAAGTTGTGCATTCTTGTACTTACTTTTCATGGTGGAAAAGGTTTGTTAGTTATGGCCAAAATGGCCCTGTTAAACATTCAGTTCTTAGAATACCAACATGCTTGCATTGAATGCGGGGATAGTCTTTGTGACCTTGTATCTAAATTTTAATGTCGCTCTTTCAAACGCTCAGTTGTTTTCCTTCTTAAATGTTCAAATCCAGCTTACAAGAGCACCCTAGCTACTAACTCAATTACCACAACCCTCCATTATCAAATGATCTATTGACTATAGAATCATTACCCTTGATCTTAATTTCCAAAATGGAAATGAAGATGCTCTGTTCATCTCCATTCAAAATGATCAGGCCTCTTTTATCCATGTCCCTAGGCAAATTCCCAAAGAGAAGTTAACCAAGTTACTCTGAGAAACTTAAATTACCAACTATGAGAAGCTACATCATAACAATAAGCCACTCGAGTCCTCAGAATTTGAATTTGTGAGGAAAAAGGACGTCATTGTTGCCATTAAGTTCAGTAAGGAAAAGGAAGTCATTCTATCTCCCAAACTTTGTTTATGATTCAGCCTTGTGTTCCAGACCCTATCCTTTAACCAGACCCAAAGAAACTTGTCCAATACTTCCAAAGTGATGGAAATCCCATCCATTACTATAGAGACCCTTACGGTCATTATTTTTGGAATCTTTTCTATCAATGTTCTTCATATACAAGTTCTCCAGATGAAGTCAACTCGATCGAAAATCCTAAATGAAAGACCTGAAAGGCTAGAGATGGTTTATACCAAAGGTATTTAAATGGAGATTTGTCTGTAGCTCATCCTCACCACCATCTTCACTATCCTTATATATATCACAACCATCATCTCTTCCAGCTCACTGCCTTCACCTCCTCGCAAAAAAAAAGAACAGTTATTTCTTCATTTCACAAACCTATTCTTTAGTGGGCAAAGAATAATTTATACCCACTTGAATTCCCAATTTAAACTCTAGCACTTGACCAAGTACATCAAAAGGAAATAAACCCTTATATTTCCATGTTTCAAGAAGCATATTTCCCCACTCTCCTCAAGGAAGGCTCTAAGCTTTCTTTTCCTGCCACTGAATAATTTATTGATCCATAGAGGAAATAGAGGAAATATCTTCATGTTCAAAAATTCTTCTCCAACTGACATGGAGAAGGTAAAAAAGAACTCTTATTGCTGAAGCCATTTTAAATTGGCAATTGGAAGCTTTTTTATCACACAACAATGCCTTCAGGATGATTGATTCCAGAATCATTGATGCGGCAACGTGATCTTAAAAAATATAATGAATCCACCAAGAAAAAGCTTTAGATAACCAGAAAATACTTCATGCCGTAGAATCAAGATAGTATTTGGGATATCATTATCTTCAAAGCCCAAAGGTTGAAATAGAAAAGCTCAAAAGGTAAATCCATCTCCTTGAAGAAAGAAAATTCAAGCCTACCGATCAATTCCCTACTTTACTAAGAATTGAGTACTCCCTTCCATCTCCACAAAATACTTTAGTTTTTGCTACCCTTGTAGAAACTGCTACCACACGAGATAGAAACGATATGGTTGAGATGTGAAATCGCATCTAGGAAATGGAGAGATTAAGGAAGGAAAGAGCAAAAGAAAAGATACTTGAAGAATCTGTGAAGCCTACAAGGGAGGATCTAAACCAGATGATGGTGTCCAAACCATTGAAATCTTTCCTAATCGTACTGATTTGAAAGATCGCTCTCAAACTACCTTAGATTTGATCCTTCCAATCGATACAATTTCAAATTCAAACTCAGATCTCTTTCATCCTCTTCTTCCTTTTCGATTTATGCTGTTAAATCTTTTCCCATTTTACTAACCGCACCTTTGATATTTATCACTAACTCACCATAATAGAAAATGGAATCAAATACTTCTGAACCAGAGGCTATTCAACCAAATAACCCATCCCAAATTCCTACATCCTCTTCTAAATAGTTTTTTACCATTGATGACATTTCGTATTCCAAATGACCAAAAAAATTTGAAGAATTCCATTCCAGCTAAATACTCGAGTTCTTACTATTGAAAGTAAATATGAGATCCTTCTTGAATTTGTCATAAGGTTTACCAGCAATCTCAAACATTAATGGCAATCAACTTCAAATGCTAAACATATGGACTCTTTGCTCATGGCAGATTTTGCCCAAGCCATTAGAATTGTCTTATCACTTTTTTATAGGTAAACCCACTAGCCTACTTAAGCTTAAGAGAAGAGAATCTTTTAAAAGAAAATGTTGTTCTCTTCAAAAAAGACATCTCAACTGATATTATCGAGAAATGTTCAAACTTTTTTATGAACTTAGGGTTGATGCAAACTTAAAGCAAGTCTTCTTAGCCTTTATTCCAAGAGAGCTTTCCCAATAAGTTGGGAGGTCCTTTCTCAACAAGGGAGAATTGTGGACATTCCATTTGGAGAAATACATCAAGAAATTCATCTTTGCATGGATAATTTATGTCTTAAATGCCAAACGATGAAAAGCTACATCAAGGACAAACGAAAACTCGATGGTGCTTGTTCCCATGAGCATCTTAAGATCAAGTGTTTTAAAAAAGATTACGATGGCTATTGTAAAAATTACTTTGGAGAAAAGAAGCATTTCAAGAGATTCGAAGTGGGAAGATCCAAGCATAGCTTTAAGTAATTTCGAAGGAAAAAAGATGGAGATTTCTACAAAGACGAAAGGACCATTCAAAACGTAAAAAAACGACCTATTGCTTTATCTGCAACAAAAAAGGTCATTTTGCCAAAAATTGTTCTTAGGCAAAAAAAAAGGTTAGAACCATCTAATTCATCACATTGAATTCGAAACCGATGTCTCTCTTAAGGATGATGATGATGTTGAATCACTATTTTCTATTAATGAAGATGCATCTAAACAAACTCTTCCAGTCATTCCTTACTATCAAACTTCCAGTGAAATCGATTCTAATCTAGACTCCGAAGATGCTTTTCACATATCGCCGACCCCTGTATACCCAAACTCCAATTTTAGCCATTGCTCTTATTGGAATTGGTGCTAGTGCTTCAATTATAGATACCAAAGAATATTGGACTTCTACTGTTTGGTATTTCAACTTTGTCTTAGGATATACTTTTTTTATAAATGTGCATACTACATCAGTTACCATGCAGGTTTTTCCTTAGTGTTATATAAACGCCAAAATCTTCAAATCTAGCATTCCCAACAATGACTTGATGGTTGAGTGGGACATTAAGATCCAAGTTTCTAAACTACAAATCAGTTCTCGAAAAGGGTTTAAGTATAAAGACCGAGCCTTTAAATTTGTCAATATCCAAATGCTCTTTTCTATCCAAATGAGTTTACTAGATCCAATCATGTAAAATTTGTTAGAATTGTGTACATAATCTCATTCTGACTTCTCTCAAAGATGCTCCCATCCTTTGTGGAAAAATCTAGAATTCTATGTTTGGCTCCTTTAAAAAAATGAGGATATAAATTCTATCAAGGAAGTCATACGAGAATGAATCCATAACATCTCGTTTTTCCTCATAAAAAAATGATCAGAGTTATTGCAGTAAGGTCTTATTGAATCTCATATTCCTAATAGGCTTGCAAAGTCTTTCATGTCAACAAGCAAGCCAAATAGAATAGAGGAGACATTGAATTAGTCATAAATTATCTACCCCTCAATCTCTTCCTCTAAGATGATAAATTTACATTACCCTCTCGAAATTCTCTTTTTACTGGATTAACTAAAGCTCACATCAATTCCAAATTTGACCTCAAGGCTAGATTTTGGCAATTGGTCATTCATCTTGAAGATAGACCCAAAACAGAGTTTTGTATTTCAAATCAGCATTTTCGATGGAAAGTTCTCCTTTTTAGTCTCAAAGTCACCTATTCCTTCTTTCAAAAGCCATGTGTCATATATTTTAGCTAATCTTTCCTAGCGCAATAAGTTACATTGATGACATATTACTTTACAATCTAGATGAAGAATCTCATTGTCGACTTCTTGAGCAGTTTGCAAAAATTATGAAGAAATATGGAATCATGCTTTCTCAAAGAAAGATGATCATTGCCCAAATGGAGATTGAATTCCTTGGAATGCACCTTAACAAAGGAACATATTATCCAGGATCATATATTATTGGGGAATTATTTGAAGTTCCTAGAAAAAATTTCAAGACAAAGCAAGTTCAGCAATTCCTTGAGATTATTAATTATCTCAAAGATTTCGTTCCAAACATTGCAAAATTGTTGATCCCATTGCAATTGATGTTAAAGAAAAGTCCTCTGCCTTGGAGAAAGGCTCAAACTAGAGCGGTTGCAGAACTAAAGGAGGTCATGCAAACTCTTCCTCCATTGTAAATACTATCTACTAGGAAAAGAGTCCTCTATTTTGATGCGAGTGATGAATATAAGGCAACCATACTATTTGAAGAAATTAATAGTATGCTTACAAAAGTAAAAAAGTCTTTTTAAGCTGAAATGTATTATCACTCTACTTTCAAAGAGATATTGATAGTAAAGAATGGAATAAAATAGTTTTGAGTTATATCTTATTAGCCATCATTTCCTAGTAAAATTGGATATGGGATATTTTCTACAAATGACCAAATCCAAGTAGAAGTAGATTCTTCATTCCCAATTGCTTTGATGGGCTGAGTGATTCTCGAAGTACTCTTTTGAAACCAAACACATCGTAAGTAAGAAAAATGTAATTGTTGACTTTCTCTTTAGACCAAAAGCATTAGTAGAGATCAACATATACATTAGAAGACCACTGACCATGGCAACCTGGATAATAGAGCCTCTGTGATCCTTTCGCCCAGAGGGGAGGGGTTCGAAGCCCTTGCGAAGCAAGGGGGCTGAAGGGTTATTAGGTGACTTACCCGGTGGCATTGGGTGGTGGTTTCACCTGTGCTACCCCCAGGTTCTCCTTGCCAGCTGTCGGCTTACGGGGTTTCCTAGGACACCCAAAAAAAAAAAAAAAGCATATACTTTAGAAGGCATTCTTTTTCCTAGTCAGAAAAGTATAAAATTGAAAAAATGCAAGAATAGCCAAGTCTGGAATACCCTCAAGAGATTATTTAGCAACTTCATAATGATAAACTCACTTAAAATCTTGACAATCTCATGTAGCAATATCACATAGATCTCTTCAGATTGCATGGAGGCTTAATTCTTCATCATTTTGGATTAAACCCCAAAAATCCATTTATACATCCATTAATCAAGAAGGAAGATGATTTCCCTGAAAAACTTCGATAGCTATTATGGTATTTAACCAACAAGTATTTAATAGCTATTGAGTTTCCCACTAGAAAATTCATTGTCAAAGTTACCAAACTAATTGCACTCGATTATAATAATGAAAAGGAGAATGACAGAAATCTCTTAACTATGCTCAAGTGATTTTTTCCTCCTGCTTACTGAAAACGCCCCTTCCTAGAGGAACTAAGAACTGCCCAAGCAGAGCCTAAAACACACATCATTGTGTTTTTTCGTCATCCATGGCCTTTGGTACATAATAATGGCACCCTCTTCAATGCTCCAATCAGAATAGGTGCTACAACCTACAAACCTCAGCCACATCTTCGAGAAGATCGTGTTTAGAAGTCATTTCTTGATTGTGTCGGATCCATTGAATATTATTGTAGAGAATTCTAGAGAGTTCTACATCAAGAAAATTAGACAATTCCTAAAGAAATATGGGACTACTTGACACCTGTTCCTTGGAACCATGAAGGACTTACACCCGTAGCCAGACAAGGACTAGAAGAATTCAATCGAGCACAAAATCAAGCAAAGACAACTCAATCACAAGAGCAAGAAATGGTAGACATAGACGATCTTGCACAATCCCCTCAAGATCAATTGAGGGAACCCATTTTTCAGGACCCTTATGATCACAAACCTTTGTCCTTATCCCTTGAACTATACCTCAACACCATCTCTCATTATGTCCAAACATCAAACTAGCTTCAACCAATCATACCTAAAAGATTGAGCATGGAGACTAACACTCCAAGACCTTCCCGGAGACATGAACCTAAAGACAAACATTCTTCAAATGGTCTAGACACGTGGGATGCTTTGCTACTACAAAGAGAATTCACTCACAGCTCAAACAAGTCAGCCTATAACTATAACTCCGGATGGAGATAAGTTTGAAATAAAATTACCGTAGCATTGGTCACTATTTGCTACTATAGCAAATAGTACCCGATCCCTATTCAAAATCCTAAGCTTGCAATAATTTTGTCATGGACCTTTGTTGATTGTAATTATGTTAAGGACCCCAGTCTGTTGTGCTGTCCTATCTTATCTTTATTTTCTACTTTGTTTCAGATTTGTTATGTACTCATCGCCTATAAAGGCTTATAAAAGGCCCTGTATCTCCCAGATCTCTCAATGTCTCTCTAAATAGTTCTTCTTCAGCCTAGTAGGATCCTTTGAGAAATATAGTTCGGCTAGTTATAAATGTTATCATTCTAGCATCACTAAGCATCTCTATACTATGAACTAAATTGTTGGGTATTTTACAACTAAAAAATAATCCCTGACGAGCTTGAACGTGAGATTTGCCTACCGTGGGGTGGCATACCTACTACAACTAATATGATTTTCCCTAGTTTTAAGCATAGATCTCATATGACTTGCCAACCTCACTAAAAACAGAAAAGGATGCCGACCCACTCCTACATATGGGCGAGTGTTAGCCACCCTCATCTAGGCGATGGCCTCGCCAAAAGCGGGAGAGGAAAAATCTAGGCGATGGTTAGCCGCCTTAACATAGGCATCTGCCATCGTCGTCACCCCACCAATGATGGGGTGGCAACCATAATTGGGAGGAAGCCCTTTTTATTTTTTTTGGTAATCTAGGAACCCCCGTACAGTCGACAGTTGGTGAGTTAAACCCAGAGTGGTGCGCTCGACAGCAGGCAAGCTAAACCCAAAGCGGTGCTAGTGGCAAGACCTATCACCATGACGCTGCACTTAAGACCACTAATGACGACGCTGGGATTCGAACACCTTCCCTTGCATTAGGGGAAGGAGCTCGAAGCCAACGCCGCCACCACATGGGGTGGTAGGGAGGAAGCCCTTTGTACTATGTGTTTCATTTTATTTTATTTTTTAAGTTTAGTTTTTTTATGGAAAGAATAAAAAAGAAAAATTAGTAAAATTAAAAGGACAAAATTGCCATCCACAAGATGGTGAGTTCTTGCCATTCTTTTAGACTAATACAGACATTTCAAATCCTTATTTGAAATAAGATCTATTTCAGAGTCATATTTAAGAAAATAAGGATACTTTGGGCCCTTATATAAAATAATATTCACTTTAAATCTTTATTTGAGAAAATAAGGATAGTTCAAGTCTTTATTTAGAATTTTTCTTTAACTTAATGTAAATTTTGTCTTACTCTTAGCGATTCTTCCAAATTGCCTCTTTAACGTGAAATAAAATATAATTAACATTTCTTAATAACTTCTTATTTTCAACATTCTTTTTTATCCATGCTTATCAATTCTTTTAAATGTCAACTACCAAACTTCAGGCACGAAATCCAAAAAAAAAAAAAAAAAAAAATTTCAGGCACGGTCGAGCGTAGCGTCGAACGAGAGACATCGGAGCCTTGCGGAGGTCCAAACTCTATCCTCCCCACGCGCGCGCAGGCGAGAGGCTCTCAACAAGTCCTCTGATGCGCCGCTTGCCTGCATGCCACGCGATGCCCACCCCCTTCCCACGCCTACTCGCCATGTCCAGCTCTCCACCAACACACATGGCAGCCTCTCCATTCCCTCTCTCTCTCTCTCTCTCATATCGGTCCAGAGGTTGACCCAATTTTTCTCTTTCCTTTTTCCTGCCATTTCTATGCTTCCCCGGCTGCTTCTGCTCCCTTCCTCTCTGCACTCTCTCCCCGCCCGCGGCTCCCGACTACTCCAGCACGCGCTCCGGCCGACCGTCTCTCCTCCGCTCTCTCGGCCCCTCTCCGTGGTGGTCCTCCCTCGACCCTTCCGCGCTCGCAGGGCGTTCGCCATGGCCGAGCACACGGACGCCCCGGCGTCGTCGTCGTCGCAGCCGCCTCAGAGGCTCGCCAACCGTCTCGCCTCCGAGCACAGCCCTTATCTCCTCCAGCACGCCCATAATCCCGTGCGTGAAAACGGCTCCCCCCTCTCTCCCTGTTTCCCTTTTTGTATGAATTTGTTCTCCGAGCGAAATGTTCCGACTTTCGACGGTTTGATTTTGAGGTTCCGTTCGGTAGAACTTGGGTCGTCTCTTTCTGGCCCGTGCGTCGGAATTTTTCGAGTGTTTTTGAATTGGTTTCTGAATTGACACTGTTGGATCCCCCCCGTAATCTTGGAGTGACTTGAACGAGGAGAATATGGCGGAGGGGAATTGGTACGTTCTCATCGCGGCTTGTAAAACGGTGAGATTGATTAAAGTTTCGATTTTTGGTGATTCAAGGTCGACTGGTACCCGTGGGGTGAGGAGGCTTTCGCCGAAGCAAGAAAAAGGGATGTGCCCATCTTCCTATCAAGTAATATGAAACTCGTTTTCCTTCTCTTTGTGGTTTTCGGGTCTGATTCTTTTGATAACATCATGATGCGTCGTGAGCTTACATGTTATTTTTGGGCATCTCTTGTTGGCATCCGTTCGTTCTTTCATTCGAAGTCGGCTACAGTACTTGCCACTGGTGAGACTTATTCTAATCTAATGCGCTGGTGCTTTGTGCAATATCTTGGGTAGATGGTTTTTAATGGTATAGTGAACTTTTCATCATGAGTAGGTGTCATGTCATGGAGGTGGAATCCTTTGAAAACGAGGGAGTTGCAAAGTTACTTAATGATTGGTTTGTCAGTATTAAGGTAAGGATATACAGGAGGATATTGCCTCCTTTGCTTTAGTGCATTGGTTGCTACTCAGTTTTGCACGCTAGTTTTGTAGCTATTTTAGTTATTTGGCTCTGAATACTTTTGTGCTACAGGTGGATCGAGAGGAACGACCGGATGTTGACAAGGTATCTTATTTCTCACTCAGGGGATGTTCCTGATAATTTTGGTTTATAATTGTCACTATTCATTTACTAGCAATGTTTTTGTCAGTGTTGTGTTTAATTTTGTCTTCAACTTAAATAAAAACGAAAGATGTCTGGGCGGTATATTGGCAATGATTAGACTATATCAGAAATACTTTGGTAATATGGAGCTGCATATAGAATTTAGGTGAAGCTAATGTGCCATTAATTATTCTAGATTATTGCTTGAAACCCTGATAAAAGAAAATTTTTTCCCTTTTCCAGGTATACATGACATATGTGCAGGCATTGTATGGTGGTGGAGGTTGGCCTCTGAGTGTCTTTCTTTCACCTGACCTGAAACCCCTAATGGGTGGGACTTACTTCCCTCCTGATGATAAGTTTGGAAGACCAGGCTTCAAGACTGTGCTCAGGTGAGAATGTATACTCATTCATGTATTTTTTATGCTAGTGGTTTGTATTTGCTGAACGTTTCAATTCTAGGAGGAGTGTTGATTGTCCATGCAAACACTATGTAGTAGTATGCTTTATCAATGATCTGATCTTTGTCTGCGATCATATTGTTGTAGAAAGGTGAAGGATGCATGGGATACTAAGAGGGATATGCTTGTTAAAAGTGGAGCATTTGCCATTGAACAACTCTCAGAAGCACTATCAGTGAGTGCAGCATCAATTAAATTGTCAGATGGACTTCCCCAAACTGCGGTGCACAAATGTGCGGACCAGGTGATGATTTTATCTTTGACATTTCAAATTGTTATATGGAGTATATTTGCTGTAATTCTTATTGCCGAGCTAAACAAAGCTCATCTTGTAGCCAATTATTCTTTTGAGCAAAAGGTTTCAAATCCCAATAAATATATAGATGATCTGGTAATAATTCTCTTAGTATGCAGCACTGGCTTCACAAAGAAGTGCCCTCCAAATACTTTGCTACGATGATGCACAGTTGTTCAATTTATTATCTTGTCACCTTGAATTTCCTTTCACTGACTAAAATGTTTGAGGCTTGGCTTCAAATTAATTATAAAAAAAAATGTCAGTTGTATGTTGTGAGTTCCATTGTTGATGGGATGTGTGCCTTTGTTTTAGCTTTCAGCTAGTTACGATGCAAAATATGGTGGATTTGGATCAGCCCCGAAATTTCCTAGACCTGTAGAAGCGCAGCTGATGCTTTATTATGCCAAAAAGCTGGAGGAGGCTGGGAAATCAAGTCAGGCAGATAAGACTTCGGGTATGGTTTTCTTTAGCTTGAAGTGCATGGCGAGAGGAGGCATCCATGATCACATTGGAGGTGGCTTTCACAGATACAGTGTGGATGAATGCTGGCACGGTCAGTTCCTTCCAAGGGGAAGAATTCGTCTTTTCCCCCTTTTCTTGGGTTTTTTTTCCGCTTGGGGGTGGATATTTCCTGTTAGAGCTTTCTGTGAGATGTGAATTTGATAGAAATAACTGAAGTTCTTTTTTCTCTTTGCAGTTCCACATTTTGAGAAGATGTTGTATGATCAAGGACAGCTTACCAATGTATATCTGGATTCTTTTGCAATCACGAAAGATGTGTTTTATTCGTGTGTTTCCCGTGATATTCTGGACTATCTGAGGAGAGACATGACCGGATCTGAAGGTGAAATATTTTCAGCAGAGGATGCAGATAGCACAGAATATGAAGGAGACCCAAGGAAAAAGGAAGGTGCCTTCTATGTGTGGACTAGCAAAGAGGTGAGTTCACGAGGCATCTGACCTCATTTCCAAGTGATTTATTTAGACATGTACGTTTTGTATTTACTCTATACTCTGGATAGTCAAGCTGTCAATATGTTTTGAATTTTCTCAGTGTCCTTTTTCGTTGTGCACCTCCTCCACTTGTCATTTACTTGATATAAATGTCATATGAAATGGACTACTTGCTAGGCTTCTCTTTTAGTCATATCATCCCTACTCTGAAAGTTCACTTGATTAGCTTAATGATATGGGCTATCCTTGTTTGGCTTCAACTTTTCATTTTTGCTCTGTTGACTGTTCCAATGACTGTTTGGGAGCAACAAAAGACGCAAAATTTACACAAATAGAATCTTCGCATGTGCTTCATGTAACTCTCCAGGACCTACAAATACATCCATAAACTTGACAGGATATGATGACATTATGCATACTGCTTGTTAAGTTGGTACCCTGATAAGGAGGAAAAAATGCGATTAACATTTACTTTTCCTTTCTGTTTGTAGCTTCTTCATTTGTCTTCTGTGACTAATCTCTGGAATGAAGAGTTGAGCTAGTTTGCTTGTCTAAATTGAAAATGTTGGTTTGCTTCTCTGAAGGTTGACGATGTACTTGGAGAGCACTCGGAACTTTTCAAGGACCACTATTACATAAAACCATCTGGCAACTGCGACCTCTCTAGAGCAAGTGATCCACACAATGAATTTAAGGGGAAAAATGTGCTTATTGAGAGAGGTGATCCTTCAGCACAGGCATCAAAGCACGGGATGCCTATAAGCAAATATCTTGACATTTTGGGAGAATGTAGGAAAAAGCTTTTTGATGTAAGAGTACGGCGTCCTCGACCACATTTGGATGACAAGGTAATTTCAGGACAATTGTTTTATTTTTGTGAGGGAACAATTGTGAAAACTCTCCATGTAATGAACCTAGAAAAAGACTAATGTAATTCTTCTCTGTGACCGAAATGTATCCTGGAACTGTCCTCTGCTTTTCCTCAAACAAAATAAAACATGCACTGTGTCTTTTCCTGTTATGTATAATTTAATTGGAGGTGCTTGCCAGGTCATCGTTTCATGGAATGGGCTCGTGATATCATCTTTTGCAAGAGCATCTAGAATTCTCAGGACTGAAGCAGAAGGAACCAAGTTCCATTTTCCTGTTGTCGGCTCTGATGTAAGCTATGCTGCCTTTTGATTTACTTAAAGCTTTTGTCTGCTCTGCATTTATTGCAGTGATTATTCTTAATTACATGCCTTCTGCTTGTGACTAGCGGTTAAGATATTGTTCTTTATGTACTGCTATTTTCTTCATCTATTGATAATTATGGGTACTGTTAATGGTGCTTTGGTTGACTAGCTAACGTGCTTCTTGGTAAAGCTTATAGCATGTAGTCATGAACACACTCTATTATTTTCCATTTGCAGCCCAATGAGTACCTGGAGGCAGCGGAGAAGGCAGCCTCTTTTATAAAGAAGCAACTTTATGATGAGCAGACACAGAGACTTCAACATAGCTTCCGCAAAGGCCCATCCAAAGCTCCGGGATTTTTGGACGATTATGCTTTTCTAATAGCAGGGTTACTGGATTTGTATGAGTTTGGCGGTTCTATACAGTGGCTAAAATGGGCGATTCAGTTGCAGGACACACAGGCTAGATCTATCAGCCAAAGTTTATTTTGCACACTGCTATTAAATTATATGCTTTTTTTTTTTTTATCTGTTTTGAATTATTTCTTATATTGCGGTTTTTCAGGATGAACTCTTCCTTGACAAAGAGGGAGGGGCCTATTTCAACACCACAGGGCAAGATCCATCCGTCCTCCTCCGTGTTAAGGAAGATCACGATGGGGCTGAGCCATCAGGAAATTCAGTGTCAGCAATAAATCTCGTGAGATTGGCATCTTTAGTCTCAGGAAGTAGGGCTGCCGGGTACAGGCAGAATGCGGAGCATCTTTTGGTAAACATTCACTTCGTCAGAATCTTTCTTTGCTTTTCTTTCCCATTGAGAGAAAATGAGTTGTTCCAATGCTGCCGCTACAATGATGTAGGCCGTTTTCGAGTCGAGATTGAAGGAAGTGCCTATGGCCGTGCCGTTGATGTGTTGTGCAGCTGATATGTTCTCCGTGCCTTCTCAGAAGGAAATTGTTGTGATTGGTCGGAAAGATGCTCAAGAGTTTGAGAAGATGCTTGTTGCTGCTCATGCGGAATACGAACCGAACAAAACAGTACGTACCTGTATCAGAATATAGAGGGCTTCTTTTTAGTGTCATACTGCACGTATAGTTCCTAAAATGCAACTGTTGACAGGTGATTCACATCGATCCCACAAACTCAGAGGAGGTACAGTTCTGGGAAGAGCATAACAGTAACATTGCGCTGATGGCCAAAAACAACGCTGCTGAAGACAGAGTGGTGGCGCTTTTGTGCCAGAACTTCACTTGCAGCCCCCCAATCACCAGCGCAAGCTCTCTTCAAGCGAAGCTGTCGCCTAGATCAGCCGCCCGAATCGCATCCTAATGGAGTGGAGTGCTGAAACACGAGGCGCGAAAGGGTTATGCAGCTATGTGCTTTGCCAGTACTTATAGTGAATAACGTACTCGAGTCATGTTTAGCTCTGATCGGTAAATAATTGTAGTTGGTGGTGTATAGAGATGAGACTGTTCATGCGCCCTGGTAGTGGTAGTTATAATAATAAAAGGGCCATTTTGAAGGCTTAGCTTTGTGATGTGAATTGTTTTCTTGCCCCCAATTCTCATGGTCCTCTTCTTGGCCGGGAGATTGACTTCTCTTCCGAGTCTATATAAGACAAATTCGATAAGGGAGTTTTCTTTGCAGGGCCTGGTTGCTCGTTTACAGTTGGACCGGTTGCTTGGTCACAGCTAACATGGAGCTTTTTAATCATTTTTTTTTCAAGTTTTTGAACTGACCCTTTTGTTCTCCTGGGTTTGGTGACCTTTTCAACTGTTCCTTATGGGACATACCATTTGACAGACTGGTGAAGTCGCGAGTTGTTTTATGCTCGCGAGGTTCAAAATAGTTTATACTTTTGAGATTTTTTTCGAATGGTACAACATTGTATGGTTGAAAATGCGATTGTGTTACGAAGATGCGCTTTAAAAATTGAGAAAGTTGCATGGCACGACATTTCACGATAGAGAGTTGATTCTAATCTATGCGGTTTCGACATCTCTAATATCCCGTAAAGGTGATCTGACAGAAATGGACACACAAGTCGTGACGGGATTGCCGAGTATTTTTCTGCTCCACTAAGCTTTTCTTCCCATTCATTTTTCTTCCGCCGTTGAAGTATCCCTCGTCGTTTACATAATGGATTTATATACATATAAACACATATAGGCGGTTAAAAGAGGTTTACGAGGCAATAGGTGGGATAATTGTCTTAAAGAGTCTTAAACTTATGCATTGGCGGCTATTTAAGTTTTAAATTTTTCAGTTGCTTCAACTTAGTTTTGAATCTTTCGATAATTTATCAATTTAGTCATTTCCATTAATTTTAACTAAAAATTGCTTATATAGGCATGCGGTTGTTTTATATAGCATGATTAGCACTAACATGAATAATATTCGTAAAACTTTCTGAATTTTTTTATCGATATTTTTTTTTAATGAGGTTGGGTAGTCAACAAAGGTCACGGAGCTCTTGCCCAAGGGCGTTGTGGGCTGAAACGAGGGCATTGTAGGCCTTGCCTGCCCTCACGAGGGCAACAATTTTCGCTCGTGGCCCGCAAGTGATTGGGCAAGGGCTATGTTGCCCTGAAGGTCACCAACCTTGTGAAGGGATTAAAAATAAAAAATTAAAAGAAGATAAAAAAATAAAATTTAATCAAAAATTTCGAAAATTTGTAAAAATTATTTACGTCGATGTCAGTCATACTCTGACAAGTGTTCACTTCGGCAATTTCCAGCCAAATTTAATTAGAAAATTAAATTAACAAATCATCAAAAGGTTTGATTTAGCACAATTAAGAAGTTCAAGATTTAAAGGCCACCTAGAACTTTTTGGATGGCGCTGGGTGAAGACTGAAGAGTTCCATGACAACATTCTTTTAATGGTCATTCAATTTTCAATTTCGGCTGCCCAAAGAAAATAAATCACCCATTGAGCTTTGAACCATGGAATACCAAAAAAATGGAATATGACAAAGTGGCACTACTCCTAAGAATATTCGCTTCATAATTCCTTGTTGGAAGAGTCCGCTAAGTATCAACTAATCAAAATCTTCCTTTTTCTCGGGTCAACATCTACTAATTTTTCTGGCGTTTAGTTGTAAGCGGGAGCCATGCAATAGTGCTCCGATGCATTTGTTTATATGGTCAATGACTCAATGCGGTGTGATTAGTTAATCACATCTTTCACGTGACATATGTCTTTAATCAATTATAATTGTTTTTGGAATTTTAAAATCACATCTTTATTTATGTGCACGTCTCATTGTCACGCGGTATAATATGATCTGTCTTCTATTCTGTTATGACAAATATATTCATCACTTACATGAACCTTTAGGCAATTTTTTTTTCTCTCACCTCACGATAAACCACATGGTAACCAAGCACAGCACGCGATGGGAGGAAATGTGAGAGAAATGTGCGTGTGAATACGTAGCTTAACATGTATAAGACACCATCATCGAATGTTTGCTTGAAACATAAGCAAAGCAAAGTTCGTTTTCAGTTTGGCGAGCAGCTGGACGTGCCTGCAAGAGCCGCGCGATGGCGTCGGATTGGCCGAATTGGCGGTGAAGTCGAACGCTTCATCTTCTCAGGAAGTTGCAGGAGTCAAAGGCAATCACCATCTAATCTCTCTCTGCGCTCATTCCATTCTTACCCCCGTAGAGAATTGTGGATCACGCCGTGGCGATCTGCCCAGTACAACTGCAGAGCATCTTTTCCGAGCGGGCGAACTGGACGGTCGCGTGGAATTTCGGCTGGAGGTTTCTTCTGGTCTAAGCAACTGGGATCCTTTCTTTTCTTGGGGCCGTTGGGTTTCTTGGCCACGTTCGGTATTGATCGAAGCTGAGGAAATCCGAAGGGTTCTTGGTGCTGTGGAGAGAGAGCGCTTTAGGTTCTTGAGCTGACATGGCGTCCGCATCGGGGGCAGGTTTAGGCTCCAGGTACACAGCTTCTTCTACCGCGGCTCCTGTCGTAATAAACGAAAACTGGGTTTGTTGCCATGAGTGCCAAAAATGGCGGCTTCTACCATTTGGGAAAAAATCCCTCTGACCTGCCTGAGGAGTGGGTCTGTTGCATGCTTGATTGGCTGTAAGTTCCCCTCAAGTGGCATCCTTTCTTCTTGTGATTTAAACTAGTACCGAGAGTGCTTGATCAGTTGCTAATTTGAGGTGATGACACTCGCTTAATTCGCAGTAAATGGGATGGTGAAGGTTTACGTTGCTTCATCTGTCCAATTTGAATGTACTTCCGGCTTATTTGCTCGTTCTCCTTGTTTAGGCATGGCATGAACCGGTGTAGCGTAAGCGAGGAGGAAACTACAAAAGCCTTATACGAGATGTCTCATCTTCTTCCTCCTAGTGCTGAAGAAAGCGCTCCCCTTACTCCTGTTTTGACTGGCGCTGAAGCTGCTGAAGACGACACCACTAGCAGCGCCCAGATCACCAGCGCAAGCTCTGTTGGAACGAAGACGTCACCTGGATCATCCCTTTGAATTACATCCTAATGGAGTGGAGGACAGAAACACGAGGTGCAGAAAGGGGATAAATACATTAGAAGTATCAAAAATTATGTATAAAGTTCATTTTAGTACCAAAAGTTTTCACTGACTTACTTAAGTGCCAAATAGAAGAAAAACGATTACTTAAGTGCTAACAGCGAGATTAAGTGATGATGAAACTTCAGAGGAAGCCAAGTATTTTTTTTTCTCCTCTCTCTCTCTTTTCCCATCGTCTTCTTCAACCTTCTACCATGGGAGATGGTTTGAGCTAGTCTCACCCTCCCCTCTCTTTTGTTGATTTTGTTTGCATTTATTGTTCTTTACTTACTTTTTTTCTCTCTCGATTTTCATTTAGAAGTTCTCCTCTCCCAGTCTAGTTCTCAATTTGAGAGTTTGAACTCTCTCAATCTAATTCTAGATTTGGGTGCTATCATCTCCCAATGTAGATTTGGGAGTTTAATAAGTATGTTTTTGGGGATTTGATACCCCTGCTCTATTCGTGTACAAGTTATTTCCCTCCAGTCTTAATAATGATCGCATAAGTTTTGGTATCTCTTTAAATTACGAAGATTTAACTCTCCACATGTTAAATCTGTATTTATTTAACCTATTATGGTTGTTTTCGTACTACAATAGTGTAGAGGAAGTCAAACATTGATGCGCACTGCCAACTAACAACGTCATAATTATTAAAGCAGGAATTTTCAACATGTGCTCGTCATTGACAAAGACATGAGATCCAATTATTGACCCAAATTTTGTTTGACAGATCTGTTCATATAAAATAAGTTTGTGCTTAACTTTGCATTTACTCCATTAATCATTCTTGTGGTCTGAATTCGGCTTTATTTCTTAGTATTCATGCTATGTTTCAATTTACTTTGTCATGAAAACCATGTACTTTTGCATCCTTTTGAATAATGAATACAATTTTCTTTCAACAAAAAAAAAATGCCAATGGCGAGAAATTCTAACAAAATTGATTACGTGACATTTATAATTAAAATTTTAATATGACTTGGCAAATTTTTTAAAAACTCCAATCCACATGGCACTTTCTCTTGGTGTGCTTGGCACTAAGTAATTGCTTTTTAACAACAATTAACACTTAAATAATCACTTTAAACAAAATTTAGCCATTTAATTATTACTGTTAACAACTTTTAGACAATGTCATTTAGGAGTTATATGCTCACTAGGCACATTGCAAGCCATGCAAGACAAAAAATTAATAAAATATATAGCCACATCAAATTCACAGCGAGTCAAATTAGAATTGACACTTAAATAATTGGTTTTTTTTTTAAATGACATTTAAGTGATCCGAAAAAATATCCGTTATCTAAAGTAGCACTATACATAATTTTTGACACTTTTAAGATACTTATCCCTGCAAAAGGTCATGCAGCCCCACGTTGTGCTAGTCCTTACAGTAAATGACATACTCAAGTGACGTTAGCTCATGTCGGTAAATATTCTAGCTAGCGGCGTGTGGAGACGACTCTGTCGTTATACCCCGGTAGCGTTTATTTAACTTGCTCAAAATTATCTACGTCCTCTTCTCGACCGGGAGATTGTTTCGCCTTTTCCATGTCTTATGCAGACGAATCCAATAGAGGACTTCCTTTTGCAGACCCTGACGTTGCTTGTAACAGTTACGTGAAACGTTTGTTCAGCTACCGTGCAGCTTCTTGATCGGCTCTTGAGCTTTTGACCGAAAGCTTTTTTGTTCTCCTGGGTTTGGTGACCTTTCCAACTGTTCTCTCCAGAGGTTGATCATTTGACCGACTGGTAAAGTCACAAGCTGTTTCACGCAGGAGAGGTTCCAAACAGTTTACAAGTCCGAGCACTCTTTCCAGCGGTACGACGCTGCACGGTAGTAGATGCGATTGTTTTACGAGGTACGAAGCGCCATAAATCAGCAAAAAAGTTGCTGGGCACGACCCTGCAACTTCGACATCTCTGGGATCCCGTGAAATTCTTTTCCGCCGTGCGTCTCTTTCCATTACTTTCTTCTCCTGCCATGGTACAGGCTACAGCAACGTTGCCGTATACTTCGACGGAGCGTTATGCAATATGCATGTCCCTGAAGGCTGGAAGGGCTGAATAGGTTTTCCAAGGGGGGGTCGGCGGACAGTTACATGGAAATTGGAATACAGGAAGTGGAATATGACCTGAGCGACACAAAACTCCCAAAGAATATTCGCTTCTTAATTCCTGGGTTAAGGATCTTTCTTGATTTTAGACCACAAGCAGTCTGCTATAAGGCTAAATCAAGATCTGACCTTTCCCTTGGTCAAACACCTCTTAATTTTCCATAATAAATAGCATTTCGACTTACTTATTTGTGCGGTTTACGTGATGTAATTGGCCAATCATACCGTTCACATGACATGCATTTTAATTGATTATTGTTTTTTTCAATCTCGAAACTCTTATTTTTATTTATATTCACATGCCATTGCCATGCGGTACATGACATAAGATGTTTTTGTCCTCTTTTGCAACTTTTATTTTATCAATTTACCATATTTTGTATAAATATTTAGTCTAATTTACTTTTTTTATAGAAATAGCTCTCATCTCACGATTGTCTTCATTATTACCTATCATATATAAGAAATTAAATTGTATTTGAACCGTTAAATTTGATGGAATTTATCAAATTAAACTATTCATATATAGTTTACCATATATAACGCACGTGTTATAAACTTCCTTGAGATGCAAGCGAATCAAGTGCTCGCTCACTTTCAGTTTGGTGAGCTGCCGACTGAAAATAAATTTAATTCCTTTTAATTTCTCGGGAGCTAGAGGAGTCAAGTCAATCACCGTCCAATCCAATTATTTCTTAATTTTGTCATTATTATGAAAATTGTTTTGCTGATTAATGATGTAGGATTATCTGTCAATCCGTTGTCCGAAATAATTATTTGTCAATCGGAGTAATCATTGTAATATTCTTTGATTGTATTGAAATTGCGCTTCTACCTTCGAGGAGAAAAAGCTTACACACAAATATTTTCACGTGAAATGTCAATATGCTCTTGAATTTCTTTTTTTCAACATAACGTGTGCCGAAATAAATACTAATAAGAGTATATGAGTAAATTACAAAGTAAGCATAGTCTTTTTTAATCATAACTTTTCCCTTCCTCAACAATTCCCGCATCTGTGAAATTTTGTTTCGTCGAGTGTACTATTCGTTCTACCGAAATTCATGAGGTGTAGGCATAAGATTAATTTCTATTTCACCAGACTCGTTCGAGATAGATTTATCATTTGGCTTAATATATGAAAAATAGATCTTCTCGCAGGAAAAAGAAAGGTATTTATATGGTCTTAAAATGAATTATCGTTTTTTCTTGGAAACAGAGACCAAATCAATATGGTATCTCGAAAGCGAGATGTTTTTGTTTTACAGAATTATAATATTATTTTTTGTATCTAATTTCCTGAGTTCGATAAATAATAATAACAAGTGCATAAATAATGGTCAGCATGTCTTTCAATTAAGCGCGGTCAAATGGGTAGTTCTTGAGCTAGTCTTTCTTCCACGGAAGCGCATATTTCATTGCAACTGGGGGACAAAGTTCGTGAGGAAACCGTCCACCGTCACAAGAAGAGAGTTTTAAATTCCATGACGGCAGAACAACCCTAATGCTAACCGGCTGAATTGGCCAAAAAGCTCTAAAATTATTAGGGTTAATATCTTAAAAAATCTCAAACTGATATATATGTAATAAATTTACTTCAAACTATTTTTTTTTATCATGAAAAACCCCAAAATCGGTAGACATGTGATAAATTTAACCTAATTAACCATTAAAAAAAAAAACCCTAAACTGATATATTACCTCAAACTAATTTATTCGACCGCTAAAAACCCTAAATTAGTATATTTATGATAAATATACCTTCTGTAAAATTGGATTAATACCACAAAAAGATCACAAAAATTGTAAACTGTGACAAATTGAGAGTAAAATCCTAAATTGGTATGCCAATAATTCAACTTAATAATTTCACAATAGAATTTAACGAAAACTAACATAAGGTAAATTTATCATAAGTGTACCGGTTTGGGGTTTTTGGTGATCAAAAAATTAATTTTAAATAAATTTATCAGAAATGTACCAGTTTGGAGTTTTTTCAAGATATTAACCCAAATTATTATAAAGCCATCATTTCAGTCTTAAATTTTTTAATTTGATCAACTTAGTCTTTACATTTTGACAACTTTTCATTGTGATCCATCCAACTAATTTATACCCAAAAAATGCTGATGTTGACGATTTTTGCAAATTCCTAGAATATTTTGAAATTTTCCTTTTTCTTTTCTTTTCTTTTATATTTTATTGTTCATCTTGTTCCTTCGCCAATCGTTGTGCCTTGGCAATGGTTGATGAGGGGTTGTAGTCGACAATCATGACTTGGATAGCATGGTCAGGGATGCAAGTGTTTGACTATGAACGCACTAATAAACTGTACAAAGTGCCGGCTCCTGTACACCACCCCATTGTCCCTTATTTCGTCACCAGATCTTGGCAACGCTTGCAATGCCCTCGCCAACCACTCCTCACTGACCACCCTTCACTTGTGGGCGGCGACCTTTGCCAACCATTGCGGAGGCTTGAGGATCGGTGGAGAAAGAAGATGGATAGTACAATAGGCAAAAAAAAATCAAAAATTTTAAAAATTGCAAAAATTGTTCTCACTAGTGTTGATCGTGCCATGTAAAATAGTTGACATTAACTAAACCACCACGTATTTCCATCATAAATTGGATGGATGGACTATATTAGAAAATCGTCAAAATGTTTCCACCTAAATTGATCGAATAGAAAAGTGTAGGATCGAATTGGGTGTTATACAATAAATTTGGAATTTTTGAATAAATTTATAATTTTTGGACAATTTTCTCAATGTTAATGTCCAAAGGGTTACTAATGCTAACAGTCGATTATCGAAAAAGATGAAATATGGCAAGATAATGCTGACAATCCCTTCCCACTCTATTTCAAATATGAAAAATCCCAAACCTATTCAATTCTAGAAGAACCCAAATTAATTTTACTTTACTTCAATTTAAGAAATGGATGGAAAATTGAGAGATTGAAAATTAGGAAGGAAATAGAGAGAGACAAATTGAAATTTTTATGAGAAGTTGCATCGGAGAAAATCTAATTTTGTGGCAATTCATCTCCTAATATTCTTTCCCTAGTGCCTCCCAAAACAATGGGCTGAATCCATGGTCATCAACTTTTTTTTTATAGAGAATATAATATCACACTAATCAATCTGCATCAAAGAATTTTAATTGAAGTAATGATAGGTTTTTCAAATAAGTGCCATTTCCAATCTAAATTTATGGCTTTGTTTGTTAGCAAAAAATTAATGATTAATTTTTTTCTAAAAAACGATAGTTTATATTTCTTATAAAAATGAACGAACAAATAAATTTTTCATCTTCCACAAATATATTTAGGCATATGTTTTTTATTTATTAAAAATGTATATAAATAATCATTTTTAGAAAAATATTTTGCCGAATCATTTATTATTCGAGAAAATAAATGCACCATACGTTAAGGTTTTCGTTATGTCGACGAACCTCATACGTACCAAGAAAAATGTCACTCGAGAATACATGGAAAAGTCAACAAAACGGACAAAGAAAGGCGAATCTATGAGAATTTCAATTTCAATTATTGTAGAAAAATTAATTTAACATGTAGGGCCACGATGGATGGAAGTGGAGCTGCATTCAGTATCTTGTCCAACCGTCGAATGTCGCTTATAGACAACTAGATCGGAATTTAAATTCCAGCGAATGCGAAAACTTTATGAGCTAATTATGGTCACTAATCCTTATATGGGCCCTCTCTAAATTTTTATTTTTTATTTTCAAATAATATAAGCTTAGATTCTAATGATTCATTGACAAAAGACGTGGATTTTCGTGAATTCTTCTTAAAAGTTCAAGATTTCTACCTTTTATTGATACAATCTGTTTTTAGTTAACATGATGATTGTAAATTTTCCAACGCTCACGCTATCTTTTGTCCTTTTACAGCATATTCCACAACTATGAATACGACCCATTTTATTTTTTATTGCATACTTAAATTTTTTTATTAATATCATCATAAAACCACTAATCAGTCATTATCGGAGTAAATATATCTCTATATTCACTAGCATTTCTCGTCTCTTGAAAGATCATAGCTAGAAAGTAAAATGGATCTTTTCTTTATCAAATCGTTCTCTATGCTTAACAAATTTAATTTCCTCCTAAATCAAGTGGTTTGCAAATTCAAAACGGTGAAGTAAAAAAAAGGAAGAAGATGAAAACAAAGAGTTAACCCGTATTATCGTCAAAAGAGATCTTTCCCACGCAGGCGGAGGTCATCGCAGACTTTCAAGACCACGTCAAACCGACGCGCCTGTGCTGGAGAGACTAGCCACACGCGCTGACAGTTTGTGGCTCCAAGCAAAGTGCCCGATGCCCGTGGCCACCGTTGCGACCACGACACATGACGTAATAAGATAGCCTAAAAGCGACCTGTTTCAATAACTTGAAGTGCAATGTCTTGTAAGAGGGATTATTTCCCCTAAAAAGTTCCCAACTTTAAACTAAATAATAATTTTGCCCTAAACTTTTTTTATTTAATACAATATCAAAAAATTTCGCCATAGTTCCAAATCTACTTCAGTGTTAAAAAATCCACCCTAACTTCTTCCAAAATTTTCAAAATCAGAACCACTTAAAGACTAATTATTAAAATCCGTGTTATCATCAGTATCCTCATTTTTGCATGAAAAATGGTAATTTTCTAATGTTGTTTATTTGAAGAAAATTAGTGTCGATTTTTATTCATGGAACGGATTTGAGATACATTATATCAGCGTGTGATAGATTTAAAAAAGAAAGAAAAAAAAAAAAGCTAACCTTTTTAAGAAAGCAACATGTCAAACTTGGAAACAGCCTGTCCTTACTTTTAAAGTTTGCATTAGTGCCATTCAAGACCCAAATAATGCAATAAGTAGCTGCAATAAATGAGATTCCATCATCGACAAAGAGATTCGTTGGGCATTCTAACCGCAATTTTAGTTAAAAGCTGTGATGACCATTGCCGCAATTGGAATTGGATAGAACCGTCACAATCGACCAACCTGTTAGTTTGGTTTAATGAATGTTATAATTATGGTATTGTACGTTTGGACAATGTGAAAGTGAATGAATATGGATTGATCTAAAGTGCCCTCAATCATTTAAAAAATGAGGAAAAAAACAAATGATCCAAAGATAATATCTAATAATTCTATTAATTACGATGTTACGAATAAATAATTACATACCTAAGCATAGTATATCTTGGATATATTAGTTTATGATATATTATTAAATCATTTCATGCTATAAATTGCAATTTATCAATGTGATTGTGATTATAAACATATGTTATTAATGGACGTGACGGCCATAATTAATGATTTTACAATATAATGATTGCTATTTTGAGCAAAAACCATAATGTGTAATAGTCATGACTATAACGTAATAGACATTATTGCAACCAAACGTGCATCAGCAACATTTAAAAATTCAAATATCAAGATTCATCTCCATGTCACCAGTTTGAGAGAGAGAGAGAGAGAGAGAGAGAGAGATTTTCTCATATTTTTAGATGGAATTGTTTATATCACGAAAAACACATAAAATTGTAAACCTTCAATTTAGCATTGGTACACACCCACTAAGCAAACTTACAAAACTCAAAATCACATCTGGCAATCTATATCTCTGAGCCACCACTGGCTCTCATCTCGCTTTTATAGAATTGCCAATCTTACCCCATTTTTAAATTAGAGATACCATAATAATTGCGCAAATGGCTAATCTCCCCTTAGGAGTCAAGCTCTTTTTGTTCGGGAACTTCCTCTTCGGTCGCTCCTAGTTCTTTCTCCATTTTACATATCCATGATGGCCTCTCGTTCCTCGCAAAAAAGCATATTTTCCCAATAAAACATGCATGACTAACTCCAAAACCAGCTTGTTTGATCAAAACATGTTGCAATTACACCATCTCGTGACATCATTGTGGCACAATCTTGAAATTATGGGTGATTGGTTCATAATTCAGTCTGATTCCCAAAAACGAAGTTGGGGACCATATTAATTGGTCCTAAGACCATGAACCGGATCAAACTATCTATCCAATCCAATCTCATTGAACCAATTATTTATTTTTTTAATTACTTTTTTGCATTACTTTTTTTCTCGCTACTTGCAATCAAATCGAGATATTTTGAAGAAATAAAAAAACATATATAATCAGTTCGATCTGATTTCTTTTGGAATTGGGAATGGACTATCTAGACATCGATTTTATTTTTTAAAAATCAAGAACCGGCTCAACATTTTTAGGAATTGGATCACACGGGCCGATCTAATCCGGTCCAAGCAGTTTATTTTGCAAATACCTGCTCAAAAGGTCTGCTCAAAAGGTCGATTCGCTCCTTCAATCGCGAAAAAAGAAAAAAAGAAAAAAAAGCGTGCGGGATTTGGCGTTCCCCTCCAGTACGGTCGCCGCATTCAGAATTCCAAAACGGGTACGAAACGAGAGAGCGAGTGGGGCGCACGCGCTGGGACGGGCGAGTCGAGGAGGGGGAGGAGGCGGGGCGGGGGCCAAGTCTTTTCGGACAAGTCGTCGCAGAAGAACACTTGGATAACATCCCTCGGGCCTCGGCTTTAGCTCTGGTGGGTTAAAAAAAAAAAAAACGATTGTTTCGTTTTAAATTTTCCCTCTCTCTTTTTTTTTTTTTTTTTTTTACCGGTCTCCGTTTGCAATGATTTTCTCCGCCGTTTGGTTGGTTAGGATCAGTCCGGTCTCCAATTCTGTGGACTTTTTTTTTTTTGGTCGGTCTTCTATGGATTTACACGCAGGCGCGATTTTACGTAAATGTAATGATTTCGCTTCCGGAACGAGAGAGAGAGAGAGAGAACGAAAAACAAAAAAGGAAATTCGAGTTAAAATTAAAAAAAAAAGGGGAAAAAAATAACGCGGCTGCTCTGTACACCAAAACCAGAGAGTCCCTCTCTCTTTCTCTTCTTTCTCTCTTTCTCTCTCTCTCTCATTCTCTCTCCTCTCTGCTAATTCGATTCTTACCCACATCGAGAATTGTAGATCACGCCATAGCGATCTGCACACTGGAGCTGGGGAGCGTCTTCTCGAGCGTGTCGATTGGTCAATTAGTGCGGAGTTTTTGGTTGGAGGGGTTGTTCTGATTGAAGCAATTTCGGATTTTTTTTTTGGTTCTTTCTTTTGGGGGAGGGGAGGGGAGGGGAGAGGGGGGCGGGCGTTGCGTTCTCGATCAGTTTCGATTTTGATCGAAGCTGGGGAATCCCCAGCTGGGTCTTGCTTGTTTCTCGGAGCTGGATAATGGGTCGAAGGTTTCTTGTTGTTTAGAGGAGAGAGCTTTCGGTTCTTGAGTAGCTTCTTTAATTTTTTTTTCTTTTTTGCTCTTTTTTTTTGCCCCTTGATGATTACCGCGAGAAACAGAGATGCAAGAAAAAGTTTAGCTCTAGGATCTTTTGGAGGCGACGGAAAGATGGAGGATACAGAGCTCGAGGAGGGCGAGGCTTATTCTTTCCATGGCAACGATCATGGTTTCGATGACGGCGTAGACCCTGATGTTTCTTTATCTTACATTGTGAGTTCTTTTCTAATTTGTATTCGCTTTTGTTACATTCTCTGAACCAGTTCATTTATTGCGGGGAGTTTCTTGTGTTTAACAAGTGCTGGATTTTAGGATTTGACTTGCCATATTTGGTCCACTTTACCTCCCATTTGTGGGCTGGAGACACTTTTATAGGTGGTTATGTTTAAATGTGTCTGTATGGCACAGAGATTTGTTCTTGCTACGGGGTTTGGATGTTATTGGACTGAGTTTCTTGTTCACCAAACGTGTTCTAAGCATTCTATACGCGGCTAAGTCTTAAGAATCTGGAGCTAATGAAGAACACTTGATGCAACGATTTACTTTGAGAAGGAGAAAGATATGTCGGCACAGGATATTGTCTAGCTGTTGTTGGCGTTCTCTTTTTCATTCCCAGCAATTTTACGTGTGTGGGGTAAAGGTATTTAGCTGGAAAAGGGTTTTTACTTTAGCGAAGTTTTTGATCATGAAAAAAATTTAGTACGAAGAGCGGAAGAATGGTGGATAGGATTATGAAGTAATTTTCCTCTTCTTCATGAGACTTTTTGGTACGGTATGGCTATATCTTTGTATAAACCGATACTCTTTGTCTCCTTCATTCTTTTGGTCAATTGTCTAAGTGTCTTCAGGATTGGTTTCCTATGTATCCTTGTCCCCTTTACCGTGTAATTACTGAAAAAAGGTTGACGTTGCTCTTTCAATTTTGAAGGGGGAGAAACTTCAGCATGTGTTGGGACACTTCCGTAAAGATTTTGAAGGAGGGGTATCAGCTGAGAACTTGGGTAACCAGAAAAGTTAAAGATGATACTTATTTGTGATCCAAGAATGACGGATTTGTATAACCTTAAGTTTTTGGGGGTATGTATTCCACAGGGGCAAAATTTGGTGGTTACGGTTCCTTTTTACCAGCTGACCGGCGGTCTCCTGTTTGGTCCCATTCAAAATCTCCCCCCAGAGGTCAGAATTATGGTACACCACGGTCAACATGTGCTTCGAATGTAGAGGTAGAGAGTTTTTCCTTAGAGAGAAACCTGTTTTTCAATTTGGTTTTCCTTTTACTACTGGATTTAGCACTTAAAGAATTCTGCTTTGACTCAGGATTTGCACAACGATTCTTCAGTTTCCTTGCCCACTGCCCATATGAATAGAGATCGACCTGTTTCTGCCACCATATCACACACTTCAAGGAAGAAAACGAATGTGGAAAAGTCAGTTAAGCAAGATGGGTGTATGCCACCTCTCCAGGCTGTAGAATATGCTGACAGTAAGTCTGCCAATTTGTCTGATCAGAAAATGCTAAAGGTTAGAATCAGAGTGGGTGCGGATAACTTGTCAACACAGAAAAGGGAAGAGATATACAGTGGTCTTGGCCTTGATGTCTCCCCAACTTCATCATTGGAGGACAGCCCCTCTGAAAGTGAGGGAATGAGTCATGGACCCCATGACACTTCATTTGAGTCTCCAACGAGTATTTTAAGGGTGAATAATTTCCTGACCATTTTTTGAATGTACCAGTTTTTAAATTGCCATTTCGAGGTTAGTTGTAATATGTTTACTGATTCGGTGGATCAGATGATGACTTCATACCCGGTGCATGGAGATTTGCTGCTGTCACCACTTGCAGACGATCTTGTTTTTTTCACCATAAAAGAGAAGCATCCATCTGATCACAGGACTGGGCCTGCTTCAAGTGCCGATCCAGCAAGCTCTGGCATGCGGGCAAATGGAATTAATTGTCTGAAGGATCGGAAAAAGTTGATTGGCAAAAAGAAATCGGGGTCATCAAGAAAAACTGAGGATTTGAAGGAGGCAAAAGGCAGTAAGGACTCTCGGAGCAGTGCTGATGCTGCACCCAGTGCACCCAAGATGGAATTGGACATTGACATGCAGGCATGTGACGAACTAGTTTTGAAGACTTTGAAGCTTCCAATCATATCTAACATAGGCACTCCAGGTGACATGGTGAAAAGCACACCTGGGGAATCTTATGGTGCCCATGAAGCCAGCACTGTAGCATTGGAAAATGTCCTTTCTGATCAAGCTGCAGAAGAGAGTACACAACCATTGTTTAGTCAAGAACTGGGTTCGCTTGAGAAGCCCAAGGCTCGTGGTGCTGGGAAACCTGCAAGGGATAAAAGAGGAACTGCCATTGATGATATTGCTGTTCACTCCAGGAAAGAAGACATTAGTGCGGAAGAAAATGTTCAGGAGTCAAAACCTGACTTATGTATCATAAGGGGAAAGAATAATTCAGCTGAGCGAGTGGTTCAGACACATAGTCCTTGCGAAATTACTGCTAAAAAAGGTTCTTATATGGACAAAGATGGGTTGACTTTACCTTCTGGAAAGGTTAATCCATCTTCTAATGGGAAAGAAAAAGTGAAAGTTAAAAATGAAGGTGCAGCAGCTGCAGATGCATCCAAAGAGAGCTTGAGTGGTTCAACATCTGTGACCAAGGATAACAAGAGCCATAGTACAGACAATTCTAAGTCTAGAAGTGGGCGCGAGGACCCTAAACGGGCCAAAAAACCCGGAAAAGGAAGGGAGAGATACGAAGATTTCTTTGGGGATATGTATGGAGAAGAAGAAAGTCAAAATCAGCTGATGAAAATGGCCCCTGAAGAAAGGCGGAAGGACTCTAGTGCCGTTGAAAAAGGCATCTTAGGATATGACGTGAAAAAGGAGAGATTAAGTAGCAAGAGAACTGACATGGTGTCCACATCAGAAGCAGATTATAATACAACTACACATTTAGGCTCTGGCTCTGGAGTTAACCCCACTGGTGTTGCAGCTCCTTCTACTGCGGCTCCTGTCTTAATAGAAGAAAACTGGGTGGGTTGCGATAAGTGCCGAAAATGGCGGCTTCTACCATTTGGAAAAAATCACATTGACCTGCCTGAGAAGTGGGTCTGTAGCATGCTTGATTGGCTGTAAGTTCCTTTCAAGTGGCATCTTTCTTCTTGTGATTTAAACTAGTAGTTATAGAAAAATGAGGTGCTTGATATGTTTATTTGAGCTAATGATTTTTGCTTAATTTATAATAAATTAGGTAGTGAGGGTGTACACTGCTTCCATGATCTATCCAATTTTGGTCTACTTCCGCAACTAATTTGCTCATTTGACTTTTTTAGGTCTGGCATGAACCGATGTAGTGTAAGTGAGGAGGAAACTACAAGAGCAATATATGAAATGTTTCATCTCCCAGTTCCTGATGCTCAAAAAAGTGCTCATCTTACTTCTGATGTGATGGGCATAAACTTTGCCTCCTACCAGGATTTGAATAAGAATTTGGGAAGTTGTAGTCCTCAAGCTCTACCGCTATCTTCTGGTGAGAAGAAGAAACATGGAATAAAAAAGCCATCTTTTTCAAGTAACAAATATGGTCCTGTTCAAACTTTAGACTCTGAGAAAAAGCTCATCGCATCATCTAATAGTAGAAGCTTAAATGATGTAAATGGGACTTCTCTGGAGAATGAAGCTGATGTTCGGCGGCTAAGTAAGAATCATGACCTAGAAGCAGAGAAACACAGCCATAAGCATAAAATACGCGAGCGACATTCCAGTGGAGGTAAATTTTTTTTTTTTTAATCTAGAAATTTACATTTTTTTGGAAATTTTTCTGGTCAAAACTCTGTTACTTACGCAGCGGTATAATGACCAGGTGATGGGAATCAGCTGAAGTCCAGTAGAAAGAGGGAAACTGAGCCAGATTACCTTAAGGCTTCAAAGAAAGTCAAGAATGAAGGAGTGTCGCATGCTAAAGAAGATTGGAGGTCAGATGATGGTAGTTTTACAAGGAAGGTTGGTCATAGCTCTAGTAGTGGATCTCCTGCTTTTGTGGGGAAAAATCAGCAATCGAATGACCAAACTTCTTTGAAGGTCTCAAAATCCAACACAGCTGAGAAGATTCAAGTCTCTGCCAAGTATCCGCGCGACAAAGTGTGGGATTCTTCAGATAGTGGGTGCTTCGAAGCTGGGAATTCCAATGAAGGAGAGTTAGCTACAAAAAAGAGGAAGAAAAGGGACATCCATGGTTCCCAGACTGGTTCAGAATCTCTACCAGGTATGGACTTTGAACATAATGACAGTGAGGTTCCAGTCAGAGAGATCGATCGCAAGAAAGAAAAGAAGCCAAGAACTTCCAAGTCTGAAGGAAAAGAGTCTGATCTATGCAAAGGAAGCAGTAGATCTGACAAAGGGGGCAGTAAGATGAGGAACCAACAGCTTGAAGATGATCTGGCTGGTGTGGACACAGATCCTGTGAAAAAGAAAGCGAAATCCTCACAACCTGTTGCAGCCACTTCGAGCTCTTCTAAGGTTTGTGGTTCCCGTAAAAGCAGAGGAAGTCTCCAGGATACAAGAGGCTCTCCAGCAGAATCAGTTTCTTCATCTCCTATAAGAAGTTCAAAGCCTGGCAAGCTTACTCCAGTGACTAGAAAGCTCAAGGAGAAATATGATTCTCAAGATGCCACTTTGCCTCCCATCGGTAGCCCAAGAAGGAGCTTTGATGTTGATAATGGAGGTGAAAACTATGCCATTCGAAATGATTTTTCTGCTGGCAATGCAAAAGGACGGTCTCTACCTTCTCCAGAAGTCACAAATCACAAATCTGTTAAAGAAGAAGTTGATTATGATCAGGATACTCCTTGTCCAAGTAAAAAGCAGGATTCGGACCAGTGCAGTAATGACAGAGAGAATGGGGACCTGTATCCTGCTAGTGGGTATCATTCTCAGAAATCTGGAAAGGACTCTTCTTCGCAAGTCAAGGACAGAAACAAGAGTTCCAAATACCGAAGTGATGCTGAGACTACTAATATCTCTTTTGATGACTTCCAAGAAACTGTGTCTTTGAAGGAAGCAATGTCCAGGGATTCCAATATAGATCTTCAGGAGAATGAGCATAGAGAGCTTAAAAAGAAGGATTCTGCTGGAGAATTGAGAGGGAGGACCTCAAGAGGAAGTCAATCGAATCTGAGAGGGCACGAGGATCGAGATGTGAAATTAGATGCTGGGCATACACAGGATGTACCTTCTAATTCAAATTGGGATGAAGAAAAATCATCCGTAGGGTTAGCTTCTTATAAAGCTGACCAAGCAGGAAATTTATCTCAAAGAGGGAGGCCACTTCCGGTACCACCATCAGGAGCAGGTCATACTGAGATAATGAGACCTCGATCTGCAGTCGCTCCAGTGCCACTTAGGGGAAATGAAGCAGGACTTGCAAAAGCAGACGCTGTTGAAGGTAATGTTGCATCAAAGGCGAAGATGAAAATGGCGGAGGCAGATAAGGAAATTGGTAGTCAGCATCAGAGTTCAAGACGACTCACCTCCAATGGAAATGGGGTTCATCATATCGACACCCAGAGTCCAGTTAGAAGAGATTATCTATCAAACCAAGCTGCAACAAAGGCTTTGAAAGAGGCGAAAGATCTAAAACATCTTGCTGATCGTCAAAAGGTACTTGTATTTCTTCTCTTAAAAGGGTTTCCTCTACCCCTATCTTCTGGTGTCTTAGCTACATTTCCATTTTTGCAGTCCTCTGGAGAAAGAACCGGTCTTTACTTCCAGGCAGCCCTCAAGTTTCTCCATGGAGCATCCTTGTTCGAATCTAGCAAAAGCGACAGTACAAAGCATGGAGAGACGAATCAGTCAGTATCAATATATAGCAGCACTGCAAAATTGTGCGAGTAAGTATCAAGTGTTGGCCCCTATACTTTGCAGCACATGTGCTTCTTTTCGATGTTGAGAAATGATATGAATATCAAAGCTTTTCCAAAAGTTTTCCGGTGACTTACCCATCGGTTCTTGTTTTAGCCTTTCTTATAGATATTTGTATCTGAAGAAATGGTGCATAACTTAATGACAGTGGTTTAATCTGTTGTAATGAGGCTTCAATTTGTGTCTATAACAATGGGGTGTTCGGTGCTCATGGAGCACTCAGCTGATATCCATTGTGCATCTCCCGTGCCATGCGCACTGGTTTTACTTGAATCACACCTGCCCACTCTACTTGGGTGGCATTAAGAACAATTTGTGGTGGTAGAGAGCTAGGCCTTGAGAAGAAAAGAAAGCATGCTTACCTCTTAATCAACCTGCTGGGGTTCAGTATAAGGCTTCATTGATTACCCTACTTGACAGCCTATCATGAGTCATGTACTTCTGCTTCAGTGTTGGAAGCTCTGATCGCTTCAGTACATCCTTGTTCTATGTAGAGTTACTCCTCTATTTATCCAAATCTGGTTTTGGTGTTGCTTTTCCTTTCTGGTTTAAAGCAATTCAGATCCTTGCCAAAAGCATTTATGACATGGGAAAACGGCATGTTTGGTTGAACAGTCATTTTATCTGTGGAGTGCATGACTTTCATGAATCTGGATTGATATCTCTTCATGATCTATTAAGTCTATCTAGATTGTTCTATACTAGGGTAGCACGTAGAAGCAAAGGCATGTCATTTACGGTGTCCTATTTCATTTCTGGCCCTCTTCTTTGGTAAACCTGGATTGTTGTGGCTTCTTTCCTCATCTTTTTGATAAGTTAGTATCTGTGCAATCCTTAGGTTTTGTGCCCATGATTATGAGAAGTCCAAAGATATGGCCTCTGCTGCTTTGGCCTACAAATGCATGGAAGTAGCATATATGAAAGTAGTTTATTCATCCAACTCTGCTGCAAGCAGAGATCGGCTTGAGTTGCTGCCAGCATTCAAAACAAATCCTCAAGGTATTGCGAATGATATCCTCATCCTGATAATGGATTGCTTTTGTGTTAGATTATGCTTGTTTCTCTGAATGTGCGTGCGTGCATGTGTGCAATGAAAACCTGATTTCCTTTTCATTCATGTAGGGTTTAGGTTATTCCAGTTGCTTTCCTGTTGAATCATTGCATAGCTTGTGTAGTTTGTAAATCCTTGTGCAGTGAGGCCTTCATCACTTCCCCGTGAAAACTATTCATCTGTTCTGGTTTTTCTTTTCTTGATTTTTTCTTTTGGGATCAGAGCTTGACATGTTAACTATCTGTACCATGATATTGCTCCAACTAATCACATTATATGGTTTCCCTTTTATTTTCAATGCATCGTGATTTCAAACTATGATTTTGTTCTGATCAATAAGAAGAAACTGGATATTGCAATGTCTTTGATGCGACTTGGTGCTTATTGACCATTTTATCAGGCGAGTCTCCTTCTTCTTCTGCATCAGATGTAGATAATGTGAACAACTCAGCAACAGCTGATAAAGTTGCCCAGCCCAAGGGTGTGAGCTCTCCTCAAGTTCTTGGAAATAACTTTATTTCCATGCAGACGAAGTCTAACTTCACCCGGTTACTCAGTTTTGTAAGTGATCATGATGAGATTGACATACCATGTCAAATTTCCTCTCCTGGTATTTTGGAAAATTCTAAAGCTAAAATTTATGGCTAAATATATCGTGCTTTCATGGCTGCTTTTAGGACTGTCATACTTATATATTTCTAATGTTAAGATCTTTAAATGTGTATCTCTGCAGGCACAGGATGTAAACAATGCAATGGAGGCTTCTAAAAAATCACGGGTTGCTTTTAGTGCTGCTAAAGCCGCAGCAGCGGATGCTCAGTCCAAGGAAGGTATTTCATGCATTAAGAAGGCTCTTGATTTTAACTTCCAAGATGTAGAGGGACTACTGGGACTCGTACGCCTCGCAACAGAGGCTATAAGCCGATAAAAGGGTTCAGTTTTCAAAATCATGAGGACACGTCGCTTGGTGCTTTTATCGACTGGTGTCGAGCTTGAGGGGAATGAAAGGGAGGCTGGTCTTCGATTCAGTTCCTGAACTAAATGGTTAAATCTGCAAAAAAAATAAATGCCACAGTTCAGTGACCTCCCTTAAAGTCTGAGATATGAATTCGCAGAATGTACGGATTAATGGTTCTTTATGCATCTGCTGCTTCCTCACTTGATTGCCTGTGGTGAAGAATCTGGTATTGTCATCTAGAGATGCATTGAGGATTTATTGATGATTTTGAAGGATCATATCAGAGTCACAATTGATGAAGCATCATTAGTATCCGTATACGGGAATAAGTTTTCAGCCTGCCGAATTATTGTGGTTAAATAAAACAACTCAAGTTTGGGAAGCTGCCAGCATGTATATACTGTCTCTGTATAGACCATTTCCAGTGCGCAATCCCTTACCAGTGTATTAGCTGAAGGTAGACAACTGCATTGTTTTGGTAAGTTCTACTTCTGTATAGCTAATGCTCGCTTCTTCCCCCCAACCATGAACACCCAGAAAAAAAAAAAACCCACGGCCCCCCAACAGAAGCGTGTTTGCTTGTTTTATTGACTATATGTCCAATTTTGTGCAGGTCACTTCTAGAGTTTTCAGTGCAGTATGAGAATTTTTAACCAATTGTTGATGTCAATAAGATGAATAAAGGGAAGGCGGGATCTCTCTATGGTGTCAAGAGATTGTACAGTAATTGTGAACGCAAAGCTCCCATTCTCCCCTTGTGGTTGTACTATTGGTAGGCCTGTGTAGTTTAACTTTTTGATGAATTTGCTTCGACATTTTTAGTGCGTTGAAATATACTCATCCTGACTTCGTTTCCTTCTGCAGTGTCTAATGCAAAGGAACATCTTCAGCCGAACAGGGACAAAACTATTAAATAGGTATTTGTCCAAACATCCTAATTCTTTGAGGTCTCAGAATTAGAAGCAAGATCTTTGGGGAGGCTTTTGGGTGAGCCATTCTCTCTCCAATTTGCAAGACCATGTAATTTATGATAGGTATGTACACATAGTTGTAATTATATCTCTATGATAGCAACATAATTTTTCATTTGATTGGTCTGGCCTTTGTAGACAGTAGAAATAGATATGAGAAGTTCTTTATTTAACCAATTCAAGAATGTGATGTCTTGATTAGTTTCTGTTGTGCACTCTCAGTTAATGCTTGTGCAAATTAGATTGCGGTCTCCCCCGAAAATTTTTGGGCGCATAAAAATGTTGCGGAAGTCAAAATGAGAGCGTCTAAAGGTTTTGACAGCAGTTTTGCTTTTTATATCTGTCGCTGTAGGCATATGAAGTTTTGGGATCATGTTAATGGTGTAGCAATCCGATCTGAGAACCAAATCTGATTCTTTCCCAGATAAATTGTCTGACCTTTGTTTCCTTTTTGAAGTTTTAAATGGTGTCGGCACTCTGGAGTTGAGGGGTTCTTTTTTTTTTTTTTTTTTTATTCTTTTTATGTGAAATGATGATCACATCGCATCAGCCAAAGAGATCTAATGGAACTTGATCTGGCCAAAATGTTAAAGGGTTGTTTGACAGCGAAAAAGTATTGTCTATATAGTGCACTATGTGTTTGTGTGCTGTTTATGCTGAAGACTGTTTGAGCATCAAGTACTACAAATTCTTCACTCATGGTTTTTAACATGATTATGGGACTAACAAATACAGAAATCGCTCGATCTAGAGTACATTCTTGATCTTTTAATTTTTTTAGCTGATTTGGTTTCCTGAACAGAAAAACACACAAAAAGAAGCCTGAAAATGAAAAAGGATGGAGACCGGCCATGGTCCGGCTATTCTTGCCCAAGCTTGAGTAATGGTCTCGCGACCCTCAGCGGTCTCTCTCTCTCTCTCTCTCTCTCTCTCGCTCTCTCGGTGTATGGTTGATGTCTCGTTTTCACGTTGGGCCACATCATCATTCGGCTTGTCGAATCAATTGCGTGTAATGCAAAATCCATTTGCAGCAATGACAATTACCAGAATTCAAACTACCCAATGAAAGTGACCCTAGAAGTACGATTAACATCAGCTCAGTAGAGCAGAAGTTTTTCTGTCTCCGGGGTGACCGGGAAAACGTTAAATTGAACGACGAAAAAGACAGATATGATATTTGGTTAAATTCTAAACTGGGTTTGATTACACGAACTCGAGTAATCAGGTAAATTTAGGAAGCAAACACGGGTCGACCTGAAACAAGTTCGTCCGTGGTTGCACCAGACTCGTTCAATTTAGAGCTCTATAACATCTATAGATCCCTTTCCCGGCTACTCAATGAACGATCTTCCCTGTTCTTTTTTTCGGCCAACAAGGTCCTGTTTGGTAACCATCCAAACAGGGCTAGATTCTGATTTTTCGTTAAAATGGGTTTTTACTTAATCACGCTTGGTAATTTTTTTGTTAGGAGAACAAATTTGTTCCCAAAATCAATTTTGGACAAGAATTTAGAATAAAAAAAAAGATGATTATTGATTCTGAATCAGAAAAAAGAATCACTTTGCTCTCTCTCTCCGCTCAACGTATCCTGCTCCACTTTCTCTCTGTGCGAACGAACCCTTTCACTTTCACTGTCTCTGGTTCTTCTTCTCTGGTTCGTTCTTCTCCGGTGGTTCGTTCTTCTCCGGTTCGTTCTTCTCCGGTGGTTCGTTCTTCTCTGGTTCGTTCTCTCCACAACAACGGCGACGGCGACTGCTGCTTCTTCATTGTTGAAGCTGCTCGTTGAAGGTGAGTTCCCTTCACTCACAGGTAGCGTCATTGCCGGCTGATCTAGGTGACGGTTTGCATATTCCTCACCGTCGTTCGTCGTCTGCAACGGTTGGCAGGAGCACCACCGAGCTCCAGTCGGCGGGCGCTCGCGCGACTCTGGCCGTGGAGTCGCTCGCCGAGCGACCCCCAGGCCCGAATCGGCGGGCGCCAGCGCCGATCTGGCCGAGGGGTCGCTCGGCGAGCGACCCCCAGGCCCGAATCGGCGAGCGCGAGCGCCGATTTGGCCGAGCGGTCGCTCGCCGAGCGACCCCCAGGCTCGAATCGGCGCTCGCGACTCCGCCGATCTGGCCGAGGAATTTGGTTAAGTAGTGGGTTGATTGATGTGGGTTAGGTATTTCCTGAGGAAGCTGAAGAAGGTAAAGAAGAGCAATGGCCAGGTGCTCGCCATCAACGAGGTCTGTTGCTTGTCGATTGATGTGGGATTTCTCTATGAATTGATTTGCCATGTTCTTATGATAATAGGAACTGCATGGTATTTGCTTGTGAGGTTCTGTTCTGATTTCTTAGGAATGTTTGCTTCCATATTTCTGAGTGATGCATTAGTCTGAAGACCAGAAGTTGAAGCTTGGTTTTCACCCCATTTTCCTTAATTGCTAAAATGATTGTTCTCAATATCATTTATGGTAGTCATCACTTGGAAGTCTTTTCAGACAGAAGGTGAACACTTCCCTCATAAATTATGTAGCTCTTAGATTGGGAACTGTCCTTGGTATGTATTGTTTAGAATGAAGAGAAAGCTGGATGTTTTTATATCGATTTCCTTTCAACTATGGAATGTAACCATCTCGTAGTTCTGGGAAGTTCCATCTTTCAAAGGCAGAATGAATCCTGTGGACTAGTTTCTGATCTGCAAAAGCTGGATTTTCAGTTTGTATGGTACAAGCCAAATCCACTTTCACTCTAAAAATTCCTTTGAATGTTTAAAAGCTGCATATGAACTAGGAGTTTCCAATTAGTAACCATGAACAGAAAATTTTTTCATTGGACTATAGTTAATTAAAGCTTTTATCTTTCATCAATTCCTTCCTTTGTGATGGGTAACAACTATTGTTTGACCATCAAATAGTCAGGATCTGATTTATATCAGTGAGATTTATTCTATTTTTAGGTGCTCTCCTTTCCAAACCTTTGTAAGAAAATTTCTTTGGGACTTGCATCCTGAAAATCTTCAGATAGGCTGGATTATGGTATATGATATGCATTATCAATATCTGATACTGTACTCGTTCATTATATCTCTCCGTAGATGCATGATAGTCTCTTTATAAACAAATGCATGATGGACATGCAAAAGTAGGATGCTTGCACCATTGGCAGCAACAGACCCTGGCAATTAGTCGCATCTCCTATATCGATTTTTAAATAGACACAAATATGCATAACTCTTTGACCAATGAACAAGAAGAGGTTTTCCTTTGCTCTATGTTTTACACTTTCAATTACTTGTCTAACCTTGAGGGGTGATGCCATATGCTCTAAGGTGCCTAATCATATGTGAGGTAGCTTCTCTGTTTACTTTATCTTACTAGAGTCACTTGCAGATTTTTGAGAAGAACCCAACAAAGATCAATAACTATGGGATATGGCTCCGTTACCAAAGCCGAACTGGATACCACAACATGTACAAGGAATACAGAGATACCACACTGAATGGGGCTGTGGAGCAGATGTATATTGAGATGGCATCTCGCCACAGAGTCAGGTTCCCATGTATCCAGATCATCAAGACAGCCACTGTTCCAGCGAAGCTATGCAAGAGGGAGAGCACCAAGCAATTCCACAACTCGAAGATCAAGTTCCCGCTGGTATTCAAGAAGGTTAGACCACCAACCAGGAAGCTGAAAACCACCTACAAGGCATCAAGGCCCAATTTGTTTATGTAATCCTGGCATTTGTTGATCTGAGTTATAGGATCGTCAATAGTTTTGGTGACTAAGCAGCCCCTCATTTTCCTCCGCTTTTTGTCCAAGAAGTTTGTCGTTTATCTTAGGACATCGAGCTCTTTGAAATTCCTATTTTTGTTTCGACTTTTGGTGATCAACGACTTGCTTGATGTTGGCTTTTTCCATAATATCGTTAGCTCACTTTACGCTTACCTGGATATCACGTGTGTGTTTCTTCACTATCCATGGTAGGTACTAGGTACTTTGTTCTTAGAACAATTGAAGCCCCACAAACAAGAAGATGATGGAATGCAAATGAAAGCTTTTTTGTCTGAGATTTTCACACAATGAGATGACATTTAGTTCGTCCTCGACTACCTGTTGATATCTGCCTACACGGGGAAGTACTTGATCTAACCATGAGGCCTTACGTGTTATGCTCACTTTTTAAGTGCCATGTCGGGGTAACAAAAGTAATCTACTTTGGCCTTGTTCACTGGATGCACAAAGCAGTAAAAGATGAAATTTAGCAACAACGTGAAATCAGACAATGTGGCTTGTCCATCGGTGGAATCAAAAGGTGCTTTCTGGACTAAGATGACTTGACAGACAGAAAACGAGAAAAGCGTTGATCCTCCCAAAAGCCCGACGCTCTTTTGCTGGAGATCAAGCGTTAATGCTCAGAGCCACGTTGACAACGAGAAATTCTCTCGACTCGTTGATCAGGGACGAGAAAAATGTGGAAACCTTAGGACAATAAAAAACAAAGCGGATCTATCAAATTCTTGTCGTGAAGTTTAATATGGTTCGCTTGCTCCGAGAATCAATTCTAGTATTCTCTTATTCTTTTAAACGTTGGGTGTTCGGTTTTGGAGAAGGGAATATATATATAGAGCGAGAGAGAGAGAGAGAGAGAGAGAGAGAGAAGAATCTTGGTTAAATTAAAATTTACATCCATCCATATTAAATTCAAAATGGATTAGATATTTAATCATAGAAATGTAAATATTTATTGAAAATAAGAAATCACCATGATAAAAAAAAATCTTATTTAAATATAAATAATATTGAAATTCTAATAAGAAAAAAATTAAAATAACAACAAATTTCGTTTTTATTTTTATATATTTTTTATTTCTATATTTTCTTTTAATTTCCTCCTATTCTAAAATATATATTTGCTATATATATAATACATATTTAATTTTTCTTTATAAATTTAGTATTTATATTTATTACATATTTTAGGTATATTAGTATATTTTATACTATGGTTTATTATTAACTATTTAATAAAAATTGATTAGTTAATATTTTTATTACTTAGTATAAATATAATTAATCAATGAGGGGTTTATGAGAATTCAATATCAAATTTATATATATCTAAAAATGAATTAAAAAAAGAATTGGAATAGAAATTTTATCACGATTACCAAACGCATTTTGTTCTTTTTCTATTCTAGAATCAGAAATTTTGTACAGAGATCAAACGCGTTCTTTTGCTTCGAATCGAATCGTTAAAACGAATCAAAAAGAATCAATTTCGATCAGAATCAATTTCAGAATGTAATCGTTACCAAACGCGCCCCAAGAGATCTGCTTCATGTTTACAAAAACTTAAATATGTTGCTGATTTCTTGAGTGAATGATGCGGGCATACATTTTGCACTCGTGACGTGTCTTGCTAGTTCATGTCAATATCAGATACATCGGCACTGTATAATCAGGCAAATTAGCGTTGTCCCGATCCCGCATCTCATTTCCGCCTTCCTGTTGTTACTCCAGCCCTAGTTCATTCCCGGAATGTTTAACGTGTCAGACAGGGAAAAGAAGCAAGCCAAATACTAATGTGATGACAGGAACACAATCAATGGATTGATAAGGTTTTCAAGATAAACTGTGTTCTATGAGCAGACAGTTTGAGTTAAGGGTTCAGGTATGGTTTTTGACATATTTTGTATCACCAAACAAGCAAAAAGAATGGCATCTAACTTAAATTCCAATACAAAATGCCTTATAAAAGGATGGTTTATCCCCCCTTTTTGTCTCAGAAGAGATGAGAGATGGAAAAACTAGAATGAGAATTTGGTGTGCGGCCATCGGGGTATGTATTTGAGCAAGCTCGGATTGTCCTCATCCCTTTCTGAAAAGTCTCTGGCGATCAAAATTTCCATCCGCTTCTTAATTACTCTTTATGTCTGGCTGCAAACATATCTAATCTCAGTCACATTACAACTTTAAGATGGGAACGATGAAACAACTTAGAAGCTAAATCTGGATCCTGGAGGGAAGACTCATACCTTCAACATACGCTGCTGGCGCTTGACACATTCTTCAACCAGCGGTTGATGCCTCAAGACTTTATGCCGCTCCATCGTGTGCATCAATTGAGGGCGAGGAATCTGCAACAAATGTTTTCTGCAACCCTTAAACTAAATGAAGCAAAAGCCGAATCCAAGGCATTAGTCACGGAGAAAAGGTGCTCTCGATACAGGAAATAGCCTGAACTCTCGAAGTAGTGGTTGGTCCAGGACACCGTGTATGTGCTTGGTTGCTTGCGCAGCAATTTGTTTCCACACGATGGAGACTTGAGCCCTCTAACCAAGACATGTGGATTGAATTCAATCCGTGCAGGAGTCGATCGCTAAGTGCCTCAATGTATCTGATCGGTTGTATAGCAAAAGCGCAGCTGCCTGTAGAGAATGGACATCCCATTACGCATCATTTTACACTTCCGCCTCAGCTTGAAAGCATTTCCATTTCTACCTGGCCATGGAACAAAAGTTGGAAGTAAGTAAATTACCCGAGAGATTGAGAATTGATTCAACGAGGATTTGTTCAAACTTACCAACGAATTTGCAGGTTCCTGATGAGCGTATCCAATGAAGCTTCATCCGCGGTCTTCCTACTCAGAGACAATCCCTCGGATGACTTCATACCAGGCGTCCTTGAAATGTACCCAAAAATGCCAAGCCAGCATTTTCTGCCACCCGTATGCCTACACTACCACTCCAGACATTGTCCTAAAACAGCATTTTTTTTTAGCCAAAAAATATTATTATAAAACTCGATTATGACCCATAAATACGAATTTATAATTGTACGTATAGGGGTTCTAGCTATAGTTCTACTTATATATCTACTACTACCACTCCAGACATTGACCCAACTTTTTATTTGGGAATAAATTCATTAGAAGTCCTAAAAATTGTTAAATAGATGCAATTAACTCTTAGAGTTAACACCGTCGATTTATTTAATGAAAAATGTTGACATGGCGTTTTTAAATTAATTTATCTCTAATAGTTGGCTTTTTTATGTTTTCTTTTTAAATCTTATTTAAATCATATAAAAAGAAACTACAAAAAAAAAAAAGCTAACATTTTATTTAAAAAAACAAAACTGAAAAAAAAAAAAAAAAAAAAGAAGAGAAAAGCAGGGTAGGCCATGTTGGTAGGCATTGTTGCCATTGCCACCCATCACGTTGTTGTCATTGCCACCCATCACCAGAGGAGGGTGATCGGCATTTGCTAGCTCCAAACGAGGCCCCACCGACTTGAGCAAGGGCGCCCAAAACTAGGAGCCCACCTAGATTTGGGCGACATTGGCTATTGCCTGAAGTCGGCGAGCTTCACTAGCCCTAAGCAAGGCCTTGTCAATCCAAGAGTCCAAGACAAGGGTCAGCATCACCTAGATCTGGGCGCTTGAGCGTGAACCCAAGCTTAGTGAGGGTTGCTGGCCCTTGCCTGAGGTCAATAAGGCCTCTCGAGGGTGGTAAACTTGGGATTGGTGAGAGCTGGCCACCCTCCCTCAAGGCCAGTGGAGGTTGTTGGCCCCTTCGGAGATGGGTGGCACCGGTGGCGGTGCTACTAGCATGGCTTGGCCAACCCTTCTCTCTCTCTCTCTCTCTCTCTCTCTCTCTCTAGTTTTGTTTTTTAATAAAATTGCCACATCAACATTTCCGTTAAATAAATTTATGGTATTAACTTTATGACTTGATTGCAACTATTTCACAAATTCTAGAATTTAATCATACATTTTGTAAGTTTTAGGACTCAATTACTCTTTCATACACATTTTAGGATTTTTAATGAACTTATCTTCTTTATTTATATAAATGTAATGTTGATAGCCCTACGTGACTTAATGAATTAGAAGCTTAATCTTAATAGAATCTTGATGGAGAGTAAACATGTCATATATGTATAAATTTGATGTTTTTTATGTCATAAAAAAATATATTATAAATGTGTCACTTTGAATATAGTTAAGGGTTTTTGTGGCTTTTTCACTTTTTTTGGGAATTTTGGCTTTTTGTGTTTTGCCAAAATAATTCTATCGTTGGTGACACCGTGCCACACCAATAGCATTTCCAAAGCGTTTTGAAAATCGTTAAGCCAAAGGTTTAAGACTGTAATTGCAATTATTATTATTATTTATTTTTTTTAAGGGCTGAGATTCTCAGCTTGAATTTCTTTTAAGAGAGCAGTATGATGTACTAATATTGCAGGAAAAACGTAAAATTCAAACCGCTACAAAAATGAAATTAATTTGAAGTTTCTTGGACTAAGAACGTCAATTATTTGAGTGAAGATAACTTACAATTCAGAAATAATACAGAGACTTCTCATCTCGTCTCGTCCGCATTCCCATGGAAAATAGCCATCGTTGAAAGAAAAGAAAAGAAAAGAAAAGAAAAACCTCGTTCCGACAACCATGGGCTTCAGATTTTGGAACCTAAGCAGCTCCGTCTACAGAGCCTCCGTCTCGAGAACATCGCCGGACGCCGACAGGATCCTCCGTCACGGTCGCGTGATCCGACAGCACCTCCATCCCCACCTTCGAGACCCGTCTTTCGGCGGCCACTACGATGTCCCCAGGAGGTGGCACCTGGGCCATTCCCACCACGACCACGACCGCCGCCCGTTCTCCGCCGGCGAGGACGGCGTGCGGATTTTCCGGCTGGGCCTTGCCGCCGACGTCTGCCTGGCCGCGGGGAAGGCCGTGACGGGCTACTTGTCCGGAAGCACCGCCATCATTGCCGATGCTGCGCATTCTGTCTCCGATGTGGTCGGTCAATTTAGCTTTCTTACACTTGGTTGTGTTCATTTTCTTTTGGCTGTTTTCCACTTATATCTTTGGATTGAGAAATAGATTTTTTTCTTCTTTGGGATTGCTTTTCAAAATTGGGTTTGCTTCAGATCGACTTGGGTTGTTTTAATTTTTGTGCTCTGGGAAGCAAACTCAATAGCTTTTTCTATTTATTCATTCTAACGTAAAAACATTAAATGCCAAAGAATCTGAGGGAACTTTTGAATGTGTAAACAGAGTTTATGCATTTCCATTGATGAGAGTGGGCTATGATATATATACATTTTCCGTAGATTGGTCAAGGCAGAGCAAAGAAGATTTGTGATGGTTTTCCTCCTTTTGTAAAATAAAGTTGTGGGAAATTTGAAAATGAAAAAGATGAACCGATGAACCGTTTGAGGACATCGTATCATCTTGAAAATGTAAATTTGAGTTATCTTAGAAATTCAGTGGGGCAAACAGTAAAAGCCCATCCTTAGCTAAGCATATCCCAGATTTACCTCATCGCTGTACTTCTCTTCATTTGAATTGCAATGGGACTATTTGGTGTATCCAGGGGAGTAAAGTAAAAGGCTAGTTTTGTGCTTAGTCGCATATGGATAGTTTTGCATGGCATAGTCAAACATCCATTTTTTGTGCTCAACAGTGATGCTTTGTCCTTGTTTCTTCTATCTATCACTTTTTTCCTAACTGCAGGTTCTTAGTGGCGTTGCATTATGGTCATATAAAGCTGCAAACGTTCCTAAAGACAAAGATCACCCCTATGGTAATCTATTCATACGCATACCCTCATTAGTCTGACTTAAATAAGTTTTATTCTCATCTCAATCTATACCTGTATTCTATATGAATTGAAATCAACACAGAGGAGCAACACTGTAGAAACCTTCAGGGATCTTGAAGAACGGTATCAATGTTTCTGAAATTGCATGGCCTTGGCAACTTAACCTTTGTGTCTGTCATTTTGGATAACATAAATGCTGTGGATGTACACACGTACCCTTTCCTTATGGATCATACATAATGTTCCAGTTTTAAAATTCATCTCTTCTTTTGAGTCTCTATTACCTGATGCATGGTGGTTCATGCCTTGCTGGGCCTTACAGTGAATCCAATTTGTGTGTGGCCATGACATTTATTCTCTATCTCATGTGAATGTTCGTGTTGTTTACTTTCAATCGACATTGGGTTGAAAACTAATAATTAGATTACATGACATGTCATAACTCTCTAGAAGAGAAATCTCTGACACATAATAGATATGCACATTAATATGATTATTCGTCGTTGATGAGGTTCTGTGACATGATCTGTTTTAGTGCTGTTTTTGTTGAGATGCTAAACTAAAGTAACTGTGTTTGCTTGCTCAAGGCTTTGCTTTCTTTGCTGCAGGACACGGTAAATTCGAGACTTTAGGGGCACTAGGAATCTCTTGTATGCTTTTGGCTACAGCTGGTGGTATTGCCTGGCATGCTCTAGATCTTTTGCTTGTATGATATGTTTCTTACTCATTCTCTGTCTCGAAGAATATGTGTTACTGGAAAAAGTAGTAGTTCCCTAAACCGTTCCTTGCAATAATATTCTCAGAAGATCGAGTGAATTCGGTCTCCTTATTTAATAAGTGATGCATTCATCTCAGCTGTAAGGTCTGCTTTTATTTTCTTGCAGGGTTTGTTGTCTGCCACACCTGAAATATTCAACCATTCCGTCCTAAATGAACATGTTCATAGTCATCATCACGCTGGTCATCACCATGGAATTGACATGGAGCACCCCATCCTTGCTCTCAGTGTGACAATCATATCAATATCTACCAAAGAAGGGTGGGTTTATCAGTTTTCTCTGCCAACGTAATAAAATAGGTTTTTTGTTGTGGAGATTGCATAGAAAGGGAAAATACCAATTTTTAGTGTGCATGGTGTATACAAATACAATGCACGGTTCTCTCCTTGTTGCATGACCATACGATTTGTTAATGTTGTTCAAGTGGGTCTTCTCACTTCTGTGCTTTGACAAACATGTAACTTCATATTTCACCAATTTTCATATCTTTTAATTAATAATATGTTCATGCTCGTCTTGTTTGTAACACAGTCTTTACTGGATAACAAAACGAGCTGGTGAAAAGCAAGGCAGTGGACTAATGAAAGCAAATGCATGGCATCATCGTGCAGATGCAATTTCATCAGTGGTTGCTCTTCTTGGTGTAGGTAAGAAAATTTACATGCATTGCACAGATTTAGCAGTAGTTCAATGAATCTTTTAGTTCAACTCTTGAGGCATTGTCTATGAACATTTTGGTTTCTAATTGACAAATGCTGAAACGGAGTCATTTGTCCTGATTCAGGAGGCTCCATCCTGGGAATAAAGTTTCTGGATCCCCTAGCAGGACTTGTTGTATCAGGCATGATCTTTAAGGCTGGACTTGAAACTGGTCACCAAAGGTTTTGTTCCTTCTGAATATTTACCTCGCATTGTTATTGGATAATTAACAAGACAATCATAATAATTGCTAGACCTAATTTCAGTGCTCTCCATTTGTATTATAACATGATTTCTTCTATTATACTAAATTTCGATACTATTATATGATCACTTGCTCCTTCCTTCATCTTGGGCATGAAAATTTGTTTTTATTTCTTTGAAGAATCTCAGTCACTCCTCATTAGCCAAAGGCACTCAAGTAAGTTAGCTGAGAAGAGCTGCATGGCTAAAATGCACCTTGTAATGAGGAAGTCGTAATAATGATTGGTTTGTTCACGTAAAAGTTTCATATTGTATCTATGATCCATTGGACTAACGCATTTTCCACTTTATCCTATTCTTGACATTAATCTCAAATTTTCTTGTCTTTCTTTCAGCGCTTAAAGTATCCATGGTCATAAATAAGTTTTTAGTGCCTAAGCTTGGATGTACTATCATGGCATTCTAACTAAACTCTTCATTCTGACATCTCTTTTCTGACCACAATTTAGCATTTTGGAACTGGTGGATGCTGCAATTCCCGCTGAAGATTTAGATCCAATAAAAGAAACAATACTTAAAGTTGAAGGAGTTAAGGTATGTGTAATTTTTGTTGTTATTTTGTAATGGTAGTTAGTTTTTTGTGGAACTCATTCTACAACTTTCTATACTTTGAACAATTCCCGCTGATATTATGTGCATTCCAAATTTGCTTTTGGCACTTAAACCATATGTAGAGAGTTGTATTGTAATTCAAGCATTAGATTGGAGGTGTTTAATGCTTGATCATTTGTAGCCCTTAAATCATAATAATTAATCCTTGTTAGGTGATGAATGATTTCTGGTAAGACTTGTGTTTTAATGAGTAAATATTCTCAAATTCAATGTAAACTATGCAATGCTACAAAAAGCACTTGTACAACATGACAATTGGATACTCTTCTAGGGATGTCATCGATTACGGGGAAGGAGAGCTGGTTCATCTCTTTATCTTGATGTGCATATTGAGGTGAGTTTTTATTCCAATAATTTCAAAGTTCAGTTCATGTAGCGATAAATGAAAATTCATAGGAAGCAGCTGGAACTTTCCAATTTTTACACATGGTGTGATTGAAACTGCAGGACTGGTTTTGCTTAACAATTTGTCTTACTTATGTCCAACAGGTTGATCCATTTGTTAGTGTTAGTGCAGCACATGGAATTGGTGAAACCGTTCGTCATCAAATTCACAAGTCCCACCCTGAAGTTACGGAAGTTTTCATACACATAGGTATCATCCTTCCTTGTCAATTCCAGATTTATATTTGTTTATGCAGACATCCTAGTGTCTTTGATGATATTTTATTCAGTCAAATGGATGAAGATGAAACTGGGCATTCTTGGTTTGCTCTTCTTTACTGGCCTGAAGAGATCAAATATAGATTAGGCTACAGTAATAGCCTTGGGTTTCGGTGAGCCTTCTTTTTATTAATTCTGCATAACTTTTCGAGAAAAATCTCATTGTGGACATGAAGTTACTAGAAAATAGGAGGAATTAAGCAATTGGAGCACGTCTCCTGTTAGGTGTCATAATTCAAGAAATTTCAGAGAGAAACTTTGGAAGTGCGAATCTCATCGTTCCGGCATCTTACTTTTATTTATTTATTTATTTATTTATTTATTTATTTATTTATTATGTATAACTTTTCAAGTCAAATCTCATGGAAAATTGGTAGCAACGAAGAATGATTGAAGGCATGAACAATACAGTAAAGATTTATGATCCAATTCACTAGATCAAATGAGTTGATAATTATTGTGACATTGAGATTATTGTCATGTATAATGAAGATTGACCTTTACATCAATCTGCCACTCAAACAACACTCTAATGGGATTAGAATTTCTCAACTAGTCAAAGTTAGTTGTCCTTTTTAACATAACCTAGAAGTCTATTATTAGTATCTTGACAATTTCCTCAACCTCCCTATTTTACGGCTTTTGATGATGTTATGTAGTTCCTCAACTACAATTAACTATTCTGAAAGCATAAATTGTTAAATAAAAACATAGTTTATTATTTAAATATTATAACACTCCTCCTCACACTTAGTTTGGTCTTTTGCTTAGTACTAAGCGTGGAAATTTAATTGCGAAGGCAAATGGAGTTTGGTAAGATTTGAACTTAGAACCTCCAGTTCTTATATCATGTGAGATTTTGGTGGGACTATAGTCAACTGTTCTAAAAGCTTAAATTGTTATATGAAAGCATAGTTTATTATTTAAATATTACAATGGAAGCCTTAGGTATGAAACCAAAAGGAGGTCACTCTTCCTAGGTGTTCACTGCAATTTCCAATAAAATTTCATCATTCAAAAAGATAAGTTCCATTTAAAGTTAAATCCAGAATGGGCTCACTCCTTTGACAATCATCAATCCTACATCAGTTTTTTTGCTCTGATTAATGTCAAAATGAATATGTAGGGACTTGAATTTCATCTTAGTACTTTTACAAACTCTGAAATCAATGCAAAGTGAATAAACTCTGCTGAACATAGATGTTATTTTCCCTCAGCTTCAACTAATGTCTCATATGAAACCTCCGAAAGACATTGCGGCATTCTCATTCAACTTGCTGAATCTAATTTTTCTTCTTTCTTTTTTTGTCAAATATCTGTAGACCCTTCGATTTCTCAGTTTTCTCCAACGAAAATGGATGAACAAAAACTCTCAGAGGGATTAGTTGTTCCGAACAGAAACAATTGTGTCAATGACAAGGCAATTGAAGCTGTTGTCCATAATGCTGTCTCATCGAAGCTTTCAAAGGTACTTGTTAGTTCTTTTCATGTTGAATTCAAGATATGCACTGGCAATTTAACTTGATTATTATGATTGTTGCTGCATCTTTTGCTAGTTGCTGGTGTTTTGAATAGACAGGCATTCATTACATTGTTGAGAACATCTCGCTCTATCAAATTATAACTTAAGAATTTGCATCCTTGGGCACGGAAATCTGTTTGTGCATACATTACATATGGATGATTACTTTCCTGAAGCCAACTAGTGTGCCTTGCAATTAGTGTTGCTAAGGACAGATCCATAGTTTCAGCTTTCACCTTCGATCCATATGGTCCAAATAAAGCGCGGTGTGGCCAAATGTAAATATACAACTAGGCCATACCAGTGCTTGGGCTTTTCTGAAACTTAACATCATGTGCATGGCCTTTGCATATGGTTTGAGCTTTTCTTTTATAGTTACATGCCATATTCCACCGTAAAGTCACCTCATGGCATTGGCTTCCGAACTTTCCATTGCAACCGCATATAAAATGACAGTCTCCAGCTTGTTTCAGCAAATGGTTGTGGAGCGCATAACACACCACGTGTTGCAAGGCAAACTCCTACTTGAGGTTGAGGTCTCCATGCCTCCAGAGATGTTAATACGGTAGATACTCTTACCACTATTGTGGCTTCGTTCTTTGCTAAAATATGACCTTGTACCGGCTCGTCTGATGATGTTATTCATTCTTTGTTCTAGAGATGCAATGGAGGTAGCGAAAGAAGCCGAGGAGCAGGTTTTGAAGACCGACACTAACATAGTTCATGTCAGCTTTCAACTAAGTTTAGGGCGTCGAATACCCCAAGGCGATGATGATTTAGAAGAAATGAATCGGGAGGCCAAGTAGTAATCGAGTTTAGAGGCTTCTAAAGTCATTGGAGATATCTCCCGTGAAGCACGCCATACCATTTAGGTTAGAGGGTATATATGAAGAATAAAAATCTGTTCCTCCCCTTCCTCATAGTATGTGGTAATGATGGTTCACACACTAATGATTAGGTCCATAAAAAGACTTGTTTTACTCTCGAAGGCTAAAGTTTTGAAGAGCCTTGTACTTGTTGTTTTACTCTTTGAAGGCTAAAGTCTTGAAGAGCCTCCTACTTGTTTTCTGTCTCTCTTTGGGGCTGGAATGAGATACTAAAAAGTTCAACGCTGTTATTTTGAACTGTTCAATCTCTTTCTTTTTCTTTTTTTTTTTTTTTGGCTAGATTTTTCCCAGAAAACTTATTATTGCTGATATCTCGATTCCTTCTATAACCCGAGCTCGGAGAAAGAAAGCCATTGGTCACAAATGAAAAGAATTCCAAAGAATGTTGGTGTGATGTGGATTTATCGGTCAAGAAGTAGAGGCTACCCAACAAATGATGACGGTTCCTTTTTGGGACAATGCTGTCTTATCCAGCTGGTCATTGTCGGATCCATCGACAACTTTTTCGACTTCTGCTAAATCCTTTTCTAAATTCCAACCAATCCAAGGCTTCGCCTTAATCAAGGACAAAAAATCTGAAGCATAAGATTATCATAATATTAAAAAAAAAAAAAAAAACAAAAAACAAAGAGAGCAAAGAACATCAGGAAAAGCTTGAAGAGAACAGACTGGACGAGAAAGATTCGACGAACCATTGATCAGATAATTGTAGTCTGTAATTTTTAGTCGACATATTTTTTGTGTTTCCGACAAGTTTATCATCACATCAATGGCTCTGATTCAGCTTCAAAAGAAAAAAGAGAAGAAGGAAAAAGATCAACAAAAAGCGAAAAAGCAAGAAGCATAAATCAAGATCGCTCGGCGACAAAAGATCGCAACTTCATCACGAGCCGAATCGAATTCATCGAGACGAGGAGAAGGGAAGGAAGAGGAAGGGAGGGAGAGGGCTCAGAAGGATCCATTGGTAAGTTTTGTAATCACTGAGGAATGAATTTCCATCAGAAAATAGGTAGTTCTAAGCATCATCGCCTCCTCCCTTTCTACACCATCAACACAAAATCAAAATCAAACGCAAAAGCAAAACAGAGAGAAAAAGGGATAGAGAGAGAGTTCATGCGCTTCCGCAGGTAGGAGCGACGGATGTCGAAGCGGCTCCTCCTTCAGATATATATATACACGAGGAGAACCTACGAGAGAGTGGAGGGCGCAGCGCAGGTCTTGAAATTAGGGTTAGGGTTTTTGTAGTTGGGAGTGGAAAGTGGAAGAGGAGAGAGGTGCAGAGACAGGACTGGAATGGGCCACTGTGGGCCGAATGTGGTTCGTAAACTTGGACTCAAATGACGCGCAACTTTGGAAATGGGCCTATAAAGATAGATAATTTTTGAATTTGAGGGCTAAATTATTGTTAAAGAACCTGACTGAACCGGCCGGTTTTAGACTCTTCTCGATTCTTAAGACTTGAAACCAGTGAATAGTTTTAGGTGGTGGATCCACCTAGATTATCCGGACCAAATCAATTTTTTTAAAATTCTTGTTATTCCAAATTTCCAAAACTCTAATTCCCATTTTTTCTTGCTCCAACTCAATCACACATAATTGTGGCTCACATTTCTCACTCTCACTTTTCTCATCTCAGTCATGCCTCCCTTGCGACTCGACGCCTCTTAGACTTAGTTCTTGATGATCATTATAGCTTTGATCATAGAGATGATCATTATAGCTTTGTTCGTGAAAATGATCACCATGTTTAGCTTATCATGAGCTTATTTTATTAACATCATGAAGGAGTTTAGACTATGCAACAACGCTTGCAATCTTGTGGAGATACAACTAGTTCCTAGACCCACCCAGGAAACAAATCGGATGTGTTGATTTGGTTTTCAATTGGGTCCAAGATCAAGTTGGTCGGTTCCCAATTCTACAAATAGGAAATTGGCCTTTTTGATCTAGTTCTTAATTCAAAGTAAGAACTAGCTGGCTCATCTTAAAACCGATCTCTCATAAATATTAGTCAATTTTCACTTGTACAACTAGGACTTTTGCATTGCATCGGGGAACAAGTTGTTGACATATATCTCTATCTCGATATAAAAAACTAGATAAATAGAGCATTCTATATCGTTAATGATTAGAATTTGACATATTTAAGATTCATATTCATATTCGCTCATAGAGCATGAAGCACAAAGGAACTAGTCATGTTTGGTACAAAAATACTGTAAACTAAAAAATCTCTACAATTTTGAGATTCATATTCATATTCGCTCATAGAGTACGAAGGAACTAGTCATGTTCGGATGGATTGAATTTGTACCGGTGTGAAAATGTTTCGGTTTTCACTTTTCCTCACCCCTAAATCACCGACATACCTACATATTAAAAATAAGTCTTTGCGAAGTAGCTCGGGTAATGATGCTTTTGCAATTTTTAGGGTGTTATAACCCTCGTAGTTTTAGGACGATTGAGGTTGAAGAAAACGTAGGAGATGCAAGAAATGGCTTCCTCCACACCTCGTTGAAAGTGTTAATATAATGGAGAATGCATCTGTTCTCGAAACGCACAGTCGATGACATTGACTCAAGTTTTGCCAGCTTATAGAATAATATTGATAATAAAGAAGTGCTAATGTCCCTATGGAAATAAGTTATTGGTTGCGTAGTTTTTCTTGTATAAACTACATTGAAAGCTACTGACCATATCGAAAATCAATAGTAGCTAAAATGGTCAAGCCTATTTTGTTCTATGAAAGTTACTGGTGCTACCATCCGCATTGAGAATTTACCAACTATAAGGTGGTCGAAAATTGCTTTTCAGAATTCAAAGTTACTTATCACATAAAATAATAACTAGTCACTAATAATTGCGTTCCATTAAAAAACAAAAACAAAAACCTATCAACTACAGTGCAATGGTTACCCTATACAATTTCTTAGTATTATCATGTAGAGAAGTTACTGACCAATTCAAGAGGCACAAGTCTCTGACATGTGAAAGTAACTTCATGCTATGAAATGTAGGAATCTACTGTGAATTGCTTTGTCTAGAAGCCTCAGGAAATAACAATATGTTTGGTTGGAAGGATTTGAACGGGGAACTAACGGCTTTTAAGGAGGGATTTGTTCTTGACTGATTTTGCGACTAAACGATTACAAATTGCACTAGGGTACAGTGACCAAGAACGAAATTTACTGGTTTCTATTGCCATCAAAGAATGTATAGAAAGATGACGCAAAGACTAAACCATAAAGAATGAAAGCTATCCAACAACTTATAACTAATTCTTTGTTCTTTGCAAATCCAAAACAATGTTACCTTCCTCAGCTTTCCAGGATGAAAATCCGGTTCATCCAAGTTTTGACATTTCTCCCATAAATCATTCACTTGACCGGTCATTGTCTCGTCCCTAGATTTTGTGAATTCAGACTATTCATGTGTATGACGGTATAAACATCAAAAGGGCAACTCCCTCTATATTCAGACAACACGTTGTAAAGGAACTAAAACTATCTAAGATATGACGAACAACGAGCTCCGAGCAATACGGCCACCTATCGATTCAAGAGACAAGCGGAAGAACCTATCACGTTGCATTTTCTATTGAGGTCCCTTTTGGGGGCCTCCCTGCTTGATCCTGGGGTGTGCGACACAATGTCCTGAACCATCGTTGAAAGTTGGGCTCACACTTGCTGTCATGGACATTTGATGGGGAAAAACCGGAGCTGAAATGGCCGGTTCTTGTCAATGACCAGTTCCTTTCCTCTTCTTCTTTGTGTTGAAGAACCCACATTCCATCGCTTCCAATGCTTTTCTCGTCAATGGCCGGTTCCTAGTACTTTTCCTGCAGCCGTACCTATTATACTGTTGCTCTATGTTGGGATTGCCATAGGATGGATTGTGCTGCTCTGTTGGTTGATCTGACCCAGAGGACGGACATAATGATTTGGCAGAACATGTTTGATCATGACTTTGCGCTACTTTCGGGGTCAAGGTTTCATGAGTTCTGGTATCAGTTGATACTCGCTGGAGACTCAAGTTGATCGATGCATGGGAATATTTCTTGTCCAAAGATGGAAATTCATCCTTACAGCTTTCAGACTTGAGCTCATCCGGACTGACTTCAATAAAAGAACATGCAACTGTAAAGTCTTGAGATGAACCTCCCTGCAAGACTATGCTCTTGTTCTTGACAGGCGAAAGGAAATGAAACTCATTCTTGTATGATTCTCTCTGCGCAGAGAGATTCCCAGTGCAACTGTTTGACTCTCCACAAGCAAGAGGACTGAAATCTTGCTGTTGTGTGGTGGAACCCTTGCAATCTGGGTGGCCAGCATTCATTTCCAAGTCAAATCGACATTTCTTAAGCAAGATTGGCTGTGTATCATCAAAAGCACTTGTTGCATCACCTAATTTATGAGAGCCTGCTCTATTATCAGTTGCATCATCTTTGTCTTCAGACACTTCAGAAGCATTTTTTTCAATTTGCCCAGAAAGAGTAGATGCACAGGTCATCTCACTTGGTAAAAGTCTCACCCCTCTCATCTTAGCCTGTCCTTGACGAACTGAACTAGTATCCACTATCATGAAGCCAGCTGAAGCGGGACTGGGTTTTGAATTCTGGGGCTGCATATACCTCTGGTGGCATTTCCTATCTAAAACATTATCTGAGTCCCCCTTCGAAGATGGGTCCTGCCAGCTTTCTTCCTTAAGACTAACTTCTTTTACTGCTCCAAGTTCGAACTCGATAAGCTCGGGCTCCGATGCAACTTTCTTCAGGATATCGCTGATAGAGTCAAAGTAGTGGTTTCCTTTTACAAGACGCCTTTTTATGAACTTTTTGACACCTGGTATGAGGAAAACCAAAGAATCCTTAGACCCAGAAAGACTGTAATTCTGAGGCTGCTCAGAGTGCCATCCTCTAGCTAAAAGGCGGGGCCAAATAGCTTTCCAGAAAAGATCCCTTGACTTGGCTTTACTTAACCTAAAGTCTCCTGTTAGAAACTCGATTATTTTGGCAGGTGAAAGTGAAGAGCAAGATTTGCCAGTTGGAATCGGTGGAACCAAGCTTTTCTTTAGCGTTGACTCATTGACCACACGGGTGAGATCTCTCTTTCCTGTGCCGATTCCTACTGCTTCGACTAGATTGCCAAGACCGACTGCATCCTTTACAGTGAATACATAGTCTTCAAATGAAATTCTTCCCTCTTCCATTTGCTGAGAAACCTGCAGCCAAAATATCTAGATCAGCATGATGCGATGCTTTTCTCACTAAAACATATGTATTACAAGGATACAGAATGAGTAACAAATATAGTGCTGCGCCAGCAGATCTAGCCTTCACAGAAACTGATGTGTCCTAAAGATTGGAATGAATTGGCTGATGCCAAAACAGTGTGAATTCACAGTAATAGTCCTAAGACAAGAGGCAAAAAAATAATGCGGCAAATTCAGGGTAGCATTTTTAGGTACTCCTGTCTGATGTTGAAACCATACTTTTAGAGAAACAGAACAGATCCTCAGCTTTAGGGCCTTTACAGCTCAACAGGGAAGAAAGATCCGGTAATTTCAGTGACTTAACAAATTTAAATATTGTGAAATTTAAAGAGGATGAAGGGACGATTTAACTCCATAGATTCCTTTCAACCTTATCAAGCTGCTATGGCTATTAACTTAGCAGGCGTGAGCCAATAACAGCGGGAACTTACTCCTAGCATGCATTGCAAAATTCGGTACTTAGCCCAATGAGGAGAGGAACCAGAAAATACTCAAATATAAAAAACCCCCGGTGCTTGCTCAAAGGAAAAACCATAATTCCCAAGATATAACTCACTTTGCTCAATCTTCCAAGCCGTGGCCCCACTGGCCATGTTACATTGCCCAAATAATGTTTAACACCGACAGTGTGGAAGGAACACACTTCTCACTGACACAACAGCAATGTTTAAATCTAGAGATCTAAATGGTCAAAATATCAAGTTTCAATTATTGTAAAGTGCCGTGGCATTATAACAGAGTCCACTATTGAACTTGTTTATTTCAACATTCATCATCTATAGAGTTGAAGTTTCTTGTAGGTTAACAGCATTTAAAATAAGATGTTTATCATGGAAATATCAATGTTCATTAAGTGTATGAGCAAATATTGCCAGGGAATTAAAACAGGCCATAACATAGCAATGAGAATAATGATCATAAAAGCTAAACACAATGCTGAAAGTTATCTTAGCAAACACCAGAGACATCAGCTGCCAAGCCAGAGTTACTAGTATGCTGATCATGTGCTGGAACATTTTTTAGGGGAAAAAAGGGCAGTGAGTCTGTGACATTCAAGTCAAAACATCAAAATATGAGGGTTCCAATGCAAATTCAATTAATTTATCTGTCCAACTGGATGAATAAGCATGAACATACCTCAATAAAAAGCTTTTGGCAATCCTCTGAGACATGAGAAACTAATCGAGATAGTAATTCCTGGTACCTCCATCCAGTGAATATCTTCTTCCCAGAAACACACCTCTTCCGGAGCTTCCTACAGCCTGACCATCTGCTATATCCTGACGAACCATAAAACTTCCCGTAGTAATAGCGCAGTATGTCCCCCATCGGTTTACCATCAACAAACCTCTTAACAAGGATAAGATTCTTCCCGAAGATATACAGACCAAGAAGAAAGCCATCGCATTCAGCATTAGTCCAAGCTTCACTGGATGAGTCAGGCAGAGAGTAGACGCCAACATCTAGATGCATCTTTGTTTTCTGTTCCTCCGCTAAAGAATGCACATCCATCTTATCAGCTCCATATACTTCACCAAGCCATTCAAGATCTTTCATGTCTTTTCCAGTAAACATTGTATTTGGGGTCATCAGATTCTCTCCTTTGCTGACAAATTGGGCCCCATTTAATTCATTTGAGTTCTGTATAGGAACATACTCCACAACTAATGAAGGAATTTCAGCTTGGTACTGATCTCCAACCCGTGGTATGGCCTGTGGATCTCCAAAACCATCACTTGTCTCAGATAAACAAGTAGAAAGTACCTGGTCTGCAGATTTCTCTTCATTACCTTCCATCTTGCTGTGATCGATAAAGAAAGTCCATCACTTAGATAACGTAAATCAAAACATTTTCAGAAAAATCAAAGCATAAAGATCTTGCAAGTCAAAGAATAACCTTATAGAACATTTAAGAAGGGACTTGTTATGGACTCATACTAAAGTAAATCGATAGTGATTTAAACAGAGAGTCAATTTGTTTCCATCTTGTGCAACCCAAGTTACGAAAAGCAGGGACTGATGCCTTCGTTTAGGACCACTTACAAAGGCATTTTTGAACAATCAATCTTGTAATAATAAATGTCATTAGCCTGTTCAAGTATATGATCAAACTATAAATATTCTACACTGATAAAGGGGGATATAAACCTATTACTAGATGCCTCAGTTTTCATAACAAGCCACTAGCGAACCCCATCATCTATTACTTCTGGTTTGATATTGATACTATACACGAGACTGCATCAGAGTGATATGCAACATCCAAGCCAATTGAAATACCACCCAGTTCTCCTATTGTACCAAAATCATCAAATGAGGTGCTAAAGTTGAAACTTTTACTAACGTATCTATCTTCCATGAGTGCTCAGTCATTTGCCTACCTAGAATATTAAAATCTGCATTCCAGCTCAAAAAGGAAAATGGGTGTTTTTGAAACTAGAAAATGAGCAACAAACAATCACGATGAGATCACAAAACGACTTGCTAATAAGTATATCAGCAAACGTCACAAGCAAATGCTTTCTGAGAAGAAGAATGTCATTCCCGAATCAATCACTAAGCAAACAAAACCACATTCAAAGTTCCCGATCATGAATAACAAGAACACACTGTATGATTTGCTTCAGAACCCAAAAGCAATACATGAATAAAGCTACCATGAAAAAAAACCTATCGTGCTAAAAGCAGCAATCGTTGAGACATCTGCAAATTCAGAAGATACCCCTAACCTGCAATGTCACATCAAATAAATAGACATCGAAGCTAAAACGAATAGCACTCGAGTGAAGGAATCGTAGAATCACCATGTCAACCACAATCAGTCAAAGTTTTGTATAGACCCATACAATTCCAAAACACATTTAACTGATAAACAACGAAACAATGAGGAGATGCATCCAAATGGATATAACTGACAAAGCTGAGCATGCAAAGAATGATCGAGGAAAAAACATTGATGTAACCATTGGAGAAAGAACTCACACGTCAACAAGCCACGCGCTCAAACGAACAACAGAGCAAGTGGGTCTTTGGGTTGATACTTGATTGCCACCTTTCAGTCGTGAAAAATTAAGGACGAAGCAGAGGGCAAAGCAAACAAGAAACAGAGGGAATAAGGCAAATAGTCATGTTGGAGAGAGAGATAGAGAGACAGAGAGAGGAGATACATATACAGAAGATGATTTTGTCCCAGTTGAGGGAAGTTAAATTCTTTAGGACTTTGCCAAAGAGAGAGAATGTAGAATTAGCAGAACGAAATTGTAAGATTGAGGGGGAGGGAGGGAGGGAGAGAGAGAAAGAAAAGAGAGAGAGGGATGCTGTCCGGTTTGATTTACCTGAGTGCGAAACCACTCGCGTTTCATGAGTTCAAGGCTCGGAGTGATCACGATGGGACATTATTTGTTTGGATGGCAAACTAAACCTCAACAGTTTATTACTGCATAATTTGGCTTTAGCTTTTATATAATTTGTACTTTTTCGTAATTTCCATGTCTAAGAGTTCTTTTTAAGGGCATCTCATGAAACATTGCTCCATTAGGGAATAAGTCAAAATTAGCGATAGAATCCTGAGTTATCCTCATTTTAGCGGAACCTCATAAAAGGCGAGACTTACCTGAAAAGACCGTACCTACTCCTGACTCTTTTAGTAGACCAAATACTAGTCCGCGTCTTCATGACCGTAGTGACCTTTTATCGGTCCATATCCTTAGGACATGTGACGACCTATTATTGGTCATTGTTCCGATAATAGGTTACAGCCTATCAATTACCAATCTTACTAAACTTGACTATGTAATGAGATCTTGTCCATTAATTCATCTAAATCCTCTCATTATAAATGCCCTGCAATTTTATTTTTCTGAGGACTTTTGGGTATGACTCCAAATCATTGTACAGAGGTTATCACCATGAGTGGCTTTCCAAAAAGAGAATAGCCAGATAGAATCATGGTTTGCCCCTTGTTTCTGGTCGGCTTTCTGACAAGGAATGCAAGCCACGAATGATAAAATCACCTAGAGAATGGATGCTTGGACAGTTAAGCCTTTGAAAATGCTGGAAGACTCCCCAACTGATATGATCTGTCATTTACCGCATGACAATATTCTGGTGTCGAGTGTTCTGTCTGCCTGAATAAAATAAGGAAGGTCGTGGAAATGTGGTGTGCTGCTTTTCTTGGGAAAGGAAGTTACGCTCGAGCTCATTAAGGGAGCCAAGGAAGCATGGAATGATGTCTGTAGTTCAAAATGGGAAGGTGGAATGGGGCAGCAGAACTTGGCTCTATGGAATTATGCAAGTATCTTGAAGAAACTGGGGAAACAATTGATGCAATCTGGTTCGATCTAGGTTGCATGGGTTAAATGAACGTCGTTATTTTGCAACTTATGTACGATTGAATTCATTTTTATCAAATTTGCAAATTAATTTTTTTGGTCAAAGCTCAGAAATTATTTGAAAAGGCGATTTATTACAAATTCCAATTTGGTTGAAAGACTTTCTGTTTAAACTTCATCCAGGTTAATTTCTTTGAAATCCACTTATCCTAAGTAATTCAAGAAAATCCAGTTAATTGAACATAAAATTGAAAAGAAAAATGGCACAAATGGTACCCAATGTGCAATGTCATTCTTGGATTTTTAATTCAATGTGGCCCTTGAAATCTTTTTAAGTATTCAATTTGGTCTCTAAACTTTCAATTTGTTCAATCTAGTTCCTCAATTTTCCAAAACAAAGTCAAATCAATCCTTCTGAACTATTCTCACATTTTCAAAATTACAATATTGACCAGATTTTTAAATATCTTTTCATTTCAATCAATTGCCTAAATCAACAAAAAAAAATGATATCTGTTTATTGCCTTTTACCTTTTAGTATTTATAAATATTACCATAGTTCCATTCAAGTATATATACCTTCATTTAGGGTTATATTGGATTCATATTCCCTTTATTTTAAAAATAAGCGTTTCCATACAAATATTTAAATAGACTATTAATTTATCTATAGATTTGAAGTACTTATATTAATCCAAATCTTGTTCCTGATTATTTAGATAGATAATTTTTTTTCAAGTTTTTGTGCTTTGTGTTCTCTTGATTAAATTTAATTCAATCTATAAATTAAGAAATTAAAACAGCAGGCAACCTGGTACATCTTTAAATGAAATTCTGCTTTTACCACTATAAAGATCATAAGCTAAAATATACTTAAAATAGAACTATTGTAATGTTTATAAATACCAAAAATGTAAAAAGGTAATAAAAAGATGGTCTTATTTTTTGTTAATTTAGGAAATTGATTGAAAAGAAAAGATTTTCCAAATTTTTGGTAATAATTATGAGAACCTTCAAATTTTAATGCAAAGTTGAGGGATTAAATTGAACAAATTGAAATTTTAGGGACTAGTTTAAACATTTAAGAATAGTTCAAGGTGTCACACTTAACGAATAAAAGTTCATAGATAACAACATTGTACATTTAAACAATACTTAGGGTCTATTTGTGTCATTTACCTAATTGAAAACAATCTTATTGAAAAGTATTGCTTTATAATTTTCCCATCATAACTCCTTGTAAATAAGTTTTAAGTTCAAACTTTTATTCGTTACTTGGCCCAATCTTTGCTTGTGCATATCTACATATATATTAAGGAAAATTTCAAATAAGAATTTGAAGTGCCCTTATTTTCTCAAAGGGATAAATGCATTAGAAGTTTTAAAAATTATTATGAAAATGCAATTGAATCCTACAATTTAAAAAGCACAATCAAAATTTAAAACTTGTCAAATTTGTATAATCGAGTCGTTTTGTTAACTTTATCCAACTTTGTTAACAAAAAATACTAATGTGACTTTTTTTAATATTTTCTCTCTCGTACGTGGCAATGATGAGACTAAAATGATGTCATTTTGGTCCAATCTGACTTTTAATACAATTTTGTTTAAATTAAATCTAAAAATAAGGTAAAATTTAAATAATAGAAAAAATGTGAGAACTAGCTAGGGTGGGGGATGGCCGCCAGCTAGTGGCTAAGGCTTGGCGACACCTACTAGACATCCTTCACCCTTGCTGGTCCTTCTTGGTAGTTCTCATCTTCCTTTTTTTCAATTTTTTAAATTTAGTTAGATTTGGACCAAAACGACATCATTTTAGTCATGTTGTTGTGTGGAATAGAGAAAATAATAATAATAATAATAATAATAATAATAATAATAATAATAATAATAATAATAATAATAATAATAATAATAATAATAATACACATAAGTATTTTCCATTAGCCAAGTTAGACGAAGTTAATAAAATGTCTCAATTGCACCAATTTGACAAGTTTTAAAACTTAATTATATTTTTTGTATGTTTTAGACTTAATTGCACTTTCAGATAAAATTTTAGGACTTCTAGTACACGTATCTCCTTCTTAAAAGAGAACACACGGTAGACATTATTTCAAATAAGAGTCTGAAATATCCAAATCAATCTAAAAAAAAGCCTTGAACTTACTTACCGATCAAATGTTCGCTAGCTGTCGAGCATGTGATATTTTCGGCGACCGAAATAAGGGCATTTTTGTTTAAAAAAATTGAATAAAGATAGCCAAAACTCTAAAATTAAATATGTGATAAGTGCATTGGAAGTCCTAAAACTTATCATGAAAATGCAATTGAGTCTTAAAACTTTCAAAAAGTGTAATTAAGTCCCAAAATTTATCACAAAAATTCAATCAAGTCCTAAAACTTTCAAAATGTTTAATAAAGTCCTAAAACTTGTCTTGAAAGTGCAATCGAAACCTAAAACTTTCAAAAAGTTCAATCAATTGGAAGGACTTAAATTGAGCCATTTTGATAAGTTTTTGGACTTGATTGCATTTTTTGAAATTTTTAGGATTTAATTGCACTTTTTGAAAGTTTTAGGATTTAATTGCATTTTCATGACAAATTTTAGGGCTTTGAATGCACTTATCCCATTAAATATCCCAAAATTTGTATTCTCTTCTCTAACTCTATGTAATGAACAAAACTAATAGGAAAAAAAAAAAAAGGTTTTGCTTAAGCAAGGACCACTAGGAGCTGTCAACAATTGGCCAAGTGGCAACATGATGTTATGGGTTCCTGTAGTTAATCATCTAAAATGTTGGTTGTTGCTTCATCTTGCCTCATTTCAAGCTTCTGATCCTCGCTTGTGACATCTTTAAAATATATGCACTTCGATTTTCTTATGGTCTGAAGTTAGAAATCCGATTGCATGAACGTGGGTTCCATTAAATGATATTCTTATTTGCTCTTAAAATGAAAACACACGCTGAATCTTCAGGTAGTGTTGGCTTAAAATCTCATATAATTAAGGTTGAGCTTATTACTCTTATTATGATGAATTGAGATGAGTCGTTAGTGTAAATTTATATATAAACTACATCACCAAACCACACACCACATGCTCGACAAAATGCCTAAACTTAATCTATATAGACTAGTCTATGATTTTGATTTTTTTTAGGGTACATAGACATGTTTTGCATTATATAAATTTATCATTGGTTGTTGGACATAATTTCAATCATATTTCATTATTATCAAGTTTGAATCTAAACACATGTTTTTTTCGTTTCTATTATGTGATGGCATGTCATACTCTGCCACATTCAATGATGGTTGCCATAGATGAGTCAATTTTTCAAATAATGGAACGAGCTAATCTTCAAACTCGTTTGCATTGGATTATTGGTTTTGTTCCACTTTATGTTATGTTTGCTTCAATCATACAATGGTTGTTTGTATAAGCGTTGGCTACCGTCAATAGCTGAGGGACAATAATCTAGTGATCATATGTGGATGACGTCAAAGCTCAATTTAACACTCAATGAATTGAATCTTGGGTAAAGCTTCTTAATATTGATCATAGCATTTGATTCTTAAGCATCGGAAGAAGGCATTTTGGCAATAGGGATTAATCATGATGTTTGATTCTTAATCATAGTGTTTGATTTTGACTAATCGTAAGTTAGAAAGACATCATTTTTTCCCTTTTTACTTATTACATGTGTAAGATGAATTATTCAATGATAAAACATAATATATGGTTGCTAAGTTACACATTCATTAAATTATTTTAGCTTATGTTAGATAAATCAGTGGTTTCATTGATCACCAAAAAGCGAGAATTGGATACCACAACCACAATATATTTTGGATAATATGATGAATTGATTCCTCACACTGGATTAATAATATTTTCATGTGAATGCATGATTAATTAGACTAGTCTTATCGAATGTGTCTAATTCTTGTGTGATTAGTGCAGAACCATGGAGTCTGATTACAATAAATAATATGTCAAAAAGAGAATATGTTTTTATAAAATTACTAATCATTTCAATTTATCCCAATGTATTTAAACAAGCAAATATGCATTTTGTATAATCAAATAAACCGATTATTAAAGACATTAATTTTAGTATATATCTTTTGTATTATTTCTATGATCATGTTGGTTTAGCTATAGTAGAGGTGGAGATCCATCAAAGGTCTGCAAACCAAATCAGGAGCTTGGATCCAAGTCGTTAAATCTTCCTTGGGCTCTTGTGAAGAGTATAATTGATTAAGACCTATCTTCAACAAAGCAAAATGAGAATATTTATTAGGTATTTGAATAATGTACTACCTTCAAAAAGATGTGATAGGGCTGTGATTAGTTATTATTTGTAGGTATCTTTTAGAGTTTAGAATGGTTGTATTACAATGGACAATGATCAATGGAGCTTTCTATTGAGTATAGTGCGAAGCACACATATTAAAGTTGTAAACACATATTCAAGTATTTAAAGATGAGTTGTTGATAATTATTGATGATAGTTGCTTAATGATTCTTATTATGCTAAGCTTAATGATGATGATGGTATATCCATTGTGAACAAAAAGTGAGCATTCTATTGACAGAGCATTCTTAGTAAACTAAATAGTATCAGTTAAACTCGAATTAATCTACATTATATGATGAAAAAGAGAAACATCACAACATAAGAAATCTTTTCAACACAGTAAAGCAATGCATACCTTAACATTAAGATAGGCAAAAGATTGCTTCAAGTGTCAAAAATTGGCATAAAGGGATACTTAAGTGCCAAAAGTTATGAAAGTATCATTCGGCGAAGTTCGTCGAAAATCCTACATAGCATTTTTTTTATTAATATTTTTGCTTACGTGGCTCGTCGGAAGGTTGACTTAGTAAACCACACACAAAAATGACATCGTTTTGATATAATTCGAATTTTAATATAATAATTAATTAAAGTAAATTTTAAAAAATTAATTTTTTTAAAAGGGGGAAGGGGGTGGCGGTAAGGTGGGGGAGTGTCGACTAGGGCCACCGAGCCTTGGCTGAGGGTTAGCGGCCCCAATTGACCAACGGTGAGGACTTGCGTGCCCTCACCCAGATCCCTCGGCGGGCGATAATCCTTAAGTCGGTCGGGCGAGGGCCGGCAACCCCACCGGATGCGGGGAGGGCTGCGACCCTCACCCCAGATCTAGGCGAGGGCTGCGGGCCCTTGCCGTCGGTCGGCTGGGGTCGCTGGCCCCTGGCCAGGGCTCGACGGCCCCGATTGACACTCCCCCCACCTTCCCGGCGATGGAGGGGAGACGGTAGCGGCGAGGGTTGAGGCCTCGGCCACCGGCTGCCCCCTCCTCCTCCTCCTCCTCCTCCCTCCCCTTTAAATTAATTAATTAATTATTTAAAATTTTACTTTAATTATTATATTAAAATTCGAATTATATCAAAATGACGTTGTTTTGACACTTTAGCCACATCAACATGTAAAACGATGTCGTTTTGACACTTTAGCCACATCAGCATGTAAAACGACATTGTTTTGTGCGCAACTCGCCGGAAAATTGACACGTCAACGTTTTGGTCGGATTTTCTCGCCGATGGCACTTAAATGATCTATTTTGCTCCGATTTTGGCACTTAAGTATCACTTTTATAACTTTTGGCACTTAAGTGTCAATTTATGCCAACTTTTGGCATTCTAAGGGTCCGGGTATCTTAAGATACTTTTAAAATGGACCTATTCATATTAACTAACAATAAAATAAAAGGAATTCGTACTGTTAGTATTGCTGTTCTTGCATATTCTAAAAGAGTTGCTAATTTTCAATTAAATGTTGATATCTCTACATTCTCCTGTTCACCTACTGTTGAATCATAAAATAAATTATTAGTCAAAATAAAATTCAGTACGAGTAATAATAGTTTTAAGACAAAATAAAACACAAATGAATGCCTACATCTTCTCTCTTTCCATAAATGATATTGAGCTTGAAATGTTGCTAAAAATTGACACAAAATTTAACTGTCTTAGATTGTGTTGCTGGGAATTTTTTTTACATTTTATAAACATGAGGAGGATGTAAAAGCTGTTATAGTTGATGATGTTGCTATTGCTATTATTGTTTGACGCAATCGTTAGATTCTTGTAATCATATATATTATGATCTGATTTATCATATTTTTCATTAATGGTTGTGGTATTTTGTCTCTTCAACTTTATTCCCATAAGCTCTTGCATAACTTTTTTCTTCCTTATATTTAAATTGTTATAAGCCATTTCATTCATCAATTTTATTTTTTGTTTCATTTTTGTGCTAAGTGAAGGGGAGTAAATGCTCTTTAAGAAGTCATATGTCCTTAAAATCTATAGCATGTATAGTATGGCTATAAGTCTACATGAATGTTTCTAATCTGAAACATATGTGAACCCATCTTTTAGCTAATTTTCTCATATATATAAAAGTTGCTACAATATGACAACAAGTTATTTCACTGATGTCATATTTTTTTTTACAATTACAAGTCATATGTCTTATATTAATTACTCTCTTGTCTTTATATGGTCCACTCAATTGAAACTCATCATCCACATTCTATGTAGAAATCTATGATATTGAATACTTTTTTTTTTCTTTTGAAGATCTAATATCTTATGAATTTTAGAACAAATCATCTCAATATAATTAGTTAACCCATCTATTTACTTATAAATTCTCCCCATGAGTTGTGCTCTTATAGTTTCGAGCAATGTGATGACAGGCTTGTGTCTAGCGTTGATGATACTCTTGTTGAAGTGTTCACACTAGTTATTCGAGGAAGCATCACATTTTAAGCTTATCTTGAAGTGGAACTTACTTGACTAAACTAAAGGCTTTTGTGATAACCAATCATAAGCTTTTCTATTAATTTTCTTAAACCCTTCATTGCCAAGTTACAATCTATATCCTCATTTCCATGATAGCATTCGAAACCAAAAGTTTAAGTTCCAATCCTTTGCGAGACAATTTAAATTTTCATAAATATGCTTCAAGCAAAATCTATACTCTGCTTCATGCATCAAATTAGCTAGTGTTTGCACCAATTTATTTTGCTTATCACACAAAAAAATCTAGTACCCAAATATTTTGCAATCATACTAATAAACCAGTGTCATGTTTGATATTTTTATTGTCCAAAAAATGTCCACCAAATAAATACATCTAGTCATTTACATTTATATCCATAATGTTAGAAGTATAACATTCCAGTCTGATGACAAATGACAACCATCAAACCTCACAAAGCACTTACATCCTTCTAAAAACTCTTTCTCATTGCATCTAAGCATATGCAGCTTTCTCTAAATTTGAATAAGTCTTGACATTACTCACTCTTGATTATATAAATGGATTGTAGATTGAAATCATTGAGTGTTTAATAATAACTCACGGTACCTATGATCATATTAATTGCTATAACCTTAACTCTTTAGACCATATGCTCAAATAGTTTCAAAATATCCTCATATTTCATTATTTTCCTCATTGAAACATTTGTCTATGTTGGATTATTCATCAACAATTACAATACTTGTTTGCCAATCATTTAGAACTTAATTAATGAAAATATAGAACTTTATTAAATGAATGAAATTAAAGGTTTTGACTTGTATAGTATACTCTCTTTACACTTTGGAAGATGTATGAGATAATCATAATCGTCTAAACACATTGCTTGTAATATATTTGGTGCATTCTTAGCAAACGTCACAAGTCTTACAGTTTTTATGGAACAATTCATAATTGCTTCTCTACTCTCCTTAACATTGTTAAAGCACATTACCAACTTGAAGATAGGATCATCTATAACCAAGTCAACATTGAACTTGATGTGTATACTCAAACTAACTACCCATATTTAGAAAATCTACATTGTCAAATAATGTATCTACATCTATGTTGAATCTTCACATCCTATATATCCCATATTTATTCTATATAACTTATTAAGATCAATAATAGTAAATCATTTTCTTTAACATTCCCAACACATCTCCCTTAAACATGGCATAGTTCACTTCTTTATATCCTTCACCTAATGCAAATTCAAGAAAAAAACGTCAATATAGATTCAATAAAATCACACCAACTTAATTATGTACATTGCTAAACACAAGCCACAATTACAACATATTAAAATATATTGGGAGGTGTCATTCGGACTTGTTGAGTCATTAAACTAGTAAAACTTGAAATACATATCCATTTTCACTTTCTTAAATGTCAATTTAGCATCTTTACACTAGTCTAGATTGACAATCACCATTGTCCCGTTCTAATACATGTTAATAACATGATTAATCAACTTTAAACTAATAAATTTCATTTACAATTTGTCTAATTCAATAATGAGAAATTAAAATAGTAATAAAATCAATTAAATTCAACTATTGTAGACTTTTTTTAAGCTTTAAAACTTTTATTTGAATTAAGAAATGACACAACCAAATTAGTACCTAATACATATTAGATTTTTTCCATCACGAAATTGAGTTTAATTGAAGATAACTGATAATACATATAATAATTATTAACAAACGAGATTCATGTAGAAACTATGTAATAAATTGAATAAGGGGAAAAATGGTTCATGCAATAAACAACAAAATATAAGACAGTGAAATAATTGTTCATGACATCACGTATGCAACTAACAAAATGAAAATAGTAAATAATTGACAAATATAGATCATGAATGATATAATATGTATGGACCACGATGATGACAAATACAATTAGAAAACATACAATAAATATAACTTATTATTATAAAATGAAATGTACTACTATCAATGTTGTATTCCACGACATATCCATACATGTTAATTCAATAAATGTAAGTCTTGGTTGAACAAAGTACTAGTTGAACCAACTTAGGAAACTAATTGTGCAAACAAAATAAACTAGAGGATTTAAGGATATTAAGATTTTAATCAGAGCTCCATTTCAAAAAACTAACAATGGCTAAATCAGGGAAGCAAAATGAAAAACACAATCGAAATAATTTTTGAATTGGGAAATAAATGCTTTACATGAACTATAGGAAAAGTTTTTAATTTGAGTTTCTTACAAAATCCTTCACCCTTCAACTATCATCAATATTATCGTTCGATTCACATCACTACCTAGTTATAAGCTACCAACACCCACTGATGCTGACTTTGCCAACACTTCTTGTTTAGTGGATTGGAGAAGAAAACACTAATATTGAGATTTTTAATTTTACACTTTTTTTAATCAAAATATTTTTAGACGAAATGCCCTTATTTCAGTAGTAGAAATATCACATGCTCGCTAATTGGTGAACATTTCTACCAACCAACATGTTTTGTCCTTTATTTGAGACTAACTTAGACACTTCAAGTATTTATGAGAAGCAATATTTACTTTAAGCCATCTTTTGAGAAAATAATGGCACTTCAGACTCTTATTTAGAATTTTCCCTATCTACAACTTGATTGACTATGGCCTCAAAGCCATCAAGGTTCAGTGATGATCAACTCCGATTAATTTAAAGCATGACGTGTATATGCAAGCGCGCAATCTGAATCTCCCAAGTGTAAAAGTAATATAATTATTATTGAAAATGAAAGCCTATCATCTGGTCAAATCAATCTCTCCATTTTGATGCTGCTAATTATCTAGTTAAAGCAATCATGGTATTCACCATCTTCAATTGCTCATGTGATTCCCATGGACTTGAAGTAGGTTGTGTCGCCACGAGAAGCTAGCAAAGCATCAATATAGGGAAAAATTCCACCGTAGTTGTTTATGAATTAGATTCATGTTTGCTCATTGAATGTCTTAGTAAACAATTGAACGAAGCATCAATGAGGTCGAATCATCTATGATGGACAAGTTATTGTCGTTGACGAAAGGCATTATGCTGCAATGTTCATCAATCTCGTGGTGTATAACGACATAAGGTGAGAATGATGATGGATAATCTAAAGTGGGAATGAGGATGAATAATCCAAAGTGGGAGGCTCATGGTTGTTGGTGAAAGGTAGTGTTTACTTGTTGATTAATTTCCTCGTTTTGAACAGTCGTATCATCATCCACAGTGAACACATCATTGTTGTCAACAAAGCCCATTATATTTTCTTGTTGAACCTATTGCAGAACAATTGTCAAAGGCAGCAATAAGGTTGAATGACACAAAAATGAAGTGTTGTGATTGTTGATGAAAATGATGGTCTTTACTCAATCATCAGTCTCCTAATGGGCAATTGTCCAAGGTGGCAATAAGATAGAATTGTCCACATTGGTCACATCGTAATGACAGTTAATAAAAGGCTTCGTTTTTGCTTATCGAATGATTTCCAAATGAATAATTATAGAAAGTGTCAATGAGCATGAATCGTCCATGGTGTATGAGAAAATATCATGAAGAACGACATTACAATTGTTTATTCATCAATTTCCTAATGATACACCATCATAGAAACCAATGATAAGGTTAATCCATCCGTGGTGGAGTATCATGGTTTTAGATTAATGGCATTTTATTTGCTTGTTAATCAATATTCCGATAGTGAAAAGTAATATAAAGTAGTAATGAGCTTGAATCAACCTTAAGGGCAAATGTAGCGGCGGAATTGTTATCGATTGAGCTATCATCTTCACTTGTCGAGCTCTTGAAGATCAAATGACATTACATTATATCAAATAACGAATTTTCTCTTTTTATATTCATTTGGTGCGTCATTATTTCTAATTGCACATGATACATAACTATTTTGCTGCATTAAATTGGCAAAGAAAAATATAGGTATGACAAATAAAAATGGAACTAAACAATAATATTATAGGATTTTATAATCTGTCTCATGTGAGAAAATGGGACATGTAGGTGTCACGGTCTAAAAGGTTTTAAATTATGATGGATCGAGGGATAATCAAGGATAATTGGGCAAGCCTTAAAGCTTCTAAGAACCTAGGGTTTCTTACTCTAGAATATTCTTGAGGACAATATGGCAAATGTAGACTATATTCTTAGATATTCTTGTATTAAATTTAGATAGTTGATAAATGGGGAAATAGAATTTTCACCGTTGGATTAAGGGGAGATCTATGGCCATAATCAAAAGAATACTTATATATAGTTGTCCCCTTATCCTTATTTTTATTATCTCATAAGTAATAGAAATTCAAAAGTTCTCTCTCTCTCTCTCTCTCTCTCTCTCTCTCTCTCTCTCTCTCTCTCTCTCTCTCTCTCTCTCTCTCTCTCTCTCTCTACGAGTTTCTCCATAAGATTCTTATAATTATGGTAAGTACAGTCGACTTAGGAAGAAATTCCCAAGGTCGCATAAGTAAAGGAACTCTCGATTGATTGGCTTGTGATGAGTGGTATCAAAGTGGAATGAATCCAAGTCATGATGGCAAACCATTCCAAGAGGGTGTCCGTCTATGTAGAGGGTCAATAAGGTGGGAAGATGGTTGAGAAATAAGGCTGAAATGCTATTGATCAATAAATCACTAAGGGGAAAAGGAACCATGAGGGTTCGAGGGATATGCTGTCTACGTTAGAGGCTCGTATGGTTAACATGGAAATGGCAAAGGAGAGGTCTAAGACACGTTTGAGGACATGATTAGAGCATCAGAGGGTTGAATTCGAAATAGGGAGCTCTATGTGAATGTGTAGGAGCTTGAAACCAGGATAGGAGAACTCCGACGGGAGATGCTAGGCACCTTCAATGCCATAGCGAATGAACTTTGACAACGAGACAATTCCTTCGTTGTGTTGGTCAAAGCCATGCACACGAAAATAATCAAGTTCAAGGCGGAGATCACCTAATTAAAGGATGCACATGCAAGTAGAGTGACTGCTATGCAAGTTATGTGACATCCTGAATTCGATTTCGTTTCGATAAAATGAAATGTGCATATTGTCGATGCGCCTATGGCCCTTTTTCTCTGAGCTGATCACTCACGAGTTCACTAACCTATTAGGTGAAGCCGTTAAGGGATGTATCCGCGGTAAAATCCCTAAAAGCTACCTAATTGGTTGGATTTGACTAAAATCGCGTTCGGTCGATTTTAATCATGAAATTTAATTCAGTTTTAGGAATCGAATATTCGAGCATGTCACAATTCATTTTTAGGATCCTGTCTCATCGTCCGTCAAATTATTGACGAGTCCGAAATTTCAATAAAAAAATTATCGAAGGAAAAATTGAAGGCCAAAAGAAAATAAAAAGGGAAAGAGAAAAAAATAAAATAAGAAAAGTAATATTATTTATTTTTTTCTTTTTCTCTCTCTTCTCTCTCCTCTCCCCTTTCCCCCCCTTCGTGCGGACAGCTTTCCCCCACCAACTTCTCTCTCTTTTCATTTTGACCGGTCAATCCTCATCTTCTTCTTCTTCTTCTTCTTCTTCTTCTTCTTCTTCTTCTTCTTCTTCTTCTTCTTCTTCTTCTTCTCTCTCTCTCTCTCTCTCTCTCTCTCTCTCGCACTCTCTCTCCTTCTCCCCTCCGCGTGTTCGAGCAAGTGAACCAGAAATAGAAGCTCGAGCAGAAGCTGCAGCTCGCTGTCGCCGCCCGTCTTGCCGCCCGCACAGCACGCTCGCGCGACGCCGTGCACCCTGGCGCCTCTTGCCCGCGCCTGCCGTCCTCGCCGTGCACCGTCCAGCCCCGTTTGGCCCCTGCTCAACTCAATTCTGCCCCGACCAGCCGCCTCCGGCCACCGCCCAACTTCGTCCGGCCACCACCCGACCTCGCCGACGTCCCCCTTGCCCTCCGCCGGCCTCCCCTCGCCGCCCTAGCCGCGGAACCAGCCTCAGCCAAGCCAAATCTGAAACCCACAAAGTGGGTATCCAGCCCCCATCGGGCCCGTTTTGGGCTGTCTCCGGGCCCCGAACTCGAGATCCGCTTTGGAGTTTGTTGTTCCTTGCATCGCCCCCGTCGGATTGATTAGATTTGCACGCGATTCTGGTGAGTAATCTTACTAATCCTTGATTAGTTGGATAATTATGCTTAAGGGTGGTTTAGATTTAATTAATTAGGTTTAAGTGGTTAGATTAGAATAAATTAATGTTTATTAGTCAATTGTGATGCAAATTAGACAAATTAATTGTGCAATTAGCAAGTAGACGTGGTCTACTATTTATTGAGGGTAGCCTAGGATTTTTCCCGACCCTAATCAAGCTTCAATTAGGCTTTTTGGGCCTAAGTGGAATTTTTGGTATTTAAATATTATTTTTCGGAATTAAATTAATTAATAATTTATTTTCCGAAAATTCAACTGGGATGGCTAGTGATCGGAAAATTATGCTGATGACCGTGGTGAAGTCCGTTTATTTAATCAGGCTTTATTTTGAGCTAAATTAAATTTTTAATATTAATTATTTAATTTTCCAAATTAATTAATTACTTAATTATTTTTCAGAAATTAAGGTTGAGATGGTCGACGACCAGAATTTCGTGCTGATTGTCGTGGTGCAGTCCGTTTACTTATTTGAGCTCCACTTTGCATGGAATTAAATAAATTGTGATATTTCGGGGATTTATCCTAAATTGATTGGAATTGATTGAGATTGAATTATTGATTGGTAAATTGCCAAGTATGTTATTCAGCATTTATAATGCTTTGTTGAGTTGATCGTTAATTATTTGATTGAGAAATCATTGTGTATTGGTTATCACCTGAAAGAAAATACGTGGGCTCGATGAATTAGAATATCGCCTGAAGAATACACATGAGTTCAGTGGTTGAATATGTCATCTTGGCGAAAAGGTCGCCTAAGAGAATGCACGTGGCTCGGAGACTCGGTATGTCATCCTGGAGAATGTACGTGGCTCGATGACAGAGTTTGGCATCTAAAAGGGCACGTGGCTCGGTGAAATGATGCATCACTTTGGTGAGATAGCACCTAAGAGAAGGCACATGTGCCTGGGCATCGTAAAAAAGACACGTGGCTCGGTGATATGATGCGTCACCTTGGCAATTGAGTGCCTTAGAGAATGCACGTGGGTCTAGTATTTGAGAATAGCATCTAAAAGGGCACGTGGCTCGGTGACTTGATGTACCACCTTGGCGAAGAGGTCGCCTTAGAGAATGCACGTGAGCCCAATGTTTGCGGCACGTGGCTCGGAGACTTGGAATGTCATCCTGGAGAATGCACGTAGCCTAGCTTTTAAATATCCCACAGTGGGAAATGATTTGTGTGACATGTAATCGACTAGTTCGATTTGTTTTGAGTAAATAGGTGTCTATTGTGAATTGTGCTGACTTGCAGGTGTGATCTGAGACCAAGGTAAGTCATATGCCCTATGCGTGTTTAGGCAGCCTATAGTATAATGGTTTACTAATCGGGCCTTAGTGGGGTAGAACTCGCTGAGACGTAGTCTCATCCCAGTTTGGGGAAATCATTTCAGGACCCCGATGAGGAGCTGAGGAGGAGAAGTCTGGGAAGTAGAACTCGGAGGTAAAACCTGAGGAGAAGGATTTTTGGAAGAAGAAGATAATCCCGAGAGGGGTCTTGAGTACGGCCCAAATGGATTGAGATTCTATCTTCTTTTGAGATCTCCATTTTGATGTGAATAGAGATAGAGTAAAAAGTTGTGAAGTACTCTGGTTTGTGTTTTGTATAAAAGTTTGGTTATAAGTTTCAATATGAAAAATATGGCCCTACTTTTCTATCACATCGTTTTATTGTCTGGGAATTTAACTGTTTCTGCATGTGCTTAATAAATGAAAGGGCCGGCGATACATAGTCCTAAGATATCACATTATAAATTCGACCAAGTGAGAAGGATGTGTGCATACCGAGGATCGGGGCGTGACATCCAGTTTAAGTGGTATCAGAGCGAAGTTCAAGATTGAAGTGATAAGGAGCGATGACCATGGGATAGTTAGTATGAAAGGCTTTTAAATTCATGCTGGTGCATGTCTGTGTTAGCTAAGTGCTAAAATTGTTTGTTGTTTGGATCGCTCTGTTTCTAATTCAGTGTTGAATTAGAAATAGGTGTTAGTTGAGTAAAGCTACACCATGAGCGATCAGGAGCCGAGGACTCCTGCAAAGAGGACCAGTAGGGTTGTTATTCGAGGTGGAGCTCCGACTCGTGTCGGAACCCGAGGCGGACGTGGTCGAGCGCCAGCACAGGCTAGCGCGAGTGGAATGGTTCCACCTGTCGTAGATGTCGGGGTAGCAGCCCCTAATGATCCCAGGGTGGATGGGATCTTGCGTGTTCTGGAAGCGATGGGCACTAGATTGGATCAGCAAGCCGCTACCATTGAAGCCGCTGCTCAGGCTGCTACAACTGCCGTTGCCGCCGCTGCCACTGGAACCGCTCCTGCTGCCGTACCTGTAGCTGCACCTGTAGTCGCACCTGTCGTTGCTCCAGCCGCCATGAATGTTGAAGATCCACCGGGGATAGTGGTCGCTGCAAGACCAATCCATAAGCTAGTTAAGCATTTCCTAAAACTAAATCCACCGTTGTTCACCGAGTCTAGAGATCCCAAAGCTGCTTCTTCATGGATTCAAAAGCTCGAGAAGGCGTTTGCACTGCTGATGTGCAACGAGGCTGAGAAGGTAATGTTAGCAACTTACCAGCTGGAGGGAGTTGCAGACACTTGGTGGATGACTACTCGTGAATTGATCTTTCCAGAAGGAGCTATTCAAGACTGGAACACTTTCCGTGAAGCCTTCAATGATAAGTTTTTCTCTGAGACTGCCAGAGAGGTGAAGATGGCCGAATTTCAACATCTTCGCCAGGGTTCCCTATCTGTTGATGAGTATGAGGCGAAATTCGCTAAACTTTCGCGATATGCCCCCGAGTTAATCGAGAACCCTGTGAATCGAGCGAGGAGATTCAAAGATGGATTCAAATAAGATTTGAGAAGCGCCTTAGTCCTTCTGGATCTGAAAACTTATAACGACATATATCGGAGAGCTCAGAAAATTGAGAAAGATCAGAACGATAAAGTTGCCTCATCTGGATCGAGATTTAGCTCTCATAGAGACAACATCCGCCAAGGAAAGAGGCCGATGTTTGGAAATAAATTCCAAAGCCCGTCCAGCAAGAAGAGTGGATTTAATAGGTCAGGACCTATTAGGAATGATGCGTGTTGCTTGTGTGGAAGAAGACATGAGACAGCACTGTGCCCAGCTAGGATGAGTGCATGTTTCGACTGTGGCCAACAGGGCCACATAGTTAGATTTTGTCCAAAGAAGCAAAGAGGGCAACCTCAGTTGCCGCTGCCTCCACCAATGAGACAGATAGGAGGGTATGCCCCTTAAAATGCACCGCAAGGAGGACAGCAGAGACCTCCAGTTCAGGGCACCGTGTACGCGATTACCCAAGGTCAGGCAGAAGCTGCGCCTGGCATGATCACAGGTACGGTCTCGCTCAACGACCAACCTGTTTATACTTTGTTTGATTCGGGAGCAACCCATTCCTTTATTGTCGATCAGTATGTTAGGATGCTAGGGTTGAGTCATGTATTGTTGGAGTAGATGATTTGCATATCTATACCCTTGAAAGATAAAGTTATTATTGCTTTGGGGTGTTCGGGGTGCAAGTTAGAGATTGGTGAGCGAGTGGGGAAAATTGACTTGTTAGTCCTAGCCATGTATGATTTTGATTTGATAATTGGCATGAACTGACTCACTAATCAACGAGCTAAAATGGAATACTATCGCAAGGTGATTCAGTTTGACCCGTTAGAGGGTAAGAGCTTTGAGTTTGTCGAGAATCGAGGAGGACCTTCGATTTCCTTAATCTCGTCACCAGAAGCAGCTCGTTTGTTAGACGAGAGTTGTCGAGGGTACTTAGCGGCTGTCGTGGATACGACAGTTGAAGAACTGAAAATGGAAGATATTTCAGTGGTACAGGAGTTTTCAGATGTCTTTCCAAAAGAATTGGCAAGGTTATCGCTAGAAAGAGAGATTGAATTTGTAATTGAGCTAGCACCAAGGACAAAACCGATCTCAAAGGCACTTTATTGAATGGCGTTATCTAAGTTGAAGGAATTGAAGGTGCAGATGCAAGAATTACTGGATAAAGGATTTATTCGTCCTAGTGCATCACCTTAGAGGAGCATTAGTTCTGTTTGTTAAGAAGAAAGATGGTTCATTGCGTTTGTGCATCAACTATCGGCAGCTCAATCAGGTAACGATCAAGAACAAGTATCAATTGCCGAGGATAGATGACTTGTTTGATCAGCTGCAAGGAGCGTTAATATTCTCGAAGATCGACTTGAGGACAAGATATCATCAGCTGAGAATTAGGAAGGAGGATATTCCTAAGTCGGCATTTCGTACCCGGTATGGTCATTATGAGTTTATAGTGATGCCATTCGGATTGACGAATGCTCTAGTTGCATTCATGGATATGATGAACAAAGTGTTCAAGGAATACTTAGATCAGTTTGTAATCGTGTTCATTGATGACATCTTGGTCTATTCGAGAAGTGATGAAGAGCATGAGAATCATCTGAGAGTAGTACTCAAGACCTTAAGAACTCATCAGCTATATGCTAAGTTTAGCAAATACGAGTTTTAGCTGACTCGTGTTGCGTTCTTAGGTCATGTGATTTCCGGCGAAGGAATCTCCGTCGACCCGAGCAAGATAGAAGCCGTGATCAAGTGGCCGAGACCGACATCAGTGATAGAGATCAGAAGTTTTCTGGGGTTAGGAGGTTATTACAAACGGTTTGTAGAAGGTTTCTTAGCATTAGCATCGCCTTTGACAAAGCTCCTGAAGAAAGAAGAGAAATTTGTATGGTCAGACAAGTACAAGCGTAGTTTTCAAGAGCTGAAGGAAAAGCTGACTACTGCACCTATACTGACGATTCCATCTGGTCCTGGAGGATTCGAGATCTATAGTGATGCGTCATTCAGGGGATTGGGTTGCGTGCTGATGCAACATGGCAGAGTTGTTGCATACTCTTCCCGGCACTTGAGACCTCATGAATTGAATTATCCGACGCATGATTTGGAACTCGCAGCCATCATATTTACGTTGAAAATTTGGAGGCACTACTTGTGCGGAGAAAAGTTTCAGATTTTCACAAACCGTTAGAGTCTCAAGTATTTGTTCTCTCAGAAAGAGTTAAACATGAGACAGCGCCGATGGATGGAATTGTTGAAAGATTACGACTGTGATATTCTATATCACCCGAGAAAGGCGAACAAGGTCGCCGATGCATTGAGTCGGAAGTCTTCAATAGCATAAATCTTGTTTAAGGAGTGGAACTTAATGAGAGAGTTCGGGATTTGGAATTCAAATTTGAGGAAGGCCACCTCTCAAGTTTTATGGCCACCTTCAGAATTGAGCCAGATGTCCAGGTCATAATCAAAGAACTCCAACTGACAGATCCAGATGTACAGAGAATTCTTCAAGAGGATACCGATAAAAGAAAGGCTAATTTTCAAGTTTTTGATGATGGGGTACTGAGACTTCGTGGTCGTTTGGTTGTACCTGACGATGTAGAGCTTAGAGAGAATGTTTTATCTAAAGCACATCATAGCAATTATAGCGTTCATCCTGGAAGTACCAAGATGTATCAGAATCTGCGTCAACACTACTGGTGGTCAGGTATGAAGGTGGACATTGCCAAACATGTGGCCAAGTGTTTGACTTGTCAGCAAGTAAAAGCCCAGCATTGCAAGCCGGAGGACTTCTACAACCTTTCGCGATTCCAGAATGGAAATGGGAGCATATCACGATGGACTTCGTGACTGAACTACCAAGGAGTCAGAGGGGGAATGATTCGATTTGGGTAGCAGTCGACAGGCTGACAAAGTCGGCTCACTTCATTACGGTTCGAAAGGACCTAAGTCTTGATAGGTACGCAAACCTGTATGTGCGTCAAGTGCTTCGAATGCATGGAGTGCCGATTACGATAACATCCGATAGAGACCCGAGATTTATTGCTGCTTTTTGGAAGAGTTTGCAGAGTGTTTTAGGTACAAAGCTTCAGTACAATACGGCATATCATCCTCAAATGGATGGCCAGTCCGAGAGGACGATTCAAACTCTCGAGGATATGCTAAAAGTGTGTGTAATAGACTTCAAAGGAAGTTGGGAAGATCAGCTTCATCTGGTGGAATTCGCCTACAACAACAGTTATTAGCAGAGCATCAAGATAGTTCCTTTTGAAGCGTTGTGTGGCAAAGCATGCAGAACTCCGGTATGTTGGGATGAAGTCGGAGAAAGGAAGATAACAGGTCTAGAGTTGGTTCAGTAATCAGTAGATGTCGTGATAGTAATCAGAGATAGATTAAAGACCGCGCAGAGCAGGCAGAAAAGTTATGTTAATAAGCGTCGAAGGTCTTTGGAATTCCAAGTTGGTGATTGCGTTTTTCTGAAAGTGTCACCAATGAAGGGAATTTTGCGCTTTGGTAAAAAAGGCAAGCTAAGTCTGAGGTACATAGATCCGTTTGAAATTTTTGAAAGAATTGGAAATCTAGCGTATCGTCTTGCATTGCCGCCAAGATTGGCGCAAGTGCATGACGTCTTTCACGTGTCGATGTTAAGGAAGTACGAGCCTGACCCGACTCACATACTCAATTTCGAGGAATTGGACATGGATGATCGTGTGTCATACGTTGAGAGCCCGATCCAGATTGTCAATCGTAAAGAGCAAGTTCTGCATACAAAGACCATTCCGTTGGTCAAAGTGGTCTGACGACACCATGGCACTGAAGGAGTGACTTGGGAGACTGAAGAGTCGATGAGACAATTGTATCACCGCCTTTTTGAACGAAGTGTAATGATTTAAATTTTGAGGACGAAATTTTTATAAGAGGGGAAAAGTTGTGACATCCTGAAATTCGATCTCGTTTCGATAAAATAAAATGTGCATATCGTTGGCGTGCCTATGGCCCTTTTTCTCTGAGCTGATCACTCACGAGTTAATTAACCTATTAAGTGAAGCCGTTAAGGATGTATCCGCGGTAAAATCCCTAAAAGCTACCTAATTGGTTAGGATGAACTACAATCGCGTTCGGTCGATTTTAATTATGAAATTTAATTCGGTTTTGGGAATCGAATATTCGAGTGTGATACAATTCATTTTCAGGATTCTGTCTCATTGTCCGTCAAATTATTAACGAGTCCGAAATTTCAATAAAGAAATTATCAGAGGAAAAATTGAAGGCCAAATGAAAATAAAAAGGGAAAGAGAAAATAAAATAAAATAAGAAAAGTAATATTATTTACTTTTTCTTTTTCTCTCTCTCTCTCCCTTCTCTTTTCTTTTTCTCTCTCTTCTCTCTCCTCTCCCTTTTCCCTCCCCCTTCGTGCAGATAGCTTTCCCCCATCGACTTCTCTCTCTCTCTTTTCATTTTGACTGGTCAATCCTCATCTTCTTCTCTCTCTCTCTCTCTCTCCCTCTCCCTCTCTCTCTTGCACTCTCTCTCCTTCTCCCCTCCGCGCGTTCGAGCAAGCGAACCAAAAACAGAAGCTCGAGCAGAAGCTGCAGCTCACCGTCGCCGCCCGTCCTGCCGCCCGCGCAACACCGCGCACCTCACCGCCTCCTGCCCGCACCTGCCATCCTCGCCATGCACCGTCCAGCCCCGTTCGGCCCCTGCTCAACTCGATTCCGCCCCGACTAGCCGCCTCCGGCCACCGCCCGACCTCCCCGGTGTCCCTCTTGCCCTCCGCCGGCCTCCCCTCACCACCCTAGCCGCCAAACCAGCCTCGGCCAGGCCAAATCCGAAACCCATGGAGTGGGTATCCAGCCCCCTTAGGGCCCGTTTTGGGCCGTTTTCGAGCCCCGAACCCAAGACCCACTTTGGAGTTTGTTGTTCCTCGCGTCGCCCCCATCAGATTGATCCAATTTGTGCGCGATTCCGATGAGTAATCTCACTAATTCTTGATTAGTTGGCTAATTATGCTTAAGGGTGGTTTAGTTTTAATTAATTAGGTTTAGATGGTTATATTAGAATAGATTAGTGTTTATTAGTCAATTGTGATGCGAATTAGACAAATTAATTGTGCAATTAGCAAGTAGACGTGATCTACTATTTATTGAGGGTAGCCCGAGATTTTTCCCGACCCTAATCGGGCTTCATTAGGCTTTTCGGGCCTAAGTGGAATTTTTAGTATTTAAATATTATTTTTCGGAATTAAATTAATTAATAATTTATTTTCCGAAAATTCAACTGGGATGGCTAGTGACCGAAAAATTATGCTGATGACCGTGGTGAAGTCCGTTTATTTAATTGGGCTTTATTTTGAGCTAAATTGAATTTTTAATATTAATTATTTAATTTTCGAAATTAATTAATTATTTATTTATTTTTTCAGAAATTAAGGTTGAGATGGTCGATGACCAGAATTTTGTGCTGATTGTCGTGGCGCAGTCCGTTTACTTATTTGAGCTCCACGTTGCATGGAATTAAATAAATTGTGATATTTTAGGGATTTACCCTAAATTGATTGGAATTGATTGAAATTGAATTATTGATTGGTAAATTGCCAAGTATGTTATTCAGCATTTATAATGCTTTGTTGAGTTGATCGTTAATTATTTGATTGAGAAATCGTTGTGTATTGGTTATCACCTAAAAGAAAATACGTGGGCTCGATGAATTGAAATATCACCTAGAGAATACACATGAGTTCAATGGTTGAATATGTCATCTTGGTGAAAAGGTTGCCTAAGAGAATGCACGTGGCTCGGTGACGGAGTTTGGCATCTAAAAGGGCACGTGTGCCAGGGCATTGTAAAAAGGACATGTGGCTCGGTGATATCATGCGTCACCTTGGCAATTGAGTGCCTTAGAGAATGCACGTGGGTCCAGTATTTGAGAATAGCATCTAAAAGGGCACGTGGCTCGGTGACTTGATGTACCACCTTGGCGAAGAGGTCGCCTTAGAGAATGCACGTGGGCCCAATGTTTGAAACACGTGGCTCGGAGACTTGGAATGTCATCCTGGAGAATGCACGTGGCCTAGCTTTTAAATATCCCACAGTGGAAAATGATTTGTGTGACATGTAATTGACTGGTTTGATTTGTTTTGAGTAAATGGGTGCCTAGTGTGAATTGTGCTGACTTGTAGGTGAAATTTGAGGCTAAAATAAGTTATATACCCTGTGCGTGTTTAGGCAACCTATAATATAATGGTTTACTAATCGGGCCTTAGTGGGGGTAAAATTCGCTAAGACGTAGTCTCATCCCAGTCTGGGGAAATCATTTCAGGACCCCAATGAGGAGCTGAGGAGGAGAAGTCTGGGAAGGAGAACTCGGAGGTAAAACCTAAGGAGAAAGATTTTTGGAAGAAGAAAATAATCCCGAGAGGAGTCTTGAGTACGGCCCAAATGGACTGAGATTCTATCTTCTTTTGAGATCTCCATTTTGATGTGAATAGAGATAGAGTAAAAAGTTGTGAAGTACTCTAGTTTGTGTTTTGTATAAAAGTTTGGTTATAAGTTTCAATATGAAAAATATGGCTTTACTTTTCTATCCCATCATTTTATTGTCTGGGGATTTTAACTGTTTCCGCATGTGCTTAATAAATGAAAGGGACGGCGATACATAGTCCTGGGATATCGCATTATAAAATCGACCAAGTGAGAAGGATGTGTGCGTGCCTAAGGATCGGGGGTGTGACAAGCTAGTCCATGACTAAACGCCCATAAGCCGAAAGAATTCAAGGGCTCAAGTGTGGTTAAAGATGTAAGATGTGGACAACTTCCCAGAATACATGGAATGATACTTCCAAGCAACAAGAGTTACTAACAAAGCATTTTGGATAATTATCATAACCATGGATATGATTGAAATGCTTTATTATGGTGGCGACATATGCATGATTATAGAAGTGGCGAACCAATCACAACTTAGGAAACATGTCTCAAGGTGTTATGTTGACAATATAACCCTGCATATGCAAATGAGGAGGCTCGGGACAAACTTCGTCAAATAAAATAAAGAGGTAGAGTCTAAGAGTGTATGAAAGGATTTTCGTTGTTGAACCTACAAATCTCTTCCATGAATGGATGGAAGATTATCCAATTCATGGATGTTCTCGAATGATGGATGGGTCAAGTTGAAATGGCATAGTGTGAAAGACTTCTTAATGGTCATGCCCGTAGTTAAGACACTCAGGAAATACAAGTCAAGTTCAGGGGATAAGTTAGCCTCTCGACTTAAGAACAAAGGTGTTGGTGGAGGAGATGACAACAAATTCCACTGCCCGAGTGGAGACAAGTCACCAATACCCCTTGCGATGGGGCGCACAAAGCTCGTGATAGACCAACACGACATAACTCGCGATGCTTGGCAATGCAAATCTCTAAGAGAGGAAAGAGATGAAAGATAACTTGCTCGGCAAACTTGAACATTGAAAATTCAAAAGTGAAGAGAGTGATGTCACAATGGAGATATCCCAAGTCCTTGATTCTTTTTAAGAGTGTAATGCCTTGCGAACTACCGAAGAAGATACTGCCTTGAGTAAGGTGGATCACTATATCGAGCTAGTGCTCGATGCTCGATCACCTACTATGGCACTTTATCTCATGAAACTCCTAAAGTTGGAGGAATTGCGGAAATAACTTAAGGAGTTGCTTAATGTTAGCTACATCTGCCCTTTAAAGGCACCATTTGGCACCTCGGTCCTATTCGAAAAAAAAAAAAAGTATGATGGGTCACTTGTATGTGTATTGACCACCGAGCATTGAACAACCTAACAATAAGAATAAGTAGCCAATCCCATTTATCGTCATTGCTCAACCAACGTGGTGGTGCACATTGGTTCACAAAGCTTGATTTGCAATCAAGGTACTATTGAGTGTAGGATCGCCGAGGGGGACGAGCCTAAGACTGTTTTTATAACACAATATGGCTCCTATCAATTCCTTATCATGCCATTCGGTTTGATCAATGCGTGGCTACATTTTACAAACCAATAATTAAGCTACTCCACACATTGCTTAATCGTTTTGTTCGGGTTTGCATGGATGACAATGTGGTGTACAATCGAACGCTCAAGGAGCACATTGAGCATGCAAATATGTTTGTCAAATATTGCAAAAGAATTGAATACTTAAACAAAAAATATGCATTCACACAGCGGGAGGTACTATCTTTTAGTGCACCCCAATGGGGTGGACCAGTGCACATGGATCCGATAAATATTTGGGCTATCTTGGAGTGGGAGTTGGCAATCAAGGTAATAGAGCTACGATAGTTCGCTGGTCTCACCAACTACTATCGGCAATTCATCCAGAACTACTCGAGCATCACTGTGCCATTCATGGATTTGTTAGAAAAGGGGAAGGCCATGGGAGTGAACAAATCAATGTTAAGAGATGTTCGATTGGATTGCAATGTTCGAGGAGCCTATGTTTGCCCCACATTAATTTTCCAAATCATACGAGGTAGAGATAGGGGCCTTCGATTATGCTATTGGATTGTACTTATGCAAAAAGGACACTCAGTGGTGTTTGAATCAATGAAGTTGAATGATACTAAGCGATAGTACACAATCAAAGAGAAGAAGATGATGGTAGTGATGCATTACCTTCATACATAGCGACACTATCTCTTGGCTTTCATTATGCAAACATAGAAGTAGCTAAGCTTAAAGTAAGCCTCCTAGTAAAACTTCATTGCTGAATCCGATTATGTGTAAAAAAGTAAGCCTGAGAAAGCTAATTTTGTGGTTGAAGCACTTAGCCAAAAAGATGGAGCTAGCAGCCATCAATCAACCCGAATGTTCATAGACTGAACGAATCAAGAAGGGATTACAACATGACTCAATTGCTAAAAGCCCTTCTTTAGTATGAACAAGAAGGCAAGACTCAGTAATTTTTGTGTGAAGACAACTTGTACATCAAGGATCAACAACTATACATATCTCTTGGTGGAAAGTTACAAAAGGAGGTATTATGCAAGTGCCATAATTCTAAGTGAGTGCATCATCCGAGGGTCCACTGCATGTTAGCTCTTGTAGAGAATGGGTACTTTGGCCTCACCACGTGATGATGTCGAAGCATATGCGAAAATATGTCTAGCATGTCAACAAGACAAATTGGAGCAACAATTACTGACAAAGTTTCTTGAATCACTTCTCATCTTCAAGTGTCCATGGGAGAGTGTTTTTTTTTTTTTTCACGGATTTCATTGTAAATTTTCCGAAGTCCACAAGGTGTCAGATTCTCATGGTCATGGTGAATTCTCTAAATACGCGACACTCATGCCAACTACAAAGGATTGCCCGACCAAAGTGGTGGCTTAGCTATTTTTAAGCATATTGTCAAGTATTGGAACGTACCATAGATAATCATGAGCGATCACAATCATCGGTTCATGGAGAGATTCCTAAATAAGTTCAAGTTGCTAGAATTAGACCTCAACTACTCCATGAGTCTACATCCCTCAACCAATGGTCATATGAAGAGGTGAATACGTTTTTAGAGTTGTACCTCCGACATTATGTGAGCATAATGCAAAAGGATTGGGCGAAATTGATCAATGGAGCCCAATTCTCTTATAATTTGTAGCATAGTGAGTCCACAAGCCATAGTCCTTCTGAGAACTACTCACTCAGAGTATGATTGTAGCGGGCTATTAAGAGAGTAGCCTATCCGTTTACTAGTTCGCTAAGGATTGATGTGAACAAGTGGACTTAGTGCGAACTTGCCAATATAAAGTCGTGAAGTGCATGAAAAAATGGGCCAACAAGAAGCAACAACATGTGAAGTACCAAGTTGGGGACCTGATATTGGCCAAGCTACACTTAGTTCTTCGATATTGAGACATTCACAAGGGTTTGATTTGTCATTACAAAGAGCCGTTCTTGAGGGTTGTAGCGAAGTGGAAATGTGGTATACAAACTAGAGCTCCTGCCAAAGTTAAAGGTACATTGAAGTCCCGTGTGAGTATACTTAAATCATTGCATCCAAATGAAGAGGATTCGACTGAAGAGAGTCGCAACATGCACCTCTCAAGGTGTAAACAAAATGGTTACTCGAGTCATATGGAAGTGGTATTATGCACCAAAGCGAGAACAAGGGTCTACTGAAGAGTGAAGCAAGTTGAGAACCTACAAAAGCCCTCTAGCAATTCTAGAAGCATATTGATGCCTTTCGTGTTGTAGATGCGACGAGGGCATTACCAGATTAGGTAAGAAGAATGTCGCGATTTAGAGATATTCAAGACATGATAGATTAAGTAATGATCCAATATGATAGAACAAGCCTTGAAATTTCTAAGTACCTAGAATTTCTTAAGTACTTTAAAATATTCTTGAAGGTGATAAGAGAAATGTACCTATATTCTAGGTTTTTTTTTTTTTTTAAAGGACATTCTTGTTTTAAATGTGAATAATTAATAGATCGGTAGTTACATCTAGGGTTAATACCCTGAAATATCTTAAAATACGCCTGTGACAAATTTATCCCAAACAAATTTTTTTACCACAAAAATTCCTAAACCAGTACACCTTTAACAAATTTACCCCAAACTAGTATACTTGTGATAAATTTACCTTCTATTAGTTTCCGTTAAGTTTTACTGTTAAATTACTAAGTTAAATGACATGTGACAGTTGACTAGTGTATTGGTTTGAGATTTTACTCTTCATTTGTCACAATTATATAATTTTTATAATTTTTTGTGGTATTAATTCAATTTAATAGAGAGTATATTTATTACAAATGTATCAGTTTAGAGTTTTTGACTGTTGAATAAATTAGGTTGGGGTAAATTTGTAACAAACATATCAATTTGGAATTTTTTATGGTCAGTTGGGGTAAATTTATTATAGGTGTATCGGTTTGGAATTTTTCATGATCAAAAAATTTGTTTGGGATGAATTGGTCAAATGTGTACTAGTTTAAGGTTTTTCAAAGTATTAACCCTTACATCTATCTATGTATCCATTAAAGAAATCTATTTCATTTTAATACTATGAAAATGTGGATAAGGACAAAGGCCACGGATTTTACTTTTGTAGTACAACTTTTGTGTTTTTATCTACATTTCAAGCACTTGAGCTAAAACTAGAATAAATACACATTTCTATATATTAGAACTTGATATAGTATATTTCCATCAAAATAATATATAAACATATATATGCACGAGCATATGTGCGTATACCTTTGCAATCATCTCTTGATTTAGAAAATTTAATTGCTGTATTAGGGCAAAATGTACATGATAATTAGTCATTCTAGTGGCTAATTTAAGATATACGTAGTTCAACGCGTCAAACATTTGAAAAGTTTGTTCCTTAACTTCATATATCAATGTGGTTTATTTATTTCGACAGTAAGAATAACTTTCTCATCGGTGATCATTACTTCTAATGACAAAAGGCTTCGCTAATCTCGATAATAATCATCATTAGTACCAACTAATGATACCGGGCGATCGAAGCCCTTAGCGCCGATTCCGGCCCAACGGAAGAACCGCGATTCAAGCTTTCGTGGGGCCCAGCAAGACCACCGAAGGCCCAATCATCCCCGACTCGGCCCTTGCAACCCGCGACTCAGGTGCGCATGGTAAAATTTCTGTTTCTCAATTTCTCATTTCTGCATTTCCGAACGGGTTTGGGCAAATTTGTTTGTGTAATTGATTTCATTTCAAACAGATTTGTTTTCCGAAATTGTTTTGGAGGAGAAATCAGAAGCTAAAAATTTTAGCTTCTCTATTTCTGAAGTAGAAATAGAAATTATTTCTCCATCCACCTCCTTCCTTAAGCAGACTCGACGCCATTTCAATAAAAAATCCGAGTCGGGCCCGATCCTTGTTCGAAATGGTCCGGGTCGGACCCAACTCGTGGATCGGCCGGGTCGGTTTTTATTTTGTTATTTTAATATAAAATAACATAAATATTTTATATCAAAAAATCAGAAATTTTTATTTTCAAAAAAAATATTTAAAAAAATGTTAAAAAAATGTTTTATTTTCCAAAAAATCGAGAAAAATCAAAAATAATTTATTTTCCAAAAATATTGAAAAATATTAAAAATATTAAAAATATTTTATTTTCACAAAAAATCAAAAAATCAAAAATATTTCATATTTTCAAAAAATGCCAAAAATCAAAAAAAGCCAAAAATTCATGAAAAAGCCAAAAAATTCAAAAAAAGCCAAAAAGACTTGTATTTTTCCAAAAATACCAAAAAAGGTAAAAAAAAATCCCTTTTATATCAAAAAATTAGAAAAATACTAAAAAATATTTTTCCTCCCAAAAATGCATGGAAAATCCCTCAAAAATACATTATTGTAGGCAAATACCTTTTAGAGGTGACCGGTATAATTTAAATGAGTATAGGGGTAGAGCGAGACGGCCAACAACTGCAAGAGAATTGGTCAACTATAGGCATTTTTCTTTAAGGAATGTCATTGAAAGATCATTTGGGGCATTGAAGAATCGCTTTTTCATTTTGAGGCACATGCCCTCATTTGCACTTCGAAAGCAAGCACATATCGTAATTGCATGTTGTGCCATCCATAATTACATCCGTGATCAAGACAAGATGGATAGGAACTTTTCCCTATATGGAGATCCGATGTACTTGAACCTACGCAGGATGACCTTGCAAACATTCAGTTGACCGAGGAGGGAAACCAAATAAATACGCTTAGGAAAATTATTGCCAATAAAATGGCAAGGGATAATAATATGCCGGAAATTCCATGAAATTGTATTTTCAACTTTTGTAATGCATTAGTGTTATTTCGACTATTATTTTGTATTTGAGGATTTCTATATTATTATCTAATCAATTTCTATTTCTAGCACAATTTCCATTTTATTAATTTCAAATCTCTCGCAAATTGCACCTTCTTCCATGTCAACTAGTACCTACCATAAAATCACTTCGTGGTCTCAAAAGAATGCAAAAAAATGTAGTGACTTAAACCCGAATCTTGAATGAGGAGAATAAATACATTAACTATTTGCATATTAGCATTTGAAACTACCAAATCTTTTATAGTTTGCATATTAGCATTTTTTATACTAATTACTAGCTTTTATTTACATAAATTGCTAATGTTTTGAAGTTCTTAACTACTCTATCGAATTACCAATTAAATTAAAGTGATTTACCAACTTTTATCAAATTAAATTACCATCACAAGCACCAAGAAGAGTGAGGTAAAAGGATGGGGACAACATGATTCATAAAAATAGAAATTTTTTACGTTATCAAACAGATTTATTTCGAAATAGAAATTTTGAAGTCGTTATCAAACGGGTTTTTTTCAAAAAACATCTGGGGAATAGAAATTGAGAAATTGATTTGGCGAAATCGATTTCGCATTTGAAATTTTACTCACGCAAGACCTCAGTGACTCGGTTGTTTCCACTTCAAATTTCGGGGAGCCGAAGCGACCTGAGTCAAAGGAGATGCGGCGGCGGCGGCGAAACATTTTGCCGGAAAATCCAGGCTCCGACCGGAGCTTCTCAGGTGCCCTCACGTCGCTCTTCGCCTCGACAACTCTCTCTCTCTCTTTCTCTCTCTTTCTCTCACGTTGTTGCGGTGAACATGAACAATGGCAGCCGACGAGGAGGACATCGACGGCGACCTGTCGGATGACTGCGCCTCGTTGGGCGCGCGCGCCGGGAGAGAGGTAAGCGTTCGGCTCTCTGTCGGATCGTTCGTTTGTTTCGATGCATTGCGTCCGGCGCGATCTTTGATTTCGGCCGTTTCTGGTCGCTCTGTCTGGGAAAATACGGAACGAGCGTTCATGCTTCTAAGCCTGTGTGCGAGGATGCCGCCGCCGCTCGAATTCAACCCGGTTTTTTGAGATACCGAATGCGCATGGATCGTGTGTTCTGACTATGTATTTTGTGCTTTTGCATAGGACGGGCTGCAAATTCTGTCTCAGCTGGAAAAACTTAGAGGTATCCGTATTTCTGTTTCTTTTTCCTTTTCCGTAATTGTCGTTTTCACTTTGAATCGATATGTTTGTCGACGATCACTGTGTATTTTTTAAGTCGTTGTGAAGAATATCGATGTCAATATTTCCTTAATAATCGACCTATCATCTAGCAAGTGATGCTGCTACTGTTACCCTAGTGTTCATCATAACCGTTCTCTATCACTGAATTTTCAAATATCTGCAATTTGAACAGATGCAGGAGAAACTTCTGTTGTTTCAAGCTCGGTTAAACAATTTGAGGCAGGTGTTAAAGGTTTCTCTAGATAATGTTTTCAGCTTATTTTTGCTCAGTCTGATGATTTTATTGTTATGTGAAACTTGTTCAATTAGGAGCAAGCTGAGTTCCCTCTGGAGGATGAAGTTGAAGTTCCTGATTTTGGCAATGACCGTCGCTTCATCTGCTCTCCGAAGAGTGAATTCATGTGCTGCACTGCAGATGATGACGAAGTGATATCTGATGATGAGGTACATCGAGAATTAGGTCAGCCCTTTACTTGGCTATGGCGTACCTGCCCTCGGATATTGCCATGCATTATCTAAGCCTCATTTGCTTTATTGTACCTTGCGCAGGAAAGTAGCCCTCTTGCTAACCTTTCCACTCCGTCGAGTTATAGAAAGATTCAGGAAGTTGGCTTTCGTGCCTCCAAAACAAAAGCAAAGGAATTGCCAACACTCTCTGTGGTAGTCAAAGATGTTGGAGAATCAGTCCAGTCTATTCAAAGTGCTTCACGTTCATTGAGACATGCTACCCTTTCTAGAGCAAACCACTGTTCCAAAGGTTACATAACTTCGGAGGTTTTAATTGTATATGTTTTGTTCTGTTTTTATGCCTCTCTGAAATTTGCTTCTGTAGCTTTATGTATGTTGCTATCAGGCAACTACAAAATTGCTTCATTAGGGTTTAGAATTTCTATATCCAATGGAAAACAACTTATTACATCTCAGTTCTTTAAAGTTCTAACTTGGACATGGAGAGTTTTCTATGCTTATGGAACTAAAGTAGACTTGATGTCACACAATAATGGTGTAGGTTGTTATAGAGAGTTCAATTCTTGATGAAATGAATGGTATGCTATTTCAAGAGAATCATCTTGGTGATTTATTCTGAGGTCAAAATTGACAGACTACATAAGTACGCGTTATATTTTACTTGGGATTACATGCTTTTTCTGTACTCTTCTGTGACTCTGACCTTACAATTTAGTTGATTTAGATTTTATACCTAGTCTATCTCTCTATCCAAGAGTTTGTGGTGATTAAATTGAATTTCTTACTTTTGACCGAACTATTCAAATTGAATCTTGCAATATAATTTACAATTTGCCTATCTCATGATTTATATTTCTCTGTAAGTTCCTTGTTTGCCTCCCTTTAATCATCAAACTTTGTCCTTGAAAACTGAGAAATCAGCAATATAGGTATGAAATTTGACCATTTGATTTTTGTCAGTCATTAGGTAGCTAGCTTTATTTCTTGGAGAGTAAGCTTTGTTTGGATTGGTTGAATAGTTATTGATAATCTAAGCCTAACTACAGCACTTGGGTTTAATTACTTTTGAAACTGCACATTGACTCGTCTAGGGGATTGCCTGTGATGACTAGTTTCCTACTTTGTTTGACTCTTTCCTTTCCTTCTTGAATTTCTTGCTTGGTTCCATTGCATCCTATAGCATGTTATCTACTTCTCACCCACTGTCACGGCCTTGAAGTCTGCTTTATTTTTTCTCTATGAATCTGCATGGCACGATCTGTGGTTGAATATGTCAACTAACTGCAACAGCTTCCAAAGGCAAAGCCAAGGCAAAATTTTCATTTGGCTTTCACCGCAAGGATGAACACTTGTCCTGTGTTCCAAGGGATGAAATTAGGGGGTCACAAAAAGTATGTGAACAGCCTGAAATACATGAAGATGTAAAAGGAATAGAGCCGGGCTATCAAGCTGTAGATGCCCCTGATGATTTTGATCAAGAAGAAAATGAAGATTCAGAAGGCATGCCGTCCAATGCGCTAGTTCTTGGACATGGATATGCTAAGCATTCTATGGCTGACCTTCTAGATGGACTCCATGACAGCAGTAGCCTTCCAAATGAAATGGTTTGCCCTTTCCTTTTTTGAAAATTTTTTACCAGCCAGGACAAGTGATTTACTTTTTCATTTACTTTATAATGAAGTCTGGTAGAAAAAGACGGCCTGGGATGGGCTTTGCAAACAAGAGAAGTACTTCCACTACAGGACAAGGAAAGCCAGACGATGAAGGGGAGATTGAGGCAATGGATAGTAAATCACCTAGTGAAGATGAGGTATTTCTTGACTTTGACTCTTTTTTCCTTTCGTGCTTTTTCCTTGGATACACTCGAGAATGTTTGTATTTTTTCCATCCAGAACAACTTTGATGAGCTGAAGCTTCCTGTAGCATACTGTAAACGACAAACCATGGCAGATTGCATTCAGCAAGTTTTAGATTCTACCCCTTTGGACAGTGGAAGGGCTCTTATCACAGTTCCAAAGTCACTGGGGTAGCTTTTGGGGACTAAATTTTTGTTTAGACACTTATGGTGGTAGAAGCAGACGGTAGTCCTGACTGCACTTGCCTATCATTCTGCAGCTTTGGACTATTTGGAAGATTGCAACAGGTCATGCAGATTGAAAAGGAGAGCGAGCAGGAATTCTTGAAGAAGCTGCAGGCTGGTACCACTGCAACTTGTGATCTCGTTGCTTTTTTTCCCTGAAAGCAGCATCTCCTCTAAAATAGAATAAAAGATTAGGCTTAATTAAACAAAAAGATTAGTAAAATTACTGATGGATTAAGAATTTGCTAAAATCGTTTCTTCCTGTCTAAGAAAAGGTGTTTTTATTTTTGGTGGCCTAATTTTGATTATTTTGTCATTTTTCCTCAGGTATATCAGGCTTCCTTGATGTAATGATCCTGTCGAGAAAGTTGGATGCAAAGCTCACAATTTGTCTTTGCTCTCTAAAACAGAATCATGAGGTCAAATTGTGATTAAAATCCACTTTAAGGAATATTTATTATCATTTGCATAACTTGCACATCAATCTAAGAGATTTCGGAGGAATCTACATACATGCTTAACTGAAAAGCCTGGCTATTGAGCTTCTCCTTTCTAATAGTAATTATCCAGATTTTATGCCATCTGGTGGACGCCAATTTTAAATGCAAGAGCTGTTGTCAATGTGTATATTTTTGCTCAATGACTTGGAAAATCATAAATAGATTATGAGGGAAGGTTTTGTTTGTTACTCTGATTCATATTGGAAAAATATGAATTACTGAACTGTAACTGCTTATTCTCATGAAACCGTCTTGCTTTTCCCTTTTTGTGCAAGTACTGATGGTGACGCTATTTTTTTGTGTATACATTCATGTATGTAAAAATGTGGGCACAATAGGACGTGAATGTTCGTTTCCGTGTCTGCAGGGAACCCCATCCTCACATTGTAGTCAGGCAGATCTGACAGGAAGAAAGAGGACTGTTATTTTTAACCCAAGAATTTGCAACGATGTTGATCTTGAAATTGGAAACCTGATCCGCATTTATTCCCCCTGGTAGGTATAGTTGGTTTGAAGTACTGTTCTACTAACATCTGTTCACCAAAATTCACAGAAAAATATTGCTCACCGAGATTTCTTTACATCTGGAAATCTTTGTCAGTTATTGTAGTTTCAGACCAGAATTTCCCTTACGAGTTGCTAGTACAAGGATTTATGGTCATTCAGTTACCTTGTATCCTGTAAATATATCTTTATTTCTTGAATTTTGGATGGAAAAAAACACAGTCAAAATGCTGTTTTTATTTGAAGTTCTATCAAACGTGGATGTGGGCATGATCTGTGACAGTAGTAAGCGTTGCTGAAAGTTAGATACTGACCCCAAAGTGCTTTGCAGGAAGGAGGTTCAAGTGATGGGCTATGAGAAGAGCATTATTTTGTCGACGTACTTTTCTCATGTCTCAGTTTGACTTCAGGTCTGACCAAGGAGGTGACAGCATAACCTTCCCGGGTAGTTCATTTGATTAATCTGTCGACGCTTTCTGTTCATCTTTATGAAGTTGAGGCACAATCAAATGCGAATTCTCCGGTTGCGTAAGCCCTTGTATTTGTTTTTTTTTTTTTCGTTTTCTTTTTTTTTGGGTTAAGTCAAGTCTGTCACATCTGATGTGGTGGCAACTGTCAAACAATGGGTTCTACAATTTATATCTAACATAAATGAAAATAGTGTTCGTTTGAAGAGATTTCTCTGGACTGAGATTTTCTTACGAGGAGTTGACATGAACTTCTTTTTGGATTTCTTTTTTAAATAAGGCCATTATGCTCTATTCGACGCCAATTCATTTGCTAATGCTTAGGAATTGCATTATATGTGCGTTGGAAATTTATATGCTGTTTGGGTTTTGCAGTGGTGCATCAACTTTTTAAATCCGGCCTATTGCGAGGCATCTGTTAAATAAATTGTCACATCACGTGATTTTGTTGACGTAACTTACCTATTTAGGAAAATTCAAGTATAATTGACGATGATGAGAGGGAGAGAATGAACTTAGACAATTTTGATAATTCAATATGATTGTGCTAACGTATCATCATCTCGGGAAGACACACATTGTACGTTAATGTAAACAGTCAATGACTATTTAACGGTGTTATTAGTCAAGTGGGAAGATGGGAAGATTCCATCCACGATTTTAACTAGTGCTTCCTATTGACTCTCATTTAAAAAGTTGAGATACTAGATTTAACAAAAGAAAAATTTTGGGTTCTAGCGGCATGACCTCGATGAGTGGGCTTTTGCAACTTGTGTGACCGAAACATGTGCATTGATTGCTGCAGAATTGATTGGATGTGCTAATCCCGCGTTTACTTGTGCTTCCAGCAACCCCGCCTTGCAAGGCAATGGATGAGCCCTGTCGGAATGAGTCCACCACTTGAACTGCGCAGTTCTGGAATGCTCTGGTAAATTACTCCCGCGAGTTTCGTTCTCTGGTCTCTGACCCTGTCTTTTCTCCCCGCTTCCCTTTGGCTGACCTCTTGTACTTCACTTTTTACTCGATCAATGGCTTGCATCTTCCATCGAAACGACGAAGGGAAAACATATTTGACCCCTTGTGCTTCACTTATCACTTGTACATATTTATGGAAATTACCTATCTGGTTGGCGTGTCCGAAGCTTTGCATTCGATGCCGTGTCTTACTATCCTGCCCAATTCTGTCCTGTCTGTTTCACCATATAAAAAAGAAGGGCGGAATCATTATAGAATGTGAATGGGAACGGGAACGTGAAGGTGAATGTGATGTTGCGGGGGTTGACATTGGAGACAGTAAACAACGCACTAAGCTTAGAAGCTAAGATCTCAAGGTGGCATTAACTTCGGATACCTTCTCACGTCTTCGGACTAAGTGGGAACGTGTTCTTTTCGTTGGGGTAGTTGGCATCGGGCCAGGTAATTTGTACTTAAGGTAAGGAAGCAAGAAGCATGCACGGAGCATCTCATCCTCCTCTTTTGCCACGGAAAAATTAAGGACTGACTATATCATCCGACAAAGCAAGCATTTTCTATGGGCTGAGTGAGATTTGTTTTGGCTATGCCGCACTTGACTGTCGTCCATTGTTTTTCGTCATCATTCAATGTTCTAAGGTCGTTTTCCCATGTCTTTTCCTTACTAAAAATAAGGAGTTTCATTAAGATACTTCCTAAGCCAGATAAGATCCTGCTAAATTTCTTATCATAATGCATTTTTTTTCCTTACTATATTAGTCAATTCTTCGAAATTGGATGTTTCTCGATACGTTATGAGTGCTTGATATGATCTTTAACTAGTATGCTCTCTAAATGCCACATCCTCACATTATATGATTATTAGACCTCCGATGTTTAATCTCAATATGATGGAAAAAGATGGGATTGATGGGTTGGATTGAATGTGAGTGATTCAATGGTCACATAGAACATGAGTACTTAAGAAACTATTTGTCTATACTCGAATCATGTGAGTTTATATCACATTAATAATTAAATCATGTAAGTCTCATGCGAAACTTATTTATCTAGTCAACGATAGCTACAAAATAGGTCATGTAATCTTGATTCAAGCAATAGTTTTTTCGTTGGATTCGTGGGGCGATTTTCCTTTCCAACAAAGCAACAGTCCAATCCCTATCACCTTTGTTGGTTCAAAATTCATAACTATGATGATGTCGGAATTGTGTGAACAAGAACTCCTTCCAACTAAGGACAATCTTTATCGTTAATGATTGTTTCCAAGATAATTTTTTCTTAAAATTCTCTTTTGGGGGGCCATAAAGGGACTTTGTGATTATGCATGTTTGATTCCGAATCATTGCTCTTAATTCTTCTTTCAAGTGGATAAACAGAAACGCTGAAAAAGAGAGAATAGAAAAGCAAAAAAAAAAAAAAAAGCTTTTTTCCAAAACGGCTCGTCGTGGAAGTCAGAGTGATGACGTACTTGCTTGGTGCGGACGCGAACGACACGCGCGCTGCCCTCGCTTCCTTCCCCACGACGCAAGTCTCCCCCCTAGATCAACGAATCTCGAATTCAATCGAAAATCCCAAAAATTCATCCCGCCACTTTCCTGCGAAATCCTCAAATCGTCCCCGCCCCCTCCCCGATCACCGCGGACATCCCCCCGGGACAAGACCGTCAATTGGACGAGCAAATCGGGGAAAAAAAAAAAAAAAAAAATCCGACTCGTTTCTTTTGAAAATTGCGAAGCCACCCCGCAACTCTTTAAAAACCCAACCCACCACCACCGTCGTCGTCGTCGTCGCCACCGCCGCCTCCATGGCCATGCTCTCCGCCATCTCCTCCCCGCCGTGGCAGAGCCCTCGGCCGGCCCCCAATTCCGACGACTTCCTCCCCCAATCCGGCCCCTCCGATCTCTCCCAGACCGTAGATTCCCTCTCCCTGATCACCGACGACGACCTCCACCACCAAAACCCTAGCCCCGACCCCGACACCGACCGCGCCGTCTCCGCCCCGGCCGGCCCCGCCCCCTCGCCGGCCGCCCCGCCCGCCCTCCCCCGAAGCTCCTCCACGTCTCCTTCAACCAGGACCACACCTGCTTCGCCGCCGGCACTGGCCACGGCTTCCGCATCTACAACTGCGAGCCGTTCCGCGAGATCTTCCGCCGCGACTTCGGCGGGGGCGGGGCGGCGGCGTCGGGGTGGTGGAGATGCTCTTCCGCTGCAACATCCTCGCCCTCGTCGGTGGCGGGCCGGCCCCGGAGTACGCGCCCAACAGGGTCATGATCTGGGACGACCACCAGTCGCGGTGCATAGGTGACCTCAAGTTCCGGGCCGAGGTGCGGTCGGTGCGGCTGCGGCGGGACCGGATAGTGGTGGTCCTGGAGCAGACGGTGTTCGTGTACAACTTCGCGGACATGAATCTGCTGCACCAGATTGAGACGATCGCCAACCCCAAGGGGCTCTGCGTCGTGTCGCAGACGGCAGGGTCGCTCGTGCTGGTCTGCCCAGGGCTCCAGAAGGGGCAGGTGAGGATCGAGCATTACGCGTCGAAGAGGACGAAATTCGTCATGGCGCACGATTCGCGGATCGCATGCTTCGCGCTCTCTCAGGACGGCAAGTTCCTAGCTACGGCGAGCACGAAAGGGACTCTCATTAGGGTCTTTAATGCGGTTGATGGCACTCTGTTGCAGGAGGTAAGTTGTCTTGATTGAGGAATTAGTCTATTTGGAACTGGAATGTGGTTTGTGCATTTTATTTTAGCTAAATTGAGGTGTTCAATGCCCGTTGTTGAGCTCAGAAACGAGTGAATTGGAAGAACGTTTGAATTGTCAGATGACGTACTCCTTTTAATAGAAAATATTACAGCAAAACATGGGTTGAAATCTAGAAAGTGACTTTGGTGAATATAATTATTAGGCAGTTTTATGACCAAATTTTAATGGGGGTTATGCATTGACTAGTGTTTTATTTCTTAGGAGCTGGTTACTTGTATATAACAGCTGTAAACCTCCATTTCTAGTTGTCTTTGCTTAATTTGGTTGGACTACACTGTGTAACTCATGGTTCCATTTGTCTCATAGTGTTGCTAATGCCCATTTATAGTTTGTCATTGTCAATCCTGTTCCATGTGGGTGGTTTTTCCTGGACCTTTTTATTTGAGAGTTAGGTTGGAACATCTGGTTTTACGATGATTGGTTGTGAGTCCACCGTGTTAAGACACCTTGTGTATTGAGGCAAATCAGTTGTTGCTGGTAAGATGTAGTGTTACCTATGTGCTGCTCCTACCATTGACAGCCATGTACTGCAGTTGATCTTCAATTTTTTTTCCCTTACGGGCAGTTGGCTCTAGGTTGAGTCCTTGTTTTGTCTTATATCGCGTTGGTCAAATTAAAGAATGTTCAGTTGCATTTACAAAGTTTCTGTTGGCTCAATTTTTTGAGTCATTGGACTAAGCCCACATGGATTTTTAATGTGTGAAGCCTCTGGACTCCTTTTCAAAGCTTTTTGCATTATAGAAAAGAAGTGCACTTTTGATGCAATTGCACTTGTTGGCAATTTCATTTTGGCCATCACTTGTTGGCATTTCACAGATAGAAATTGGGTTGATGTTGCGACTGCTAATTTTAATTCTCTTTGAGTTAGCTTCTGGATTTTTATTCTTTGTCTATGATGGCGTAAGTTGTCTAATTCATCCTAGTATGGTTTTCATCCAGCATCAAAATTTTCATTATTCTGATAATTAATTATATCGAAATATAAACTTATATTCACATAGCATGTTCTGTTGGGCTTCTTTTTCATTTTTCTTAGTTATTTTGATTATTCTCCTGAAAGATTTGAGTGAATACCGTTGTGATTAGTTTTGTCATGATTCTGAAGCATGTTAATGATTCCAATCGACAAAAACACATGCAGGTGAGAAGAGGTGCAGATAGAGCGGTAATCCATAGCTTGGCTTTCTCATCAACTGCACAATGGCTAGCAGTTTCAAGTGACAAGGGTACTGTCCATGTTTTTGGCCTTAAAGTCAACTCAGGATCCACAGGCAATGATGCTTCTGGAAGTGCATCCGATTCTAGTTCTGTTGTTACATCGTCAAATTCATCTCGCTCATTTTTTAGAGGTAAAATGCCTCCTGTTGATGACCAACCCGCATGCTATCACTAAGTTTTAATTCTGTGGTGAATAATCAAGCAGATTGCTACTTGTTCATTTTCTGATGGCTTTGGATGTTATATAGCATTCTTGATGATATGTTTGAGCCGAACTGGTGAAACTTGTCCTGCAGAAGATGCTGACTTTATTTATTGATGATCATCATACTTGCAATCTGCTTTTCTCTTGCTTCAACATAGACTCTTGTTGAATATCTTCTATGCAGAAATGATTGAATTTTTAGGGTCATGGATGTCCTAGAAACTTTGATATTGCCAGAGAATACTTGCAATAAGTTGGCTAAACTTTGAGGCTTTTTTAGGATATGCTTTCGCTGCTGAAGTTTCTTGCTAAGGTTTATGTAACATTGAAATTCACTCTAATACATCCCATGTGTCATGATAACGAGCAAAATGATGCTCCTCATTTACAGCTTAACGGTCCAAATGAAGTTTCTCTCAGGTTCAGCTTTTGCTGGAAAGCATAAATGCATTTTAGACACTCAATTCACCTGCTGGCTTTCTACTGTAAAGCATTTGGAGTTGCTATTAAGGGGCTCTGCAAGTCTTAGCATGAGTTGCTTTCTGATCTCACCTCATCAGAAAATGCATGAGTAAAGTTCTATGGCTGCATTGGTGTGTTAATTGAATCTAGTTGTCATCTGGAGGATGCTGACCAAATAGAATGGATTCACAAGAAGTTTTGGTTCTATGAGATGCCATATCTGTTCTCATCCCATCATTTCTGTATGTTCTGAGGGTCTTCAGTGAGCAGCAATGTGTAGTTTTCAGTGCCATAGGTATACTGTATTAGGCAATTGGATTAATGTCATGTCTTTGTTCATCCGCTCATAATAACTTCGCTTCTTACTGCATTTCAATGGAGTTGGTTCTAAATGTGAATTTTCTTGTGCAGGAGTTTTGCCTAAATATTTTAGCTCAGAGTGGTCTGTGGCTCAGTATCACTTGCGTGAAGGGTCTCCATATATTGTTGCTTTTGGTCATGAGAAGAACAGAGTTGTCATTCTTGGGATGGATGGAAGGTATTACCATATTACTGTATAATTGTTGTTTCTGCAGCCTTGTGTGAAGAGATGTCATATATTTATAAATAAGTCTGTGCATTGGTTTTTGATCTCCGTGTTCTTCCCCCAGTTTGTGGCTTATCCTTTCTCTGGCACCTCTTTCTATTGAAAAGTGGCAAAGTGTTGCTAGATTCTGCTGCTAGATGACATTGAGCATGCCACTAACTACTTTCTTTCATCCATCATCATCGTCTCTCTCTCTCTCTCTCTCTCTCTCTCTCTCTCTCTCTCTCTCTCTCTACACTATGTGAAGGGCCATATATGGATTTGGTTATTAATCATCCTCGGTTGGAACTTGTTTGCAGCTTTTATCGATGTCGATTTGATCAAGTGACTGGTGGAGAGATGACCCAGTTGGAGTACCACAACTTTCTGGAATCCCAAGCCTCGTGATGGTGACTTCTTTCCGGACTTTTTCTCTGCTTTATATTATGTAAGTTTTTGAATGTGTCCCTATATAGAACTTCCTTGTACCTTATGTAGATAGCGGAGTATTGTGTAAAGTTGGCATGTGACCTCACTTTGTCCAGAGAGAAACGATGTAAAGACCCAAAAAAAAGGAAAAAAAAAAGTGCCACGCTTCCTTAATTTCTTCCCTACTCAAGCAATTCTGGCGGAGCAATAGGAGACGGTCGTGTAATCATCCACAGCATCGTCGCCCGATTCCGAAGAGTATGGTTCCAGGGCTTGTGTCCTCAAGTTGATTCTTTGAAGTGCTCGAGAACGAAACGAAGAGCAGGATTCTGCGAAATCTGCGTTCCTCGCCTTTTGAAATGCGAAAGATGGACACATGCAGGGGGAACAGGTAGGTACTGGATTTTGGATTTATGGGACTTGCTTTTGAATTATTCAAAAAGATGCCCCGCCGACATCTTCTGTCGTTCTGAGCACATGTGGTCCACAACTACAATTTGAAAAAAAATGGGATTCAGAAGTCGTCCTCTCGAGCATTTTCTTCGATTTCATATGACTATCTCATGACTTTTTAGACCAGCTTTCGATCTGGCAGTGCCTGCGATTCGAATTATGTGGACATGTCAGGTCATTCTAGTCTAGTAACGATTTCGTGTTCCAATCGAGCCTTAGACCTGCGACATCTACATGAGACTCGGGACCATCCCCTTCCCTCTATTTCAACGATTTGAAAGCAATAATTCAATTCGTCCCCCGACCTTACGTTAATGAGGTTGCGCACGGCCGTTCGCATTCGACGTGGTGGAAACGCCATCTTCGTTGCGACCCCACCTCGAATCTTTCCTTGTTGAAATCCTTTCGTTTCACTCGTGAACCCCGTCAAGATTTCCTTTGTTCTTTTGGTCCGTTAGATCTTCCTTTTTTACGTTTCTACTCCGCATTTTGAAGCGCCGTTTCATCTTCCTCCACATTTTCCTCACCCCATTTTTATTTTTCTGGCCCAAGAAAAGGTACCCTTTTAATATATAAATATATATTTATATATATTTATTCAAAAAAGAAAGAGGACAAACTATAAAATAATACACGTCCCGTTGCAAAAACAATCTGCAGTTGTATTATGTCACGTTACATATCCTCAGACGCCGGCGTCGTGTACGCATTCTGAGGCAAAGGCTATGTCGGATCTCAAGACGATTCGTGAGAGTCTCTAAAAACATCAGATCACCGCACTGAAATTTGTGGTTTGATTTGACTGATCATTTTTTACTCACTCCTCTCTAGAAAAACAAAATGAAAATAAATAATATATATTTTTAAAATTATACTGTGAACAGCCTGCGCTCCCTCCATGAATCGAGAATCTGAAAAATATCTCCTCATCCAAGAATAATTTTTTTTAGAAAAAGAAAATATTCACGAAAAGAGTGGTCCGACATTATTATTTTCCTATGAAAACGTAGTGGTCTATCAAACTTAGGAAGGACATCGGCCCACGCGATAGGTTGATGTCAGAAACTGCATTGACAAACCAAAGGCTTCATTAGCGACCTAATTAAAATTAATCCCCACACCTTTTTTTTTTGGTCGATAATGCCCACACCTTAATTATGTAAAAACTTTGCGCTTGCCGTCTTGAAAATTTTAAGACTCCAAAATTTCACGGCCAAAAATAAATAACATAAAGTTTTCTCGATATGCATAACTTGATAACCCGATTACTTATTTGAGCTCTTATCTTTTAACTATAGAGACCAACATGAGGCATTTGCCAGTTGGTCAAGTCACTCTAATGTGAGCGGCATGGAGCTCCCCTTTACAAGTCTTCAAAGACACCTTGATTGCGCCCTTTGAGGAGCACAGCAAGCACGAACACTGACGTCGGAGGCTAGGGTTAATTACTTAACAAGAAAACACAATTTGTGAAGAGATTATGACATGTATATACGTATATAATTAGGTTTATATGCCGCACGACAGGGATAATTTCTCTAGTGAGAAATCAACAGAAAACTCAGAATCGAACTAATAAAGCAATCTCTTTGAGTCGATGCACATGGCGATTTTTTTGTTTGGGGGGTGGCTAATCAACATTTAACCGCTCCATTAAAGACCAAGCCTAGATGAAACCGCAAGTCAACTAGCTGAAACCCTAGAAAAGAAGAGGAACGAATTGTTATTATTTTTAAATTATAAACTATAGTCTATTGCTGCATCGGTAGTGGCATTTGTTCTCTGGGTCTGACAACCATTAAATTTTGTTTGGGGGGTTCTTTGACCGTTCTACGAACAAAATTAAGCACATTCACCAACTGCGGAGACCTTAGATTGAGAGATTAAGGGCTGCATGAAGGCCTTTTTTATATTGGGATTATGTTCTTAATCCAAGGTAGATTAAGGATTCCGAAGTTCCATCCGAGCATTGGGATTCAGAGCGAAAGCATGTGATGGACTGAAAGTGAAACTCCGCTCTTTGCTTTAATTATTTATATACTTGTGAAATTCAAAAAGCTAAATATATACTAGATAATTGTCTAAAGAGTCATAAATTTATTGCATTTTTGCTAGTTTAATCTTAAATATTTTATTTTTTGCCAATTTAATCCTAAAGATTTTCATATTTTGCTTATTTAATTTATTCGGCCAATTTTGACTGCAAGTTGCTGATATAGGCGGCAGTCATTTTATATGATACGATCGACACTAATGTAAACATTTTTAATAATATTTTAATATTCTTGTGAAATTTTCACTTTTTTTCTCCTTTTTTTTGTCCCTTTTCTTTCTTTTCTTTGTCCTTTTCTTTCCCTTTTTCCTCTTGTGACCTCCACTAGGCCTCATCGATGGCCGATGACTACTAGTCTTAAGGGAGGGCAACATCACTAGCCTAGGCCTGAGCGTCCCTTGCTTGAGGCCAATGACCTTTGTTGGCCATTGATGAGGCCTGACAATCACCGACAAATGGAAAAAAAAAAGAAAAAAAGAGAAGAAAATGAAATATAAAAAATTAAATAAAAAACTTCAAAAGTATTAAAACATTCTATGTCAACATGCCATGTTATATAAGATAGCTTGTATCTACGTCAGTGATTTTCGGTCAAAATTAACTAAATGGACTTAACTAGCAAAATATGAAAATATTTAAAATTAATCAACAAAATTGAAAAGTTTATAACTGAATTGATAAAATGCAATAGATTTAGGGTTTTTTGGACAATTTTATCAAATATATACATACACAAGTTACTCAAACAAATGGTATAGAAAAAGACTATACTATATAATATAAGTGGTCCTCCAAAATATTTTGCATCTAAATTAATGCTTCGTAATTAGCGAACGGCGCAGAAATAAACAAAGGGGATTATTCAGAAACTGGACCTCCAAGTTTCGATTAACCCAATGGAACCGGTTGAAGCCCCAAAGCTTGCTGACAACGAGTCCAATAATTCACTATTCAATTTCGTTGTTCTCAGGAAAATTTTTAGTCCACCGTATCCCTTTTCGTGTCTTCTTTTTGACTTTGTCTCGCTATGTAGCTTTCGTGGAATTGACCAAACATTGTTATTGTCGCCGTAGAACCTCAAACATGTTGTTAAAAAGAATAAAAGAAGAAAGAGGGAAATGAAAACTTTAAGATTGCTAAAAAAGCAACGTACTTTTTGTAAACGGGGAAAATTATCAATTTATTTCTAAACTTATTATAAAAATGTCGATTTCAATCATAAAATTTTCAATTTTATCAATATAACCCTTTACCTAATTATCGTCATAAATTGCTAATACATTGATCCACAAATTGTTAAAGTCATCACTGTGTCAACGATTTTCGACAACAATTGTCGAAAACTATTACATTATTTGTGTAGAGGTTCATGCAAAACTAAAAAAATTTATGATTAATCAACTTTCACACGATAACTTAAGGACTAATTGGATAACTACCCCTATGTAAATATCTTATGCTAAGCTTCCCACTCTCTTAGGGCATGTTTAGTAACGCTTTCGTTCTGAGAATAATTTATGATAATAAATTATTCTTTTTTATTCTATTCTTGAGAACAATTTATAAGTATTTAAAACCGTTTGGTAGCTGTCCAAAATTTTAATTCTCGGAATAAAATTGCGTTTGGCATCATCCTTAAAATTTCCACTTTGAATAATTTTCTTTTAATTTTTAAATAATTTTATTACTTTTTTCTTCTTTTCTTTTTTTCTTGCTTTTCTCATCTTCTTCCTCAAGAGTGGCTAGTTGCTAACTTTGGGATGATTGGCTACCTCGCCAAAGCATTGCTGGCCCTCGTCGAGATCGTGCCTCATTGGCTGAGCCTTGGCTAGGCAACCGGCTTTACCCAAATTTGGCTAGGCTAAGCTCACCCCACCGGTAGGGCTTGACCTTGCTGGGCAACCGCGAGGTCGGCCTCACTTTAGCTGGGCAATGCTGACCTTGCGGTGGCCTGGCGAGGTCAAGCCCTATCGATGGTTAGGCGAGTTGGGCCTTGCTAGATTTGGATGAGGTCAAGCCTCGTCGGTGGCTGGGTGAGGCTCGCCGATGGTCGAGGGAGGCCAGGGTGAGGCCCACCTAGCCATCGACGAAACTCGACTGCACCAGATCTGGCAAGGCTCAGTCTCGCGGGGCGAGGCTCCAACGAGCTCGTCAGATCTCGCCTTGGCCTGGCGAGATCGCTAGACTGGTCACCGGTGATCGACAACGATGGCAACAGTGGCAATGGTTGAAGAAGAGAAGAGAGGGAAAAAGAATAAGAAGAAAGAAGAGAAAAGAGAAAAAAAAGAGTTTGCTTGATTTTGAAATTGTTCCTGGAAATAGAGAATCGATTTTTTTTTTTTTTTTACTTCTCAATCATGTTCCAAATCTACTTCCACGAATAAAAATGTAGAAATTTGTTCTCGGGAATAAAAGTTTTACCAAACGAATTTCTATTCCAAATTTACTCCCGAAAACAAAAGAATAGAAATTGTTATTATTTGACAAATTGCTAAATACACCCTTAGGAGCTCGAAAGAAGGATCCCTAGTTGGCTGTGTCTAAATAATAAGAAAAGATTTGGGACTCTTTTGTGAAGAGGCCAAAAATGGGTGCTTCAGTTTCGAATAAAAGATAAACTAGCAAAAACATCTGCGTAACCCAAACTACAAAAATGGAGGAACGGGGGTTTTAGGGAAAATGAAAGGGCAAAGTTTTACTTTCGACTCAAATTTGGGCAAGTGCCAAAAATTAGTTAAGCCCACGAGGTAGATAATCAACAACTCTAATCTCCATTAGAGGGAGACCTAGAGCCATCTGTGAAGCCGTCACTTTCATCATCATCGCATAGCGTGGTAGGTCTAAGAACGGGATGCAAGCTTCTATCTACCCATTCTTTCTCTCTCTCTCTCTCTCTCTCTCAATGAGCGATTAAATATTGTGGTGTTTATCAATCACTTCTCGTCTAGAAAATAAGCTCAAGATGAGGAAAAGACCATACTGTCTTTTTCAGTAGGCCCACCAATAAGAACGGCCAGCATGAAAATTATTTTTGAGCTTTGAAATAATCAATAATCACGTAGACATTATTATTTTAAAAAAATAATAATATAAATGATTCATGAACTTCTTAATACCGTCCCTGAACCGTTGTTAATTGTTCAATACACTCCTTTTCGTTTGCTAAAATGTCATATCGGACTTTACTCGTTCTCGTTAATCAGGTAACCCAGAAGAGCCATCTGAAGTTGAGTTTCGACGAATTATACATCATGGAAAGGGGCGGACGACGTTCGGTCCAATCGTTGTCACGGTCTGAAAGGTTTTCAGTACGAAAACAATGCTGCATATGTGCACTGTGAAAAGTCCGGCTCCTCACATGCATCGTGTCTGTATGTATGCTTAGCGTAGCGTCTGTGCGCACGCCAATCCAACCACTCCTGCAGCAGAAGACTTTCCACGTATATAAAAGGGCTCGTCTTCGCTCTTCGCTCTTCGCTCTTCTACCCTTCTTCATCCTGAAGTCACCCCTCCTCTCTCTCTCTCTCTCTCTCTCTCTCCTTCTCCCTCCAGCGAAGCAGTGAGAAATGGGGGTGAAGCTGTACGGGCATCCGATGTCGTCGTGCACCGTGAGGGTTATGGCGTGCCTGTACGAGAAAGAGGTCGAGTTCGAGCTCGTCCCGGTCAACATGTTCGCTGGCGAGCAGAAGGCGCCGGATTTCCTCGCCAAGAATGTATAGAAAAGACTAGGCGATTTCTGCTCTCCGCTGTGTTGTTGCTTTGTGTGTCCTCTTTCTGGGTTGTTTCTGTTGATCATTGCTCTTCTTGTACCTTTGATTGCAGCCTTTTGGGAAGATTCCAGTCCTCGAAGATGGTGATCTTACCATTTTCGGTCAGTTTTTCATGCTCTTGTTCATTATATTTGGCTAGGTTGTGGTCTCACACCCTCTCTCATTTCTCTTGTTTTCTGGAAAACGAAATGATGGTGTCAGAATCGAGAGCAATCACAGAGTACATATCCAAGAAGTACCACGCCCCCGCCACCGACGACCTTCTCCGCTCCGACAGCCCCGAGGAGTCCATCGCCGTCCGCGTGTGGGTCGAGGTCGAGTCCCACCACTTCCAGCCGGCGATGTCGCCCATCATCTTCCAGCACTTCGTGGCCCCGCTCCAGGGCAAGGCGCCGGACCAGGCCATCATCGACGACCACCTCGCGAAGCTCGCCGGGGTCCTCGACGTGTACGAGGCGAGGCTGGGCAAGACCAAGTACCTCGCCGGCGACTTCTTCTCCCTCGCCGACCTCCACCACTTCCCCTACATGTTCTACTTAATGAAGACGCCGTGGGCGGCGGCGGTCACCGACCGCCCCCGCGTGAAGGCGTGGTGGGAGGGGATGTGCGGGCGGGAGGCGTTCAAGAAGGTGGCCGAGGGCATGAAGTTTGAGAAGTGAGTGAAGTGGAGTAGACGAAAGAAAAATAAATGTCGTGCAGGTGTTTTGCCTTTTTTGATTCAGTGCTAGTGTATTGCCCGTTCTGTGTGATTGGTTTATAGGCTAATCGGAAGGTGTGTGTGTCTGAACTTTTTTGCCAACTCCATTTTCTAGCAAAGTCTGTTTCCGACGACCGCGATCGAGCTCCCCAACGTCGGTCACCAGAACTGATGACCTAGAGCAACCCTACAGGTCCCTTTCGGCAACAAGAACATGAAAATTTGGTCGCTAGACGTATCGTCTGTTGCGTAGTAGCTCATGCAACCAAAAAATCTGGTCATTAAAGAAACGGAATTTCGAAATTCGATCGCTACAAAGTGGCCAGAAGATGTAGTTCCTACATATCGAGACCCCTCGCGATCCGGGGACCGTTTTTTTGTTTCTGTAATGATTCGTGCAAACTCCGACTACCTCTCCTCGCATAGAGGCCACGCACACAACATGCACTTGTCACATAAAGAGATCGAGAGCTGCGGCGGTTGACGGTGCGTGGAAAGAGGGTCAGTCGCAGCGGCAGCGGCAGCACTTTGCTGCGGTGGCGGTTGGTTGCTTATCGGAAAGAAAACGACGGGGAAAAAGCAAAAGAGAGGAAAGGGAAAAGAAGAAGAGTACACATAGCGGCCATCGAAATGTCACTCTCTATTAGACCCAAAACAAAAATGTCACTTGTCAAAAAAGTAAACAGCCCATGCCGACTAACCCCCGGAAGTCTTAAAAAATGGACACAAACCTTCGTGTAATCGTAATCACAAAGTAAAATCTGTCGTCTCGTCCGCCCCAATCATCATCCCTCTCTCTCTCTCTCTCTCTCTCTCTCTTTCTATCTTTTCGTCTCTGTGGGGAGAGGTGCCATCATCACTGCCATGGCCGCATTATCGGCTGCAAAGCTCTCTACTTGCGAGACAGGGAAAGCAACAGTTCCCTTCACCGTACTATTGAAATATAGGTAAAAAAAGAGGGAAGAGCAGGAGAAAAAGAGGAAAAATCTGTACGTGCAGAAGCAAATTTTGCGCTGCACGTGTTACTGCTTGCCAGTCAAATATGCAGTACAGAAAATTGAAAATCTTCTGTTCATTTTTTTCACTTGAAGATCAATTTTCACACGTTGGGAGATCTAAGCAACGAAAATGACATGAATGGTACTCATTATCCAATATGGCTTTTCTACTTTTAATTTATTTAAAATAATTTTTAAATTATTAATAAATATATATTGTAGTCATTTCATTTATTTAAACAATAAATCAAACGTTATTTTGATGACACGAATTATTATATGGTAAGTTGGATTTTTGAAAAATCATGACTCCACATGTCCACTTTTCATAAAATGAAAAAAGAAAAATCAAGAGGCTAAAATATTCATCGTTACTTGATAACATGGATATCTTGGACTCAATTTAATATTTTACATGAATAATCCGTGTGTAACTTCTTCTTTTTTATATCGTTAAAACTTAATACATGGGAAGAAGCCACATCAATAGATTTTATTAAATTTGAATTAATGGAAAGATAATATTAAATATTTTCATATAGATTAAGAATTATATTGAATGTTTATCAATATTTCAAAAATCATATTGAACAAATAAAAATTTAGAGACAACGTTGCAAATTAAGCTATAATTCATAGAGCACTTGTGTTATTTTCTCACTTTTCTTTTTTTTTTACTGATGTTATTTTCTCACTTGATATGCAAAGTTTTATACAATGGTTTATCGAAAATGAAAAAGATAATTTTTTAATCCTTTTCTGCAAAATCACGTGACAGCCCAATTTTTTTTATTTTATTGGCCGACAGAGACATATGGATGGAAGGATAAATGACGTGGGTTCCCTTTACAACCTGTTTGTTTCCCACGTTTAGAAAGTGATTATTGACTTTCGGATGAATATAAGAAAAAGGTTGTGTTAAACTGCAATTATTCTCGCCATAGCCGCATCGAATCTGGCGTCCTGTGGCGGTGGCCGCGCTAGATCCGAGCTCGCGGCCATGGCCCATGATGGCAGTGGAGAGGAGAGTCGATCATGGTGAAGGCCGTGGCAGGGCGGGCGGGCAGGCGGCTGACGGTGACGTCGGATGGTGGTGTGCGGTGGAGGAGACATTTGGTCTTTGAAAATTAGAATTTCGTGTAGAGGTATCAAATCATATTTATGTTTTTAGTGATAAGTAAAAAATGAGGCATATTTTTCGTATTTTCAATAAAAGAACCCATCAGGAAATAAACTAATACATTATAACTTATGAATTTTTTTCCCTGGTCCTTTTCTTAAATTAATTATAAGTCACGTGCACTTTAGATTCAATTATGTTAATTTTGTCTTCCTTATTGAACAGATTGGCTTTAAAGGATTTTATATTTTTTTACAACAAGTGGGTTTCAAAAGAATGACATAAACCTGAATGGAATGTCAAATGGCATGCTTCGACTAAGTTATATTATTTATTTTCCTATTTTATAAATTGATATTAAGTAAAAATAAAACTCATAAAATAATCTAACATTTGAATTATTCAGACGTAATTTTAATTTTAGATAGATAAATTGCTTGCTTATTCACCAGCTAAAATAAGTACACTTCACAATATGAATATTATTCATCTAAAGTCCACATAATTTGAAATTGATTTGAAGAAAGGACGAGGAAAAAATTCATAAATTATAATGTATTATTTAATTTTCGGATGGGGGAAATTTTAATTAAGGACCTGAAATGGAATTGTTTTCTCAAAAAAAATACCTAAAGTAGATATTGTCTCAAATAAGGATTTGAAGTAATCAACTTAGTTTCAAATAAAGGCCCCAATTTAAAAACCACCCAAATCTTATTTGCAACTAGGAGTATTTTCGTCTAAAAAAATTTTCTCCTTCTTTTTTCATTTTTTATTTTTTTTTCTCCTTCTCATTCTTTTCTTTGTTATCCTTGTGCCTCCACCTTTTTTCGCTCTTCAAATCACGTTCTCCAAAGTCCATCCCTATCTTCCCTGCCAAAATAGCCATCAATGCTCTCAAGCTCATCCGTCATTGCCCTCAACAGCAATTCTAGTACCTTTGTCAAAATAAGGAGGTCAATCCAAGCCCTAGATCGAGCATGAGTGGACCAAGATGTAACGCTCAGCTCGAATCGATCCTCACATCTTGTGGTCATGGTCAAGCATGAAGCACAGTGAGGTGTAAGCCATTAGCTTGTTGTCCTCGTTGTCGTCGATGCTCGAATTCAAATTGGTCCTCACGTAGGCTATGATTGATCTTACTAAGGAGAAGTTGAATTGAGGTGCCTAAGCAAAATTTATTAGAGATTTTTGAGGAATCTCTATGATACTCATGTGCACTGATTCGTTCAATGAAATGCGTGGTTTTGGGGATTTCTAAGTGCTGCACTTTTTCGTCTTGTTATTCTCTCTCAAATCTGTGCAAATAATATTTCAAAGTTAGAGAGACAAATTTGTTTGTACATGTGTAGACCAGAGTCATCCGTTTTTTAGATTGAGTGGACTGATTCCAATCACAAGTGGAGGTGAATATCTTCAATCACAGGTCATAATGATTCTGCAGCCATTGTAGATAACCAACATGCACGACACAATTAGACCCTCTCAAGATGCCACATGTTTTATCTCCATGCAAGCTGCGTCTATGAATGTTATGAATAATCCAACCTAGACCTAATAAAACATTCCCAAGAAGCTACAAGTGGAACTTATCATGGCATAGCCAATTTCATTAGCGGAGGAGCATGAAACTTTTACTTTAATTGCCATAATAAGTTTTTATAAGCAAATTGAATAATAACAAAACCCACATATGGATATTTCTCAATTCTCAAGTTCAATATTGTCATTGGAGAAGGTAAGTGGTGGCGAATAACTTAAAAATTGGCTTATGCCGAAATCGATGAATTCTTGGGTGAGGATGCAAAATTGCATAATGTAGAGCATGCACTTTGAAGTTTGTTGATGGGGAGGTTGGAGGACTAAAGCATGCAATTTGCAGTTTTATAAAACTACATAACTTCTCAAATATCTTTCCGTTTTCTTCTTTTCCTAAATTATTCAAATTGTTTTGCACCTGTGCAAGCTCGTGCGTGAGGAGTCTGATGTATTTGTTAACAAGGAGGTGAGCAAGAAGAAAAAAAGAAAGAAAAGAAAAATAAAAAGGAAAAAGAAAAAAAAAGTCTTTAGTCGAAAATACTCTAAGCTGCAAATATGATTTGATTAACTTTTAAGCTGAAACCCTTATTTGAGACTAAATTGGTCACTTTAGGCCTTTATTTGATACAATATTCACTTTAAGCCATTTTTTGATAAAACGGTTCCACTTCAGGTCCTTAATTGAAATTTTCCCTTATCGAAGGAGATCTTATGGTAAGAATACAAATAATAGGCTTATATCCTAAAAACCTCAAACTTTTGCTTTTGGTCAAATTCTACCTTTTGTTTCATAAAAAAGCTCCAAATTTAAGTTTAGTCCTAATTCCATCATAAACTTTTTTTGTCACATAAAAAACCCTCAACTTTAAGTTGAGTCCCGAATATACCATAAATTTTTTTAATCTCATAAAAAATCCTAAGTTTAGGTCTAGTACCAATTTTACCCTACATTTTTTTTCACCTTATAAAAAAAACTCTAGATTCAATTTTACTCAACTATTTTTTTTCTCTCATAAAAGATCACAAACTTTATTGAGTCTCAAATATGCCTCTATTAACCCTTTGTCAAAATCGTCCTTCGTGATTTTGCGCTAAGTCTTCTGTCTTTGGGAATGTCCCATCTCTCATGATCAAAGAGCTCGCACTTGGGACATTCAAACAGCTCGTAGTTAGGAGTTTTCCATCTCACAGTTGTCAACAAGAATTTTTGGATGAATGGTTAATGGGGTGAATTTGTGACTCAAGTAAAATTTTGTGGTTTTTTATGAGTTTGTAAAAATTTTCGGGTAAAATTGGGACAAGATCTAAAGTCGTGGGTTATTTATGGACGAAAAATATTATGATATAATTGGGATAAAAGCTAAAGTTGAAGGTTTTTTAGGATATTAGGCCCAAATTTGCCTCACTTTTTACTTATTACTAAAATCATGAATATGATTAGATACCTTTACACAAAAATCCTTCTTTGAAAAGACCATATGCCTCTTTTTGTGAATGCAACCACCGAACTGTTTCACAAACACTAGCCTCCGTCATCTAGAGGCCTTTGTCTCCCCTCAACCACACACAATTAGGTATGCATGTCAATGCATTTAATGGTTATTCACTTTCAAAAAAAAAAAATAATATCAATGAGAGATAAAATTTGAAAGTAAATCTTTCAAAAAGATAATTACATACAACGTTAATTTTATGAAAAGCCCAAAGTTAATATTTTCGTGACAAAATTTATCAAAAACTAATTTTTTGACTACTAAAAATACCAAATTGATATACCTATGATAAATTTATCCTCTGCTCTTACCGTTAAATTGTACTATCAAATTACTGAGCTAGATAACAAATGACGGTTGATGGTCATCTACTAATTTGAGGTTTTTACCTTTTGTTCGTTATAAATGTACCGGTTTTTAGTTTTTGACGGTCAAAAAATTAATTTGGAATAAATTTTTCATATACGTATTGATTTGAGATTTTTTATGATGAAAAATTAGTTTTGGATAAGTTTGTCACACACATATATATAACCGTATTTTTCTCTTTTTACCTTTTCTCAAATTTAAAATCAACAATGGAAAAAAAATCGAAAGAGATAATCGTTAGAGAACGCAATTTGAGATCGTTTTATTTTTGTCCATTTTTCTGTGAAATTTAAACTCATTAAAAAAAACAAAAGTTTAGGAACAATAAATCAATAAATCCACACTTATTGCTTGACTACGAGCCGCGTAGCGCAGCTACATAAAGCGTAACAACCAGGCAGGGAAGGCGAAATGCCCATTGCGGCTCGACACCGTACCAGCGGAGCCCGGTACGGCCCGGCCCATTTCCCAAAATCCGAGCTCCTCCGTCTCTCGTCTCCCACGATCTTCCACCAAACGACCAGAGCAGAGCGAGGGACGAAACCCCCCACCCCAGCGGCGCCGGCGAGCCCCAAGACCTGGTTCGTCGCCCCGCCGCGACGCCACCGGCGGCGAAGTCTCTTCGGCCGCCACCGGTTCTGTATCTAACCACCGTCGCCGTCGCCGTCGCCGTGTTTGAAGGCGTTCTCAAGGTGTGCAGAATCGATCTTTGGAGCTAATTTCAGGAGATTTGTTGTCTTTTCGCTGCTGTTCCTTTGAATAGCGATTTGCCTGTGATCGATTGGCCGACGTTGAAACTCTTGCAGGAGGGGGAAGTTTCTGTTGAAGCATTGTCTTGAGGATGGTGAATTGCGGATTTAAAAAGGAAGCTTGAATTACTGGATCTGTACTGTTGACTAATGAATCTTATTAATTGGAATTAAACAAGTTAGGCTACTAATCTTGAGATTTTTTTTTAATGATTTTTGGGCACAATATTGAGAAAAATGGGAATCCTTTTCTGAATGATGTTTGCCTTCTCCGCAGAGAATGAATTAACTTGTCTATATTTTTCTACGAGAAATTTAGGTGAAGGAATAAATTTTAGTGTCATTTTGCAGCTCAATTTTCTTGGGCTAATTCCATAAAAAAACACGAACTTTAGGTGTTATTCTAAATTTAATCCGAATTTTATTTTATCTAAAAAAAAAAAGCATGAACTTTAGATGTTGTTTTAAATCTGGCACGAACTTTATTTTGTGTTAAAAAAAATTGAGTCTGAACTTTATTTAAGACAAAATAAAGTAAGTCTATTACAATTAGGCTTCATATCTCTATTTAACTACAAGATGCACATGTGTTTAATATCTCGCTTTAAAACAATGTAATTTTCTGCTTCCAACCCAGCTTTTGATATTGCAAATAGCTTGTCAATTGTTAATTGATTTAATGACCCTAGCTATGTGTCTTGTCCCCTGGAATTGAAGCTGTGGAATTATTTTTCTCATGAGAATCATATATAAAGTTTACCTTATTGGATAATAGACTTAAATTTGACACTTCATGTAAACACTCGAATGCAGCATTGTTTCGCTGTGCTGGATATTATTGCTAACGTGAAAATGCCACGTTGGATGATTGTCGAATGAGGGTTAACGGAGGGTTCGATTTGGGACATAAGTGAAAATTTGTTTTTTTTTAAGATAAAATAAAGTTCGGGTCAGATTTAAAATAATACTTAAAGTTCGTATCTTTTTATGGAATTGGCCTCAATTTTCTCATGGATCAACTTTAATAGATGAAACTTGGCAATCCATACTTTATATAGCGAGACCACATCGTTATAATTCTGATGGTGATCAGCACTCTTTGCTCAATGGACCTAGGCTAGGGCGCAGAGAGGCCAGGCTGGAGACCAAAAACATCGGATATGCATGTTTATTTAGAAAAGAAAATATTTTCCTTTCTTTTCATTTTCAGGTTTCAGCCGCTCGTGCAATAAAACACCCAATCAACGCGGATCTCAACCGAAACTACAAAACTGCAGTTCAGTAGCGCTTCGAGTCCGGAAGAACCCGAAAAAAATTAAAATAAAAAAAATAAAATAAAGAAAAAGCTCCAAACAGCGAGCGGGGAAAAAGGGGTCGCGATATGTGAAGAAGGGGGGGGGCAAAAATCTGAGGGTGAGTGTAAAATAGAAATAAAATAGGATTAATAAAAAAAAAATTTCATGTCCTTGTCAATCGAGTCTTTTCTCTCGACCAAAAAAAAAAAAAAAAAAAAAAAAGGGTCTTTTCTCTCTCTTCCTCTCCTCTCCCTCCCTCCTTTCTCTCTCTTCTCCGTTGCGAACGCGCCCCCGAGTCACCGACTCAGTGCCGCAACTCGGTAGCTCCCGGCCGGTTCCCTTCGTCTCCGGTGGCAGCGCTGAGTCGAGCTCGCTCGCCCGCCCGTCCGCCCGCGGCGACGCCGGGTTCCTCCTATGGTGAGTCGCGGCGTCCTCCGGCTCTCGCTGTCGAACTCCAGTCCGTCGCTTTCTCAGTCCGATTGAACTGGGGAGTGACGATTTGGTGTTCCGCGTGGGGGTCTCGCTTTTCGCTTGTCTGGATTGACTCGGGTTTGCGTTTCGTGATTTGATCTCGCAATGTGCGTGATGGGGCTCCTGCATGTTTTGCTTGTCTGTTGAATGGGGGGGGGAGGATATGTCTTTCTTTAGGGCGTTGGTGATTTGCGGTGCGGTGCTGTTAAATTTGGTGTGGGTTTTTAGCGATTGCTTGAATTGATGATCGGGGGCCAAATTGATTGAGTTTGATGCATGGGAGAAATTTCTATGTTCGGGAGAGAAGAAGGATGATCTTAGTGGCTAAGTTTCTATCTTAAATTTGTGAACTTTGAGGGAAAATGTCCGTACTCTTCCTTCTTTGGTTATCTACCTAGAAAATGACTTCCTATAAAACTTTCTCCTGAAATGTCACATTTCTTGCTAAACATACGGAGCCTTACAATGTGGAAATTTACTGATTTCTTCTTGATTAGCGACAGCTTTTTGTTTTCTCGGTTAGCTTTAACATGGAAGCGTGGTATAAATATTCTACTCTTTTTAAATAACTTCAATGACCTAATTCAGATCATGTCCAAAGAGCAAAAGGTTTACTAACATTGCTTGGATTTCGGGTCTTTTAAGTAATCTGTAGATATACTGTAGAAATTGAAGATATCGCTAGAATCTCCTGCAGAAATTTAGAGAGTAATAAGAAATGATGCTGCTCAAACATGAGTTTGAAGCTGTAATTGAAGCAGCTGAAGTTAGCACTGGTAACATCCTTTTTTTTCTCACCCCATTATAGCATAGAGTGGTCGGGGTGAAATTAGATATGTCTGTGTTCTCACTACGACATCACGGCAGCCCCTATTTGTGCTATTATCCTGTATTTAAGTCTGTATGTCTACCTTATATTGGTCTGCTGATTGTCATGAAACATATGGAAAATCAAAGCTTTTTGGTTTAGATAAATGTGCAAAATATATGATACATTTCTCTTTAATAACAGATCTTGGCGATTCTTATCAAAAGTCATATTCAATGTTTATCTTTGCCGACCTAATTGACTTGTTTGTTATGAGATTAATTGTATGTAGAGTTTGTAGCATTTAAGGTTTACATGTAGACGTTGATTGGTAATGAAGTGAGCATGACAAATATACCATTTTTTCTGGTTTATAGTTGACAGATTGCACCCCCACTCTTCAGAGTGTTTGATCTGATAACTAGAAGTAAAACAAGAAGAATGAGGATAGTCGGTCTGACTGGTGGAATTGCATCAGGGAAGAGTACAGTCTCCAACCATTTCAAGGCCCGTGGTGTTCCTGTTGTTGATGCCGACGTTGTTGCTCGTGTATGTTATCCTTGATATTGCTTAAGTTATGATTATTGGTTTCTTTGCCTAGTTTTGATTCACTTTATATTCCTCGATAATGTTCCTTTATTCTGGTCTGTTATGATGATCTTTGAAAAGAATTAGAGTTTTCCTGAAGTTGATGACTGTAAATCAATCACGATATGTACATCAAATTCTGTCTAGAGGGTTTATTTTATATTCGTTGACTGTGTTTCCTATTGATTTCTTTCCTTTTTCAATAGAAATATGAAAAATGGGGGGACATTCTTGAAGTTGGAATCCCCTACAAGGAGAAATGTTGTGCAAATTTTGAGAGTGCTGTTAGATCTCACTTTCTCATTTGACTGGGTAAATGATGCTTTTGTTATTGGCTAAACAGTTTCCATGTTAAGGATCTTTGCATTTTGTTTTTCAGTGTCCCTCCAACTTTAAGCTTCCGTGAATAATTATATACTCATGATTTCCCTTTATGAGATGATAAGTATGGTTCCCTTAAACTGTGTCATGTAAAACAGGCAGATATTTTTACTCTAGAGTGCACATAAAATACTGCAGGGAGTCATTCTTGTTCTAACAAGTTTTAACAATTTTGTGGATCCATCTAGTGAAGATGACATCTTGCCACTTGACAGGACTTGAAGGCTATATTTTCCTTCTTGGAATTCTTAAATTCTTTGTTGTGCTTGCAGGATGTATTAAAGAAAGGGACTGGTGGATGGAAGAAAGTTGTTGCTGCATTTGGGGAGGAGATTCTACAAGCTGATGGAGAAGTTGATAGGCCAAAGTTGGGCCGAATTGTTTTTTCTGATCCGGCAAAGCGTCAATTATTGAATAGGTAATAGTAAATCCGAAAAACTTGCAGTACTAGTTCTAGTTTCAAAATGGGGATTAAAGCATGCTGGACACAACATCAAATTTACCTTGCATAAGTGCAGATGCATAAGATTCTGCTTGACTTGGAAAATTTTCTCGCTCTGATGAAACGGGAGACAAATTCTAATTTTTGAGATTTTTTTTAACCTGTCATGCATGTAGTTGCTGTGTGATTTGTGATATCAGTCTGAAATTTTTGCATCTTCATTCCCTTGGTCATAACTGAGTTATTCATTCTGAAGCCAGTATCCATTTGCTTTTAATGATGCACCTTGGATTTTTTCATGTTTGTTTGAATGATGCCTTAAAAGTTGCATTGAACTTCAAGATAAAAAACCTTTTAGTCTTCTAATTTCCTGAAGCTTTCTGTGTTTACTTATGTTTAGGCTGCTGGCTCCTTACATATCATCAGGCATCTTCCAAGAAATTTTGAAACTTTGGTTGAAAGGACATAAGGTTATTGTTCTTGACATCCCTTTATTGTTTGAGGCAAAGATGGATAAGTGGACAAAGCCTATTGTTGTTGTCTGGGTCGACCCAGAAACTCAGCTTCAACGGCTTATGGCAAGAGACAGAACAGATGAGGAAGATGCTAGGAACAGGATAAATGCTCAGATGTCGTTGGATATGAAAAGGTCTAAGGCAGACATAGTAATTGACAACACTGGATCATTAGAGGACTTAAACGAGCAGCTCCAGAAGGTACTGTTCCAAGTCACGAGGCCCTTGACATGGACAGAATTTGCACTTTCTAGACAAGGAGCTTTGTTGGCTCTTTTCTCAATCACCATTGGTGTTCTGGCATTCAGAAAAGCATCCTTGTAAAGGTGATTGTCATTCAAGCGACAATAGAATGTCCAATTTGTCAATCGCTATTTAATATTGGAAATTTGTAGCAAATGTTTTTGGTGCTAAAGCAAATAACTCAATAATAAAATGACGCATTCACAATTAAATTTTTTCAAGAGTTTCCATCAGATTTGCCTCTTGTTATGTTTGATGGTATCTCATCTTCATTATGAACAGGATTCGCATGTTATCTGTGAGTACATCAGCATACACACATTGATATGCATATATATATTGGACTTGTATGTGATAGTTCTTGTGACTTGCTTATTATTGTCAAGTGAGTTTCTCTGTCAGGAAATTATCACCGTTAGCACCTTTTTTAGTACTCCTTGAGCTAATCCCTCATTGTTTTCAATCTCCCCTTCGAACTTCACTATCTGCCATCACTGCGATTGTGGATGGGTGAGAGAGGTGACTCCTTGCCGATGCGAAAGCTATGATTCCAGCTTCTTTTGGATATTGAAAAGAAATATTAATAGATATTTCAAACCATTCTTTTTGATTATGAAAAAAAAAAACACTCTTGCCTCTGATCAATCTACTCAAGTTTACATCTCCAAATTGTTCACAAGTTTCACTTGTTGCCAGATCCTGTTGTTGAAGTCCTAGATTTGTGTCGACCCCTTGAGTGAGCATACCATTGCTTGATTTGTGTTCTGTTGGAGGTACTGATTAAGTCACCATGAATGTTGCTATTCCAAACTCTCTCAGATTGATGGCTATATCTACTAGGCGTTTCATGAAACCAGAATTTTGGCTAAGAACTTGATCAGCTCCTGGAAATAAACTAATTGACGGCTTTAAAAGTAATATAGTCTATTTGAAGTAGTAGGTGTTTTGGGGTATATGTACATTGGGGATTGCTTCCTTGAGTCTTTGTTGATTGTCAAAGAGATGTATATGCGTTCATTGTTTATTTGTAGGTTTTTCTTGACTGAGGAAGTATTTAGGAATGGTTCATCACCACAATTAGAATCAAGTCCCCATCAGTGAGTATGTGGAATGCACTGAAATCCCTATATCTTTTCTTTTAGTCAAGATGATTGATGTCCATCTCTATTAAGTGAAAAAGTAAAATCAACCCATTATTTTAGTATTGAAAGTTTGCTTAAGATAAGTTCAACTGCAACATCTTCTTTTTATACTAATTACCATATTATGTTACTCTGTTGGTGCCACTAAAAGTGAATAGTTTAATTATTCTGGACCAGTGACAATCGTTGTCTTTTTCCTTTCTCAAATGCGTTCGTTGTCTTCTTTGTCTGTGTTCATGCTTTTAGTTTTCTTTCCAGGATAGCTTGTCCTGGCAACCACAACCAGACTTTTGTTCTTTCTTACAGGAAAGCATTCTTGTTTATTGTAATAATGCATAGTAAAAGTTGGTCTTATAAAGTATGATAGATTAACATAACTTTGTATGATTTTGCATATTGATTTTACTCCCGACTACTTAAGTCAAAATGGTTATTTTCCAATATGTTTGGTGTGGAACTTAATTTTGATATACACTTTTTCACTCGATACCATCATTACTTGCCTAAATGATAAATAGTTCGTGAAATGTGATGAACTAATCACCTTTGTTGGAATTAATTTACTTACTTACTTGCGCATTGGATATTTCTTGGACTCTCTTCTCGTGCAGAACAACGATTACACGAGTTATAGAAATAGAGAGAATGAAAGTGAGGGAGATGAAACGTCATTCTCTCCATATAAGTGACATTCTGATGGTGCAACATTCTGATGTTGCAAGATCCAATCAGAAGCATGATCCAATCAAGATTAGAAACATATGTGGTCACATGGTCGTCACAGGTTGATTCAGTCCGTGACCAAGTACCTTAATGCAGAAGAAAAAATCACGAGTGGCTTCAGATTTTGCTGTCAAGTCGATCTCCTTTTTATCTTTGAAAGTGGGAGCATAAAGATCATTATTACCCATCTTCATTTCCTCTTTTCATTTCGTGCTGCGTACTGATTATTTTGGCTTCATGTGATGATTGTACTTAAGATTTCTGGTGCCCAATCCCGTCAAGAAAGTGAAGCCAAAGCAAATGGGGCACTCACATAAAGTCATCGTTGCTTTTTCAATGAAGGAAAAAATACAGAAGAGAAGAGACCTGCAACGGCACCCACCAGGCTATTTCGATGGAAACGTGTGGGATCGATCCCGGCTGACATATATATCTAAAGTTGTAAAGCAAAGATCTTTTTGCTATGTTATAACTATGTCGACCCAGTCTTTGACCAATCATTTTGTGCTCAGAACCTTCTCGTCCTTGGGACCATCCTTGTTAATTTGACAGGTATTGATCAAGAATCATAAGAACTCCTGCACGTTCTACGACACAAGATAAGGAATAAATACTCTGGACTATTCAAGAATTATGCGAGAATATTCTATTAAATGAGAATATTCTATTAAATGAACATTAAGTAAAGTATGATATGCATATCTTCTCTTTCTACTATAGAAGAGAAGTCATAAGACTTGAGTCCACTTGTCAATCTTCTAGGCCATCGTTCAAAAGTTCTTATATAAATTCAATCTACATATGTTGACATCGTTGTAGTCATTTGATCATGGGGATTTTACTATGATGCCCACACATTCAATTGTTATGATCACATTAGTGTACATCAATAGAGCCGATCTAATGTTATGTGTTTAATCAAACTGCCATTAGCTTGACTTCAATATAAAAGCATTATTAACCAATTTCATCGTTGTATCACATAGGTCAAGAGACCCCTAGAGAAGATACGAATAAAAAAAACTCTCTTCCCATTCATAGTGTCGTCATCTCCACTCCTTTTTATTAGAAAAAGAAACATTCAAAACTTGCCCAAGAAGAAAATCACTACAAAGTAGGTCAAGGTCAAGGAATATAAATTTGATTAGAAAGTTCAATCCAAAAACTTATAAATAGAGAGAGAGAGAGAGAGAGAGAGAGAGAATGGACACGTGTATATGTCAAATAATTTTGCAAATTCTACTAATAACCTATGGAATGGTTTAAGTCTTGATAGAATCTCTTTTGGTCTTACACATCACATTCACGATTATATATCACATGATTTCTTATGTAAGTCAACATAAGTAAATACTCGACGACGATCTATGATCAACTATGAGAGACTTTGCATCGAATGGATTGAATCCGTACCATTCAGTCAGACAGGTTCATACAAAATCTTTTTCTTTACCTACAACATAAATACTGAATAAATAAATATATTTATATGTATGTGTGTATATATAGTGAAGTTGCGCTGGTGGTATACGCCACGATATACACCTTTTCCTTCGACCTCTTTTCAGATACTTTAGAAATGTTTCTCAAGCAGTCTCTCTCTCACTTTCTTTTTAATTACCTCCTCACCATCTCCTTCTTAAACTCGTAGAACTCACCCCCCCCCCCCCCTTTTTCTCTCTCTCTCTCTCTCTCTCTCCCTCCACACGTGCAAGTCCACGACACAAGCACAGAAAATGGCAACAAAAGGAGGAGGAGATGGCACGCCAGGAGGCTTAAAATACCAGGTACTGAATTTCTCCTATCTACTTCAATACAATTTGTTAAATTCACTTCTTTAAGTGTATTTCCGACAGACTTCTTAGTTTGAATCTCTGTATGTCTATCGATTCGATACAGACATGGACGTTGAAGGTCCCAATCCACTGCGAAGGCTGCAGCAGAAAAGTCAAGAGAGTTCTTCAGAGCATCGAAGGTACAGCGTGTTGCTTACTGTTTCTGGTTTGTGCTTCTATTTATTTCACCAACACTTGCACGGAAAGGTCACAGCAAGTACTTCATTTTCGCCTGATCATGCATATTATCAAGCTCCTCATGATATTGATGAGTACATATAGTGATTTATCTTCCTCTTATATCGCTAATCCAGTAAGTCGTGCGACTAAGCACCTAGCGATGTGCACAATTTATTCCTAAGACGTCCTGCGTATCAAATTATCGATTGCAAATCCTGAACTTCTTCATTCGTAAATTTGTTCATCAATCCCAAATCACTACAGTTCTTCCATCTGATTTTCAGATTTCTAGCAACTTCCTCACTTTTGCTTATGAGTAGACTACCTAAAGAAAATGTTTTGGCACAACTTTAGTTTGAGATCTTCCGTGAATGGGTAATCACTGAACGTGTGAATTTCTTTTCCCTCAGGTGTATTTATGATAAACATTGATTCGCAACAGCACAAGGTCGAGGTGACTGGTGATGTCGATTCCGAGACGCTGATCAAGAAGCTGACCAAATCGGGGAAACAGGCTGAGCTGTGGCCCGAGCAGAAGGAGAAAAAATCCGGAAAGTCCAAGAACAAGGATAACAAGCAAGAAAATCCTAAAGATTCCGAAGACGCTGGTGAAGAGGCTTCCAAAGATGTAAACGGAGGTGAAAGCGATGAGGAGGAGGAGGACGACGGAGAGAACCATGAACCGGAAAACAAAGAGACGGGTGGGGCGACCAAGGAGCCCGGCGCTGCCGGAACCGGCGGCAAAAAGAAGAAAAAGAAGAAGAAGAATAAAAAGAAGAACGATGGCGGCACCGACGATGGGGCGGCCACAGGCAACACTCCAGGGACGAGCTCAGGATTCACTCCGCCGATGACGGGATCGATGAGCATGAACCCGTATCCGATTCACTATCCGCCCCAAGCGTTCGGGATGAGCTACAATGCGGCGTACCCTAGCCCTAGCGCCTCGTACTACGGTGCCTCTCCAATGCATGCGTATTCATACTCTCATCCGGGGTCGGCGTACAGTTTCCCTCCGCCGTCTGATCCGATCAGAAGCTACGTCGGCGATGATCATGAATATGACGATGACAACATCGGGTGCTCAATCATGTGAAGTGATTATTAACATGTGAATTTGCTAGGTCGAAAGGTTTTGATCGAGGAAAATAAGTGCTGTAGAAGTTTAAACGCGTAGGTGGGGGATAGTCGGGGAATAATGAAATATGGAGAGAGAAATTAAGGGTTTTATGGATGTGCTTTTTAAGGGATCTTTTAGTAGGAACTCTCCAGTTCAAAAGTCTTGCTTTCTTCTCTTTTAATTAGGGTTTGCTCAGGGAGTTCTATGTTATGTAATGTTTGTACGTTTTGCAGGAATATTGCTGGCTTTCTCTTCATGTCTTTCAATTTTTGCCTTAGTACTTGCCCAAAACTTTCCCTTCAAACCAAGCAAATAGGTGAATTATTAGATGCTCTAAGAACATCAGGTGATGGTCCACCTAATGCAAGTTTAGGAAGCTTCGAGAGCCATAGATTCCTTTATAAATAGCTGAGTAGATTGTCACATGATATTTCGAAAGTAAATCATTTCATTTCTTGCAATTTTTACTAAGTATTTTGTTTACCAAAACTTTCCCTTCGAACTGAGCAAATAGGTGAATTATTTGATGCTCTCGAAAGATCAGGTGATGTTCCACCTAATGCAAGTTTATGGAGCATCAAAAAGATGAACTTCTTTATAAAAATCTAAGTAGAGCGGATCGTTACATGATATTTTGAAAGTAACTAATGACTTTTTCGAGATAAACGGAATGGCACTGGAGCAAAATGCTTTGAAAATGCATCGTACCCAAATACTTTTTTTTTTTTCCTCCCTTTATTATCTATCATGTCTTTGAAAAAGAGAAAGGAGGGAGAGGGATAATAGATTGCTAAAGTGACCCTTCCAGAAAGAGCCTGATTTCATTGGCGAGGACATGCTGCACAGGCCTTTTGCCCTCTGGCCCCCCAAAAAGCAAAGAAATCTTCGTTGGTGCCCACTAAATTGGTTTTTGAAAGCTACTACAAAATTCTCTGTGACTGACATATTTTTCCTGATTTTTGCCTTTTTTCTCCAAATTTGCCACCTTTACACGAGGAAACCCTTAAAGTTGGGACGAACGACTGAGCCAATCTTCAACTTAGTCTCACCAAGAATCTCTAATAAGTTATACAATTGATTATATGTAATTGGACTAATTAATGAACCAATTGTTCGATAGAAATGATTAGGAATTATACTACATACATCGGACGGCGGTCTATACATATATATTTTTATATGAACAGCTGTGGAGTGAAAATAATGATCTATCTATAATGTGAATTTATAGTTATCACCTTTTAAACTATGCTTGTGAAGATTGAATTTGTACATGATTAGTGTACAAGATAAAAGTCGGAATTTATTATACAAAGAGAAAAGTAGACAAATCTATATGAAATATCCACAGGGACCACACGACCACCTTTTACGTACGCTTTATCCGGAGAGTAATTGCAAAATATTCGCCGTGCATTATATAACACGTCCGTTTCATTTTATTTTTCTAATTTACCGAAAGAGTATATGTATATTCTTATCCGTCAGATATTCTTCGTCAATTTTTCTTTTGACGGAATTTCCGAAAGGCGCATCATTTTCGGGCAACAATTCGACGTATTAACAGTCGTTTATGAGAGAAAGGCAGAAAGGAAAAGGAACAGAGGAGGTCACTTATGCCTTTATTTTTGTAACTTAACTATTGACAATTCTTAGAGTATTTAAATATTACACCGGAAAAGATAACTATTTGGGATGGAAACCCAACTTCGTCACAAACCCTAAAATATCTCCTTAGTTGCCCCCCTCTTCAAGGATTTTGCTAAGAGAGAGTATTAGAATATTTAAATATAAAATCATGCATTCAGCTAATAGTTTAAGCTATTAGAATTGTCCGATGGTGGTCAACAATATGAATTAGACATGTGATGATGCATTATAATGGGTGGAAGAACTCATCATGAAAAGCTAGCTATCTAGGAGTGGGAACCCAAGTCATTATAAACCCTAAAATATCTCCTTAGTTGCCCTCCTCTTCAGGGATTTCGCTTAAGAGAAAGTATTAGAATATTTAAATATAAAATCATAAATTCAGCTCATAGTTTAAGTTGTTAGAATGGTTCGATGGTGGTCAATAATATCAGTTGGGCAAGTGATGATGCATTATAATGGGTGAAAGAACTCATTTTGAAAAGCTAGTTGTCTGGGAGAGGGAATCTAATTCATTATAAACCCCAAAAAAACCTCCTTAGTTGCCCCCCTCATCAAGGATTTTGTGAACCCGCAGAACACCTAGAATTTTCCTTAGTCACTAGATGGCTAGGACTACTAGGGTATCTATTTGATCCCATTCGCTCCCCTAACTTTCGCCTAATTTCACCTCTCAGTGTCAGTGTCAGTGTCAACCTCGCAGAACGCCCAAAATGTCTCCTTAGTTGCCCAATGGCTAGGACTACTAAGGTATCTAATTCCATTCACTACCTTAGTTTTCGACTCTTAATGTCAGTGTCGGCCAAACGAAGTACTTTTGTCGTTTGTGGGACTTTGCCCGGATCATCCTCCCCCTCTTCTTCAAGGATTTTGCGGCCTTGCAAAACGCCCCCGAGGACTACAAGGGACCACAACCTCAAGGATAAAGTGCCATAAGGTGGGCGTCTAAGGAGTGACTCTAACATCAATTTGATGTGTTATAATGGGTGGAAGAAATCATCTCTAAAAGCTAGCTATCTAGGAGAGGGAACCTACCTCATTATAAACCCTAGAATATTTCCTTATTTGCTTGATGTGGGACTTTGCCCACATCATGTGAAGAAGAAAAATTGTTCAAAGAGTTTTAAACCTCTTGCACTTTGACAAATTAAATATTAAACCTTTCAATCTTGTCAATTGAGTTATGAACATTTAGATATTTTGCCAATTGAATCTATTTGGCCAATTTTGGCCAGAAATCATTTACATGGACATTGGTCATTTTACTAGGTCACGTTGGCCTTACCCAAGGCCTTCGCGATACTATCGACAATGGCTAAGGTTGCTCTCACCTAGAATGGGGGAGGCCTTTGTGACCAATGAAGGCTGCCGGCGACCTTCGTTGGCTGAAAAAAAAAAAAAGCAAATAAAAAAGGGAAGGAAAATAAAAAAATTCAAATTTACAAAAATTGTCTATGTCAGCATCGATGGTATTACATAGGATGGTTGATATCCACGTCAACAATTTCCGACCAATATTGGTTGGATAGATTCAATTAACAAATTTGAAATGTTTGGAATTAAATTAGTCAAAGTACAATAAGTCTAGGATATTTTTAACAATTTTCTCCACGTGAAACGGTTCTCATCTATGCATTTTCAAAACTTGTCGAATATAGTCCAAATAGGGTTCATGTACATCCAGAAAAAATCATGTATGTTTGGATAGATGAATGGAGACGCTAAATAGACACAATTCATATAGCTCAAGCGCTAGGAGGGGAGGATGGGATCGAGTGAATGCCCACGAATCTCATAAAAGTATAGGGGCAATTCTTCAACTTAGCTGCTCAATTTCTTTTCCGATTCTGCTCATATTTTATTTTATTATTTTTTTTAAAACCAATTGTTTCTAGCATCTTCTAGAGAATTCTTCCCTAATACGACTTGTGGCATATATAGAATAGAACCCTAAATATTGGGCTTCCTTTTCTTTAGAATTTCTAGGTGGGACATGATCAATTTGATCATCAAAATGGTTAAGTGCACTCATATTTTTCATGTTTGCCTTGATTGTTATCCTTTAGTGCAAAGAAATAAACATTCAAACAAGCTCTTGGATCATCTGTGTTCAACCTAAGTACTAAAGTACGTATAATAGCGTTTCAATACGGGTTATGATTTAAGTTTTTGAATTGGATCTTTTGATATGGTATCGGAGTTGAGTTTTCAATCCTCATATCCTATTTAAGTTTAATGTTTATGGAATAGACTTTTTGATACGACATCAGAGTCTCGATCCAATAAATAATATGGTGCTCACTGACGATAAAGTCGGCAATCTCAAAACTTCGGTTCATGGAGATATTCTAGTTTTTCAATGACTTTCTATAGGATATGAAATTGCGAATGACTATGACGGTGATGGTGACATTGACGGGTTGAACAGGAGAAAGGAAAAAATTAGATGGAGTTTTGTGCAAGTTAAAGTATAATAACGATAATGAACCCTAATTAAATCATGTCAAGAAAGTGGATTTCTATCACTTACAAATCCATATATAAAATGGATGTCTCTTGAAGTGATGAATGTCTTACGGTTTTTGCACACGAAACAATCCCATACACGCCCTAAAAAGAGTTTAGGTAGTCCTTGGGAGACGAGAGTAGAGGTGAATGATTTCAAGTTTCGTATAAGTTTTGCCTAGAATTTGGAATTACTCGTTAGAACAAGTTCCTCATTTTTTGGAACTTAAAGCCTACCCTACATCTCCTAGAATCTAGAAACTTCAAGATTGGTTCCAAAGTTTACTCAGGTTCTACATGTATTATTAAATGAACGATTATAATGAATTATTACATTTAATAACCACCATTTGCTATTACAATTTACTGATCATAACTTATATTTAGACGTACGAAAAATGTAAAATATTAACAAGGTAAAAGTATTAGTCATAAAATATAAATTCATATTAGTGGTTTCAAATTATATACTTATTCATCATCAAACGCCATGAAATACACAATGAGCGTGCGAAAACATAAATCAAGAAAAACACAAAAACATGTTCAAGATATTAAGTTACAGGTTTTAGGTTCTAGGTAGTTCTAAGTTCTAGGTTCCACCAATCTAGACCTAGAATTTACTCATTGAAATTGATTTCCTAAAACCTACTCTATAAATCTTAAAACTTAGAAATTGACAAGTTTTCACTAGTTTAGTTCTTAGATTTCAGATTATATCTTGAAACTATGCTCATCCCTAGACGAGAGCCTAACTCCCATGTGCTGTTGAATGAAGTGGGTTCCGTGTGAAGCCCGATTAATGGATCATGAGTAATGGGTATCATGGGCTTTGAAGCGACTAGCCCACGCCACAGTCTGAGCTGTGGACCATATTGGGCCTCCAAAAGGCCCATTAATAAACAGGCATTCATTCAATTGCATGCAACCTCTACTTCTCTATACATAACAGAATCATCTAAAAAAATTCCCCAAAAAAGTATATATCAAGACTACGAGGGCCACTGATGCAGATGATGATCTGCATCTGCTCATCTCTCCATTGCAACAGTCATCTTCGCTTGCCCATCGAATGTGGTTACATTTAGAACTTTTTTTTTTTTATAATAAAATTTGCAATTGCCAAATAGAATTTATTCCTCGAAAATTCTTCGACAGATAAAGCATTTTATTCGATTCCCGAGATGTCCTTTCGACATTGGAGGAATATCAAATCCGTGTTGCATCAAACTAAGGACAGAATCATTAGATGCCTAACGTAGAGAACTTTTTTTGTATTTTTCAAATTCTATGAACTACTAATATCAAAGTAATCAAATTTGGATTATCAGAAACCACTCTAGCCGATTGTTTTCTTAATATCTAATCCTGGAAAACGAGATGAGAATCGACATAAAATATTGACAAATATTGCAGCAACGTCATCTTATGTCTTCTTTTTCCCTTTATATATATAATTTCAGTGGGGAAATCATTGATTTTGGGAAATGAAATCAAGCCAGCGGGGTCTGCTAGTGAAAAGTGGACGAGCTAACCAATCGAATCGATTGTGGAAATTTGGTGTGTCACCCACTAAAACCAAAGAATAATAGCAAACAGCAATATGCCCTTTATCTCCAACATGACAAGTGGACCCTCACCACCATGCGATTCCCTCTCTATATATACGCCCTTAATGTCGCCTCCCTAATGCTATTATCTTATCCTCCACGCCCACCACCACCACCACACGACGAAACCCCACCCCATCCGAAACCATGAAATCTCAGCACCCGCCTGGGGATTCCTCTCTCGGCCACGAGAGCAAGAGGGCGACGATCGGAGAGAGGCTCAGGCGAGCGTACGAGGCTGCCGTCGAAGCCCCGCAACGGGGTCAGTTCATGACCCCGAGAGATGTGGAGAGACGGAAGGCAGGGTATCACGTCGAGGACCCGATCAGGACCATGATGTTCCTGGGATCTTGGAACCATACTTGAGTAAAATGGAAACAAGAAGAAGAAAGGCTTGCATCTTGCTTGCGGAGAAGAAGGGCTGAAGTGATGGGGTAGGTGTAAATGATGGGTTGGGGGGCTGGAGTTTCCATGAACATAACCAGGAAAGATACGGCATAACTCAGGAAATTGTTGTAAATTAGATTGATCTATAATGGTCGAAGATGATTACTGAGTATTGATGAAAGTCCAGTGTTGTCGTAAAAGCATCTGTGGTAATTTTTCAGTACGTGATTGATGTGTCGATCTATGTTGAAAGCAATACAATCTCATCTTGTTATCTTTTGTGGTTCTTGTTGATCTTGATGGTGAGACTTGGATGCATTGAATTAGTTTTGAATTGACAAAAGTGACGCTTTACTTTGGAAAATGATAAACCCTCCAAAAAAAAAAAGAAAAAGAAAAAGCAAAAGTAGATTGGGGTGCAAAGCCCTCTCATAAAAGAAGTCCACTTTTTCGTTATAAATAAGAGAATTGTCAAATTAAAAATATATTGTGAAATTTTGGATCGATATCAAGCGCTTTTCTCAAGAAATTGAGATTCGAGGAGCCGTGTTGTGTATTTGTTGGAAAGACATGAGATGCCCTGTCAGTGGATTCACAACTATCTGTGGATAGCTTCGTTTGCTCAAAGTTGAAACCCTTGCTCTTTTAGAAACCCTAAAGTACTCTACTTCCCGAAAGCGAGGAGGCCTTCTTGTCAAGTCGAATTGGTTCGATCTAATAAGTGCGCTAGCGAGCTCAGATCAGCCAAAGTGGGAAGTCACAGTGTATGTCGAAGATAGCCGTGATCAGTTGTTGCGGTTTTAAGGTATTTAATTATATAAGGTTATTCGATAAAGCAGCCAATTAAATTGTTAAAGCCCAAAAAAGAAAAATTCTGCTGCGAAATGGGGTAGCTCACTCCACTTAAGCCCTATAAGATTTAGTATGTCCAGAAGCATCTTTCGTGTATTATTGATTTTTCCTTAATGGAATGAGAGACACTCAATATTGATAGAAATTATAATAAATTAAAATAATAGCGTGACTTTCTTGCTTTTCATTCTTTGAAATTTTAATTATGTTTCAACTATTAACAGAAGGGACAATCTCCATAAAAAAAAAAAAAACTTCGATTTCAAAACTTTTTAAGATATTTTTTTAATTATTAATAGGCAAAATTCCAAAAAAGGGTTTGAAGAGTTCTTCATTTTCTTAAATAAAAACCAAAAGTGGACATTATTTCAAATAAAAGCCTAATGTGTCATCACTTTATTAAATAATGCCTTGAAATGAATCTTGTTTCAAATAATGACTCAAAATGAATCTCATTATCACTTTTCGATGATTAAGGATATATTCATCATTTATTATTTTTTCCCTTTTTTTTTTTTTATGGTTCTTCTTCTTCCTCTTGACCACCGGCGATGCTCGCAAATGTTTGGGCAAGGATCACCTCGCCCGATTCGGCAAGGGGCACCCACGTCGACCATAGGTGAGGAATGACCTCGCCTGGGCAATGCGACCCTCAACGTGGGGGAGGCTACTCCTTGTCGCCATCCGCAAGGTTAGCCATTACCCACGGCCGGCGAGGGCTCGGTGACCTTGTTGGCTAGTAAGGGCTAGTGGGCGAGACCACCCTTGCTAGATCTAGCAAGGGTTGGCCTCGCCTGCGATCTAGCGAGGGTTGCCAAGCCCTCGCCAGCCCTAGGCGAGGCTGACCCTTGCTAGATCTGGTGAGGGTGGCATTGCCCGCAACTGATGAGGGTTTGCAAGCCCTTGCTCGTTGTTGGTGAGTGCTTGCTAGCCCTCGTCGGCCTTTGCTAGCTGCCGCTGGCCAATGCTCGAAAAGAAGAAAAGAGACAAAAGGAAAGTAAATTTGGATGAAAACATTTTTGACTAATTGGAAAATTTAGGGCCTGCATGTTTTCGTTTCGAGAAGTGTTTATAAACACTTTTTCGTTTTTTTGTTAGAGGAACAAAAAAAAGCAAACGCGTTTGGTTGCGTTTCTGTTTTTTTTTTTTTTTTGTTCTCGAAACAAAAAGAGTAGAAACGAGAAAAACAACAAAAAGTTGTTTCTCGTTTGAAACAATTCTCAAGAAACAATTTTTGGTTTTTGTTTCTCCTTCTCTCTCTCCTCTTCTCTTCCTCTTTTCTTCTTCTTTCTCTTTGGCCGGTCACGGCCGAGGCCATGGCCGGCCGTCCCAGGCCGGCGCGACGCGCGGCGACCTCGCCGGAGCGTCGCCGGCCCCTCGGGTGAGGCGAGGCGTCGCGGCGGCGCGGTCGAGCTCGAGCCTCGCCGGCGGGGCGAAGCTCGAGCCTCGCCGGATCGGGCGAGCCCGAGCTCGCCCGGCCAAGGCGAGGCTCGGCCTCGCGCGGCGACGCCGAGCCTCGCCTTGGCAAGCGAGCTCGGCTCGCCCGATCCGGCGAGGCTCGAGCTCGCCCGCCGCCGGCGAGGCCGAGCGCGCCGCCGGACTGGGCGAGCTCGAGCTCGCCCGGCCATGGCGAGGCGCGCTCGCCGGATCCGGGGCGAGCTCGAGCTCGCCCGGCCAAGGCGAGGCTCGGCCCGCCCGCGAGCGTCGCGGATCCGGGCGAGCCGAGCCTCGCCGGGGCGGCGGCGACGCCGGCTCGCCGGATCGGGCGAGCCCGAGCTCGCCAGCCAAGGCGAGGCCGAGCCTCGCCCAACGACGGCGAGGCTCGGCCTCGCCGGGCCGGCGAGCCTCGCCGTGGCCGGGCGAGGCCGCCCCCGTGGCCGGTCGCCGGAGGCGGCGACCTACGAAAGAAAAAAGTAAAAGATAAAGGAAAAAATGAAAAATGAAAATGAAAATATAAAAAAATTAAAAGAAACAAAAAAAGAACAAAAATGTACCAAACGTGTTTGTTTATTTTTATTCCTAACAAATTTACCAAACGCATATTTTTGTTCAAGAAGTGTTAACAAACACTTTTTTTTTTTTCGTTCTCCTAACAAAAAAAGAAAACGCGTTACCAAACGCACTTTAACTACGACGACGCATGGTCAAATCCTTATTTGAAATAATCATCGCAACTTCAGCATTCATTTAAAATAATCAAAATCATTTTAGTCATTTATTTATTTAAAACAAGATTCACTTTAGATTCTTATTTGAGAAAATGATAATATTTCGGGCATTTTTTTGGAATTGTCCCTAATTAATACTCAAGACCTATGGGATTAGCTATGTTTAATCTTCGTCTGAAATTCGAAATTGTATTTAATAGCAAATTAAGCCTTTCGAAAACACACACAAACCACCATCGATCGCGCCAAATCCACAACATTTTTCGCAACTTTCTTTTCGCCGAAAACTAGAGAGCACGTGTCTTGGTTCTCCTTGATTTGGGAAGAAAAGTGTAATTGCCTTTCTCTTCTTTTGAGTGAAGACAATCGCTGTCGAACCGAACCGGCGTTAGGTGAATCCGGTCGAACCGAACCGGGCGGCTCAGATCTAATCTCGTCTCGGCTCCAGAAAACTGGCACCACCCGCGTCAGAAGAACTCCATCTCGGCGAACTTGGGGAGTGAAGCAGAGGTAACGCCACTTCGCTCATCCGATCGCATCCATTTTCGATTCGCATCGCAGCGATCGCTGCATTTTACGTTCCTGCTCTTCCGTTTCCTGTCGATTGATTGCTTTTTTATCCGAGCTCTTGGCGCGAGATCTTCATGAAGTTGTCGTGACGCGGCGGGAGTTTTGATGGGTCGAGGTGAAATGTTTGGGGGATTGGGATCGGTTTGTGGAGATGTTTCGTGGGTTTTTTTTTTTTTCCTAGATTGGGATTGGTTAATGGAGGGGGGACGGACGGGGTTGATGGGAAGATGATGATCGGGAGCTACGACGCTCTCGTGTAATGCGTTTCGGAACAAGATCCAAGCTGAGTTCAGATGGTGGGATGAAATCGATCGGATTGATATTTTTTTCTTTCCTTCTTTTTGATTGGTTTTTGTATTTGGTGACAATTTGAGAAATTGATGTGGTCTCCTTCTGTGCATCTTGTTGACTATGTACCGATCCATGTTATGAGGGTTAGTTGGTTAATTGGTTGGTTGGGGCGGCTGATTGGTCTTTGAGGGGCTGCCGGAAGGTGTTGAATCAGGATCGAAGTTGGGATTTCGAGGAGTCGAAAAACTGCATCTTTTGTATAGGGGGTTCTGAGTGTTTTTGTGTGTTATTTGTTAGTTTGGATGGATTAGAAGTGCATGTGAAGTAAATCAATGGGCACACCGGAAGCTGGAGCATTGACACAATCTTTGGTGCAGAGCGAGTTTCATATTGCAAGATTGAAACTTTTTAATTCTTAGGTTTCGTTTATGATTCGTAGGATTCAAGCCCCAAATTGGAATTTACTCGCTACTCACAAGCTTGGTCTCCTGTTCTCTTTTGTTAGAAGATTGGAAGACAGTGATGGCATCATCGCTTCCCTCTGATCACAAAGCCCAAATCATTGATGGAAAAGCCATTGCTCAGACCATTCGATCAGAAATTGCCTCTGAAGTTACCCACCTATCTCAGAAGTATGGCAAGGTCTCTCTCTCTCTCTCTCTGTGTTCACGCACAAGCCGGCATGTGTGTGTGTGTGATCAGGTGCTCTTCTATTATCTGGAAAAGTTGTTCCACCATAGTAAGGTTTACATTTTTAATTTGAATTTTGTTATGTCTCATTTACGGTAAGTCAATATGGAACTGTTTGTTACTGTTTTTGATGGTATGCTAAAGTTCGGAGCTTTCCTTTCATATTTCTGGTGGACAACAATGCATAAATAAAGACCTGCCTAGGATGCATTTGTGCTTGATTAAAATGGAAAGCAATGCTCCTTCTTCCTTGAGAAAAACAGGTTTTGTCAGAAGGAATGTTTATTTACAACTCAGCTGGCTATGCCTTATACTTTATTGCACAAGGCTGTACAATGGTGCTCTGTCTGCATGCAGTTATGAAACTGAGAAGGCTTTGCATGATTTATTTGTCCCATCTGCTAGTTGCTGCAAATGCGCTCTTATTACAGGAGGCCTACATAGAAATTCATTGATCTGTACATTGTTAATGAAAGAGGCCTGTCATATTTTGCTGGATTTAACAAAATGAGATGATTGCATATTCATCAAATAGTGATACTGGAATTTAGGAACCACATCTTAATGCGGCCTCTCATAGTATTACTCAGCATTGGGGTTTAATGTGCTGCTGAAGTAGATATTATGAATCTCTGCAGTTCCATGTTTTATAAATGTCCAATTTGTGATCTGTCAGTAGCAGTTACATTAGACTATATATTGTACTTCTTCGAGAGCTTTCGCTTGGCTTATTCTGTTGGTCAATATCTTTGAGTTAAAATTCATTAGACATTTGGCTTGTGATCACCACCTTGCAACAAACATAGGTTCCTGGACTTGCTGTGGTGATAGTTGGTACCAGGAAGGATTCTCAAAGTTACGTAAGTATGAAGAGAAAGGCGTGTGCTGAAGTTGGTATTACATCATTCGATGTAGATTTGCCTGAGCAAGTATCCGAGGCTGACTTGATTGACAAGGTCCACGAGTTAAATGCAAACCCTGATGTACATGGTTGGTCAGTTGATTTGTTTTTACACGTGTCATCTATTGTTATTGCTCTGTTTATACTGTCATCAGTTTGAAAACACTGGTTTAGATGCCCAGTTCACATTATTAGCCTTTCTTATGATAGCTCTGCTTTACCTGTGCAAAGTTTCGAAAATCAACTATTAGACTGGGTTAGATATACGTTCTTATGCCTGCAAAAGAAAATTTTCTTTGTCAGGTCATTACTCATATCATGGAATTCTGATTAGTAGTAATTAGAGACTGGCATATTTATGAATTTTAAAGATTGCAAAAAGCCCTTGATATGAAAAGTTTAAATTTTTGAAGTCACATATCAAAAAGATATGTGTGCCATCTCCAGCTGTGGTCTGATATTTTCAAATCTGTATAATGAGTTGTGTTAAAGGTTAATGGTTCTGCATTGTAAACATGAAAAAGTAAATCTTGTTGCATAGACAATACTGTCAAAGACTACTGATTGCATAGGCTTTTCAATTTCCTAAGGCTTTGATCTTCTCCTCACCTTATGTCTATTCTAAATGCATAATCTGCTGCTTTGGCAGGTATACTGGTTCAGCTTCCTTTGCCAAAGCATATAAATGAAGAGAAAGTCTTGGGTGCGATCAGTATCGAGAAAGATGTTGATGGTTTTCATCCTCTAAACATTGGAAAGTTGGCCATGAAAGGGAGAGAACCTTTGTTTCTTCCGTGCACACCTAAGGCAATGATGTTCATGCTTCTTAGTAATCTTGTTCTTACTTCCAGTCTATCTTATTGCTTCCTTCCAGAAGGAAGCAGGATATTCAAGGACTACCATACTAAATGCTCAAGTGTAATTTCTCTAGGGATGCCTTGAACTCCTCTCACGTAGTGGAATTAGTACGAAGGGAAAGAAGGCTGTTGTGGTCGGACGAAGTAACATAGTTGGGTTACCAGTATCCTTGTTGCTTCTGAAGGCAGATGCTACTGTTACTGTAGTCCATTCGCACACTCCCAATCCAGAATCTATCATTCGTGAAGCAGACATAATTATTGCTGCAGCGGGACAAGCAATGATGGTATGCAGACTCTCCGGACATTTTCTGTTCCTGTCTCTATGAATTCATGACCTTGTCTGGTGACCTGATTATATCTCTTCAATAGAACAGAGAGTTTTGTTTTCAATCTCTGTTAAAGGCTAAATGATGTTAGCCCTTTCTCTTTATCCTGAGTTGATTAATCTTTCACTGGTAGTTGATTATTTCCGTGACCTATAAATGTGACACTCTTTTTGTGCATTTGCAATTCAGATCAAGGGTAGCTGGATCAAACCAGGTGCTGCAGTCATTGATGTAGGAACTAACGCCGTTGATGATCCCAGTAAGAAAACGGGCTACAGGTTAGTAGGAGATGTGCATTTTGGGGAAGCTAGCAAGGTAGCGGGACACATAACGCCCGTACCGGGTGGTGTGGGCCCGATGACTGTCGCGATGCTATTGAAGAATACTCTTGAGGGCGCTAAGCGTGAAATTGAGAAATGAAGATCCGGTGCTCAAAATTGTATGACCCTGGGCAGAGCTGTAACTTCTGTGTAATGCTGAGTATATTTTTGTTTGTTGCCACAGTAATCATGCTGTAGTTTGTTTCCTTGATAACATCATAAACCCAATCTTCATATTGGTTGTCCTTAAAGAATTACTAACAATGCCATAAATGTAGTTTAAATTTGCGGACAGTGTAAACCCTATTCTTTAATCAAGTAGGGAGGAACTGCCAGGCTTTTATTTTACTTTCAATAAGCACATCTATTGACTCCGTAGAATTCACAGTTGAATTGACAGCACAAGATTGAAGCACTTGCTCCTACCGATTATTCTCTAATGGCCTTACTTCTTTAGGTACTCGAGGAATTATTCACAGCTAATCATGAGAAGACATCCTGGTTAGTTCAAGCTCAGTTGAACCATCGTAACCCACGAGTTATAGGGAAAACCAGTTGTCAGTTTATTGTTACTTGTGAAGTATGTGCATTCATTGGATTGACAAAGGGAAGATTTCTTCTCATTACCTTACCCTATGCATTGTCAATTTGTCCCCCCATTAAGTTCTGTTGCTTCTTCATAGTGAAGTTTCTTAGAAGAATTTGGCTCTTGCTTCATCCTTAAGTTATCGTGATATGATCTTACCCTCCTTTCCAGTCGCTGTCTGTGGTGGCGTTGGACCATCTTCAGGTGCTTGTACTATTCAACGTCTGTTGAAAATGCCTACCATTCTTATTTTTGTCAAGGCAGGGGGGGGGGGGCATGCATGTACTATTCAACGTCTAGAGCAATCAACCTTGGGGCATGCCATCACCCTTGTATAGCTTCCCCAATCGTATAGCTTAGCTGATTCAGAAAATGATGTTACCGAATGAACTAAGACTACCAAAGATGGCTATGAGAAGATGGTGCCAAAATCACCTTTGGCAACTGCTAACAAGTGGGCCAGTGGCCGGATTGTTCACATGGCTTTCTTGAGTGGATAGTTAGAAATTGTATTTTACCAATTAAGTCTTCTGACTTTAAGCCTTTAAATTTTCATGAAATGTCCAATCAAGCCCTTCCATTAGCGGGGTGCATGTACTACTATTCAACGTCTGTTGAAAATGCCTACCATTCTTATTTTTGTCAAGGCAGGTGGGGGGGGGGGGTGTACTATTCAACTTCTAGAGCAATCAACTTTTGGGGACACGCCATCACCCTTGTATAGCTTCCCCAATCGTATAGCTTAGCTGATTCAGAAAATGAAGTTATGAATGAACTAAGACTACCAAAGATGGCTACGAGAAGATAGTGCCAAAATCACCTTTGGCAACTGCTAACGAGTGGGCCAGTGGTCGGGTTGTTCACATGGCTTTCTTGAGTGGATAGCTAGAAATTGTATTTTACCAATCAAGTCTTCTCACTTTAAGTCTTTAAATTTTCATGAAATATCCAATCAAGCCCTTCCATTAGAGGAGGGGGTTGCATGTACTATTCAACGTCTAGAGCAATCAACCTTGGGGACATGCCATCACCCTTGTATAGCTTCCCCAATCATATAGCTTAGTTGATTCAAAAAATGATGTTACGAATGAACTAAGACTACCAAAGATGGCTACGAGAAGATGGTGCCAAAATCACCTTTGGCAACTGCTAACGAGCGGGCAGTGACCGAGTTGTTCACATGGCTTTCTTGAATGGATAGCTAGAAATTGTATTTTACCAATTAAGTCTTCTGACTTTAAGCCTTTAAATTTTCATGAAATGTCCAATCAAGCCCTTCCATTAGCGGGGTGCATGTACTACTATTCAACGTCTGTTGAAAATGCCTACCATTCTTATTTTTGTCAAGGCAGGTGGGGGGGGTGTACTATTCAACTTCTAGAGCAATCAACCTTGGGGACACGCCATCACCCTTGTATAGCTTCCCCAATCGTATAGCTTAGCTGATTCACAAAATGATGTTACGAATGAACTAAGACTACCAAAGATGGCTATGAGAAGATGGTGCCAAAATCACCTTTGGCAACTGCTAACGAGTGGGCCAATTAATTCGGGTTGTTCACATGGCTTTCTTGAGTGGATAGCTAGAAATTGTATTTTACCAATCAAGTCTTCTCACTTTAAGTCTTTAAATTTTCATGAAATATCCAATCAAGCCCTTCCATTAGAGGAGGGGGGGGGGTTGCATGTACTATTCAACGTCTAGAGCAATCAACCTTGGGGACATGCCATCACCCTTGTATAGCTTCCCCAATCATATAGCTTAGTTGATTCAAAAAATGATGTTACGAATGAACTAAGACTACCAAAGATGGCTACGAGAAGATGGTGCCAAAATCACCTTTGGCAACTACTAACGAGCGGGCAGTGACCGAGTTGTTCACATGGCTTTCTTGAATGGATAGCTAGAAATTGTATTTTACCAATTAAGTCTTCTGAGCCTTTAAATTTTCATGAAATGTCCAATCAAGCCCTTCCATTAGCGGGGTGCATGTACTACTATTCAACGTCTGTTGAAAATGCCTACCATTCTTATTTTTGTCAAGGCAGGTGGGGGGGTGTACTATTCAACTTCTAGAGCAATCAACCTTGGGGACACGCCATCACCCTTGTATAGCTTCCCCAATCGTATAGCTTAGCTGATTCACAAAATGATGTTACGAATGAACTAAGACTACCAAAGATGGCTATGAGAAGATGGTGCCAAAATCACCTTTGGCAACTGCTAACGAGTGGGCCAGTGGCCGGGTTGTTCACATGGCTTTCTTGAGTGGATAACTAGAAATTGTATTTTACCAATTAAGTCTTCTGACTTTAAGTCTTTAAATTTTCATGAAATGTCCAATCAAGCCCTTCCATTAGGAGGGGTGCATGTACCACTATTCAACGTTTGTTGAAAATGCCTACCATTCTTATTTTTGTCAAGGCACATGTTTTTTTTTTTTTTTGGGGGGGTGCATGTACTATTCAACGTGTAGAGCAATCAACCTTGGGGACACGCCATCACCCTTGTATAGCTTCCCCAATCGTATAGCTTAGCTAATTTACCAAAGATGGAAAATGATGTTATGAATGAACTTTAAGACTACCAAAGATGAAAATGCCTACCATTCTTATTTTTGTCAAGAGAAGATGGTGCCAAAATCACCTTTGGCAACTGCTAACGAGTCTTCTCACTTTAAGTCTTTAAATTTTCATGGCCCTTCCATTAGAGGAGGGGGGTTGCATGTACTATTCAACGTCCAGAGCAATCAACCTTGGGGTCACATGGCTGAGTTGTTCACATGGCTTTCTTGGTAGATAGCTAGAAGTTGTATTTTACCAATTAAGTCTTCGACTTTAAGCCTTTAAATTTTCATGAAATGTCCAATCAAGCCCTTCCATTAGGGGGTGCACGTACTACTATTCAACGTCTGTTGAAAATGCCTACCATTCTTATTTTTGTCAAGGCAGGTGGGGGGGGGGTGTTCATGTACTATTCAACGTCTAGAGCAATCAACCTTGGGGACATGCCATCACCCTTGTATAGCTTCCCCAATCGTATAGCTTAGCTAATTCAGAAAATGATGTTACCGAATGAACTAAGACTACCAAAGATGGCTATGAGAAGATGGTGCCAAAATCACCTTTGGCAACTGCTAACGAGTGGGCCAGCGGCTGGATTGTTCACATGGCTTTCTTGAGTAGATAGCTAGAAATTGTATTTTACCAATTAAGTCTTCTCACTTTAAGCCTTTAAATTTTCATGAAATGTCCAAATATCCACTATTCAACGTCTGGTTGAAAATGCCTACCATTCTTATTTTTGTCAAGGCAGGGGGGGGTTCATGTACTATTCAACGTCTAGAGCAATCAACCTTGGGGACATGCCATCACCCTTGTATTCAAAAATGATGTTTTAATGAACTAAGACTACCAAAGATGGCTATGAGAAGATGGTGCCAAAATCACCTTTGGCAACCTAACGAGCTGGCACCTGGATCTTGAGTGGATAGCTAGAAATTGTATTTTACCAATCAAGTCTTCTGACTTTAAGTCTTTAAATTTTCATGAAATGTCCAATCAAGCTGTTGAAAATGCCTACCATTCTTATTTTTGTCAAGGGTGGGGGGTGTTCATGTACTATTCAACGTCTAGAGCAATCAACCTTGGGGACATGCCATCACCCTTGTATAGCTTCCCCAATCGTATAGCTTAGCTAATTCAGAAAATGATGTTACCGAATGAACTAAGACTACCAAAGATGGCTATGAGAAGATGGTGCCAAAATCACCTTTGGCAACTGCTAACGAGTGGGCCAGCGGCTGGATTGTTCACATGGCTTTCTTGAGTAGATAGCTAGAAATTGTATTTTACCAATTAAGTCTTCTGACTTTAAGCCTTTAAATTTTCATGAAATGTCCAATCAAGCCCTTCCATTAGGGGGGTGCACGTACTACTATTCAACGTCTGTTGAAAATGCCTACCATTCTTATTTTTGTCAAGGCAAGTGGGGGGGGGGGTGCATGTACTATTCAACTTCTAGAGCAATCAACCTTGGCCCTTGGGGACACACCATCACCCTTGTATAGCTTCCCCAATCGTATAGCTTAGCCGATTCAAAAAATGATGTTACGAATGAACTAAGACTACCAAAGATGGCTATGAGAAGATGGTGTCAAAATCACCTTTGGCAACTGCTAACGAGTGGGCCAGTGGCCGGGTTGTTCACATGGCTTTCTTGAGTGGATGGCTAGAAATTGTATTTTACCAATTAAGTCTTCTGACTTTAAGCCTTTAAATTTTCATGAAATGTCCAATCAAGCCCTTCCATTAGGGGGGTGCAGGTACTACTATTCAACATCTGTTGAAAATGCCTACCATTCTTATTTTTGTCAAGGCACATGGTGTTGGGGGGGGGTGCATGTACTATTCAACGTGTAGAGCAATCAACCTTGGGGACACGCCATCACCCTTGTATAGCTTCCCCAATCGTATAGCTTAGCTGACTCAGAAAATGATGTTACGAATGAACTAAGACTACCAAAGATGGCTATGAGAAGATGGTGCCAAAATCACCTTTGGCAACTGCTAACGAGCGGGCCAGTGGCCGGGTTGTTCACATGGCTTTCTTGAGTGGATAGCTAGAAATTGTATTTTACCAATTAAGTCTTATGACTTTAAGCCTTGTGAAATGTCCAATCAAGCCCTTCCATTAGGGGGTGCAGGTACTACTATTCAACATCTGTTGAAAATGCCTACCATTCTTATTTTTGTCAAGGCACATGGTGTTTTGGGGGGGGGGGGGGTGCATGTACTATTCAACGTCTAGAACAATCAACCTTAGGGACACGCCATCACCCTTGTATAACTTCCCCAATCGAAATAGCTAAAATTTAAAAAAAATGATGTTATGAACGATTTTCCAACAGCATCATTATTACCAAAGATGAATTATTGATTGCCAAAAGTGCAAAAAAAATCACTTTTTTCAACTTTGAGACGTCGTTTTACTCAAAGTTAAAGACATCTTCTTATCTTTGCCAATTCGAAAGGACGCCAGAAATGACTAAGAGTATCGAACCAAATCCTGTTATTGAAGGGTAATTTTACTAATTTGGTAAGTTAAATAAAAATGACGCCCTTCCAATCAAACATTTTGAAAATAGATTCCTTTAGGAACGTTAGTCAATATAAATTTTCTTTGTCACATATGTAGTAGGACAGAGAGACACCTAACTTCACAAAATAAGTTTCTAATGATCATTAACCAACTCAATCGTCAATTTTCCCAATCTTACGAGTTAAGGGATTAACTTAATGGTGAAGTGCTTGATTCGAATTGGACAGAGAGTAATCAACCTTGCCTCACAAATGGAGAGGGATGAGCGTATAATTTAACATCGTTGCCTTATATTAAGGCTATGTTTGTTTCACAAAACATTAATTATTTAGAAAATATTTTTCTCAAAATGACCACTTGTATCATTTGTAAAAATGAACGAAATAAAGATTTTATCAATGTCCATGAAAATGTTAAGATATAAAGATTTGTCAATAATGAATAATTTTTCCATTGATTAATTATTTCAAGAAATATATATAATCGTTTCTAGAAAAAAGTTGATCAGATCATTTTTTTTTCTACAAAACAAACGATGCATGAGTATGGTTAATGATGATAACCTAGAAAAAGATTATCCTTAAACAATAAGTATCGGATCTTTATACCTAATTAAAGCTGCACTTATATTTTGAAAAACGCAACCGCAAGCAAGCAAAATATCCAGGCCAAGAATCCCCGTCAATCAGTTCAAAGAACCTTAATTTCAACGTGCTCTTGCCTACTACCGCCGGAATTTTCCAAACAATCTAAAACAAGGTCCGCTCCTGCAACTCTACGTTCTTCTTCACTAGCCGCATGTAATTTGGGGCTGAGACCGTTCCACGACATCGATTTCAAAATTGACTTTCCAATCGTTTACGTCTCGTGCTCTGTCACCGCTTCACTCTATAACATAGCTTAACATAATCCCTTCCATGTATGCGTTATTTCCTCTTTCCACACGGCGTAAAGACATCTCACCGAAATGAGAAACTCGTCGCCTTTCTCCTTCTTCCTCCTCCTCCTTCTCCTTTCTCGCAAGGCCTCGTGCGATCCCCGCTGCGAGCCCATCGAAGCCAGCGATGTCGACCGGGTGCAGTTCGCCATGAACTTGGAGTTCCTGGAGGCCGAGTTCTTCCTGCGCAGCTCACTCGGCCAAGGGCTCGACAGCATTGCCCCATACCTGGCCCAGGGCGGTCCGCCGCCGGTCGGTGGGGTGAAGGCCGACCTTGACCCCATCACCCGTCGCATCATCGAAGAGTTTGGTTATCAAGAAGTTGGACATCTCAGGTTGAGGTTCAGTCATTTTTTCGACATCATCAGAGTACAGTATCGGCCGGTGTATAATGATTTTGATGAACGTCGATCGACTTGCGCAGGGCTATCTACACGAGGGTCGGTGGAATCCGGAGGCCTCTGTTGAATCTAAGTGCCCAGAATTTCGAGACGATATTCGACCAAGCCGCGGGTCGCCAGCTGCAACCTCCTTTCAATCCATACGGCAATACTGTGAACTATCTCTTGGCATCCTATGTTATCCCCTACGTGGGACTCGTAGGTTATGTGGGCACCATCCCATTCCTCGAAAGCTACAATTCCAAAAGCGTGAGACAATACTCTTTGGCTCTCTCTCCCTTCGATTTTCGACCAACTTCTGTGCGTTGTAACGTGTCTTCGTACAGCTAAAAGTTATCGCAAGTCCAATATGGCAAAACTTCAGGAGAAAATTGTCCAATTTTTTTTTTTTTTAGAATTTATTACATTTTTACTAATTCAATTTCACATGAATTTAATTTTGCATGTCATACACTTTTGCTGATTAAGTCCATCCGACCAGTTTTGATTGGAAATTACTATCGTAGACACTAACCGTCCTATATGACATGATTGACGTTGATATGAATAATTTTCAATAATATTTCAATTTTTTTTTGAAAATTTAAGTAATTTTTTATTTTATTTTTCTTTATCTTTTCCCCTTCTTTCTCTAGTTAGTCGCCAGCCTTAGCATTCAGCCAAGGGTGGGGGCTAGCGAGGTCGACCTTGCCGGCTTTATCAAAGCTCGCCCTCACTGGTCACTGGCGAGGGCAAGCCTCGCCTACCCTTGGCGAGGCTTGACCTAGCAAGGGTGGGTGAGGCTCCCCTTAGGTCGGCCACACTATGTAGATCAAATGGCATCTATGTCAACGATTTTCAATCAAAATTGATGGGATGAACTTAATTGATAAAAAGTAAACTCAATTGATAAAATTAAAATGTTTATGACTGAATTAATATAAATATAGGTCTAAAACTTTTTGGATATTCCTAGACTTTAGTGTCACATCAAATAATCTAATTTTCATTTCGGCCTATGTATATAGTTGGTTGCGTCGCTATTGGGCGTGGAGTCGGGCCAGGATGCGGTGTTGAGGACGCTGTTGTACGAACGAGCGGACGAGAAGGTCGAGCCTTACAACATGACCGTGGCCGAGTTCACCGGCCATCTATCGAGGCTCAGGAATGAGCTCGCCATGTGTGGGCTGAAGGATGAGGGCATCATGGTGCCTAAGGAGCTTGGGGCAGAGAACCAGACCACCAGCAATGTGTTGTCGGCGGATGTGTACTCAGTGTCGTACTCACGGACACCGCCGGAGATACTGAGGATAATCTATAACAGCGGCAGTGAATACAAGCCCGGCGGGTTCTACCCGGAAGGGGGAAACGGGCGTATAGCTCAAAGTCTCTTGAAGAAAGATTAGGGACAATTAAATGAATGCTAATAAAGAATAATGTAACATTGTCTTTCCTGTACTCATTACGTTAAACAGAAATGAATAGCTACCTTATCATATTTAATCAAGTCTAAATATTTGTGATAATCTCGTCATTGTCACTTCTAATCTCATGCTTATTTGCCTTCCAAAATAATAATAGGTAGAGTTATTGTGTAGACATGTTACGTGACAGAAACCTACTTATACCGAAAAAAATAAAAGAAAAAAACTTTAGTCTGCGTAACATCACCTGAAGTCCATAATCTAATGTCCAATTAACCGCCATTAGGTTTAGTCTACGATCTAATGTCTAGTTGATCGCGTACTCTAATATATTATTAATTGAAATTAGATTTTAGTGTTTTCTTCTCCAATTATTCCCTCCTTTGGGTTTAGTAGTTTTAGAATAATCCTCCATACACAAGGGCAAATCATCTTAGGATTCAAGGAAATTGTCCAGTTGGTCATTAACTTATTGTATGAAAGCCAATTAATTCCTAAACTTTCCAATTTTGTCAATTAAATCATAAAATTTTAGGCGAAATTCTAATGTGGTCATTTGGCCAAATTTCCGTTGGAAATCTCTTACATGGCAATGTGCCATGTGAGATGGCTGGAGAAGATTGGACCGTCACATTTGTGTTTTTGGCAAAAATTCACTAGAAAAAAATACTAAAATTTCATGTAAAGGTTTATGATTAAATTGATAAAATTGAAAAGTTTGAAATTTAGGGCTCGTTTGTTTAATGGAAAACAATTTTTGAGAAAATATTTTTCGGATTTTGCGATGTTCGAGGGTGGAAAATAAGTGATCAGAGAAAATATTTTCCAATCAATGGAAAATTTTCTTCTAAAACTGTGGATGATGATTTTCTCTTTTGAACAAAGGAAATCATTTTTCACCCTCGTGTCATTTGCATAGTCTTTTGTGTGAACACTTTTTTTCCCTTCTTTCCTTACTCCAAAGCTGCCATTTTCCACCCTTTTTCTCAAGAAGCCTAGGGTTTCTCATCTCGTCCTCCTCCTCCTTTGACGCCGACAACCAACAGCAGCTGAGCGCCCCCATTGTATGGTGGTACTCGATCTCCACCCTCACAAAGCCTATGGTTTCTCATCTTGTCGTCTTCCTCCTTCGATGCTGATGACTAGCAGCGGGCCGAGTGCCCCCCCTCGTTCGGCGGTACTCGATCTCCTTGGTTGCTGCCTCCTCGCTCCCCTCTGACAATACTCAATCTCCACCTTTGCTGCCTCCTCGCCCTTCATAGCACCAGTCGGCGGAGATGCAATTTCTGAGGAGTTACAGCCTCTATTTTGTCCCCCATAGGCATTATTTTTGAGGTGATCATTCTAAGTAGCTCTCATGTCAATAAATCAACCTTGTTTTATGTATTTTATCAGTCCTTCCTTCCTCCTTTCCGCCCTTTAGGTTTAGTGATGATTGACGAGTTTCGGATAGTGGCATTACTCGATCAAGCTGACCAATACGCTGCACGTCTTTGTTTACTTGATTACTTGAGTTTTGGAAGCTATTTTCGAGTATAAGTTTTTTGAATTAAGCGGTTGCAAGTGATCGTTGTTGAGCTTGTGCTTGGTGAAATTTTGTACTGCTTATTAATAGAAGGATTAATGCTGGTGGAATTGGAAGCATGACATGGTTTTGGCTTAGCTTGTTAAATACTGATGGCATGCTTGTCTTGACTGATCTTGGAGTTTCTCTCTATCATAATGCACATCTATTTCTCTCAATACCTATTTTTAACATGCTATACTCATGCATAGATATGGAATTGAGTAAAGAAGTTTCTTATGATTATCAATGACCTAGTTATTTTGTTCACATAGAAACATGACTAAATGGATGCACGAGCATTTGCATACCCAATGTATCGAAAGCAACTTCTGCTGTCCCATGCGTTTCTAGCTTTTCTAGTATTGACATTCTTGTATTTCACATGCATTTTGTGTTTCTTAATCAATATGTTTTAATATAGATGGATGATAACAAAATCCGAGCGGCGGTAACTAGTGCAGCTACAACAGTTATGATAGTTAGCACACTAGTATGGATGATTATGATCATTTGGAAAATTACATACCGAGAGAGCCTCATGTGAGTCGAGATTATGAGAGAGAGCTATATATGAATCATGTATTATATGGTGGTGATACTCAATATATAGATCAAATATGGATGCTGTTGAATGTTTTTTAAGAGCTTTGTAAGGTACTCGATGCAGGTAACTTGTTACGTTTTATAGTAAATGTTTCTATTATGGAGCAAGTTATGGTAATTTGCTATATCATTGGACATAATATAAGGTGTAGAGTCATTGAGGGAAAGATTTCATAGATCAATAGACACCATGCATAGATATTTCAAAATCGTCTTGCAAGTGGTTTTGAAATTGTACAAATATGTGGTGAAAGAACCAAGTAATTCCACTCCTCCTAAGATAAGTAACAGTCGAAGGTTTAATCTATATTTTAAGGTATGAAATTTGAAAAAACAAGTCGTTATAAATTGCTTGAGAAGTTTCATTAGTATTTGGTTGGTAACTATATTGATTATTTTAGGATTGTGTTGGAGTAATAGATGGAACTCATGGACATGCATAAATTCCTCTTGAAATTCAAAGAAGATTTCATGGTCAGAAGGATGAAACAACACAAAATGTATTAACTGTTTTTACATTTGACTTGATATTTTATTATGTATTAGTTGGTTGCAAGGGCATTGCCCACAATTCACGTATTTGTCTGATGCACTTTCAAAGCTGAATGGATTGAATATTCATAAAGATAAGAAAATGGAATTTACACATTGTTTGAGTTGAGATTAGTAACTTAGTAATAAATTCATTTATAACTTGTAAGAAAATATTATCTTGCCAATACTCATTATGGAATCCAAAATGGCATCATCTCTCCCTATCGCGGTATTAGATACCATTTGAAAGAGTTTAGTGATCGTCCACCTGAAAATGAGAATGAACTATTCAATCAACGCCATTCATCTCTAAGAATGACCATTGAAAGAGCATTTGGAGTTCTAAAGGAGCGTATTCGAGTATTGGATTTTGAAACTTTTTGGTCTTTTGGAACACAAGTTGATGTTGTCTTAGCTTATTGTATTATTCACAATTTTATTATGGGAGTTGATCCCAATGACTCTATTATGGAAAATATGAATAGACAAATGGAATCTCAAAGAGAATATTCAAGAATCCAATTTTCTCAAAGAGAGGAAAAGGAGGAAAATGGGATATGGGCATAAAAAAGGGATAAGATTGCACATGCAATGGAGATAAGTTATCAAAATATTAGGGGCTGCATGTTTTCGTTTCTTTTTTTTTTTTTTTTTTGTTTATGAACTGAAATTTTGTTTTTTTGTTCCCGGGAACAAAAAAAGACAGAAACGTGTTTGTTTGCGTTTTTGTTCAAAATCAGATATTTTGTTCCCGGAACACAAAAAGAACAGAAATGAGAAATAAAAAAAAATTGTTTCTTGCTCTAGAAACACTTTTGAAGAAACACTTTTGAACAAAAAATTGTTTCTTCTCTCTTCTATTTTCTTCTTCTTTTCTTCTTTTTTCTTTGGCCGGTTGCCGGCCTCGGCCATGGTCGGTGACCGGCCGTTGATGGCTGTGATGCTCGGCCTCGCCGGGGGCCGGTGAGCCTCGCCATGGCTGGGCAAGGCTGCTGGCCCCGTCGGCCGATCACCGGCAAGAAGAAAAAATAAAAAATAAAGGAAAAAAAGATAAAGAAAATAAAAATATTAAAAAATTAAAATAAACAAAAAAAGAATATAAATTTACCAAACGCGTTTCTATTCATTTTTTATTCCCGGAACAAATTTATCAAACGCATCTTTCTGGTCAAAAATTGTTCTCCGAAATAGAAACATTTTTTTTATTTCTGTTCACTGGAACAATTTTTGAATAGAAACGTTATCAAACGCGCCCTTAGAAGAAGTCAATAGTTTTCCTTTTGTTTCTTTTGAGTGCTTTATTTTGAACATATGATTTCTTTTTCTTTAATGATAATCATCTTTAAATATTTACTATGTATCCCTCTTGATCATATTTTTTCTTATTCAACTGTTTAAAGTTGTTACGTAGTTATCATGATGAGTAAAAGTAAGGCAAATAATGAGAAGGTCAAGCAATTTAGATGGTCAAAGCCTATGGAATGTGTTTTACTTGAAATTCTCACCGATGAAGCTAGTAAAGGAAATAAGCCTTCAAGCACATTCAAACTCTCATCGATTGCTCAAGATGTCAATACAATAAATGAGATATTTGGTGTTTGTTGTGAGCCCGACCATGTTGAAAACCATTTGAAGATAATCAAAAGCATTTGGAAGACAATTCAAACTCTACAGCAAGAGTGGATTCAATTGGGATGACAAGTTGAAGATGGTCGTAGCTAGGAAAAATGAATTTGATCAATGCATGCAGGTAATTTTTCGGAAATGTCGATGTTCGACTAAAAGGTTTAGGAAATTTTTTCTTGAGTTTGGAAATTCTTTCTTTAAGATTGATTCTATGAAATCACCCTCTGCTGCAAATGCATGTGTCCAAACAAATACACGCAGCACAATGCTCACATTTCCGAAAAATTACTGACACATATTGATCAAATTCCTTTTTCCCAGCTATGACCATTTTCAACTTGTCATCCCAATTGAATCCACTCTTACTACAGAGTTTGAATTGTCTTCCAATTACTTTTGACTATTTTCAAATGGTTCTCAAGATGGTCGGGCTCACAACAAACCCTAAACCACTCATTTATTATATTGACAACTCGATCAATTGAAGAGGGTTTGAATGTGCTTAAAGGTTTGTTTCCTTTACTAGCTTCATTGGCAAGAATTTCAAGTAGAGTACGTTCCATAGGCTTCGACCATCTAAATTGCTTGAGCTTCTTATCATTTGCCTTACTTTTATCCATCATGATAACTACGTAACGACTTTAAATAGTATAATAAGAAAAAATATGATGAAAAGGGACACATAGTAAATATTTAAAGATGATCATCATTAAAGAAATTGAAACCACATGTTCAAAATAAAGTACTCAAAAGAAATAAAAGGAAAAGTATTGGCTTCTTCTAATATTCTAATAATTGATCCATATTGCATGTGCAATCCTATCCCTCTCTAATACCCATATCCTATTTTTCTCATTTTCCTCTCTTTGAGAGAATTGGATTCTTGAGTTTTCTCTTTGAGATTCTATTTGTCGATTCATCTTTCCCATGATAGAGTCATCGGGATCAACTCCAATAATAAAATTGCGAATGATACAATAAGATAAGACAACATCAACTCGTGTTCCAAATGATCAAAAAGTTTCAAAATCCAATACTCGAAAACTCTCTTTTAGAACTCCAAATGCTCTTTCAATAGTAATTCTTAAAGATGAATGGCGTTGATTGAATATTTCATTTTCATTTTCAGGTAGACGATCATTGAACTCCTTCAAATGGTATCTAATACTGCAATAGGGAGAGATGATGCCATTTTGGATTCCATAACGGGCATCGGCAAGATAATATTTTCTTACAAGTTATAAATGAGTTTATTACTAAGTTACTAATCTCCATTCAACAATGTATATAAATTTCATTTTCTTACCTTTAGGAATATTCAATCCATTCGGTTTTGAAAGTGCATCAAACAAATTATGTGAATCATGGGTAGTGCCCTCCAACCAGCTAATACATAAAAAAATCTCAAGTCAAATGTAACAATAGCTAATACATTTTGTGTCGTTTCAACCTTCCAACCAGGAAATTTTCTTTGAATTTCAAGAGGAATCGATGTACGTACATGAGTTCCATGTATTGCTCCAATAGAATCCTAAAATAATCAATATAGTAACCCACCAAATACTAATGAAACTTCTCATGGAATTTATAAAGACTTGTTTTTTCAAATTCCATACCTTAAAATATGGATAAAACTTTTGACCGTCAAGAGGAGTGGACTTACTTGGTTTTTTCACCACATGTTTGTATAGTTTTAAAGACTTGTTTTTTCAAATTCCATACCTTAAAATATGGATAAAACTTTTGACCATCAAGAGGAGTGGAATGACTTGATTTTTTCACCACATGTTTATATAGTTTCAAAATCACTTGTAGGACAATTTTGAAATGTCTATACACGGTGTCTATTGATCTATGAAATCTTTTTCCAATGACTCTAAACCTCACATTATGTCCAGTGATATGTCAAAATACCATAACTTGCTCCATAATAGAAACATTTGTTGTAGAATGTAACAAGTTACTTGCATCGAGTACCTTACAAAGCTCTAAAAAAGTTCATCCATATTTGATCTACACAATGAGTATCACCGCTATATAACACATGATTAATATATAACTTTCTTTCATAATCTCAATTCACATGAGGCTCTCTTAGTATGTGGTTCTTTGAATGATCATAATCATCCATAACTAGTGTGATAATTATTATAATTGTTGTAGCCGCACCTGTTACCGCCACTCGGATTTTGTTATCATCCATCTATGTTGGAACAAACTGATCATGAAACACAAAATGTACATGAAATACAAAAAAGGCAATACTAGAAGAGCCAGAAACACATTGGACAACAGAAATTGCTTTTCAATACATTGGGTATGCAAATGCTCGTCCATCCATTTGGTCATGTTTTTATGGGGATAAGTGCCAAAAAAGTCCTAAACCTTTTGCCTTTGTGCCAATTTGGTCCTAAACCTTTTTTTAGTGCCGATTCAGTCCTAAACCTTTTTAAGTTGTGCCAATTCAGTCTTTTTCAGCAATTTTGGCCGGATTTTGCTAATCGGACGCCGATCGGGCCGACGTGGCTCGATCGGCCATGACGTGGACAACTTTTAATAATATTTAATATTTTTAAATATTTTTAAAATACTTTTAAAATTTTTTTATTTTTTTATTTTTTTTTTTTCCTCCAACCGGTCGCCGAGGTCCCGGAACCGCCGCAGGCGACCGCCCGAGGGCGAGCCTCGCGCCCGCCGGGCATCGAGCCCGCCGGCCATGGGTGATCCAAGGCTCGATCGCCGGATCCGGCGAGGGCGACCCGCCATGGCCGCCTCGCCGGATTTGGCGAGGTCGAGCCTTGCCGGCCCTCGCCCGACCTCGCGGATCGAGGCCATGGGCAAGGGCCGGCGAGGCTCGACCTCGCTAGATCCGGCAAGGCGAGCCTCGCCCATCGCCCATGGCTGGATCCGGCGAGGCGGCCATGGGCGAGGCTCGCCCTCGCTGGATCTGGCGAGGTCAAGCCTCGTCGGCCCTCGCCCATGGCCTCGATCTCGCGAGGTCGGGCGAGGGCCGGTGAGGCTCGACCTCGCCGGATCCGGCGAGGGCGAGCCTCGCCCATTGCCCATGGTTGGATCCGGCGAGGCGGCCATGGGCGAGGCTCGCCCTCGCCGGATGGGCGAGGTCGAGCCTCGCCGGCCCTCGCTCGACCTCGCCGATCGGGCCATGCGAGGGCCGGCGAGGCTCGACCTCGCCGGATCCGCGAGGGCGAGCCTCGCCCATGGTCACCTCGCCCATGGCCTCGATCCGGCGAGGCGACCATGGGGAGGCTTGCCCTCGCCGGCCCTCGCCCTGCCGGCGGTCGCTTTTTTGGCCGGTCGCCGGACCTCGGCGAACGGCTAGAGGAAAAAGAAAAAAGAAAAAAAGAAAAATAATAAAAGTATTTAAAATATTTTAAAAATTAAAAAAATTATTAAAATATTATTAAAAGTTATCCACGTCAGCGCCGATCATGCCACGTCAACCGGCCGGCATCCAGTCAGCAAAATCCGACTAAAATTGGCCGGAAAGGACTGAATTGGCACAACTTAAAAAGGTTTAGGACTGAATCGGCATCAAAAAAAGGTTTAGGACCAAATTGGCACAAAGGCAAAAGATTTAGGACTTTTTTGGCACTTTTCCCTATTTTTATGTGACCAAGATAACTAAGTCATTGATAATCATAAGAAACTTATTTGCTCAATTCCATATCTGTACATGAGCATACTATGTTAAAAATGGGTATCAAGAGAAATAGATAGGCATTATGACAAAGAGAAACTCCAAGATCAGTTGTGGACAACAACATGCAATTAGCACTTAACAAGCTCACCCAAAACCACATCACGCTTCCAATTCCGCCAGGCTTTCATAAACAGTACAAAATTATGTTGAACACAAGCTCAACAATGATCACTTCGTAGCCACTTAATTCAAAAACCTTATACTCGAAAATAGCTTCTGAAACTCACGTAATCAAGTAAACAAAGACATCAAGCGCATCGATCATCTTGATCGAGCAATGCGACGATCAGAAACTCGTTAATCATCACTAAACCTGAAGGGAGGAAAGGGGGAATGAAGGACTAGCAAAGTATATAATGAGATCGATTTAGTGACATAAGAGCTAATTACAGTGATTACCTTAGAAATCACATCTCCATGGGACAAAACAAAGGCTATAACCCCTCAAAAATCTCGTCTCTGCCGGTAGGTGCTTCGAGGGGGGTGAGGAGGTGGCACTGACAGAGATTGAGTATCGTTGGACAAGGGGGCGAGGAGGTGGTGGCGGCAGAGATCGAGCACCATTGAATGAGGAGGGCGCTCGGCCGCTGTTGGTTGTTAATATCGAAGGAGGAGGAGGACAAGATGAGAAATCCTAGGCTTCGTGAGAGTGGAGATCGAGTACTGTCAAATGAAGGGGGAGCTCGGCTGTTGCTCATTGTTGACGTTGAAGGAGGAGGAAGACGAGATGAGAAACCCTAGGCTTCATGAGAAAGAGGGTGGAAAATGGCAACTCTGGAGTAAGGAAGAAGGAAAAAAAGTGTTCGGCTATGTAAAGATGCGAGGGTGGAAAATGATTTCATTTTTTCAAAAGAGGAAATCATTTTTCACAATTTTAGAAGGAGATATTCCATTGACTGGAAAATATTTTAGTTGATCACTTAGGGGCTGCATGTTTTTGTTTCTCGGATCTGTTTAAAAATAGATTTTGTGTTTTTTTTTCCAGAAACAAAAAAAGAACAGAAACGCGTTTGTTTGCGTTTTTGTTCTTTTTTTGTTTTTTCGTTTCCGAAAAAAATTGAAACAAAAAAAAACCTGTTTCTGGAATCCAGAAACACTTCTTGAAGGCCTAAAAAGAACAAAAATAAAAGAACAAAACCGGAACACTTCTGGAGGTCCCTTCTTTCGTGCCCGAAGGCTTTCGTGCTCTCCCTTTCCGGCGTCTCTCCCTTCTCTCTGGTGCCTTCCACTTGGTTGACTCTCCGGCGACTCCCCACTCCGCCGACTCTCCTGGCGCCTCCCCACTCGGCGGACTCTCCGGCGCCAACAGGTGGTGCTCCTTCACCGGCTGAAGCTTCCGAATCCAGGTAAGTTTCTGCTGCTCCTCCATCTCCATTCGAAGAGGGCTTCGGCAAGAGCCACCTTCGCCGACAGCCGGACGCTCACTCCAGCAACAACTCGCTCGAGCCTCAAGCGAGCGTTGCTCGCCCCAGTCCGCGGCAGATCCGGGCGACGGTTGCTCACGGAACCGCTCCGCCGAGCTCGAGCCGCGTGGTCGCTCGGCGAGCAGCTCGGGTCGCTTCGAGCGGCGCAGCAGCCTCTCCGCTAGCTCGAGCGAGCGACGCGAGCCCCAAGCGAGCCGTCACCCGGATCTCGCAGATCCGGGCAACGGCTGCTCACCGGAGCTGCTCCGCTCGCTCGGCGAGCAGCGCAGCGACGCTCGAGCGTGGCCGCTCCGCCGAGCGAGCAAAGCGGCGGAGCAACGCCGAGCAAGCTGCTCGCCGGCTCGCTCGAGCGTGGCGCTCGTTGAGCGAGCGAGCGTAACGCTCGAGCGTGGCTGCGAGCACCTCCGCGAGCAGCCACGCTCGCGTCCATGGCTGCTCGAGCATGGCTGCTCCGCGGAGCAAGCGAGCAGAGCACGCTCGAGCGTCCTGCTCCGCCAGCTCACTCGAGCATGGCTGCTCGCGAGAGAGCGAGCGGAGCGGCGGAGCAACGCTCGAGCGTGGCTGCTCCTGCGAGCTCGCAAAGCGGCGTGGTTGCCACGCTCGAGCGAGCCGCTTTGCCGACCGAGCAGAGCAGTGGAGCAATGCTCGAGCGAGCGTGGCTGCTCTGCCAGCTCGCTCGAGCGTGGCTGCTCTGCCGAGCGCAGCAGAGCAACGCAACTCGCTCGAGCGAGCTAAGAGGTGCTCAACAATCACTGTTGGGAAGCTCTCTCAAAGGTAATAGCTCACTATTGATGTTTCTAGTTGTCCAGCATTCTGATGTGCTTCAAAGCTTTAGGTGGGGTCTGCGTCAGGGGCGGTTTATTATGTTTACATCCCTACTGAGCTCACCTGGTGCTTGTGCAACAATATTTTTTTCCAAGTAACTTACATGCCAGTTGAAATTTTGCAGCACCACGATCGTTTTTCTCACTTTCGTCTTTCCGGAGCAAGGGAAGAGACTTGAAGGTTTACCACTGAGTCACTCGTAGCGATAGTGTTCTGATTTTTCCATTTCTCAGTGATTTTGTGTAAAGGAGGAATTCATGCTAGATGAAGATGTTTAGCTGGGCATGCTTAAGATTTGCGTGAGATCCACTATTTATCACAGTACACGTATCCACCAAATAAGTTATGCTGCTTGGCCAAGTTGAATATGCCGTATGTTGTGTGGAAGTTCTCACAGGCACGGCACCAAATCTGATTTTGGTATTGTATAGACCGCATTTATTCCGTATATGAAATATGTATCAGAATATGGAACCATTCTGTTATTGAGAGTAATAGTTTGGGAAGTGAAGTTGGATGATGTGATCATGTGCAAGCGGTTGTTATATTTTTTTGCATATCTTCTCCTCTACTTTCTTTCCTCTGCTATATCACGAGACTCACGAGTGGCCTGGGAACTGGATTCTGGAGTTAACATGTTCAGAATTGTATTCTCTTGCGAACAATATCCCAGGTCATCAAAAGCAGCCTAGTACTTGAAAATGAATTTCCCAGTTAGGCAGAATAGTGCATTTTGTTTCCCAAGCATTGCTAAAACAGAGATTCTATTGATCCAAACAGGAAAAAGACTGCACAGTTGAAATATGTGAAGTATCTGTTACTTAACACAAATGAAAGGAAGCCCCAGAAGTGAAATTGCGCAAGAGAATTTTACTGATTTTCATGGGTTTTAACTGTCACTCAGAGCATACAATTAATTTTATCAGATAAATGCAGCCTTGGTCCTCTGTCCTTGCATTTAACTGTGAAAACATATGACTAGTTGCAGAGGATGAACATGAGAGATGAAGGGGATTTCATGCATAGAGCATGGAGGGTGCAAAGAGTAAAAAACCAACAGTGACATGTACAAGCACCTTTCAAAGTCATTTAGCTACTATCTTAATGGAACTCAGTCCTTTTTTTTTTTTTTTCTGGTTATTTTCTTATAGGGAAGATCAGACCAAACCGAGTAACTTGCTTTGAACAACTCCAACTAAATTGTACCAAGTTAGACCCTCAAATTATTAGCTTTGCGAGACTGTATACATGCGTCTATGTGCTTTAACAGCCAAACCGAAGTTATGCAACCAAGATACATATTGATTCTTGTCGATCAAAACAAAACCTAACTGAATAATTTGATCGTGAATTTTTCCCTTTCGACTTTAAAAGGCAGCATTGTTCCTTCTCCATCATTACCTTCACCTTTTTCCCGCCAAAAACCAATTGACCATTGGCATACTCTTTCACCATTCCAAAGGTACTCATATCCCTGTCTTTCAATTGCACTTTGATGCTTGTCATGACCCTTCGTTGATATACTGACAGAGAAGGGATTGCATAAACTAATTATCTCCAACTTCCATAGCCATGTCTTACGAGTCAAAGTTCTTATTGTATAGCTGCCAGAATTCACGAAAAATGAAAGAAAAAAAATGTGAAGCAGCTATGAATGATCTCGCTGCTGACAAATGGAGAGGCCCATTTTGCTTTGGCCTAAAGATATCACAAAAAAGAGCCCTGAGCTTGGCTAAGAGAGAACTCAATGTTTGGAGTTTACACATGGCTTTAGAATCGTGTATTTCCATGTTGGAAATATTTTTCTTCACTCACCATTATCAAAATTAAATTGATGAGCATTTCATGAGAATGAGAATTCAATATCAAGTTTATATGTTATAAAAATAAAAAATAAAAAAAGTACTTGAAAAAAATTTGATACAAACTTTACTTACAAAATTTTCTACCAAGTATGCCATATGATCATGTTCAAAATGTTTGTTTTCACTCACCACGAATAAAATAAAATTAATGAGCATTTCATGAGAATGACAATTCAATATCAAGTTTAAACTTTATTTAAAAAAAGCATTTTTTTTAAATTTAAAAACAGAAATTTTGTACAGTTTACCAAACGTGTTTCTGTTCTTTTTCTATTCTAGGAACAGAACACCACCCAGTGCTGCGGTGTAGTTGGCTCAAGCACTTGTTCCTCTCGCAAAAGGTCTAGTGTTCGAATCTAAACTACATCGTGCTGACTTACCTGGGGAGCAAGGGTGGTGGTAACTCTACTACCTCCCAGGGTTTACTCCGCCGCGAAGCGGGGCACGCACGAGGGTTCCCTGAGTTACCAAAAAAAAAAAAAAAGAAATTGATTGCAGTTACCAAACGTGTTTTTCTTCTTTTTTTGTTTCAAGAACAGTTTTTTTTTACATTTACCAAACGTGTTTTTTTGTTCAAAAACTATTCCCCGGAACAGAAACACTTTTTTTTTTTTTTTTTTTGTTCCCTGGAACAATTTTTGAACAGAAACGTTACCAAACGCGTCCTTATTTTCCACCCTCTGAACAAAAGAAAATCCGGAAAATGTTTTCTCGAAAGTTGTTTTCTATTGAACGGACAAACCCTTAAATAGTCCTAGCTAAAAGCATACGCATCCATACTCATCAGCTCATGTACATTATGTTTTAAAGGTATAGAATTAGCTATACCATATTTCATAACATAAATTAAGAGGTGTATCTATAGAATTAGCCATAACAAGTCTATGCTACATATGAAGAACTACAAGGCAAGCGTCATGAACCGGCAGTTCCTTGATAACAAAATAGCCTGTGCAATGCCTAGTGGGTGGACAATACCAAGTCAACCTTCATTCAATAGTTGTTCCACAAAATAATATGGCGAATAGCTTCCTTATATTAGATCATACCACGCCTAGCTTAGCTTGATTGTCTAGTCTATTGAGCAATACCACAAATTTCTTTAGGCTCAACAACTAATTTTTGCCTGTCATGGCCTCATCAAGAAAGTAGGATCAGCTCCTAATCATTTTGTTTACAGAAGGCCAACACCTTTGGAGCTCCTAAGCATTATAATCTTCCTATCCTAGAACTTCTAGCACCAACAATCTTGACACCACTTCCACAGACCAACTGCATTCATCCTTTCTACATCACTCGCTCTTCACTCATTAACTCCCAAGCTCCACCCATAAGGGTTTGCAAGCACAGGAGAATCACAGGGCCGTAATATTCTCCCGCTCTCAATTCTGCAATGCCCTTGTCGCAAATTGTTCCGTCACTTTTTGTGTTTCCTTAATCATTGATGCACCACTTTTCTTTCTTGTTGAAAACGTGGCAATAGATCTCAAGACTTGCCAATTGATCCAGAAATGTTTTCCCTATTTAGTAAGGAACCGGAACTTTCTTGTGCTTCCATTACCAATTTAGAAGCTGGTCGAGAGCTGTGCTTTGTCCAAGCACCCTTTTGTCCCGGCGATTCACTCTCCACCTTTGTAGGAATGAGAAGACCACGGGCTTTTCTTGACTCAACCCACTTATTGGAGGGATCTTGTTCTGATACAATTTGCCATGCGCCGGCAATATCTTGGCTATGGAATAGCCTGTGTGACACTTGGTGAACAAATAACACTAGGCCAGCCTTCGTTCGATAATTATTTTAGAGAATAATATTATGAATGGATTCCTTATATGAGATCGTACCACGCTTATTTTAGCTTGGGTGTCTAATCTATCAAGTGAAATAAAATATCACTTCAGGCTCGACGGTTGATTTTGGCTTGGCATGGCCTTAGTAAAATAGCAACATCGACTTCCAATCAGTTTGTGCACAAGAAGCCAATCCCACCTTGAAAGCTCTTAAGTAATATAATTTTTTTATTCGAGAACTTTTAGCACCAATTGTTCTCACACCATTTTCATAGATCAGTTATATTCATCTCCTCTGCATCACTTGCTTTTCACTCAATAACCCCTAAGCTCCACACACAATGATTCACGAGTACGGCAGAATCACAGACCATGACACAAGCGTGTAGCATATATTAAAATCAATATGGATTGTCGTATTTGGTGGAATCCATATGGTCACATGAAACTCCATTTTAAATGGTCCGAAATGCTTTTCTGTACATATAGAATACTCGCCTACATGATATTATATGGAGAATCAAATATTTTGAGAAGGGGGAAATTATCAAAAAAAGATTAAATCTATTGTACATTTGCTACTTCAATCCTTAACTTTTTAATTGTATCAAATAAGTTATAACCATTTTCATATTTTGTCAATTGTGTCAATCTGATCAATTTTGATTGGAAATTGTTAACATGGCTGTCGGCTATCTTACATAGTATGATCGACATAAACATTGACATTTTCTATTAATATATTTGATAATATTTTCAATTTTTTATGGCTTTTTTTCTTTTCTTTATTTTTATTTTTTGGATTTTTGGAGTGAAGGCCAACAACCCTTGCAGGTGGGTGAGAGCGTCGCCGCCCTTGCCTTGGCCCTTAATGGCCATAGCGAGGGCATTGGTTGCAGCCTTGCTAAAAGAAAATAAATTAAAGATAAAAAAAAAACTTAATCTCAACATCAGTTGTATTACATATGACGATTAGTATCTACGTCAGTAATAATTAAAATATTTTTAATTGATTAATAATTTAAAGTGATACAAACGGTTACTTTTAAAAAGATCAAATTTTTATTTTTCACGAAATAAATGATCCTCGCCTGAGATATTAAAAATTCAAAGGCGAATATTTTTGGTACATGAACTGGAAATATAACAAAATCATGACATTTATCTTGGATGTCCAACTGAACTCCGCGAGAGAGAGAGAGAGAGAGAGAGAGAACGAGGATGCTTCAGCTTCCCTCCCGCCTGATGAAGTCCCTTTCTCTTTCTACTGCTCCGGCCACCGCCACGCTTCAAGAACTCGCCGCCGCTCACTCCCCTGGTCTCTCTCTCTCTCTCTCTCTCTCTCTCTCTAGCGGCTTTGCTTGTCATTCCTCCCGTGGACTTGTTGGCAACGAGCTAAGTCAAATTACGTACCCTTCGAATTCCTGCTCGTTGTAATGCTGTCCCTTTATCTTGTTTCGTTAGATAGGTGTTGCGAGGGTCGTGCTCAAGAAGGGGAAGACCCAGTTGTTCAAGGACGGCAGTCCCATGGTGTACAGCGGCGCCGTCGACCGGATAGTCGGCCGGCCGCCGCCGAGGACCGGGGACGTCGTGCTTGTGGCCGATGGGGCGGAGAAGCCGATTGGGTGGGGCTTGTACAACTCGGTTTCCATGTTCTGCGTCAGGCTGATGCAGCTAGAAGAGGAGGCAACTGGGTACGGTTAACTGTACTCTCTACCAATGGCTTTTTCTTCATTTTGGCATTGGCATCTCCCGCGGCTGGCAATTTCTTTAAAGAGTCTAATCCTTGTGACAGGAATCCTTCATGTGCACTGAATGTGGAGAAGTTGCTCGAGGAACGAATCGAGTCGGCCACAGAGCTGCGCAAGATTTTGGGGTTGCCTTCCGTTAGGACAAATGCATATCGTCTGATCAATAGCGAAGGGGATAGGTATGGTTTAGATGATTTTTATTTTTTTTAATGAAAAGAGTAGTTTTTCATTGTCACGACTGTGATTGAATTGTGTACTGAGAAATGGTTTGGCGATAAATTGGTTAAAATGAAGAAATTGGTCATGTTCATGTGGAACATTGCTTATCGGCAGTATATGGCCAGAGGAATCACCCAGGAATATTTTCCAGTCTCCAAGTGGTATCCGTGGTAACTCATATTAGGCATGCAGATGCGCTGCTAAGTTGAGCATTCGTAGGCACTATCGTTAAATCTTGTGAATAAACTTAATGTTCTTCAAATCATCAAATGTCCTTCCCTTATGTCCTAATTTTGGCTTGGAAGCATCGCCTTTTCATTTTTATTCTAATTTTTACTTGGACATATACTTGGTACTGTGTTTTTCTTCCTTAATAAAAGTGGTATTGCCTGCATTTAGGTTGTCAGGTTTGATCGTCGATGTATTTGGAGATTTAGCCGTGGTAGCATCATCTGCTGCTTGGGTTGAGAAGTACAAGACAGAAATAGAGGCTTGCATTAGTAAAATCAGTGCCATAAATCACATAAGCTGGAGACCATCCATTGAAATGTTAAAAGAGGAAGGGCTGGATGTATCTAAATTGCAGGAGATGCAGCCTTCTACTTGTTCTAAAAGAACCAAGGTACAGGACAGTTGACAGACTTTCTGTTTTGTTGGTTAGAAGTTTTCACTTCTGTTTTTAACCTTTTTCATCTACATTAAGATTTGCTTAAGCGAAACTTTTATGTACATATGTATCTTGTTGTCAATAAGTTCTTAGAACCACATGCTATCTAATTCTCTGTGCCACTGGAGGATCTAAGACTATACCTCTCCCAATAGGGTGCGATTTCTTAAAGATGCTTAGAAAATTTGGGAGGCTGCCTAAAACTTGTTGGGCCTGAAAATGCCCTTGGGGTGGAACAAATGAAGAATGGACCTTTTCTTGCTCCTTTCATTATAGCTATAAGAGGTGTGTCTTGGAAAATGCTCTAGATGGAAGGATGACTAATGGCTGAAAGTGACATGCTGGGTATATTTTCTTGCCCACTCTAACAAAAGTTCTCTCTGCATATTGTCATCTGATGTCTTCCTTTGTCATGGCTCATCCTAGGTTCTTGAGAATGGCATTGCTTATGTCATCTCACTCGATGGCCAGAAGACAGGATTTTATGCTGATCAACGTGAGAACCGTCAGTTTATATCCACAGTATGTGATGGTCGGAGAGTTCTTGACCTATGCTGCTACAGTGGTGGATTTTCCCTGAATGCAGTCAGGGGAGGTGCAGTTGACGTTTTGGGTATGGCTTAACTGTGTATTCTTTTACTCTTTGTTCCTGACAATGCCATCATAACCTTAACATATTGCTTCCATGTGAAGATTGCATGCAATTTTCTTGCCATCCTTGGAACAAATATAATCAGATTTATCAGGAATTTTGTTTCTCATATAGCTGTATGAGTGATGAAAATTGACTTTGCTAAGTACCAACATTTGCATAATAGTTTTTCTACATCCAAATGCTTCCATAATCTGTCAGTTTGGACCTTTGTTCAAAGCATGTCAACTAGAACAATATAAACCATTGGATCCATTCTGTGAGAACTTTGCATCAAGTCATTTAGAGCCTTAGCTGGTGGGGGAGAGAGAACTCGTCTTGTTGGGGTTAAGACTGACGGCACACCTCCCTTGGGCAAACATCTGATGGAGTAAGTGGTAGGAGATCAACTTATGGTGCTACCAATGAAGAAATAACTTCGGATTGCTGCTCGTGAAGGGCTGAATGTTTTGATGAGAATGAAGACTTCACTAAAAGAACTAAAAATCATTCACTGTAGGGAAGGTGGATCTAATGAAGCTCGAGGAAAGCTTAGGATCCTCCCTCCATCCCTGACTTGGGGGTAGTCAATGCGATGTGAGATGTAGTAAGGGGCTGGGAGTCCCTTGATCATACCTAACAAAGGAGGACAAGTCGCCTATCGTCTGGGGTGAGTACTCTTTAGACAATTCATCACACCTGCAAGTAGTAGCTGCCTTTCATATCAGGGCATGCCATCTTCTGCTTGTTGAATTATAAATAAAATGTAATTGAAGTAGTCTGTGTAGTTGACTTCTTTTGTCAACCTGATTTGTGATCTGAGTTTCGACTTGGGTTTTTAGCAAAAGGACTTCCTTTTGAATCTCTGTGAACCATAAAGAAAGGAAATGGAGATTCCATTGAAGTAACTATCATATTTTATCTAATTATAATGATGTGAGTTGACTTAAGTATTTCCAGTGGTTAGTTGAAGTGGCCCACATTTTGCTTTACGATGAGGGTATGCTGGGGCTGATGAACTTTTTACAGATAGTTTAATATTATCCATATCGTTTCAGGTATTGATACGTCATTGCCTGCTTTGGAGCTTGCTCGAGAAAATATTGCTCTTAATAGATTGGATCCAGCCAGGATATCTTTTTTAAAAGAAGACGCAACTGTATTCATGAAGAGTGCTTTATTAAGAAACGAGTCATGGGACATAGTCATACTTGACCCTCCAAAGTTAGCTCCAAAGAGGAAGGTACCGAGTTACTGTTCATATTTAAATGTGAAATTGTTCTAGTAGTTGTAGATGTTGATTGATTGCTATTGTCATCTTGGTTCTGTATCTTCTCTACCAATAACTTTCACAAACGTGACACTACTCTTCCAGGTTGTACTGGATTATTAATGGTGGTTCTATACTTTCAATGCTTTAGATATAATCAATCGTCAACAAGTTACAGATGCCCATAAATCTGGGTTCTGCAGACTATTAATCTGGCAATTTTATTGTTGGTGGCACGAAAATTAGCTTTGAGAGCTTTGAGAGCTTTGCGAACTTTTGCTTGTGAAAATTTACATCAGCTTCTGTTCTTTGGTATTGTGAGCAGAGCGGCTCATTGCTTAGTATCATTTTTCAGGCTCTAAAAAGCGCATCGGGCATGTATAGAAATTTGAACTCACTGGCAATGAGATTGACAAAGAAAGGTGGACTACTTATGACTTGTTCATGTTCCGGAGCTATGACACAGAGTGGGATGTTCATTAAGACACTTCAGGCAAGCATATCACCAGTTCATGTCACATCTGATATGTAATTATGTCCCTGTTGGTTGTGCATTATAGTGTAAACCATTAGAGCTGTAGCTAGTCATGATAGGATCTCACCAAGTGAGAGCTCTTATGATAATGGGACACTACTCTGGTGAGAAGCAGCGGCACAAGGTGTTCAGAATTGAGATGAAAAACCAACTGAACCACGAGATAAGGAAACTTTTAACCAGAATGGTGTTGACTGAATCGTGTTGAACTGGAAAAATAGAGCCAGAGAAAATGGGGGCTTAGATGCATCCTTTCTTCTACAGTTTTAAGAAATCATTCAGCTCTCTTAATCGGGCATGAGATCAACTGCATTTCTTGCTGATCAGGCCCCAGAGAGTTGTATTTGCTTGCCAGCATATTATGTCAATACATACACTGCATGTTTCAGAAGCTTTGCCTGTTAAGCTGCCTAACATTCTTAAAGGTCTTTATTAGATCACTAAGATGTTTTTTGATTGGTATCTCTGATATTCAGGGCGCAGCATCTGCAGCTGGGAGAAGAGCCACAATTCTGAGACAGAGTGGAGCAGCATGTGATCACCCTATTGACCCATCCTACCCTGAAGGCGAATACCTGTCCAATATTTTACTAAGAGTACTTTGAAAAATCATAAACAGTATTTGCACACTGTATTAAATATCTGGCACAATTTATTGCCATTCATCTTGCTGAAAAGTTTTGGACTTACTGGCACTTTCCCATTCACTAATCCAACCCCACTCTTATAGATGGCCGAGGCACTCTTATGTTCCAGTGCTTTCTTCCTGTTTTAGTACATAGCATATTATCCCCCATTAGCTTCTATATTCAGTTAGTCCTTGCTCAACAAAATGCGCTGGCAAGAAATGACGATCTTCGACACTCAAAGCCGTAGTCCTAAGGTTAAACAATCTCCTGGGCAGAGTGATTCGGTGGCAATCGGTGGCAATCGAGATTCTTTTACCCTCATATTGGTCTGAACTGGTCGGCTACCACAGGCTTCTCTCTGCCATTGCAATCGTTACACGTGCAGTGTCAACTGCTGTTACCATTTCAGCGGCAGCAAATAGTTGTCCCCTGGATTAGAATGAAATACACACTATAGGAGGACATGGAATTCAGTCCTAGGACACCATGGATTTGATAGCTTATATTGTGTGAAGATGTACCTGTATCGAGAAAAATAGAGCAGGACGAAAGCTTATATTCTTGAGGTTGCATCTCATGTCTACTTGATTGATCGTGCAAGAGGGGGTTGGCTCCTACGATCTTAGGACCTACCTCATCGCAATCAGAAGGTTTAGAGGAGAATTTACAGGTGGGGGGCGTCTGTCAAATGTTTACTCAAGTACAAAGATGTCCCATCTGTGATGCGAAACTGACCCTATTTTTTCTGCAAAATGTTTTCGATCTTCCGTCTTAAGTTTTCTTCGGTAAGCATAAAGCTCTTGTTCCTTCACATAGTTGTCTCCGTTTCATCACGCCCATAGACATTGGACTTTCCGCATAAAGTTTCCTCCTTGATCTAGCTCTCGAGTCCATCCTGCGTTTCCTTCGAAAATGTCCTGCAATGAAAAGACCGTTCGCATCCGCATGTCGGGGCACTCTCGGACGCATTTTCTTCCAATTATATGCACCTTTCGCTGATGTCAAAAGAAAATCGCGCACTTTGTCATGTGATGAAATTTCAAAATGCGGGTCACTCCTCAACTTGACACAAAGGCTTTGCCGAATTTTCTTTGACTTGCCATTACTAGAGCAGATCCTCCTTTATCATGTATTCTCGAATAGCAATGGTGGTCATCGTACTTTTCACGCTCCATCGATGTTTCGATGCTCACTTCGTGCTAATGGACATCTCGTCGATAGTACAGGAGTATCAACATGTGATCTCTTTTAACAGAACCAACAATTTCTTGATTCCTAGCCATGTCAACGAGGAAAGACCCGGAACTCTCGGTTGAGACTCGCAGAGCATATTCAGAGGCAATGTTCTCACGCCAGAATTTGTTCGACTATATATATGAAACACCCTCCAATTTGTCTAAAGGGCAAAACCCTTCATGAGATTGACTACAATAGATGCATATACACCCTGATCAAACATGTTCTTGTCTCTAAAAGGGCAATTTTTAAGAGGAAGGGACAATTTCCTATTGCAAAGCAAACTTAATCAACTCCACTTTTGACATCAAGATGATCCATTTTGACATCAACATGAGAGCATTGAGGTCCTACGTTACTACTTCATGAATATTGAATTATTGCTCCATTGAGGATTTGGACTCATTGCATCGCCAAGTCACGTACTTTCACCTACTCAATTTCAAGGTCTCCAGGTTGGATCTCTAGGGCTGAAAAAAGAGGCCTCCACATTACCATCAAGCAACTCGAGGGCAGCACTGGACTTTATGCACCTAGGAGTCTTGTACTGATTAATGGACCCTCCTTGGCTTATGAAGAAGTCCATCAATAACTCGAACGTCCCAGGATTCACGACCCTAATCTCGAGCGGCCCGACCGATCTGTCATTGGTGCGGCACCGCCTGTAGACGTAGTCCAGCTCTTCTTCCACAATGATGCAGCACTCCTCAAGCACGCGACCATCGAGGGCCAGCTTGTTTGCCCCTGAATTGTTTGACGATGCCGACGGCGGCGACGTGGGATGATGCTTGATTTCCCAGTAGAGGACATAGTGCCCTGGGACGGATGAAGTGTCCACTCGGCTTGTGTACTCCACAAGGAAGGCGTCGTGGGGCTCTAGCAGTTTTTTAGCCGCTGTGATGCTCTTGTGGAGATCTTCCTCATTCGTCTTGTCATTGTCGATGCTGAGGACGACATTCCTCCGGCAAATGAATCGGAATTGCGGGGCGCGATTGTGAAAGCCTGTTACCTGGAGCACATCTCCAATCCGATACCGGTAGAGCCCTGGAAATTGACATTTACAACACATATAAAGGCTAAAGCGCCATCGTCATAATCTTGATGGCGTGATTTTTTAGTGTTTTGGATAATTAATTACAGGAAACATGAGGAGAGGAGAGGGATTAAAGTAATAATTAACTGGAAAAATTATACATAAATAGGAACAAGCGAAATGAACTTTGAAATCATTTGATTTGTCCAATGTACTTTCACTGAGCTATGGAGTGAAAAGAAGAGAATTCCATGCATACTAGTCCTCCTCCTTCCACCCACTTCAAGCAAACATTAGAAACCGGAGAAATAAAAATAGCTTTTCCGGGATTGACACTAAAGAAAGAAGGGTATTGGTGTGCATCGTAACAAGTTTTTTTTTTTTTTTTTTTTTTTTTTTTCCTGTTGATAAGGGTGCATGTCTTTACTAATTTATTAAGAACCAATTTTATCCCGAATTAAAGGACTAAAGAAAATTTCAAAAATCATCTCCACTTTTCATTCCGGTATAAATTTGCATCTCGAGTTTTGAAAATTCACAGATTCATCGAAAACACCACTCGCCCTGTCCCCTGTCTCTCTCACCCCAGCTCTCTCTGAGCTCTAGGCTCCCACCATCGAAGCCACAGTGCTACCATCGATCCCGACCAATGCCGTGCCCCCACTTTTTTTCTTTCTCCCTCTCTCCCTCCTTGACCATGATCGGGCTCGACTAAGGGTCGAGGTCTACCAACATCGAACTTAGTCGAGCTCGACAAATCTGGGTCAAACTCGATAGATTTGAGTCAAACTCGATGCAAACGGAGCTTAATCCGATCCGAGTCAAGCTCAAGTTGTCGTAGTCGATGATGGGTCGCAACTTAGCTAGGGTGGCGGTTGGTGGCACCATACAAGTTGGCGGCAGTAGGAGGAGAGGGGCTGAGCAGTGGGTGGGTGGTTGGTTGGGTTTTGGGTAGAAAGTGTTTTTCCATTGCGGGTGGATTTGAAATGCCGGGAGAGACGAAATCGGAAGGAAAATGGCAAATTCATAATAGGACCATTGATACAACTTGAGATGCTAATTGTAGGTTTCCAAAACTCAAGATGCAAATTGATATGAAAATGAAATGCGAGAAAGACTTTCCGATATTTTCCAAGTGTACCTATCTTATTTCCACCTTAGCAGTATCAAAAGTTCGAGGAAGCTGACAGAAAACAAAGGAATGTGGCATTAATTAGAGATTAACTGTTTAGTAACGCTAGAGAATAAAGACGAAAGATGGAATCACTAGTGATTGATGACACTATATCCATTTGCATGACTAGAGTGCATTAATCTTCGACAAAAGGATAGTGACTCATCATGACGAAGAGACATCATATTCTTAGAAGATAAACACGACATGATCCTACAAACATGGGATTTAAAGTAAAACAGATTATGCTCACCAGCAAATGTAGTGACCACGAGCTCGTAATAGCACCCGACCCGGACATTGACCAGGTCCACGAGCCTGCGACCGGACACTTCCTCGTCCTCGTCGATTTCCATCACCAGCGTCCCGTTCCCTCCCAGGGGTATGAACTCGAAGTAGCCCATGTTGGGCAGCAGTGTGAACGCGACGTCATGTGGGTCGCACAGCGGCCTCAGGTTGACCCCGAAGTAGCACTCCGACGAGGCGTACATTGTGCACACCGGCGGCAGCTTCCCCTCACTGTAGTACTCGAGGGCCGGTATGTACTGCGCCATCGACCCTGTCACGACGGCCTCAATGTACTTCGCCCTTGGCCAAAGCCGGCACAATATCCCCTTCCACGATGGAGAGCTGCAGAGTTCCTGGATCTCAGCCGCGAGGGTGGGGTTCGGTGACAGTAGTATGCTCGACATGGAGGATCGGCACTCGGGATCAGTGATGAAGGGGTCTAGGCAGCCGGCGGCTATGTCGTCGCACATGCGGCCCCAGTTGCGCTCGAGGAACGATACGGCACGAAGGAACGCAGAAGCAAAGACCGCGCCGAGCCGCAGGACCTGGTGCCGGTGGACAAGACCTGACAGGAGCTGGCAATACATGCTCTGCTCGCCGTCGTCACACAGGATGGCTGCATATGGGCTCGTGCAGTCATTGTACGCATCGGGGGCCCGGAACTTGAAGTTCTTGCTCTTGTAGTAGCTCGTCAGCACGGACCGGGCAGGCAAGCCGCATGGGGTGGACCTTTCTGCCTTGACGAAGTACAAGTACATGGCCTTGCCCTCGTCGAGCCCCGTGAGATACCTAAAATTTGAATTTCCATGTCATGTATGCAAGGCAAGAATATTAAGCATATGTCTAAGGATTATTGTTTTCTTCACAGGCAGTATCAAGATAAGAGATACTTTTACACCTGCTGGATAACTACGATAATTAGGGTAATTATTTGTACTGTTCAACTTGAAGAATAAAGAAAGAGATCAGGGAAAAGGAAAATCAGATTGATTAACTGGCTCATAATGGGCATGATGAGATTATAAAGAAAGGTTCTTCGGTCAATGTCCTCCTCAATCGATGGCATCATCTTGGGCTCTCCAGCAGAAGTCCCCGAGCTACAAATTACACAACGACATTCTTTAATCATTAGTTAGCTCAAAACCAATAACTTAAATCACAGAAAAATGAGTAAATAGAGCTGAGACATATACTAGAGAGAGACCTGCATAACATTTCAGTGATGGGTTTTCCTGTAATCAGAGAGGAATCTTCACCATGAGCAATTCTTTTAATGTAAGGTTGAATGGCCTTGTAAGTGATCACGGGGACCAGTTTCCTGAACTCGCAAGCGTCCAGGGCTGACCCTCTCGAGTACTTGCTCAAGTACTCGGTTTTCTGGTTTTGCACTAAGATCTCCTTCAGGATGTTTTGCTGGACAATGTCAGCCTCAGATGTGAGCCTCTCTATCTCTTTCAGTGCAGCCTCTCCTTTGTACTCCAGTTTCTTGCCATCCATTTTCTTGTGTAAACAGAAAAGGCGTGGAGAGAGCAAAACAAGTAGTGATATATGGAGGAAAAGATGCAACTGAGGTAGTTCACTCTAGTTGAATAGTTGTGGAGAGCAACGCCCTATATATAGTGAGAAAAAGGTTCATATCCTTTCGAATAATACTAGATTATACAAAAACCAATCCACAAAATCCGATGTGACAGGCTCTCGTTGGGTATTGAGAATACGACCTGCATAGTTAAATGCTTGCTTACTATCTCTCGCACTACTTAGCATATAAATCTTGTAGATGATGTTCCGGTATACTTATTAGTCTTTTCATAATGAATCTTGGGTTGGATTTTACGTCCTTTTGCTTGTCGCCTCCTGCACATTAGAGTCACCGAGTTGGAGCAATACGTGGCTGCTGACATCACTTCCACACTGAGAGGCCTAGAGGACAAAACTGGTCGGAAACACAGATGCCCTTATGCAGCCAAAGGTTGCTCGTATGTGTTGGACGCAATAATTTTATCGATTATCAGATCAAATGTACTGTGGAGAGGAATTCACAAAGAAATTTTTTTCTTCCAAAGTGAATTATTATGTATTTATGTTTAACGTACAGAATGTATGTACATGAGGTTATATGGCAGAATATCATTCTTGATCTCAACATTAAGAAAACATATTTCAAACTGCAGCAAATAATGCATAAGGTGACCACATCAATTTTTGTATGCTAATTAGGGATAATCGGTTCTAGAGTGGGTGGTTCCCACCCTAGAATCGGGAACCACCTGCTATTTAAATGCTCGTAGATGATGTTCAGGATACTTATTAGTCTTTTCATTATGAATCTTGGGTTGGATTTTACGCCCCTTTAATTTTCGTCTCCTGCACATCAGAGTCACCAGGCCGGAGCAATGCGTGGCTGCTGAAATCACTTCCACACTGGGAAGACTAGAGGACAAAACTGGTCGGAAACACAGACACCCTCATGCAACCAAAGGTTGCAAGCTTGTGTTGGACGCAATAATTTTGTCGATTATCACATCAAACGCACTGTGCAGAGGAATTCACAAAGAAATTTTTTTCTCTCAAAGTGAATTATTAGGTTTGTTATAATTAAGAGTAATGGATAAAGTACGGAATGTATGAGCACGAGCTTATGTGGTAGAATATCATTGTTGGTCTCAACATTAAGAAAATATATTCCAATTTATGGCAAATAATGCATAAGGTGACCACATTCAGAAACTAGACCCACCCTAAAACTAGAAACTGCCTACTCAGGACCAGTTTTACAAAATGAGAATCCATAACCACCCACGAGTTCCATAAACCCACCCGATAACTGAACCCGGTCCACCATGTATTAGTTCAGGAAATATTTTGGGGACCCTTATTCAATTTAGGAAACTGCAAAGTCCATTCGGTCTACTCATAAATATTATATATACATTGCCTCGGAATCTAAGTAGAGAAAATAGTTTTTTTTTTTTTTTTGGTAAGGTAAGTAGAGATATAGTTGCTGTGCAGAGAAGTCTAAACTAAAGCAATATGTCCTCTAAGTTATACTTTCCCTGAAGAAGCCAAAGAAGTGCTTCAAGCATTATTTTTCCTTTCTAAGCTAAAGCGCCCCGGCGATCGTGTATCATACAACAATAGTACAAGATTTTGCCACAAAATTCACAGCTTCACTTCAAATGCATTCATAGTCTACATTACATGTCACCTGCGAAAATGTGTTTGCCACAAAGTTCGCAAGAGCAAGCAAACAAATAAAATAAACCAACTTCTCAACGGAGGATAAATGAACACAAATCTCCACTTCACAGGAATAAAAAGAGTAAGCAACTTCTCAAGCTTTGACAGCTCATAAGCCATTGAAATAAATCAACTTCTTAAGCCTTGATTCTAGAATCAAGTCTACGAAGGAGCAAGATAAGGCGAGAGAGTTGAGAGGATCATGTGTGAGGAGGACTAAGAGGCGACCGGAGGCTAGGGTTTCTTTCTAAGAGAGAGCATGCAAGTGCATTAGGAGTGGAGGACAGAGGAGTGACCAAGTGAGAAAGGAAGAATAGCCAATTAGGATTTTCAAAACATCAAAAAAAAAATATATATATATCTCGATTCGATCAAGGTGGTTCGAGTGAACAAATCTACACTTAAAACTAGAAACCAGACCGATGATCATGAGAATTGCCTAGAACCGGTTGCTTTGGTTCAATATGGGCGGTTCTTGTACTAAACTCTATAAACAACACCTATGTACTTTCTTTCCCTTATACTTTTTCTTTATGTAGTTTCTTGTACTGAGATACATAAGTGGAACAGCCAACAAAATCAATAAGTGCCTCTCTTCTCAATTTTTAATTGAAGCGCGTCACATTTAAACTAAAAGTGCAGAGAAACCCTAATTCCTTCCTTTCAGTGTGACATTCAAAACCAAGTTGGAGGCATCAAGAGGTCAATCAAGCGATAGCATTTCGCATGGAGGCATAATCGCAAGGAACCATATTAGCGGAAGATGATTGGTTGGCAAAGTAATTGGCGACGATTTATCCGGTGATGGGTTTGATCACAGGATAATGTTAGAGATGCAAAAAGGGTTTGGTGTTCAAGTGATTTAATTATCACCTGCTTGTCTAAATACATCCATCAATTGCGATTTTATCATGTCACCTTATAAGATAATTTTATGAATTAATTTCTTTATTACTAGGATTACTTTGGATCAGAAAGGGGTGGTAGTGGAGAAAGAGGAACGAGGTTGGCCTTTGGATTGGATTGAAGATGCTGGATGGAACTGCAATGACATACATTTATGCAACAAAAGAATAAAAATCTTCCATTATCCGAAATGGGATCGGGTGCATGCAACTGGAACCAAAACCAACATCTTTAACACATGCAGCTTTCAAGGAAAGGTTGGTGGTCGATCGCCGCATCCATTTGCAATCCTTCCTTTTCTGCTTTGCTTTTTCTCTCAGATTCGTTATTATGCATGCATGCGCTGTCCTCTTTTCTTCCTTTCCTCTTCTCTCCTTCGGTGACATAACCTTACACTATATGGACAAGCACTAAAGTCGTACCTGAGACTGTACAATTTGCCATTCACACCCAAAATGGCATCATTTTATTGAGTTCGATTATGCGTCACGAGGAAAATGGCCGACATAGACGAGTATGAGCATCTTCTCGAAATCATGTATGTTTGATTTTGCCCAAGACAGCACATTTACATATATTTTAGTCCTCCTACATTATTAAGGAAACCCGTTCCTTTCGCCATTCTCTAATAGACCCAAAGATCTTAATTTACTAACGTAAGTAGCGATGACATGAATATATTCCATTACACACGGCATTTAAATTGACTAATGTAAAAAATTGCTCAAGTTATTTTTTTACACCATATCCCACTAATACACACATTTCTCTATCCTAACAAACATCATCCGTCTCGAAATGACTTGCCAGAAACAAAACAAGAATCCCACGACAGAATGCTGTGCCATGACTTCACCCTTGGAGGGCTTAAAGTGAACCTACTTCTTCATCGCAACATACCTTTCGGTCTAGAATAATTTGGCTCTCTTGACATATAAGTCAAAACCCTAGTTACCTTTTAGACATGTCCTGCATGCTCATTATTTCGACGCATGGCCACAGTAGCCAGACAAACCTGACGGTGCTTCGCTTGTCTTTTACCTATTCTCGGGAAGCTTTGGGGATAATGGGGGAGAAAAGGAGAAAGCTTTTCCCTCGGCAGGCCTTGGATTTTCAGAGGGAAAAAGAAGAAAGAAAAGTTGGTGGAGCAGAGGGAGAGAGAGTGGGCCGACTAATGCTCGAGTCATGATGTCACCCACATGAAATATCGTATTTCACCATGTGCTAATCCAACGCACATAGGCCGTACAATGATCGTGTCCGGAACGTACTTTGGAGAAAGGGCTTTTATTTCATCATGCTTATCCACTACTTGGGCTCCCTTCGAGTCGAAATGATGTTACCGTCACTGAAAAAAACGTTTGAAAAATTGTGGTTAAGTCAGTTATAAGACTCATGGGTCGTACTTTGATCATGTAGGCTCCGTTATTTAGTCGCCCTTTTGTTTTTATGGATGAATGTCTTCGAAAAAACCAACGCACTTTGAAAAAGATACACAAAAGGAAGAAATCTAGGGCGAGTGAGAGAAGGGGCCAAGAACGGTCAAGCATCCTTGGCCCCGACACAGGTGGCGTCCGACGACACCGCGCCTTATGTGTGTCTCTCTAGCTAGGCAATTCAGAACCCATCGACCACATAATTTTTCCTCTCTTCGACCTTTAATGGGGGCCGCGACCACAGGGGAAGGTCACACAACAACTGCGACCTCAGATGTAGAAGTCGGACGATGAATTTGAGGTTGCGTGACCTTGAATCGCAATTGCGACTGCTGCCCACTGTTATAATATATATATATATATATATATATATATATATATATATATATATATATGTATAGAGACAGAGAGAGAGAGAGAGAGAGAGAGTATGAGGCCAAGCCGGGGGTCAATATTGACGATAAAGAGGATAACAATGGTGACTGCCGGAGGTCAGTGACAATTGTTGTGGACGTGATACCAACGAAGGAAGAAGAATGAGAAAAGGGGCTAAAAGAAAAGAAAATGGATATAAGTATTCGAAATCCTAAAACTTATCACGAATGTACAATTATGTCATAAATATTTCATAATTATATTCTAAAACTTGTCACAAAATGTAATTAAGTTTTAAAAACTTTCAAAAATTGTAATCAAGTTCTAAAATTTGAACAAAATCCTTCCATTGATTGTACTTTTTGAAAGTTTTAAGATCGATTATGCTTTTTAAAAGTTTTATAACTTCATTGTTCTTTGACGACAAGTTTTCAGAACATATAGTACACTTATCCCAAAAAAGAAATAAATAGAGATGATAAAGGAAAACAATTATCATCTTGTCTAACTCCGTTATATATACAAATTTTCATTTCAACCTAACTAGGTTGTCTACCAAGGCAAGTATTATGTGATGAGGTACTCAATTTGAAGGACGCTCTCATCGAGTTATATTGGAAAGGTCCAAAATTCCAAGTGCTCAATCGCAAGATGAGTGAAAATACACGGGCTCTTAAGATATCATTACCCCTATTTCTTTCATGCCGTATCCACAAAGTCTTTTGAAATAGACAAATATCGACATATGGTGTATTTTTATAATTTTTTCATAGTTTTCGATATTAATATTCTTCTTCTTTTCCTTTATCAATTTGGGAGGAGAAGCTAAGGATCTGAAAATAAGTACAGACAGACAAGAAATCGAGAAAAAGAAAAAGAAAAAACATAAATTCAAATGGTGCCCTCTTATCTATGCACTTGGGAGAGGCATTCCGGGACCATTCCTTAATTTCTTCATTGAATCATTTCGAGAAAGAAAGGCCAATGAGCTCATAAAGGTTCTCCACTATCTCTTCTCCACGATTTTTTTTTTTTTTTAAAAAAGAAGACATTATTGAACTAGGACAAAACGAACAGAAAAAGGTGACGCTTGCGTGGTGGGCAATTGAGCATCCTGGCATTATTACATGAGGGGGGACAGCCTTTTGAACGTCGATGGATTGAGTATGAAAAAAGGAAACAAAGTGCCAATAAAAGATGTACAGCCCCCTTCGTGGAAGATTCACGTGCTTTATAAAGTCAATAATTTCTTACATGCATTTGGGTATTATGTTTATATGAATTGCCCTTGATTTTATTCTATAGAGATCCTTTCGAGAGGATGATAATCTAATTTTCTTATGACCTAAGTCTAACAAATTGTTCTATATTATACTAATATAGATCAAACTTGTGAAGCCATATCACTATGGTTATGGGTTTTTTCTTCCTTTTCCTTTTTAGCTAATATGATCAATACTTTGATGGGGCAAACCCATGAAGGCAAGTGACTCCTTTTAATTTAAGTATGAGCTGCTTATCTTGATATATCATGTGTATCAATTGAGAGTAAATGAATCTATCATTTTGCCATCGTATGGCATTCAAATTGAAGAAATTGACAAGAGGACTTTCTTATGACTCAAAACTATCAATCAAGCATGGTTGGCTCAATGATTTTGTGCCCACCTGTCTTTTACTTGACTATAAGTTGGAGTCACACCGAATCGCTAGCTCATGTGAAGAGAGTTACGACCTGTTGGCATACAGGCAAAATTGCGATGATGGGATTGCCAACTTTTTAGACCTTAGTGTCTAGGATATAACTCAGTAGCTTTGGGTCAAACTCAAAGTCTCAAATCGGACATTTTTATTTTTATTTTTATGTTCGATGGTTGCGGGAAGTACTATGGTAACGTGAAAAGGAGGGGGAGTCGATCCTGGCTCAAAGTCTCGAAATGTTTTGGTGCTTGAAATTAACTTCTGTATCTGAATTTTTTTTTTTTCTCGCTAGTGTTTCAAATGAGAATGAACTACTGGTGCGGTATTGAACATCGGTAGGTTTGAGGTTTGACCCGTTGAATTAAGCCAATTAGGCTCGAAAACATCGACATCATGAGCCTACTGGCTGGATGAGTCCAACAAGCGGCAATCAAATCATCGAGTCGAGCCCAGCCGGTTTACAACTTCTCAAATGGACAGATTTTGACAAGTGACTCACCTCAGGCCTGGGCCACTAAATTAGCTTGGACCTGATTTTTTTACGATTCGAAAATTCATGCCGACAAGTCATAATCACTTCACATTAAAACTTTTGAACTTTCGTCTAACAATTCAAACGATGTGCACATGGCTAAACACGTTATTTGTGTTGACTTGCAGATCGCATGCATCTAATATGTCACACTTGGGTATTGTCTCTGTTGTCCATATTTTTGCCCTTATTTCCTATGAATGGAGATTGTATCTAGTATCGCTAGCCCCGGACTCGCCCTTATCGTTGGGCATGAGTTTCTCCAAGGTCAGCCTCGGAGTTCTAATTCCACTTGCAATCGATCGGCTCTAAGTGTGCATAGAATATGTTAGGCCCTAAGGCCGACATATCTAAGGTGATTGGGCATGAAACTTCACGTCTCTTTTTCTAGAGTAATGTTGGTGGTACGTATTACTAGCTAGGTTCATATTTTGACTCGTTGCACCATGGTTTTGATGGATATACATGCAAAAGAGTTTCACTAGGTAGTGACTACCAGGCGAAAAACTTTAGGAGAATCATGGTATTTTGGCAAAATAGGAGGGCTCGAGACAAAAGATCTGCATGAAACTTCATAGGAGAATTATGGTATTTTTGTTCTCGTATGTATTAGTCTGAGCCATTATCCTAGATGCACAAGTTGGGTCTTGAATTTTATAAGGTTGTTTCATCTAGGGTGGGCACTTCATTCTATTGTTACCTTTTTGTTTACGTTTATATTTTACATAGGTAATCTTATCAACACAATTGTGTTATTGAATAAAGTTTTTTTTCTGGAAAATTTTCCTCGTTATCTTTCTCTATGATGTTCTCCCTATTTCTTTTAATGGATTCTTAGGTATTCGCGAGTGATCAAGAGAGTATTGTCTCCTTGACATGACCTAGATTACTTAGTCTCCTCCTTCTTATCCTCGGTAATGGGGTTTTCGACCTTGCCAAGATCAGAGAACTCTTTCACTTATTTATTCACCGAGCACATCCGGACGTCATTTGGTATCCATCCTGTTATTTTATTTTACATTTTGGTCGTCTTGGAGTCAATTTTAACATATATAGTTGCAAGAGAATTGCACTAAAAACATATATTTATGTATAGTTTACCTCGATAATTCAACGGTAGCGTGAGCTGTTTTGGCTTTCCACGCAAATCAACGGCGTGGAGAAAAAGAGGTTGGTTTGGCACGTGAAATGGGCTAAGAAAGGCGTGAGATGCTAAGAACTTTGATAGACCCAATAAGGGGGAACACCAAGGCCCTGAAACGTACATCGGCCATCTTATAATTTGCCATCTTAGTTATTCAATGATGTTCTTGAACATTAGAGCATTATGACAAGGGAAAGAGATGCATCTCTTGAACCCTAATTTGCCTCCTAGAAAGCTCCTAATGAACAAAATAATCAATCCACATTGTTTTCCTTGGTAATAAGAAACTAGTTAATCCTTTATCGGAGAAAAGTTGATGACTCCCTCTTCTTAAGGTTAGTAGTTTATAGAAAGAATTGCTAAATTTAGGCCTTTACTAAGAAATGCAGATAAAAGTTCGTGAGCGATAGCAAAACTTGGTGATTGCAAATCATAATAAATAAATAAAAAAACTAATAAACGTTGGTAAGTAACTCAAATGAAAGTTGATAACCGACTATCAAGTGGTGATTCATTGGGAAGAAAGTTTATGAGTTATATTAAGTCAAGTTAGTAATATCTAAAAAAAGGATATGAATTTGTACATGATTTCAAATCAAGGGAAATAAAAGTTGGTAAATAAAAATGTGGTAAACTAAAAATGTGGTAAACTAATATATATATAAACGTTGACAAATATTCAAATGAGAATTGATAAGTCATTGGTAATTTAATTTGAAAAAAAGTGGTAAATCACTTTAATTTAAGTTGGTAATTTCACATAACAGTTATGTAAATTTGAAACCATAGAAGTTATGCTTAATAGAATAAATGATGTTCTTGAATGCATACGTTACAGAGTAAATGACTTTTTTTCTTCTTTTCTTTTCTTTTCTTTTTTTTTTCCGTAGGCCACACATTATTATTCCTTACGTGTTAGAAAAGGTGGAAGTTTGAGGCAATTCTTTCATAAAGTTTCTTTCATTATCACACTTTACTTACTTTTTTATTAATGCTTTTTCCAAATTTAAAATCACACACTTGTGCCTTTCCTCTTCCCCCATACTTACTCGCTATGCTTTATACTATTCAAATCAAAAGTCAAGTGCTGATATTTGTGAATTGTTTTGAAAAATATAAAGTAGTTTACAACACTTGAGGCGACATGATTGACATAATAAATTAGGTAATGTGATGACATGATGATGTGAAAAATCATTACATTATGCTTGTCTTAATTTTTTTCACTTCTATATCCATAAATACCACGATGAATACTTTTCAAAGCCTTTTATTTTTATACTATGTTAGATTCTATACATGGATAATTTTTGGGATAATGACACAAATAATCTCTGAACTTTGGCTTAATATGCAATGAGATCCATAAACTTTTAATTTATTTAATAAGGTCCCTAAAATTTTAAGACATGTTCAATTTGGTCCATAAACTGTATGAAAATGTTCAATATTGTCTTATTATTAATTCAAATTAAGAGATAACATTGGATATTTTCATACATTCTAGAAACTAAATTAAACATGTATCAAAATTTCATGAATCATATTAAACAAATTAAAATTTCAATAATGACATTGCATATTGGGCTTAAGTTCAAGGATTGTATTAAATAGATTTAAAGTTTGAAGACAATACACATCACGCTAAAGTTTATAGATCGTTTATGTCATTTACTTAATAAATATATGATCCCAACACTAAGTACATATTTTTTTTTTTTTGGTCGTAACTTCATATCTTCATTTAAATACCAAACCCACTTGCGAAATATCCAAACATAGCATATCCGAGGGGGCCTGCTGAGGACTTGTCAACCAGTTCTTGGGGAAGGCTTTTTTTCCTATGGCATTTTGCTACCCAATCAGCTACAATATTAGAGGCCCTATTACAATGGGCTATCTTTAAATTTGAGAGAAGAAGCAACAGTTCACGGGCCTCGCTGATCAGCGCACGTTCTTCCTAGAGCACGTGTTCTATAGACTTCAAACTGTTCACTAAGTTCAGATAGTCTGACTCCAAAGTGAGCTGTGCCGCACGAAGAAAGAGAAATTTCAATGTCTCCACCATTGCTAGGGTTTCCGCTTGCTCAGCTGAGGAGATGGATACGTTCTTTGCAAAGCCATCAATCAAAATCCTGGTAGAATTGCGACACACACAGCCGATTGAACCTTCTTTTAACCCAGGTAAGTGCGCTGCATCAATATTCATTTTCAATTCCCTTTTTTCTAGTGTATCCCATCTTTCTTCCTTCTCTGTTCTCAAAGCAGGCGCCTTTTTGTTTTAGCAAAGTTTATGAGCATTTGTAACCCTAAATCCACCATGGGCTTCGGATCTGGATGTGTCCTTTTGAAGACAATGTTGTTTCTTGATTTCCAGATATTCTAAAGCACTGCCGAGATTAATTCAAAGTTTAGTGAACTCTCTTCCTTTTGTGGTATAATTTACCAGCCATGAATCTATTCTGGATATATGATATTCTGAGATTTCGATTTTTAGTACAGGATCATTTCACACCGATCTCAACCATTCGCATAAAAGGAATATATGTTCCAGGGTTTCGACATGTGCTTGGCACATTGGACATAATGGATCGGGTATAGTCTTCCTTTTGAATAAGTTTTCCTTAGTCGGGAGAGCGTTTTGGCATAAGCAACATATAAAGTTTTTGATTTTGTCGGGGGTTTGCACGTTCCATATTCGGTTCCATAGCTTTCTTGGAGTCTGAAATGATGAGGAGGCCTGCTCAGTGCTTTCTTTGTTGTCTTCTTTGTGAAAGGTGTTATAACGACTCTTTATTGTATACTGTCCTGTTCTCGTTTCCGTCCAGACCAGTTGATCCCTGATCAATTGGGGTCTAATGTGGACAGTAAAATTTCACTTACTACTTGTTCATCAAACGTATTCGGCAAGATTGGCTCTTTCCATGAGTTTTCCTCTTGATTGATTAGTTCAGCAACTTGTAGATGTTCTCCCATATTTCCAGGTCCTCCAATTACTCCCCTTCTCAGCCACTTATCCTCCCTAATGTTAATGCTTTCCCCATTTCCCACTAACCACATTGTCGAGTCTGCCATTGCTGTTCTCCCCATTAAAATGCTTTGCCATCACAAGAGGGTTTGGATCCCCTCTCTGCCTTCTAGAAACTTTTATGAGGGTAGTATGTTCCTTTTAATATCTTGCGGCACAGGATTGAAGGGGATTGTGCTAATTTCCAAGTCTATTTTCCAAGCATGGCCTTGTTAAAGGATATTAAATATTTGAATCCAAGATCTCCCATGTCTTTTCTGTGCTTCAACAAATCCCACTTCCTCCAGTGTATTCCTGCTTTAGAACTTTGATTCTTCCATTAAATGTTGCTATTTTTTGGGGGATGTGATCGAGGATCAATTGGCTTAAGTGGGGTGATCAAAACACTAAGTCTTTTCACGCCATTATAATCCAAAGGAGACAACGAAACAAAATTTCAATGCTGATGGATTACAGAGACCATTGGGCCCGAGATGGACAGAAGATAAAAACTATGACAGTTGAACTCTTTAGAGAACTTTATAGCTCAATTGGTTACCGTGATTTCACTCCATTACTTGACTATTGATCATGTAAGGTGAAAGAAGAAACAAACCTAGCACTATTAGAAGTAACACTAGAGAGGTAAAGAAAGCAACATTTCAGCTTGGAACATCAAAATTTCGTGGTCCAGATGGCCTAAATGGCTAGTTCTATCAACATTACTTGGAGGACATAAAGGTAGAAGTGTTTTCAAAGGTGGGTAACTTCTTCCAAACTGGTATGTTAAACCCTCAATTGAATAGACATTTCTCTAGTGCCAAAAGTCAAGAACCCTAAGAAGCTGGAATAGTTTAGACTTATAAACTTGTGTAATTTTGGATATAAGATCATCTCTAAAGTGCTCGCAAATAGGTTGAAACCATGGCTACTGAATTTGATTAACATTGAACAAAGTGCATTTGTTGAAGGTGGGGGTGAGTATATGGTCGGGTTGGGCCGGTCCACCCTTTAATTTTAGGATCGACCCGCATAGTATTGATTTTCAATTTTTGGAACCGAGGATTGACCCTATTAAGCTTGGAACCGAGGATCGGATCGATCCAATGGGTTCGGTCCATTTTTAGGGTCAATCTGGGACCAACTGATAATTTTTTGTTTCATTTTTTGTATTCCCTAAAAAGACAAATCTACCATTTCAAATTACATATCCATTAACAATGTGATGTTGTGCAATCAAATTATAAATATCAATACATATTCAACAAATTTAAGATAAGACATCAATAGAAATTTTACATTTACTAAAAGCAAGAAATCATAAAAACGATTAAGATCGCTCATGGAGATATGGGACAAGATGGGAAGTTCCTGTAATCATTTATTAATTATACTCGTAACACCATATGTAAAAGCGTTATAAAGAATATATTAGATATATAATATATATGTATGTATGTATAATATTTTAGATATATTATACATAATATATAAAGTCAAGGTTGGTTCGGGTTGAACCGACCCTAAACTCCCAAGACCGAGAATCAACCCGCATAGTATTGATCCAAGAATCTCAAGACCAAAGACCGTCCCAGTCTCCTTGAGAACCAGACTAGGAACGGCAATGTTGGATTGATCCAAGGTTGATCTAGGTTGATCCTAAATCGATGTTTTTTTTTTTTTTCTTTTTTGTAAGGTAAATGGTATTATAGTTTTGAACAAATATACAAGAAAACTCGACCGGCTCCTAATCTTGCACTCTCGATACAATGCAGGGAGAGTGGAAGGGAGCACAATCAAGAAACAGGAAAAGAAGAACAACACGGACTAAACAGAGCAAGGATTGAAAGTCTAAGAGAGACAACAAAAAGCTAAGATTAGCAAAGACCCTTCGCTGCCTAAATCGATGTTCACCCCTATTTGGAGGAAGGCAAATTCAAGACAAAATTCTGGTTGTTCAGGAAGTATTATGCTAGCTTAGGGTTCAAAAAAGAAAACAAGAATTCCAAGCGATGTTAAAGTTAAGACATGCAAAAGGTCTATGATCAAATAGAATTGGATTTTTTAGAAGCTTAGAATGGGATTTAATGAGAAATGGGTGACGCTGATAATGCAATCTGTTACAACAACTTCATTAAGTGTCAAGCTGAATGACAAACCCTTGCCTTACTTCCAACCTTCAAGAGGTATAAGGCAAGGGGATCCTCTCTCCCCATATCTATTTACATTGGTTGCAAACTTCCTATCAATGATAATGAAGAAAGCTATGGCAGATAGAACCATAAAGGGGATACAGTTAAACAGGTATTGCTCGGTACTGTCTCACCTACTTTTTGCAAATGATTCGATTTTCTTCCTAGATGGAAAGGTGCAGGAATGTCAAAAATTGGCTACAATCCTAAACCAGTATTGCTTTGCTTCAAGGCAACCTATTTATTTGAATAAAGCAGGTATATTCTTCAGCAAGGACTACCCAAGCAATTTAAGAAGAAAGATGGCCAACGAGCTGAGAGTTCCGGAGATAGAAAAGACATAGAAATACCTTGGTATCCCCTCATATTGGAAGTATCCAAGCAGCAAATATCTGCTTGGATCTTGGCGAAGAAAAATATGAAGTTGGAAGGGTCAAAAAAGAACCTAGTGTCGAAAGCCAGGAAAGAAATCCTTATAAAAATAGTGGTCCAAGCATTATCACGGTACGGATATCCATTTTCAAGATCCCTATTTCAATATGTTGGGCAACTGAACACTGAGTAAATTGGTCAATTATGAGTCTCACAAACAAAACTTTGGCTAAAAACATGTGCTCTCTTTTACAAAAGCACCGATGATGTTCATTTTCATTTAACATAACTACTGCAAATAACAAAATATAGTTAGTAAAACAATTAGTGACGAAGCAATCAAATATAATTTCTTTATATCGACTTTGAAAAGGTCGTTTTTATTTAAATCTCATGGATCCTCTTCTAGAGGGACGCATGTTACTAATTCAAACGCGGTGGCTTTGGTGCTGAGCAACAAACACGCTGGACTTCTTCAAAACCCTACCTAAAAGGTGACGCACAAAATATATTAAATTCATGCAATGCTTGACATATCGTACGAGAGATATCCATGACATTGTTGTTGCCCTGATCCTTATTGAGTATCGAATATGATTGAATTGTTCTAGTGACCACTTTTGATGTCTAACGTCACAAAAAAAAAAAAAAAACAAAAAAAAAGATTATCGGGTTTTCTTCGGCGACTCGAGTACTTAGGGTTTCTGAAAATGAAAATAAATAAATAAATAAATAAAGGATTTGCAAATCAAAACTACATCATGATTGGAGGACCCATAAAAAATACTCACCTAAGGGTTAGAGTTAGATAGCTTGGACCACAAAGAAAAGAAATATAATATATATAAAATAATTTTTTAAAATTGTTTTTAGTCTTCGAAGTGGGAACTGGCTTTGCATCAATCACTGGAAAGGTTGAATAATGCTAAATGCTTTGTAGAAGGAGCGGAAAGATTAAGACAGCCGAACTGATGACGGTGGTTGGGCTAACCCCTCGAGCCGTCGCTACCGCCACCCCGTCATCGGTCAACTGAATGCGCCCTCGCGAAAGAAGCCATCGATTTCCCCCATAATTGCATGATTGCCCCCCAGCGCCTTCCTCTGGCATCCTGCACAGCAATCGGCGTTGCTATGTTTCTAGCATTTTAGGAATTTGCACGAATTAGTGAACTTGAAGTGTTACTGCCTGGCAAGGTTTCTAGGTCCTAATGATTTTGGAATCTCTAATCTCGCGAATGCCCCTCCCGTGACGCCAAAGTAATCGCACGAAAGTAACCGTGCAAAGTCATCGTACGTGGAGTAATATTCGAAGTCAAATGAATATTGACTGCATAGGGCCGCTTCCTAGACCACCGCACCTGCTAGCTCCTTCATCGGGACATGCTTATTGATCGATAAAGCAAAATCACGGCACACTAATGAGTAGCGTTTGGACTCGAAACTAGAACTCACCTTAGGTACATGTCAAGTCCTCCCTACGCCATCACTTTGTGAGTGGCAATATATGGTTAACACAAAGTAAGTGCGAAATTTAACAAAATCAATATAGGCTTTTCTAAAAATTTTGAAAAGATTTCAACTAAAAATTTCATGTTTCTCATACCATTTGTAGGTCTTGTAAGACCATAATAAGTTATTCTAAAATTTTAAATTATTGGATTAAAACATGACTTAATTTTTAGATATTCTATTGATTACCAAGCTTATTGTTTTTTTCACTTAGATTATCAAGGAAAAAGGAAGGAATTGCTGGGTCTTTTATTATACCACTGCTGGAGGCAAGGGAAGAGAGAGCTACGGCACTCAGTCATTGGTATTACCACTTTGACCCGAAAAGTAAAAAAAAAAATTGGTACTTACCACACCGAAAATACTAGGCATCGCAGAAATGAAGACCAAAATAGGAGGCAGGACTGTCGTCACTTTTGACGTTTTCTTCCCGACAGTTTCCTAGAAGCTTCATATAAGTAATGCATGCCGGCATGGTGAGTGTATCATGTATGATCTTGCACAAGAATTCATTTTTCTAATAATTTCAAGAGTTGTCAAGAATTTCTCATGCATTTACTAATTCCACGTATCACAAAGTTGATTTATGAAGCATTTAATGAAGTAAATTAGCTTTCTTTTTATATATAGCGCTTATTCCAATACCCATTTAGAATTTGACAGGCATTCACATAAAATCAAGTGCCATCAAAATTAATCAAATATTATTGTGCTTCGAAATGAGATGAAAGTACATTGGGTGCATGTGAAGTGGCAGTTTCGTGATTATGATCAAAACGAGCGCCCTTGACGAGGTTAATTAAAACCCTATATTTTAAACTCGTTTTCTTGCCCAATGCACCAAAAGACTCGCGTACCAATACCAAATGCAATTATAAAAGAGAAACTCACTGCCAATCAACCAAAGCCAAGACCGACGCTGAGTCCAACGAATCCCAAATGGCCTCTCCTTCTCTCCTCACTTTCCACACCCTCTTCCTCACGTCGCTCATCATCGCCGCCGCCGCCATCTCCACATCCGGCGCCTCAGCCAGCGGCGGCGGCAGCGGCGATGGGCTCGCATGGGTAGCTGCCTCCTCCAAGCCGGGCCAGTGCCAGGGGTCCATCGCGGAGTGCATGGCCGAGCAGGGCAGCGAGTTCGACATGGACACAGAGGTGAGCCGGCGGGTGCTGGCGACATCGCAGTACATAAGCTACGGCGCGCTGCAGCGGAACACGGTGCCGTGCTCGCAGCGGGGGCCTCCTACTACAACTGCCAGCCGGGGGCGCAGTCCAACCCCTACAGCCGCTCATGCTCCGCCGTGACACAGTGTCGCGGCTAAGCGAAACAAAACCCCCCATTGCCGATCTAGCTCTCCAATCTTCTCGGTCCCCCTCTGCTTATAATTAGCTTGCTCTATCTATCTATTATGTGATGTACGTGATGGATAAAGACAATGCTGTATTGTCGCTCTTGTTAACGCCTGCTTGTTCTATGTTCTTATGCATCTAATTTTCAGGTTTTATTGTAATTTTCGTGCTAATTCGAATCATTAGTTTGCTAATCCCTGCAATTCCGAGATGATTTCTGGGGAATTGGAGATCCCCTATGAGAAAAGATGTCGGCTTTAGATACCCAGCACATATTTTCTGCATCATCCCTTTTGTCAAAGAAAAAGTTGTATGAACACAATAATTTATATGGGAAAAGAGGAAATTTCGCCAAGATTTTTTTTTTTTTTGAGCAAACAAATTTCGCCAAGATTAACATGTGACAAAAGCCGTGGCGTAGTGAAACATTGACCTTCGAGCCTTCGAAGCGTAGAATTTGACTTCCGTCGGTGCTAATTTTGCCAAAGAAATTCTTAGATTTTCCCTTTGATTAGCGCAACCTTCGCGCCAGGGTAAAAGAGAAAATTAATTATCAAGTCATTTTTTCCCACAAAAAATAAAAAGATTTGCTCATATTTTTTCGAAGTAGGCCGAAACTTTGAACGAGGTCAGATCAGAGAAGTCTTCATATCAATGCGTTTGCAAAAGTGACAATCAAGAAGGATTTTTTTATTTATCTTTTTTGACGTGTCGTTCGAAACATACTTTTAACTTAAAGTATATGTATATATAGTTCCTCCATATTATAAATTGTTATAGATTGACCATCCCTTCTAATAAGGGTGTCAAAAAAATCCAAATCGACTTCTCTGTCTTATCATGGCAACTTGCCCAAGGCAAGCTCCATAATTTATGGCTCATTGTCAAACTCTAGCTATGCACCAGTATCTGTGCGTGCCAGAAAGAAATCGAGAAAGAGCATGTGTTTATATATCAACCTTTACCATAGCTACGGTGCACCGAGGCAGGGTGGTGGCGGTGAGGGTTCTGGGTAGGAGGGGATGGAGAGCGTCTTACGATTCAGGAGGTTTTCTTTTTGTATGCCTAAAAGCACGTTGTGAAATGTTCACATGCCATAATTCGGTGCACGAAATAGCACATTGGCTATAGAGTGATGATCACCGATTTTTTAACCCGCATTGACACGGAACTGGAAATGTGCCGGGCCAGCCCGGTCCAATTGTCCCCAAAAACTTAGATTTTTGGGCCCAAAAGTGGGCCCATTTTCCAATCCGATCAATGGACCGTGCTGGCCGGGCCATCGGTAGCTGCTGGGCTTCCAGCCTTTCCATAAAGTGATTCGGCCCTCATACGGGACGGCCCATCACGCGTCGGGCGGGCCGGCCCACGTGCAACGGCGACGGGCACTCCATATGCTTAAACGACTGCAAGTGGTCTGTCCACATCCAGATCCGGGGATAATCTTTTACGATATAATCGAATATGATCTACGGTGATGATGAAATGCAGCAAAGAAAAGGGGCCCGCGGCCCATGATAAAGGCAGGAGGATGGCGAGCACGTGATCCCACCCATCCCCACCTTCGGAACTCGTGCCCGACCCTGCGCCTCGCCTCGTCTTCCGTGCCGATGCCGATCCATTGGCCCATACCTCCAGCTCGACACGTGACCGCGCCATCCCCCGGGGGCGTGGGGGCCACGCCACGCGTCGCCATCGCCCCGCCACGCCTGGGCCGAGCGCCCTCCACGTGTCCCGGTGCGGGGCCCCGCCCCGGGGGATGGAGGCTATCGCCAGCGTCAGCGCGGAAGCCGTCGTCGTTGAATGCCCGCGACCCGATCCCGCCAATCACCGCGCGCCAGGTGGCAGCGCGGCTGTCCTCTCTCCTCGGATGGGAGCCGTTGCTATCGTCCTCTCCGCCTTCCCCTCATAAAACCAAGTCCTCCTCGTAACGTTCGCCAACTTTCCTCAGCAGAAGCCGTTCCTTCGCGAGGCCTCCTTTCGCGTCCCCATCGTTAGGGTTTAGAGAAAGAGCAATGGCGGATTCCGAGCCCAGGCCGCAAACCGAGAACGTAAGTCATTTTTCCGATCTCGATACATCGAGAACGTTAGTTGAATGGAGGCGAAGAATCGAAATGATGTTATTGTGTTACACATAGATCGAGCACGACGAGAGGAGGAGGAGGCTCAAGTACCTGGATTTCGTCCAGATGGCCGCGATCTACATGGTGATCTGCTTCTCCACTCTCTACGAGTTCGCCAAGGAGAACTCCGGCCCGCTCAGGTCGGGCGTCCAGACCGTCGAGGCCACCGTCCAGACCGTCGTCGGCCCGCTCTTCGACCGCTTCCACCACGTTCCCTTCGAGATCCTCCGCTTCGTCGACTCCAGGGTCCACTGCGTCATTCCTTTCTGTTTTTTCTTGGGACGGAGTAACGTTGCGATTACGAACTCTGGAGATATTTATGTTCGGGTTTTTTTATCTGCTCGGCAGGTTGACGAGTACGTGCACGAGCTGGACAGCCTCGTGCCGTCGCTGGTGAAGCAAGCGTCGAGGCAGGCCCGAGCCGTGGCCTCGGAGGTGCGGCGCGCCGGCCTCGCGGACGCCGCCCGGAGCGGGTGCAAGAGGCTGGAGCCGGCGGCGAGGGAGATCTACGAGAAGTACGAGCCGGTGGCGGAGGAGTACGCGTTGGCCGCCTGGCGCCGCCTGAACCGGATGCCGCTCTTCCCCCAGGTGGCGGAGATCGCCGTGCCCACGGTAGCCTACTGGGCCGAGAAGTACAACCGGGCGGCGTGCTACGCGGCGGAGAGGGACTACCCGGCGTCCGGATACCTGCCGATGGTCCCGCTGGAGCGGATCGCGAAGGTGTTCGACGAGGCGGAGCGTGGGCCCGGCGCCGCAGCCGCCGCGAACGGGGAGGTGGCGACGGCCCAATAGCCCTTTTTCGCTTTCCGTAAAGGTCTCGCGTTTGCTTTCGAGGTTCCGTTTGGTTCGATTGTTAGTCTTCCCTCCCGTCTCTTCAGGCCGATGATGGAATCTTGTAATCGGTGAGACGTCGCCTATTAGAAGATGTTCGATGTTTCCGCTTGATGGTCCAATTCATGTCATCGATGTTTGGTACGATATGACGACATGACCCAATGCGTGATCACCGAGCTTACTAACCCAAAAATCTCTGATCGCGCTGAAGGATAAATATCTCCATTTCGATCGAGGTGAATTACAAGTCTTCGACCAAAAAAAAAAATAAAAATTAAAAGTCAAATATTTTTCGACACCTCTTCCGTCCCTATTCTGAGTAACTTGTATTTTTCTCTCTTGTTAATTAGTCGCTCTTAGACCATGCGTGGAACTTAGTAATGAATAATCAGCAAGGGTCGTGCTTTTTCAGGCGAGAAACCAGATTCCAGTGATTGTGCGTATGCCATTCACTTGTCCGCAAATTTAATTATTAGCATTTTAATTATATCAACTATTTAATTTTAAATCTTTTGATATTTTGTTAATTTAATTTTAAACTGTTATGTCTATTTAGTCTTAAATTTCTTTATAAATTGTCAATTTAGTCTTAATTTTTATCAAAAATTATTAATGTGACGATTTGGTAATTGACTGTTTTACTTGAGGTCATCAATGCTAGCGTAAATCATGTTTACAAAATTTTGAGTTTTTCTTTTTATTTTTCTTTTTGCCAACAATCACGGGTCGCCCTTGCTAGATTTAGCAAGGGTCGGCCTCATACTTGCCAAGCCAATGAGGGCAACCCTTGTGCAAGCAAAGACAAATCTCACCTAATTTGGTGAGGGCGACTATCACTTGAGCCTAATGGAAGGAAAAAGAAAAAGAAAAGAATTTAAAAAATTGCAAAAATCCTACACGTCAACGATTTCAATCAAAATTAGTAAGAATTATCATTTAAGTGATGGGGAAATGTAAGTAAGTCCAACACAAAAACGTAGACTGCAACATTTGAGGGCCATCTTCAAGTGACGTGAGACTATTTCGATAGGAAGAATTTTGGTAATTATCCCATTCCAATTATGGGCTCACCGGCGCTTCGTATTTACGGAGTTACCGCCGCTCGGACACCCTTCAGTTTTGGCGGCAAAACCCGCCGCGAACGCAGAACTCCTACTCCGTCAGTCTCTCCGGCTCGCGGTATTCTTCAGTCCCCGTTCCTTCGATTGCTAACTCCGTGGAATCGGCGCCTTTCCGTTTATCTCCGCACCGATTCACACCGGCCCTCCGACGGCGAGAGGCGCGGCGCCGACGCTCGCGTGATTAGGGCTTCCGTTTCTCCCCCTCCCCCGCCGCCTCCCCTTCGATGGAGGCGGAGACGCCGGAGGCTCCTCCCTCTCCTCCTCCTCCCGCCATTCGGCCCATCAACAGGAGCGCCGTCCACCGGATATGCGCCGGCCAGGTGATCCTCGACCTCTCCTCCGCCGTCAAGGAGCTCGTCGAGAACAGCCTCGACGCCGGCGCCACCAGCGTCGAGATCGCCCTCAAGGAGTACGGGCAGGAGTGGTTCCAGGTCGTCGACAACGGCTGCGGCATCTCGCCGAGCAACTTCAAGGTATCTTTTTGCTCCGTCGAGGCTGCGTGCCTGTCGGGATATATGTGGACGCTTCGCGTGCGCAATAGTGAGCGAGTGGTCAGGGCGTATTGGTTCATAGCTCAGTCGATGCTGGAGTGGCATCCGTTCTGATCCTCAATCGAGATCGTACCGTAGGGCAATGATGCTGAACTGAACGTGGATGTGATTGCTCTAAAATTTATGATGATCGGTAGAAGGACAGGCGGGTAAACGGATGAATGAGGAAATAAGAAAAGAGAATGTGGCTTACTGAAAGCAGGACGGCAGTTTCTGATTACTTGAAAAAGCTCAACTTGTTTGGTGGAGAGTGGCAAAGTCTTCGAATCCTATTTCCCAATGTAGTGGATTTCCCGCTACTAGCCTTTTTTCTGGTCTTTCATCAAGACTTTGCTTAATATTGGCTTTGTCCTTGATCAATGCAGGTTCTTGCCATTAAACACCACACCTCCAAGCTAGCTGATTTTCCAGATCTTCAGTCGTTGACGACTTTTGGCTTTAGAGGTGAGGCATTGAGCTCCCTCTGTGCCTTAGGGGATTTAACAGTTGAGACAAGGACGAAAAATGAGTCGGTTGCCACACACTTGACTTTCGACCACTCGGGTTTACTAATTGCCGAAAAGAAGACAGCGCGTAAAGTTGGGACAACAGTTACTGTGAAAAAGCTGTTCTCGAATCTGCCAGTGCGAAGCAAAGAATTTAGCCGCAATATCCGTAAAGAATATGGGAGATTGATATCTTTAATGAATGTGAGTGTTTCATATTAGCTTTCAGAAATTGAGTTATATTATTTTTGATATGGTAAAATATCCTTTTATACCATCTTGCCCCTGATTATCTTTGGCTACATACTTTAAATCTGCTGAGTATCACACTGTTGCTTAATCAGCAAGCTCAATATCTATACATGTTCTACCATTTTTTTGTAAATCTGAACTTATTGATTTGGATCGTAGTAGTTTGTTAGGTCATTGTGTGGGAAACTAGGTGCATCTTTTCGTCAGTATTGATTCTCGCAGGCTTTCTTGACAAGTGGTTTTCTTTGTATAATTAGTTTATTTTTTTATTTTTTTATTTTTTTTGGGGGGGGGGGGGGTTTATGGTTCAAGTTGCACTTAGACTCTGATTATCTTATGGGAGATTCGGTTATATCACACTTCTGCCACTATGTTATCCTGCTGTATCATTATATATTTAAGTTTTTAGGTTCAGCATTTTGAAGTATGAAATTTTGTTATTTCTTTGGTCCAGCTTCAGCATCCTTATAAATTATCCTAGGAGTTTAATTAGAAAATTTGCATTTCCTTCAATAACTTTGATTTGCAGGCCTATGCTCTTATTGCCAAGGGAGTTCGGATTGTTTGCACCAACACAACTGGAAGAAATGCGAAGTCTGTCGTGCTTAAAACACAAGGAAGTGGCTCTCTCAAAGATAACATCATAACAGTGTTTGGAATGAATACATATAAATGCCTAGAGCCTGTGACAATTAGTGTTTCGGGTGATTGTACAGTTGAGGGTTTTCTTTCCAAGCCTGGACAGGGTAGTGGACGCAACTTGGGAGATAGACAATTCTTTTTCGTGAATGGAAGACCGGTTGATATGCCTAAAGTAAGCAAGCTTGTCAATGAGTTATATAAAGGTGCAAACTCAAAGCAGTATCCCGTTGCAGTTATGAACTTCACTGTTCCAACAAGAGCTTGTGATGTTAATGTAACCCCTGACAAAAGGAAAATATTTTTTTCTGATGAAAGCTCCATATTACATGCCCTAAGGGAGGGTTTGCAGCAGATCTATTCCTCATGCAATGCAAGCTTTTGTGTTAACAAGGTCGAGGATCCTTCAAGGGAAGTGGATGGCTTGAGGATGGATCCTTCTGATGATAAATCTTATCCATTGATTAAAGAATCAGCTTTGGAGGAAGACCATAATAAGAGAGATCTTGCCGTTGAGCATGCTGCAGATGAAGATGTTTCCCCTCGAGAATTGAGAGGTGAAATTCAGGCCTCCCCTGTACTGGAAGGATTGAATAAACATAAAGATGATAAATTAGTTAGTCGGGGCTTCACTCTGAAACCTCACAGTCTTGATAAGTTTAATTATGTTAATGACAGCGCAATGAAGACCCACCACAAAGGCATCAACATTAAACAAAATTCTCAAAACCTATCAGGTTCAGTTGAGAATCCAATTGCTCAAAGAGATTCTCATAGTCCCTCAAGCTGTATTCAGTCATCACTTAAAAATTTCGTTACTGTGAGTAAGAGAAAACATGAGAACAGTATTTCTGCACTATCTGAGATGCCTGTCTTGAGAAATCATGCACTTTGTCTTCCACTGGAGAAGGACCATTCCGAAATACACTCTGTTGGAATAAGTTGTTCAGCTAAGCATGAACAAATTAATGTTTCTGATGAAGAAATTGAGTTTGTGCCCTCCAAGCATCAGAAGAAAGAAATCTCTGGAAAAATTGATATTCCTGATGGCAGCATCAATAAGGGACAGCTTGATGAGGTACGTGACAGGTTTTTATTTAATTGAACTTAGTTTCAAGCATAATTGTGGTGCTTGTAAATTTTGTAAACTTTTGTGTTCAATACCAGACAAAAGCTCTTTAGGTGTTCTCCTGTCACCCGAAAGTGAATGCAAATATACACAACCACGGTAGAAAATGAACCACACTATAAATCCATCATATTAAGCATTGTGCCATGTTTTTGTCAAAATATGTATTTGGGGACTAAGTAGGCATGCTGCGATGCTATAATAAAATGCTTTGAGTCCTATGGCAAAAGAATCTTATAGATTTAAGATGAATGGAAAACAAGAATGAGAATGAGCAAATGAATTATGTGAATTGCCATCCAATTGGAAAGAAGAGAAGTGATCTGCTTGCTACAATGAGTATTCATATGTCATTCATGTTTAAACATCATTTAACTGGTGTTGTTGGCTTAAGTCTGGAATTGCTTCTGTATGTATGGTTCAACCCAATTTTGAGGAGCACTTTGATTGGTCATGCCTGTTGGACTCAATTTAGGCCATAAATTGCTTCTTGAATTTATTATTTGGTGCACACAAAGCAGCCTTAATTGAACAGAGTTGGTAATTGCTGGAATTGTAACCAGCTAGTAATTTTATTCCCTCAATAAATAGAGATTGTTGGTAATATGCATCCCTTCTATTTTACTGACTGCTATACTCTCCAGGCAAAGCAAATTGGTTGGCATTTTCTGCAACTAGAAGTAACTTTGATGTAGCCTTCTCTCGTGACAATAATTTGTAGCCAACTCATTTAATGACGACATTTTTCTAGTGATTCAATTGTCAGTTTTTGAATTTCATTTCATATTCTCTTCCTCTTATAGGTATTAGTGGATCAGGAGAAAGTATTGCCTCTTGCTGAGGAAGGTTTAATCAGCAAGGACAATGACAGTTTGGCAGAAGATCTTGGTGCATCAGATACCTCTTTTCTAGCTTCTGGATCCATATTAGATACTCAGATGTCTTTGCCTAATGAAAGGATGTTTTCTTCTTTGCAATTTTCTTTTCAAGAGCTACAGACAAGACGACAGATGAGGCTTTCCAGATTGCAGTCAGGGGGTTATAGATGTAAGAGTGTGAAGTCAAAAAGGTCTGCAATTTTACTTTTGTGATAGGACTGATAGCCAAAATTTCTTTCTGTTTCTGACAAAAAGAAGTTGCCACTGCTGATTGACAGACAGTATACCGCTGCAACATTGGAGCTTTCTCAGCCAGACAATGAGGAGCGAAAAGCAAGGGCTTTAGCTGCAGCAACAAAGGAGTTGGAAATATGTTTTAGGAAAGAAGATTTTTGTCAAATGCAGGTCATAAATCATATATTTGTCATGAACATCGAAATGTTTGAGCATCAGGTTGCATGTCTTCCTGAGATTTGCTTAAGTAAACTGGGATAGCAGAGTGTTTTAGGAGACATGGTCATTGTTCCTTTCTGGATCCTCTTTTACTGTGTGATGACTGAACTGAGGTTTTGCTTCTCATGTGTGGCAACTGGCCACTTCCTTGTCTGTAAACCCCAGTGGAGATATAGTAAGCACACGTACTGAAAAGTGTATTAGCTACCATCAATTGCTCAATTATGTCAATCTTTGTAGCAGCTCTTGTACATTAACACTGTTATCTGTGTATTTCATTCTGCAGGTAATTGGGCAATTCAACCTTGGTTTTATCATTGGCAAGTTAGATGAAGACTTATTTATAGTGGATCAGGTAAATCCAAACATTGTTTTGGAGCTTAATTCTGCCTCAGTTATCTAAATTTTCTTTCCTTCTTGGCCAAATGATGAGCTTTTGTTGCATCTTTCCTGCAATTTTCATACGACCGCTTAAGCTAAGATGGATGAGTGATCCAAGTCTCTTTTCTCTGCAGCATGCTGCTGATGAGAAGTTTAATTTTGAGCGTCTCTGTCATTCCACCATCTTGAAACAACAGCCTTTACTTAGGTGAGGAGCTTAATATCTGCTTCATTGAGTTTATTAATTATTGACCTATACCTAACACTTCTTCAAATCTAGATTTGCTTGGATTTTATTATCAAGGCCATATAAGACACTGATTTGGGCATCTATTTTGGTTTTGTTACTGTGTCTTCTTTTGGAACACTTTGATCAAGTAGCGAACTGTATCTTGCATTTAAATTATCCTTGAAGAGTCTATTGGGAAAGTTTTTCCATATTCTTCAGCCTTTTCTCTTTGGCTGGATGTGTCAGTTTGTCATTCCCTGGCTATACCTGAAAATTTATCTTCGAAGTTTTCACTCTCAGAAATGCTCCGAGATGACTTTACTTAGTGAACAGAGTCAGTTATTAATGTAATTCCATGCTTTCAGTATCATTACATCATCTCCTGTTGTAAATGCCAAGTGTTGGTTTCTCCTTGTTAAGAAAACATGGAAGAAGCTGCTCAGGTTTGTTGTCTTAGGATTTCCTCCAAGATGTGTCTTTTTTCCCCAATAATGATCAGTTAAAAGAAACAGGTATCAAGAAATTATAGTGATGCAACCTTGAGATTTGTTTTGAGCATCTGTTTTCATTGTTCAAGGCTTAAAGCTTTGACATTAGAGGTCTTTATGCATGCCAAAATAATCTAGCAGTATCCTAGCTTCATTTTCCATGGTTTTCTTTTGGGGATTTTATCTTGTTTATTAAGAGAAGACGGCTGAACAACATGCTTAGAATTTCTCTATGTGCTAAAAAATGTTCAGCTAGTATGGTTATACGTGTTCAAGGAGCTGACATAGCTACTGAATCTGCACGCTCTTGGAATCATTTGGCAATACTTGTGTTGACCTTGCTGCATGATAAGCAGGTAGATGCAAATGTCTGTGTTAATGCCATTCTCTATGTGCTTTCCGTATGCCATGCTTAAAGAAGTAAGTTACTTGGGCAGAAAACCGTAGTGTATTTACCATACTCAAAGTCTGGACTTGGTTTTAGGATTGAATTACTTGATTGAGTTAATTTTCTGAGTTGTATGAAACATTTTATTGGAATATAGAAATTCAAGTTTTGATTTTATTCTAAACTGTATATGTAGGCCTTTAAGGTTGGAGTTATCTCCTGAAGAAGAAGTAGTAGCATCAATGCATATGGACACAATCAGGTGCAATCTTCATCTGATTATTTTTACACAGTTACCAGAATTTTCATATTTGCCACCAAATCACCAGCATCGTCAAGTTAGAAAAGCAAAGCATGTGATAGAGGATTGCAGGAGAATGAAAATAATAATTTGTTAGCTAAAAAGAGTTCCTAGGTTCTTTCTTCCCTCAAAATTCCACGGCTTCCTGTAACCATCTTGACAATGCTGTTTTGAAACTCATAATGCTAGGTTTCAGGTGATAAGAGAAGTTTTGAAGATATTAAGAATGCTGAGGATGGTTCCTTGGACTCAAGCAGGCTAATTTGAAAAGAAAAAAGTATTGAGGAAATGCTTTATTGAAATAATTCATATTTTGACAATTGCAGTTGGCACATACAACTAGCGACATAACATTCTAGTGACAATGTCTTTTATCATTACTCATAACTACACTTGTAGTCCGCCATCCTATTTCTAGGGTGATAATTAAGTCCTTCGACAACTAGCAAGTGGAAGTACAAATTTCATTGTCATTTGTGTTGAGCATTCTATGTCTGGTGATTCTACTCCACGCCACAACTTTGTGGTTCATTTAACTTGCAGTGTTTAGTTTCATGGTGATATGACATTTGTGTCTTTGATAAATGTCAGGAAGAATGGTTTTGTTCTGGAAGAAGATCCACATGCTCCACCAGGATGCCATTTTAGACTAACAGCCATTCCCTTCAGTAAAAACATAACCTTCGGAGTAGAAGGTACTTCCTCTTTAGATTCCCTCTTTCAAGGCAATGATAATAACAGAATGTTCAATCAAGCTTTTGTGTTGAGCATCAATCTGATAACTTCTGAGTTATTAAGTCAAAGCTATACTATCTGGACACTCATACAGGACATGGAATTATTGCATAAGAAGATTATACATGTCCTTAATTTTGGCCAAGAAATCATATGCTATTTGATGAAAGGTGAAACTGAAATGAATTTAAGTATGCCAGGTTCCTTCTGTAACATGGTCTTGGAAGATCAAAATTTTGCAGCTTAACCTTTTTCAGTGATTTAAACCATGCCTCTAGAATGCAAGTGGAAGCATTACAAAGAACTTATCTCGAGATAAAAGAACAAGGGCTGATCATCCTCGTCACTTTGGATTAAAATAACAATTTAGGTCCATCTCTTTCTAGATAATGATAATTTATAGAATCTCATCTTATCTTTATGATCCCAAGAGCATCAGTTGATAAGCAGACAAGCATAAGCAACTACACTGTAGACTTACACATTCCATCCAGAAAGTCAACTCTGCAGATACTTCTGTGGCATCCGAAATTACTCTACTCAAGATATAGAATACCGATTTTCTTTGTAAACAGATGTCAAAGACCTGATCTCCACTCTCGCTGACAGCCAAGGGGAATGCTCAATACTTGGTTCTTACAGATCGGACACCATCAGTTCTGTATGCCCATCTAGAGTTCGTGCAATGCTGGCATCACGGGCATGTAGATCCTCTGTCATGATTGGAGATCCTCTCGGAAAAAGTGAGATGCAAAAGGTGATTGACATGTCATTTTGCCTTTAATGGATATTTTGCCCCTCTGGTGAAGCTCTTTGCCTTCGATGACTAGATTATTCCACTATCTGGAATAGTCATTTAGCATGATTTAATGCAAAAGTCTTGCGCAAATGTGCTTCCTCTGGGCTACGAACTTCCTATGTGTTCTTCCATGGGACTTTTGTTGCCTAACCGCTGATGACAAAATGACAGTGCTATAATTGGTTTGCTATTGCTGCAGATACTTGAACATTTGGCAGATCTCAAGTCTCCTTGGAACTGCCCCCATGGAAGGCCGACCATGCGTCATTTGGTCGACTTGGCAACGGTTTGCAAAAGGTCAGATGAAGACTCTTCTTAGTTCTGACGATTCATCGCATGATGTTGCTGTGAACTGGCATAACCAAGCCTTGTAACTTATGCGACGATCTGACCGTGAGCAGCACTCCATTAGCTGCCAGATGATGATGGATGGGAGTTTGATGAATGGGAAGTTGTTCGTGTAATTGCTGTATAAATCTTGTCTTCAGAATTCTTGATTCCCTCCATGAGGAGGGAGTTTATTGATATCAAAATGAGAGTAAATGAATTTAATTGCGGGCGGGATTTGCGATGATCTGAACTTTAGCATCGGCCTTTTACCTTAATTTTAATTATATTTGCCATTACTGTTGTCAGCAGTGTACATTTGTGTAAAGTTCCTGATTGATATTATAACAATTTAATTCCTGATTTCGTTAGTTAATTGTATTTCGCCATAGTTTTTAATTAGCTAGATAGAAAAATCTAGGAGTGATTAGTTTCAGTAAAACAAGAATAGCAAAAGTGCAATTTGCATAGACAACTATTTAAATGGGATAAAATAAAATTATTAGTTTACAAGAATTTTTCCATCCGTAGGATGTCTATTAAATGACTAGTTGAAGATATTGGTTGTGATTTTTAAAAGTTAATAATTTTTTTTGCTCACTTAAATTTCACTTCCAATGAATTATCTTACATGAATTTATTTATTTAATTTTAAAATTTTTAATTTTTATTTTGTATTTTCCTTCTTTTGGTACACCAATCACATATGCCTTGCACTTGACTAGCACGACGACAAAGGCCTTGAGTGAGGGCATTTGCAACAAGACCGTCTCGCTTGCCATCGGCAAGGTTGTGTTGGCCTTCCTAGGGCCATTGTGCCCTTGCCCCTCTTGGGCAAGAGCGCTGTTGGATTTGGGTGAGACTGCCTTGCTCGCTTCTAGTAGGACTAAGAAGGCCCTCCAATGGCCCCAAGGCCATCATGCCCTTTCTCATGGTCATGATTGAGGACGTTGCTCGCATATGTGAGGGTGCTATGGCCCTCATCAGATTTCGACAAGGCCAACTGTAGATTTTTGAGCAAGATAAATTGTCAATGACATTAAAAATTGTGATACTAGTGATTGATTTTTAAAATATATTGCACATTTAAATGATCACTCAAACGAGCAAAAAATATTATAAAAATTATCCAAAAGAAAAGGAAATAAATTTTCTAGACATTCGGAGAAAAAATTTCAAAATAGGAAATAAATTTTCGGTTTTTCCACGGCTTTCTCCACCTACGTTCGAGTCATTCCAGTCAAATCAAAGTAGTGGAAAACAAATAAAAAAAAAAAGGAAGGTGTCTTCACTTTGATCTGTCTCTCTTCTCTCTCCTTCAAAGGAGAGAGAGATCGAAGGAGGGGACAAAAAAAGAGGAAGAGAAAGATCGAAGGAAGGTGCGGAACCTCGCTTGTTTCGAAGGTATGTCTTCTTCTCTCGGTGTCGGTTTCTAGGGTTTAAGCTGCTCCCCCATCAAGCTCTCGCCTTTTATGGCGATTTCCTGAAGAACGCTTAGGGTTTCTCCCCTTCCGATCTTGATATGACGGCTTTTCCCTTGAATTTGGTCGAGAGCTCCGTGCGGCTTCTCTGATTCTTGGGTTCTTCTTTGGCAGGTCTATTTTTTCCTTGTCGGGTGTTCGATCTTTTGCCGCGGTAAAACATGGTACGTGCGCTGCGCTCTTCTTGTTCGTCCTTCGTTTCGCTGCCGAGTGAATTGAGTTGATAGAGAATGTGGGATTTGTAGCCTTTTTTCTTCTTTTTTTTCGCTCCTTTCGGTTCTCGTTCTGTTTGTCGGCTTGAGGCTCTGTTCGACGTTTCGAGGGATTGAGGATGAGCAATTTGGTGGTCGAAAGTTTGTGTCTTGCTCAGTGACTCTTGGCGACCAAAGGGTTTTTAGTAGTGCAGAAGTTAAGGAATATGTCGTTTTGAATTCTCATATGTGGTCGCTTGATGATTGCAGCTTCCGCTTTCTCTACTCAAGACTGCGCAAGGCCACCCTATGGTAAGAATGACTTTCTCTCTCTCTCTTGCCCGCGGGCGCTCAGATTGTGTGTTTGCACTCGGAATATGCAGCGTTTTGCTGGAGTTTGTGTAACCCATATCATGTTTTGAGATGGACCTAAGTAAAATAGGATTTGGCTTCTTGACAGTTGGTGGAGCTGAAGAATGGAGAGACTTACAATGGACATCTGGTCAACTGCGATACTTGGATGAACATCCATCTCCGTGAAGTCATTTGTACCTCTAAAGTAATTTACGACTTCAACCTGCCATGCTCATGATCACTTAAAGTTCCTTCTTTTAATGAGATATATGATTCATCCTCTCATCTTTCGACTTTCAAGAGGAGAAATCTAAATCGTGTACGATATCCTGATTTACTCCGCAGGATGGTGATAGATTTTGGCGAATGCCTGAGTGCTATATCCGGGGAAATACAATTAAGTATCTCCGAGTTCCTGACGAGGTAAGTGTGCCTCAAAGTTCTTGAAGTGTGGAAAGATTATGTGTATAACTGATGTCAGGTTTAGCCATCGTAGTTTTCATTTATCATGATATCGTGCCAGCATGTAAGTTTGTTTTACACTAGAGGAGTTGCAAACGTGATATATATTGCATGGATTATTGCCATGGTCTTGTCTAGTTATTTATAGCTTATTGTGGACAGATGTCCCCTTGAAGGCTACTTGGATGATCCAAATATCTTCATACATGATACTACAGGTTGCTCATTAGTTTAAGTTCATCAGTTATCTGATGACTGCTAGGCTTTTTCATGTGTACAATGTGCAAGTTTCTAATAGAATAACAAATCCTCTTTAAGGGTAAGAATTGGACAGAATGCAATAGTACCTGAATTTTTCCTGAGCTATCATTAGTGGTTTTGTGCTTTTATTTTTGGGTTCTCAACTGATTGCCCAAGATCTTTTCAACAAACATTGACTACACCTACTGGCTTTGTCTGTACTTGTTTGTTGCATTTGTTTTATACACTTTTGTCACCTGACTAGTTTGATTTTTCTTACAGGTAATTGATAAAGTGCAGGAAGAAACCAAGAGTCGCTCAGGTATGTTTCAGCTAATTAGGAAGTTTACATTTCCTAAATGAAACCAAGACAAGTGAAGAACTAAGTACTCCTGCCAGGCTTAATTTATTGATTTGATGCCAAAAGCTTTAGTCTGAATTCTGCAAGATTCTTGTCTAGGACTGCACTAAACACCGGTATTCTAGATAAACCCATTCTGCATGTTCTGTGCCGATCATCTCTAAAAGTTACTCTAGAGACTCTTCTCTGAATGCTTTGCTTAGAAAATTTGCCTGCTATATTGCTGGTGTTGATTTTAAAACAAAGTGAGATTGCTTTAACTTTGTCTGCATTTCTTCGTACAGATAGAAAGCCACCTGGTGTTGGGCGTGGAAGAGGAAGAGGCAGAGAGGATGGTCCTGGTGGAAGGCCAACTAAAGGAATTGGGCGTGGGCTTGAGGATGGGGGCAGCAAGGGTGCCGGCGGAGGCAGAGGCAAAGGTGGACCTGGCGGGAAGGGAAGTGGAAACAGAGGTATGATCTACCATTCTTGTGTTTGGATGGGTAAAAAATAAAAGAAACGAAGTAAAAATGACAATGAGACTTTTATGTGTATCCTTGTGTCTGACTAAAAGCATAATATGAAGGTTATACACGATAGTTGGATTTGAGCAGCGATTTTTTATGTTGAACTGTATGTTATGACTTATGAGTTGAATCGGGAGGCCGAATTTGCCTATTGGCAACACTTAAGCCTATCTATTAGGTAAAGAATTCTACAGTATAGATACTAAGGATTCTGCTTTGCTGTGACAGGAGGAGGGCGAGGCCGTGGCTGAACAAACAAAAGATGTTGCAAGTTGGGCAAGTTTGCTGGGTTTTTTTTTTAGGCATTATGAGCCCAAAATTTATGTGAAATGTTCAGCTTGAGTTATTCTGATTTCTCGTTTTTGGGGATTGATCCTACTAAAGGTGGTGTCTGGGGGGCAGATTCGATCGATGTTGTACAAGATTTTGGGGTTTCTTTCCTTTACGTGTTACATCTCTCTTTCAAGTAATTATACATTTGAGCAAAACCTGTTTTAATGATTCGATCAAGTTATCAGTATTGCAGTATTGCTAAACTGGCATTTTGATGTCGCCACTGTTGAATGACGCCTAGTCGCGTTTAACATTATAAAGTTGGTACTTAAAGAGAGATTATCGGTCCTCAACTTGAGGATAGCGTATTTAACAGTGAGTGCTCTGTTATTAGGTTGCACACGGCGTTAGAGAGATATTACCTACTTTTATCGGTAAAAACTAGATTTTGTTTCCTCATTTTTTATCTTGGCATTTGAACGGCTTCATATTGATCAATGCTTTTAAAGCTAGAGACCATCTTCAAGAATCCAAGACAAATTCATCCTGCTAAAAGGTAATAGAATGATGGGGGAAACATGATACAGAACACGGGTCGCTGTGTAATGTAATACAAAAAATCAATCAAATAAGGGTCGACTGCACACATGTTAATTGCAGCGACAATCATTGATGCGGCTTGATACATGGAAATAAAACAAGCAAATCTGACAAAAAAACTAGTAAGGTTGGTGCCTAGTTTTCTTGTGGTGACTTCTCGATGATTTCACGACCAGATTGCTTGACATCCACGATCGGCTTGTAGCGGAAGAGTCATCAGAAAGCCAGCAACACAAGCGACCATCCTCGCCACCCGTCCATCCAAAAATGCCTCGGGTTTTGGAAGTCGTCCCTGCGATGCCCGACATAGGCAAAACGCTCCTAACCACATCCGAGTGGCCCCCTCCAAGAACGGCCTCTGGGGATCCTATTGCAGCCCCTCCCTTGTACTTTACAGGGAAGTACCCTAAAGTGCCCGCATTTGTGCCACCAATCACCCACAAACCTTCACCTTCTTCAGCTGAGTGACAGTCAACAAAATAATCGACCTGCAAAGACAGGATAAACAGGATAAGAAATAAAGTCCACCTCGCATAAGTTCAGACAGGCAAAGATTATGCCCAGACTTGATATTATGTCTAATATGATTCCAGCTTCAGAAGATGTAAATCAAGCAGGGATACATCAACCAAAACTAATGTGACAAACTCAATCATAGTAATGTGCCACTATTTTATTTTATTTTTCTAGATCTAGGGCTGAAAAGAACCAAGGATACTAGATGTGAAATGATGGGGGGCGCATTTCCATCATAGACAAATCAGTGGAAGCTTGAATTGATTTTCTTCTAGATAGCATCTTCTGTGTTCATGCTTTAGATCATTTTCTAGTACTTTAACCTCTCTGTTCTTTCACATTCTGTGAATTCCCATGTATTAAGATTGCACTCTTCTCCCTTCAATAGAGATTCATGCAGCAAGTGAAGAGGACCTCATTTATGCAAAAAATAGAATAAATCAGAAATAAAGTGGAACCGTATCTGAGTATTCAGAAATTAAATCAAAGATGAACACTTTAAACTTTGCTCCAGTCCAACAAAGTTCAGAAGACCAAATGATGAAAAGGACCATCAGTAGTAAGTACATTATATAGCCTGGCAAAGAATCACACTCAAAACATGAAATATATTTGTGCAGCTAATGTTTCATGAAACAAATGAGCCTAATGTGCAACATCATTTGCCTAATGGGAGCCAAAAAGAATCATAGTTTTGACTCATCGTCCCAATAATAAGTTTCTTCCGGATTGAGCTTTGCTCCACATCCTACATTTCTGGCAAGTGTTGCTTTCTAGACCACAGCTCCAGCTCTTAAAATGGTACCATTTGAGCATATTATAAAAGAGTGAAAGAGAGACTGCTCAGAAAAAGGGAATCTTACATGATCTAGTGACCAGTTATCAGATGCTAATTTTCGGGCATCTTCAAAGTTGGCTTCATTTGTTCCCTCTTTCCAGTCCCAAACACTATAGAGGCAATAATTAGAAGTAAATATGCAAAACAGCTTATTCAAATGACAAGTCAACATATTTGATCACTATAGGACTCAAAACAGCGTCTCCCATGAGATTTTGTGCATTTGACCATAAAAGATGTCTTTTAAAGCTATTGCATTTAGATGCCTACTTACAAGAGGCTGATATAAAAATAACTCTTATGTCATCCATGAGATTCGAACTTGAACTTTACGTGCCTAAATCATGCCTAGTCTATTGTTTTTCTATTCGTACACCCTCTTTAGATAGATGCAAACTCAACATAAAGTGATATGATTCAGCTTATCCTAACAATAATAATTAATAATCCAACAAAACCATTTCTAAAATACTAATGGAAGCTCTCACTGCTCATAAAAAAGAAAATTGATACCTTAAGGTCTCAATATGTGTCAAACACCAGAGCTTTTCGAATGTCTGTCCAAATATCCCCACTTTGCCAATTGAAGTTCCCACATTAATCACCTAAACAATATACAAAGTTAGACTTAGTAAAAGAAATTCGCCGAACTATAGCCTTCTAGATCAAGCATTTAATTAGATGGCGCCAAAATTTGGGTCCTTTAGAGTGCATACAAATCAGAAGAGCGATGCAAAAGGAGAGAATAACACCAAAAAGCTCAAGCCTTTCTTGGTCTTCTTCTACGCCGAAAAAAAGAATTCTACTATAGCCAACTAACAAAGAGGTAATAGGAAAACACACCTAAATCAAAGTATAATAGTTAACTCCTTTAACACTAGCAATAAATCCAAATTGTGTTTCATACCATATAGCCAGTAGCAACATGTTCATTCCATGCACTAAGATTATATTATCTCCATTTGGGTTAGAACAAGCACTATCTTATGACTCATTACATTGTATTGAACAAAAGTTATTAACCAAATAAAATTCAAACCCAAGATCACTAAGCATCCACTGTCAAATTTTCTTGTAGAGGGTTATGTACATTTTGCATTGTCTATAACCCCAGGAATCAAATGCTAACCAAATCAACCTTCACCCAACTTAAATATTTTAAACAACCTATGCTGCTTATATACACGAAAATCAATCCCACACCAATGTCCAAGTTTATGAAATACTAAAAGTCAATAGCCACACCTACCGATTCCATATGCTCATCATCATTGATGTCTCCAGCCGTATCAAATATACATATCAGCCCATCCACTGAAGCTGAAATAAGCTTATTTTGATGGTGAGGGACAAAGCGAACCTAATAAAAAATAGGAAAAAGCATGAAGTTGGTAGAATGGACGTAACTAACTAAAATAATGACACAAGCCCACGCCTTGTGAGATATACTTTGGACAACGAATATTCTTTCACGGATCTCATAAGAACATACTAAGCATGCATAAGGACAAACCTGGGTAACATCATCCACATGAGAATCTTCTAAACATGCAACCTGCTTTTTGTTTCTCCAATCCCAAAAGAGTATCTGGAGACACATACAAAAGAAGATGAAACATAATTAGTATACTAAAGATAATCATAATACATTCAACGTTGATCTCAAACTTGTAACCATCAGTCTATCCTTATACACATAGTCTAAGGGCTTGCTATCTGAGCCACAACACAAAGGTCTTCTAAGTTCACTTGTTCGTGCAATCCACCCCCACACGAAAAATAGGTGCAAAAGGCTGTGAAGGAAAAAAGCGTTGGCCAAATGCATCACAAGCATAAATGAAGTATAAGCATGACCCAAGAGGAAGCTGTATGAGCTGAAGAAACTCTCCATGCAGTAAGCATTGCAAAAGCTCATCTTAAAAGACAGGAAGAATTGCCTCCATATGCAGTAAGCAAAGCAAACCTGAGATTTACATCCAGCAGAAAGAAGACTGTCACTTGAACCGCCGAATGAAAAGCTGAAGATCTCCTGCGATGGCCCGGCACTTATGCAAGAAACCTGCATTATTCAATTATCCAAAACTACCTAATTAGGACAAAATACAACACTAAGTAAGCGGCTTCTAGCAATGTCCTCATTCCTTACAACCGCACAAGCAGCACTAGCTACATACACAAGCACCTCTTTAAAAGACCTGGTGTCCCAAGCTCGGATGGTGCCATCGGAAGAGCAAGAGTGCAAGACGTGGGGACTCAACGGCCCCAAGAACGAAATGCCATTGACAGTATCGGAGTGCCCCCTGCACTCTCCGCAGTACTGACCCGTCGTCGGGGAATACAGCTTCACCGCGTTGGACGACAACGATACCCCCATCATCGACCAATCGAACCTTCGAACCCATCAATCAAAAACCCCTAATTAGATACACAGAAGCCAACACCTGCCAGCAGCTCGTTTCGTCTCGTAAAGTTCGAAAATTTAACGCACTTCTCGACTCGCGTACTATTCAATTTCAACGTTTCCGAGTTTCAGAGAGAATCGAACAGGGAAATTGAGCGGGGCCAAGTGGGGAGATAACGCACTTGGGAGTAATTTCGAAGACGTAGTCGCTGCCGAAGTTGGTCTGGATTGAGTTCTTGAGCCCGAATCTGCGGAAGGAAGAGCCGCTCGGATTCGAGCTGGAAGGAGAGTGTTCTTCCGCTTCCACTTCCACTTCCATGTCCATGGCATCTTCCATCATTGCTCTCTCTCCCGAGCTCCGTCCAGCTAGTAGTTTCAGCTGCCTGCTCCGAGGAGGAGTTCGATTTAGATTTAGGGTTTTAGGGTTTTGGGGGCATTTGATAATTTGTGCTGGGGGGTTCCCACTCACTTAGGAACTCCAACTCCAAACTCCCACCTTGGTGCAAACTGTGGATTAAATAGTTTTCCTTTTTCTTATAGAAAATCTTTTTGTAATAAATGATTTCATTTCTTTTTATTTTGAATATCAGAAAATCTCTTAAACCGATACTGTAACAAATTTGTCACATATTATTTTTTTGACCATATAAAACTCTTAATTGATATATTCGTAATAAATTTATATTCCGTAGATTAATAATTATGACAAAAAATATATTAATAACACAAAAAATCATAAATTAGTAGGCATATGTGATCCACTAAAAGTAAAACCCCAAATTATTACCGCATTTATCACAAATATATCAGTTTTGAAATTTTTTATTATGCAAAAATTAATTTATGATTAATTTGTCATAGACGTATGGTTAATTTGTCATAAATGTACATATAGGGTTTTTCATGCCTTTCCTTTATTTCTTGAAATTTTGGTGGATATTGTGAACATTAAAAAAGATTTCGGTGATATGCACTTTTGTATGTCAAGATATGACTTCTGTAAAGCTCAAATCCTAAGAGAAGTTCCTCCACAAAACAAGCTTACATGTTCTGCACAGCAGAGACTATGAAAGCAAGTAGATGAGCGGGAGAAGAAGAGGGTCAGGGTTCCAAAACCGCAGCTAAAAACAAGTTCCACAAGAATCGAATTCCGACACGGTATCAAAGTGATCGGACAACAAGTAATTGCTCAGAAGTCGGAACAATATGAGTGAGAAGCCATGAGTGCAGGTGAAACTCACAAGCTGCTAGAGTGGAACATTGGTTTCCTCTAGTTATCATATCACAAAAAATGAATGAATTACAGTACAGAGGACACTCCATTTAGTCCCAGCAGGAAGGACCAATTTCTCTCTGCAAAACACCAAATCACTTCAAATCTTTAGGATCTTACAAGAAGAGAAGGAAACAAAAAAAAACAAGCGGATGACGGGATCACGGGGCATTGGATCCTCCAAACTCCGACAACAATCACGCTTCGAGAATGGCAGAAGACAGGATCAGGGGCATTAAGATGCTCCAACTCCTCCGAGGACGATTAACACTTCAAGAATGGCTGAAGCTGGTGGCGATTGGAATCACGATCACCAGGATGATCACCAGCAGAAGTATCAGCGCAAAACACATCCACTTCCGGTTGCTCCTCTGGTACTGCTTGGCAGTCCTCAGGTTCTTGGTGCCATCCTTGACGTAGTGTGCGGCGTTCATCACGTGGTGCTCGATGTCGTCCATCTTCTCGCCCTGCGCCTCTACCATCACTGCCATGTCCAGGAACACCTGGTGCAGCTCCAGCAGGCTCTTCTCCACTTCCTTGGCCGCGTCGTATCGGTCCTGGATCTCCACCACCGTCTCCACCACCTTGCCTCTCCCGTGCTCTTGTGCTGCACTGCTGAGATACTCCTCGCCTCCTGATGCACGGCAAAAGTACTCGAGTGTTAATCATATGCAATCAAGAAGCAATTTTTAAGAAGATTTTAAAGCAAAACTTAATAGGGCAGCACAAAATTAAACTAAACAGGTGAACAAAGGCCCGATCAAAGACAGCAACCAGACTAATGCAGAGTGCATAGCCTGAATCAGTAAATCAAATCATTCACGAGAAGTCCTTCATCCATTCACTGAACCAAATCACATTAATTCCTCGCCCCCATTCAACTAGGCCGGATCGTTAGAATCAGCTATAGCAAATGACAAGGCTTCCGCAGTATCAACTGAATAAGATTCAAATCCTAAATGAACTCGACCCAAACACAAGCACAGATCAAATCCGAAAACCTAGACCTTACTTACCATTAGAAATGATCTTCTCAATGACCTCCTCATCCGGGTACTCCCCGGTCACAGTGTAATACCGCCTGCCCACAGTGTCCTTGTACTCGGTCATCATCCTCTGCCTCAGCCCCTGAAACTCCATCATCAGCTCCTTCAGCTTCTTCCTCAGCCCATTGGTCACCGCCACTCGGGTCCGGTACACGGTGGTCCCTTCCTTGCATCCCGAGAGCCTCTTGTTCACCGCGTTCGCACGGTCCATCTCCTCCAGCTGCGACCGTATCATCCTCGCCTTCTTCAGGACCGCCGTAATGTCCGCGTTGATCCGGCTCCTGAGGGACTTGAGCGCCTCGGGCTTGTGGAGGGTCTTGCTCTCCTCGTTCAATTCCTGGAGCCGGGACAGGACCTCCCGGATCTGGCCCATCTCTTGCTTCACCTTCTCCGCCTCTTCCAGGAAGAGCCCCATGTTGGTGTCCATCTGGGTCGTGGAGGCCGACATCTCGAGGTCGGGGCCGGCCTCGAGGTCCTTCATGGCTTCCTTCTTCAGGTCGACGTAGCTCATGAAGGATTTCGTCATTAGGTCGTTCATCTGCAGAGACAAAACCCATTTGAAATTAGCTTCTCATGACACTCATTCCTTCGAAAAGAAGCTGATTAAGGAATTTAGGAGCAAAACGTGAAGAAGGTAGCTTCAAGGTGGGATTGTTCCCAACTTTAGCCAAGTGGGTTTCGCTTGTTTCTAAAATTTCCTCAAGCAAAACATCATTTGCTGCTCAAAAGAGGAAACTTTTCAACTCAATCTGCAAGAACGAGCAAGCAACTCTTACCTTTTCCTAACTTGAAGAAGATCTGGAGAAACCTGAGACAGCTGAGAGAGAGAGAGAGAGAGAGAGAGAGAGAGAGAGATTTGAGGCGATGGGAAGGATCAGAAGATGGGGCGTTTGCTTTTATCAATCGGGAACAGGATCAGGAGCGAGGGAGTACAGATTTCAATTCGCAAAAGACAGAGAGAGAAAGGGCTCGTCGTGGACTAGCTAGCCGTTGAGAGATCTCTCAACGGCTATTTGGTTTGATGCATTTTGATTTCGATCGCGTAATTTAATTGCCCTCGGATTCTCTGTTGAGTGTTTGACCGGGCCGGGTCCGAGGACCCACTTCTTTCTTGGACCTCTCGGATCCCTCTCCCGCTGTTATTATTAGAAATTTCAGGCACCTCTTCCTTTGCTTTACAACTATTTCGTAACGCCGCTCGGCTCATTCGGCTTATTTTCATGTGTTATCCGAATATTCGGAGCCAGACCAGCAAATTTATAATCTAAGAAATAAAAATTAGCATTCTTACCCATTTTCCCACTGATAATAACATAAGAGCACATCATCTCAAGTTTGATAATCTGAAGTAATAATTCTTGTATTGATGTAGTTTTATATAGATCCCGAGTCTTTGATACTCGACAATTTGGACTACAGAGATTGAACATGCGTCGGTAATTAGAAGCTATGAACTTTGCATCTATGAAGCAGAATCGATCCGTTTGTGGTCACGTTGATTTGGATGCGCAGAGAGAATCTTTTCATCAAGCTTATTTCGTGCGCATGAAAAGTTAAAAACATACTGCCCCACGTCAAACCCATCCTCAACATCATTATGAAGGAATCCAGTTGACAATGAACATTGTTTGAGAATCAATCTTCTAGCTTCATTCCAATAGCAAGGCGCATGCTCGAAATTGTTGTAACCAGGTTCTATCTAATGCTTGTATAGGTCATGCATAGAAACAAGTGATTTTAAGATTGGTCCAAATTCCACATGAAATTTACAATCAACCTATTAAAAACAATTCCCAATTTTGAAATTTAGAACCTACCCTATATATTTTGAAACTTGAAATTTACTTGTCACAGATTTAAAAGTCAATTCCAAAGTCTACCAAGGAACTTGGAAACAACCAATTTCTTTTCTTTTCTTTTTTCATTTTTAGTAATCAAAATGAAAGTGAATGCAACAATAAAATGAAAATTCCCCATTTGTTAATAATAACAATTCATAAATGATGAACACATAAAATAAATAAACAATTAAAAATTCAAAACATGTAATATAAAACTTAAATTATAAAACTGTAGTCCTTGTCATGAAAATTTGGCCGTTAGCAACTAATTGAAGCATAAATTTTTCGTAAATTCAAAAGACAAAAGAAGTGTTGGTCAAATAAAGCGAATAATTAAAAATTTTGGACTTACGCTTTCTTTCTTTTTGTGGCAAAAAGCTAGCTCTACTTTTGCTTTTCATCAGTACCGATTCTTTAAAAAAAAAAATTATTCGATTAAGTGAACGAATTGCACCTGATAAAGACATTTATTCAAGTATATTTTTAATGATTATCATTTATATATGTGATTTTTTAAAAATTTAAATGAAATTGAACACTATAGCTTTGTTTCCTTTTAATAAAATGGCTAGACTTGCATGTGCACATGAAAATATCTTGGAGGATTTGATTTTTGTTTTAATTACCTAAGAAATTGTTAAATGTGGTTAAATATATCCATGCGCATGACATAACCTTATAAATGAAGGTCATAAAATTGTCCACTTCCGGTTCTCAATCCCGTTTCCACCCGGGAACTATGAATTGGACCGAATCTCAACAAAACCTGACATCGAACTGATTTTCACCGGTCCAACTCTTTGATTTTGGGTTCTATTTTGATTTTTGATTTTACCCTACTCATGTGGAACTCATTATCTAAAGAGAATGCAACCAACAATCCATACCGACCCCATATGACATGCGATGTCATTGCACTGGCTCGATACAGCGTTGCCAGCAACGAAATTCCCAAGAGTGCGCCTGTGAAAGAAACAATCTTTTGAAACCAAAATGTCTCCATTTGCTACCATGATATTGTCACCACAAAAGACAAGAACATAAAGTCCTTTCTCTCCTCGGCGCATATTGTAAACGACCCTAAGCACTACTACGCTAATAGTAGTCAGAACGGGGAAAACGCTGGTCGATATAAAGGCGCCAGACTCCAATGTTTTGCAGCGCAGAGAAGGGAAAATCATATGAACCATCAAGTCACAATCAAATACGTCAAACATCTCATCAAACATTTTACCTATGAGGTGCCGCTACTAGCCAATTATAGCTTTAACATCATAATTTATGTGAGGTAAAAAACAGACAGCAACCCACCACCAGTAAGTAGATACTGGAAAAATCATCCGGAGACTGTTACATCAAAGATTGTAACACCATGACACTCCTAGCCACTATAGGAATCATGTACTGGGTTCAGTGACTTTCCTTCTTCTCGGCTTCATCTTCATGTTTCGCAGCTGCTCCTGCCTCACCAGCACTTGACTCGCCTGGCTTTGCAACTTCTGGATAAGACCACACACAAACATTCATCCATGAGTAAAAGCAGCCAACAGAGAATAATATCAAAATGACCAGAAAGGTCTCTGAAAACACTGATTGACGTTGCAGAAACTGTGTATGGAGAACAGGGTTATACAAATCTTCCTGTATGCATCTTCCAGGGTTTCTAGTCTCAACTTCATTAATCATCAAAACAAATCTGACAATAGAACAATGGCAATTCTACGTCCATAAAAGAGAACGTCATACCTTCATCATCACTATCTTCATAGTCCTCAGACATTTCAGGCATCCCAGGCATCCCAGGCATTCCAGGCATTCCAGACATTCCAGGCATGTCATCACCCATTCCCATTCCGCCAAATTTCTGAAAATTGCAATTACAAATTATTAGAAAGAAACAAAGTCGATCGAGATCTACCACACAAAAATCACAATGTCAAAAACATCCTACCGAGAAGTCCATGCCCCCAAGATCCAAATCACCCATGCCACCTATATTCACAAACAATCAAAACATCAGTATATACCAACTTGAACCCATCATATATAAGTGAACAAAGCATCTATGAATTTATACCGGTGTCTTCATCTTCATCCACCCATTTGTCCCAGTCTACTTTGACATAGTGAGGGGGCTTGCCATCTCCTCGCAACAGCTTCTTCCACCATTCTTTCTCTGCCTTCTCCAAAATGCAGAAGATGTTCCTTACTCCAATATTGATTTTACTCTCCTGGATAAGAAGATTGGAAAAATAGCACATAAGTAGCAACAATAACATTATTTCATAGCTCGCCATCCCAATATCTGACAGTCAACACACAATTCACCTCATAAACTAACCAAGGAAGCTTCCAATATAGAAAACAAGTGCGACTGGAAAAAAGAGAGAGAGAGAGAGAGAGAGAGAGAGAGAGAGTTTTGATCGCTCAAGTATTAAAAGGTAATTTCTGTCGACCAACAACGGCAAAAGAATATTGTAATGCACTAGAGCAGCTTAACATGGGAACCATTAAAAGGTTGACCTATAGGCAGCATCCATATAACGGCCACATTTGAATTAAATGCCGAACCAGATGCATAAGAGCATAGGCCAGGTATATAATAGAAAATGCATTATATAAATGGAACTTATGGCCTCCTTACCTCCACATTAACCTTATCAAAAAGCTCCAGCTTCAGCTCATAAGGATGGTTTTCTGCTCCAGCCTTGGCAGAAAAGGTGAAAAGGCCATCTGGCTCGAGATTGACCTTCGCATCTTTTGCATCTGGCAGAAGCACCGTAAGAAAGACCTTGTCTTTCCTCTGTGCCCACTTCAATTCCGGATGCCGACTACAAGGTTTCAACTAACTATAAGTTAGAGGCCAATCAAAGAAAAGGAAAACCAGACAAATTCCGACAACTCGTGCACAGGACACGGATCCAACATAAGGGAGTCAACCCAATCCCTGAAGCCGCATGTTATAGGCAATAACCCCCCAACAGGCAGATTCAATTACACCTATGAGGACCATAGCTCTGATTGGGAAAAATCTTAGCACACGCAATCAGCGCAGACATCCAGAAGCAGTACCACTCCCTCCAAAAAATTCTACTACTACAGAGCAAAGCAATTACAATTCCCATTTTACCAAGTACAAAATGCCTACCCATATCATTGCTAGGTTTTCGAAGGAAAACAAAAGAAACACAAAACCCTGTTTCAAAGCAACCTACTGCTTCAGAGCAAATTAATCACCTTTCCCATTTTACCAAATACAGCCACCTACCCAGAATTCCATACCGTTCGTCGAGTCCATAAAGAAAAAATGAGGAAAAAAAAAAGAAACTTTTTTTTTCCTCAAGAAACAACACGTTCAGTCGAAAAGCCCTAATTAATTTCCCTCCTCACTTCAGCTCAATCCACAACCAAACCGACGAACGACAATCAAAAGGCAGACAGAACCCGACCCTCTAATCACACCGGGTCGAACCACCAGCCGAATCGCGACGCGTTTCGGCTAGAGCCGCAACCAAAGAAGAATCTACAAAGGCGCGCGCTCCGAACACGAGGTTAACCAAGAAGGAAATGCCGAGGACGGACGCGAGAGCGAAAGATAGAGAGAGAGAGAGAGGAGCAGAAGAAGAAGAAGGAGGAGCTTACTTCATGGTTGACCCGAAATGGAAAGCCCCCGAAAAATATCTATCGGGGAGAAAAACCAAACCCTAGCAGGAGCAGCGCAGTGATGGAGCTGCTGCAGGCGTCGTCACTTCCTTTTCTCTGCCCTCTCTCTCTCCGCTCAGTGTGCCCTTTATGCACTGCGCACGCAAACTTCTAGTACTTTCTCAAACGCACTGGGCTCGCTAGGGAACCCAACCGACGGTCCCCGTGCCCTCCCGGCTGGAATCCAACGGCCTGAATCAGCCGCGGCTCTCCAGTTTCCAAAAGATAGACCTGGCGCCGGTGGTTTGGGCCCTTTGTGGGCCCGCTGGATCTGGGCCTTGAAAGAGGTAGCCTCCGCTTTCGATTTTGATTTGAAGATCAGGTCTAAATTTCATCGTGATTTCTTTTCTCTAAGCAAAAATAATAATAAAAGCATTAAAGTTTTTTAAAATATATTGGGTCAAATATGTATTTCTTGTAAAAAAAAATTTAAATTGATGAATCGTAAGGAAAAGCAAATTGAGTGTGATGGCTGGACGGCTCTCGAAACTCTCCTTATTTAAGCACCATTCTTTCATTTCTGATTGCTTAGTTCCAGCATAAGATCAATGAAAGAAGCGTGTGAGTGCTTATAATCATATGCCATTAGCTAGTCATTGCAAGCGCAGCCGTCGTCGAACCGCTTGCTATTCGAGATGAACAATGCCATTTATACGATGACTAGGCAAGAAGAGCGGGGTACAGGAAGCAGGCCGTCGTGAATGGCCGATAAGTATTTGTCTCGTCATTTGGTAATTGGTATACCAATTTGGTGGGCCGTTGCGAATGCGGCCCGGCGTTGCTACGTGAAAAGGATTGGGATGTGGGTGGGCTTTTAGGATAGGCACAGGAGAACGTGGAAACCCAACGAGCACGAAAGCCCAAATGCTTCATTGAACTGGGCTACAACTTGTCTAATCGTGTCTAAGCGGACTCAGTTGATGTCGTAATTGGACTTGATTTGATGATATGGTGCGTGAACAATGCATGTAGTAAGGCCTGTGTGAACAATCCTATCGATGAGAGATGTAAATAATACTTAGAGAAATATATGGCGCACACCATTTTATTTTTTTTTAATTTCAAGTGGGAATAGATCTGTCAAAATGGGTCATACACCCATTTATTAATATATACAATGGGCTAAGTTGTTTTATGGGTTTGTAATAACCAAACGGGTTATAAATGAGTTTAGATATGATATTTATGTTAATGGGTCGTGAATAGGTTTACAACTTACGAGGACCCAACCCACTTAAATGACTTTCTTCATTCTCATTTGCCCTTACTTGAACTCAAGCTCACTTACTTCGCACTTTCATCTTAATTTAGTTATAACTTTTTCTAGATTAGGTTGAATATGAAAGTATTTTATGAATATGGATTAGATCGGGTTGGATATGGGCTAGGTATGCATTTGCATTACATGGAAAAATGGGTCCAAAATGGGCTAAATGGGTTTATTTGGGTCGAATCATTTTTTAGCCGACTTAACTCACCCGTTTGACAAGTCTAGCAGCATATGTACAAGTGTGAAAATAAGGTCGAATTAGATGTCAATCTTCCATCTAGTTTTGAATTTTCTTATTTTGGCTCTATCTTCTCTATTTCCATGCTATGTATGCTGTGAGAATATGCCCATTCATTATCAAAACAAGTTAAACCAAAGAGAAACAAACGATGAATCAAATCAGAAAACGTCAAATTAGAAAGGAGTTTCGTTTGCCAATCTCTCTCTTTCTCGATCTCGACCTCGACGTGAAGTGATCGGCGGTGGTCGACCCTAGTGGATTTGAGTGATCAATTATTGTGGATCTACACGCGGAGGGAGAGATAGGAGGAGGAGTTGTGGCGGAGGAGGTGGCGGCGGCGGCAAAATCACGGCGGCTGTGACAACAAGGAGGCGGTGGCAAAACCGTCGGAGGAGGTGGTGGCAGCGGCACGATCACAGTGGCTGTGACAACAAGGAGGCGGTGGCAAAACCGTAGGCACTACTATCTACAATAGCCTACCCCATCCAAGGAAAAACTTAATTGCACAAACTGTACGATTCGCATGATATAACAATTTTATGAAAGTGCAAGGGTGAAAATCGGGTTTATGTACCAATAAAGGTCTTACTAATTTCTATTTAGATTAATAATATGAAAAACCACAAATTGATATACATATGATAAATTTATCTCTAATTAATTTTTTTACCACCAAAAACTCTAAAATAATATACATGTGACAAATTTACTTTTCATTAGTTTTCGCTATATTTTACTATCAAATTACTAAATTAAATGATATATGATAGTTGACAGATGCACCAATTTAAAGTTTTACCTTTCATTTGTTGTACGCATATTAGTTTGTAGTTTTTTATGATATTAATATAATTTAACAAAAATTAACAAGGAGTGAATTTGTCACAAATTGACCAATTTTATTACATATGTACCGGTTTAAGATTTTTTATAATCAAAAAATTAATTTAAGATAAATTTATCGCATATGGATCGGTTTTGATTTTTCGTCATATTAACCTTTTTATTGCCGTGATAGATTTAAGGTAGCATGACAATTCTGGTCAACATTTTCTTCTTTTGAATTTCAAAGCGCAGAAGCATATTATCCGCAAGAAACCACACAAGCATGAGCGTATATGTCCTCGACCATGCGCGAAAACGACGCATCACCCACATACGTACCACGCAAAGCATTAGGACGTTGATATTAGGTGCGGTACTGTGGGTGGTCTGGCAAGGCAACATCGATGATGTGATGAAACCGAATCACATGTACTGAATGGCATAAGGATTCGAAGCAACTAAGATTCGTAATGAGCTCCACGACACCCGCATGCATGTGCATCCGGACGAAGCACACGGCCCGGCCACCAGCGAAGACGAGCCTCTCGATGATCGCAACCGATTCAGATTCACTTATATCTGATCAAGAACGTGGTGGGATTGCGAAGCTTGTGATGGAAATCGAATGGCCGGGCCAGCGACGAAAATCTTGTGGAAGAGGACGTTTTGTAAGGTCTCTCCTTTTGCGCTTCACTACGTTTGTTTTCGTTCGACGACAGCGACGGGGGCATCGCCGACTGGTCCCAAGTCCCAACCCATGCAAAGTGCCTGCGAAGAATTTTGTCCTTTCCGAATAAAAGAGCAACGCAATATAAGACTTGAGTGACGCAGTACCTGACGCTACTCCCACTTGTTTTATGTGGTCAAAGACAAAACCAGGATCTGGGTATATTACGTCGTATTTTCGATGGTGATCTGCTAATAATGCAACTTAGACGTCATGTGTGACGTCTGTGCAGTGTTTATTTGCGTGGATCTGTACGTTGCGAGCGAATTTTCTACGATGGAAATGTTCGCTCGACTTTAAGACACTCGATTTGTCATTTTGTTAGGCTAGAAAAAAAAGAGGAAAACTATGGACTTTTCACTGAAAGAATCTATTTTACTAGTCAAGTTTGATGGTTGGCCAGTTGGGTCGGTTCTATATAAAAGAATCTCAGGAGTCATTTTATTGGATTAGCCTCTCTCTTTTTTTTTCATTTCGAAAATTATTTTTCGAATTCGAATTTTCTACCGAGAGCAATGCCACCTTATACAAATAATTGAATATCATATTAGGTAGTGCAATATTTCAAGAGCCCGGATAACTGGGCTTCCTCGTCATTGAAAGCAAAGGCTTGGTCTCTTCTGGGAACACATGCTGCCGATCGATCCAAATCCCATATGCGGTAAATAGTAGCAAGCAACCTATTAAGGAAAATCAATGACATTCACCGATGGTGTTCACAATTAAGATCTCAGTATCGATTCATCCTCCGTGATTATTTTTCTCTATCTCATCGACTTGCTATTGAAAATTAGACATTGAATTACTGAAATTTGTCCTAATATTCAGTGACCATCCTTCTAATATGGAATAGGGAGATGTGAACGATTTCATTTTAAGTGTAGATTTCGACTCTTATACTCTGTAAAAATTCAAGACAAAAATCTGAGAATAAGAATTAGTGCACGAAAAAGAGAAAATGAAAAGGCTAGACATTGATGAACTGCTCGTTCCGGCGGGAGGGCAGATGCGCAAAGCTTGGACAAAGATCGCACGAATCTAGAATATTCCGAACTGCCCATGCTTCACTAATTGCCGTCGCTTGATTGATGGAAGTGAAGACAGGAGTGTCGGGCTTTACCCGTTGGATCCCGTAAACGATTCTTATCGTGCTCGCGGTCACGCACGAAATGACAAAAGTTTTTTGACCAGATACTGTTGCATTGAGAGATCGCACCAGAAATAAATAAATATATATAGAGATGATTACCAAAAATAAGAATTTTATTTTTTTTTTTAAATCGTATTGAACAGAAGGAACCAAATTTCCACCACGTGCTACGCTAGGCTTGGAAATATCGAGAAACCAAAGAAAAGCCAAGAGGCTGTAGCCCCCATTGTCTTCTCCTCCCTAGGAAATCGCACTAAAACGGTGACCGTATTATACAATCCAAACGATTGGTCCAATGGATCGGATTTCGAAAATTCATGGGACCTACAAAGTTTGACACTGCTTTTATACTGTGATTTGTTCTATGTATCGCATTATTGTAATGAGAATTTTTATGATCCTTAAAAGGAACAAGTTCATTGATTGTGATCTATCGTATTCACATCATATGTATTTTGTTTTGTGGTTTTGATACAGAAAATCATGGTAGATGAAAAGTGAATAGAAATATTTAAATGGCAAATACAATCCAAACTATTGGTCCGATCAATCGGATATTGAGAATTCGTGGGACCTATAGAGTTTGATGCAGTTTTTTTATCATGATTTGTTATGTCCATTGCATGATTGTAATGAGATTTGTAATGATCCTTAGAAGGAGCTAGCTTACCAACTGTGACTCACAATATATGTATTTTGTTTTGTGGTTTGATACAGAGAATCACAATAGATGAAATTGAAAAGAAAAATTTAAATGGTAGCCATATGATACAATTCAAATTGTAGGATTAGCCAATCAAATTTCAAAGGTTTGTGAAACCTACGTTAAGTCCATTGTGATGCGTCGTATTCATATCACATTAGGGGTACCCATAAGATCTAGATTCCAAGGTATATATAGTAGCTTCTAGGTTCCAAAAAAATTAGGAACTTATTTTGATGGGTAGGTTCTAGGTTCTTAGTCGGAGGAACTTAGATCCTATAACCTAGAACCTAGAATAAGTTTCAATATTTTTCTTAGTCCATGTATTCACACGATCTTGTGATATTTCATGTCATTCAATGGTGAATGTATAATCTGAAAATACTAGTATGAGTTTTCATTTTATAACTAAGTTTTTTATTTTATTGATGTTCATATTTCCGTATATCTTCATACTAAGTAAATTATAGCAGCAAATAGCAATCATGTTCTAATTTATTGCAATCATTCAATTAATAAAAAATGTAGAACCTAGCTAGACCTTGAAATGTGTGATAGGGCAGGTTCCATATTCCATGATATGTAGGATAAGTTCTAGATTCCAAAAAATAATAAACCTGTTCTAATTAATAGGTTCTTAATTCCAAATGGAACTTGTATGAAACTTGAAATCACTCATCTTTATGTCATGTTATGAGTATATTGTTGTGGTTTTGATACAAAGCATCATAATAGACAAATAAAAATAGAAAGAAAATCAGTGATTGAGATCGTATTAGACAATCCAAACTATTGGTCCAATGGATTGGATTTCGAAAATTCATGGGACCTACAAAGTTTGACACTGCTTTTATATTGTGATTTGTTCTATGTATCACATTGTTGTAATGAGAATTTTTATGATCCTTAAAAGAAACAAGTTCACCAATTGTGACATGTCGTATTCATATCATATGTATTTTGTTTTGTGGTTTTGATACAAAAAATCATGGTAGATGAAAATTGAATAGAAAAATTTAAATGGTAAATACAATCCAAACTATTGGTCCGATCAATCGGATTTTGAGAATTCGTGGGACCTATAGAGTTTGATGCGGTTTTTTTTTTTTTTTATCATGATTCGTTATGTCCATTGCATGATTGTAATGAGAATTGTCATGATCCTTAGAAGGAGCTAGCTTACCGACTATGACCCGTCATATTCACAACATATGTATTTTGTTTTGTGGTTTCAATAAGAATCACAATAGATGAAATTGAAAAGAAAAATTTAAATGGTAGCCTATGATATAATTCAAATTTTAGGATTAGCCAATTAGATTTCAAAGGTTTGTGAAACCTACGTTAAGTCCCATTAAAAACATAAGTTTCGTGTTGTTTCTATATTGTGATTTATTTTGCCCATTACATCTCGATTGTGAACTAAGTTAATGCAAAATTTTCTCAAGCGAGGCCGACATACATAATAACGTGGTGAGCACTTTTATGGTGCTTCAAATGGGCAATCCCCCCATTTTGATGCGCCGTATTCACATCACATTAGGGGTAAGCATGGTTTCGGGGTAAAACCTAGAACCTAAGAACTGAACTTGTGGAAACCTATAGGTTTTAGGTTCCAAAGTATGTATGGTAGGTTCTAGGTTCCAAAAAATGATAAATTTATTTTTATAGGTAAGTTCCAAGTTCTTAGTCGGAGGAATTTAGATTCGAGAACCTAGAGCCAAGAACAAGTTTCAATATTTTTTTAGTTCATATCTTCGCTCGATCTTGTGATATTCCATGACATTCAATGGTGAGTGTATAATCTAGAAATACTAGTTTGAGTTTCCATTTTATAAATAAGACTTTTAATGTTCATATTTTTTGTATGTCTTCATACTAAGTAAATTATAGTAGCAATTAGCGATCATTAAAGGTTTTAATTATTGTAATCATTCAATTAAAATAATATAGGTAGAACCTAAGTAGACTTTGGAATCTGTGACAGAGCAGGTTCCAAATTCTAGGATACGCGGGATAGGTTCCAGGGTTCAAAAAATGAGAAACCTGTTCTAATTTATAAATTCTAGGTTCCAAGTGGAACTTGTACAGAACTTGAAATTGCTTACCTTTATGTCATGTTACGAGTATATTGTTGTGGTTTTGATACAAAGCATCATAATAGACAAATAGAAATAGAAAGAAAATCAATGGTTGAGATCTAGTCTTTTATGATTAAATGAGTCGTAAATCTTTTAAAGAAATAGTCTTTTCAAAAAAGGAATATTGTGATATTCATATAGACCTCAATCTTTGGATATCTATCACATATGAAAAAATCATTAAGGCACTCACCTAGATGTTAAAAGGGTTTGCTCAATCCTTATACCTTATGATCTTGAATTCAATTTAGGAGTACCCAGGAGTCAAATCATGAATACACCAAGTTGATATTGAGAAGCGCGCCTTAAGTTCGTTTGAGAAGGTTGTCTAATTGAGGTGTAGACATCGCTTAACATGATATATATATAACATGATATATATATATATATATATAAAACGGGGTATTCGGCCACATCTAACTTTCATAGGAGATCGTATGATGCACACATGATATTTCAAATGCTTTGAGCAATAAAGAACGTCACAATACGTTTGCCACAAAATTTAGATGGAGCAAAAATCAAACCCATATTTAGGCAGGCCCTTAAATTGCACGAGATTTCATTAGCCCAAACAAGAAAGAAAAATTTAGGGTGTTAGAGCATGTCTACTTTGGGAAGGCTAATGAAACGATGAAACGCGAGTGGGTGAATTCAACGCTCGTGGAAGAAAATCCGTGAAAAGAAGATTCCGAGAAATTCATCTCGTGATTTAACAACGTAGACTTGCAAGGGGTCTTGGTCTTTCTCGATAACCATAAGAAATTCACCTAACCATCGTTTGTCGCAAGCATATCAAATCAACTTCATTATTTCTATGCCCTCGAAATTTGCTTGGGGAGAAAGAAATGAAGGGATGTCACTGTCGAAGGAAAGAAACAACATCCTTAGCCAACTTTCATGTTGAATACATGAAAAATTACCCAGATAGCTTTAAATTTAATATATAGATGTCGATTCAATAAAAAAAAATTCAATTTTATCGATTTAATTCTGCACCTTTGATCACCCTTACATCAACGAATCTCGTCAGAAATTGGATGTGTGCATGCAATTCAAATCTTTTATGTCATTGAACATACAATTCAAAGGTTGACGATATAATAATTGTGTATAGGTGTATACAGGAGCGGCGGCGGGCCCTTCACCACTAGTTTTTTTCTAATGCAATGATCAACGAAATTAATATCAAATGGTCCCGTGTTAATTGCACTAGAAAAAGAGGAAGACTTGTCGTTGGTTCTCGTGATTATTGATATAATCAAAGGGACAATGAAATCCATTCATGTCTTGTCGCTGACTAGTTTGGATAGGCGTGGTGAGCAAGGATCTCCTCCGGCTCCACTGAATATTAGAAGGCAAGTCGCCCACTTCATATGTTTTCTTGTTGATTTTTAAACAAGCAAAATTGTTTTTTCTTTTCTTTTTTTGCCAAACTATATATGTTTTGTTAGATTACCACACATTCATTCGCCCAATGCTAGCGAGGGCGGCCCTAGCCAGCCTAGGCGAGAGTGACCCTTGCCCGACACTAGCAAGGGCAGCCCTCGCCGGATGCCGGCTTCCCTCCGCCATAGCTGAGGAAGGGAAGAGAGAAGAAGAAGAAGAAAAAAAGAAAAAAAAATTAAAAAGTAAAAAGACCAAAATATCATATAATTTAAGGTAAATGTGTCACACGACAGAAATTCAAAATGTTTTGTGTCACAAAAAAAAGTTTGAAGTAAATTTGCCACTTTTAGCAAAATTTGGTGTTTTTCGTGATTTTTTTTCCAAAAAAAAAAGGAATAAATTGGAGGACTTCGTGTTTTTATTTCTTTTTTTTTTTTTTCTGAGCACCCTTTTTTTCCCAATTCCTCCTCATTTGCGGGTATTTGGGAAGTTCAATTGACGCATCTTGGGGGTTGGAAAGTTTGGTGCTCCAATGATCTGTCGAGATACGTCAATATCGCACTCTACAACAGTAAGTCGGATATTCAAAAAGTGTTGAATGGCTTATTATAGGTAAAACAACAAATAGGAAAAGGGAAAAGAAAAACATTTGTAGTTTATTGAAATTGATAAAATGAACGATTGAGATGCGTTTTCCAATTGATGTGTTGAGAAATTAATCCAATCAAATTACGGGCGTTTGTGAATATTTTAACATATGGAAAAGACATTACTTTATCGCCAAAATTTAAAGTAGGAATAAGTGTAGTAAAATTTTTAAAATTTGTTGTGAAAATGCGATTAAATCATAAAACTTTTAAAAGTGCAATTAAAATTCTAAAACTTATTAAATTTGTGTAATCAAGTTATTCCATTAACTTTATCAAATTTGACAAATAAAAAATTGCCGACATGGCTTTTTTTATTATTTTCTCTCTCCTATGTGGCACTAAGCTTAACTAAAGCGCTAAATAGGTGTCATTTTGATCAAAACCTCAAATTTTAACCTAAATTTTAGTTAAATTAGATTAAGTTTTTTCAAAGAAAACTAAATTTTTTGAAAAGAATAAGGACAAAAAATAAAGAAAGAGGTGACGACCGCCCCATCGCCTACAACCGGTGACCCTCGCCCATATCCAGGAGAAGTTCTTCCCCATAGCAACCCTAGTGAAAATTTCAAGTATTCAATTTTTGTTTAAAAATAATAGGTCATAGTGCTGGAGCGGCGCAGGCATCACAAATTTTAAATTAAGTTAAAAACAAGTGGTAAAATTCAAGTTTGACACCATACTTATTCTCTTAAAATAAGGGGATTTCAATCCTTTATTCCTTGTTAGACAAGCAATCCCAAGCCAATCATCATTAACTAGACACTCAACGCGCTCTCTCTCCCACGTAATCTGATTAAGAGGTGTGACCTTTGCAAATTATTATACTATAACTTTTCTCAATTTATGATTCCACATGAGTAACCTTATTTTACCAGGTAAATAATATTTCTCGAATTTTAAAGAAGCAAAATTGTCTCTCCTTTTTTGTCAAATTAAATATTTGTACTTGGGCCACACGTAATTCCTTCCTATTTTGAGTTCCTAAAAGTCACCTACCTCTTAGGAGTAACTAGGAGTCACGATCTTGCATTTCTCCTTCACGTGTTGATCGACGGAGTTACACAATTGTTAGTGTCCGAAGATTTACGTGCTTCAATGACTAGCTGATGTGATTGTGCACCCGAAAGAGTCACGTATTCAAAGACACCAAATGCCCTTTTGTAAGAAAATTGTAAAGAAGAGGACAAAAAAAGAGAAAACTTCTTGATTGATGTGATAAAAAGTTATAATCATATGATCTTATCGAAATACGTTCGTAACAGAGATAATCATTAAGCGGATTCGATCCAGGTTTTTCTGTCCATATCATAAAAATTTACGATGAATTTTTTGGAACATGACTTTCTCTTATTAGATTTTCATTCGAACCCATTCATTTAATTCTCGAGCCTAGAAAAGTTATTCATTCATTCATCATAATCGACGAGATTTTGACTCTCATTTTGTCTTATGTGCACAGCCCAAAGCTCCTATGGTCAATTCGCTACGTGCTACTCTCCTCGAGATTCGATCTCGGGCTCGACGGGGTTCCAATTTAGCAAGTGAGGGTCGGCCTCTAGTCACGTGGACTCAAGATCCAATTCGTTTCTAACCAGAGAAGAATATTCGCAAGGCTGCCCCCCGACCAGTCAAACGTACAAAGAGACCAAAAGGGCAATGATGCACGACAGGACAAAGCCGCGGGCGTCGGGCCCGCGTTCCCCACCACTTCAACATGCAAAATTCGTAGCCCCGATTTGACCACGTACGCCGACGCACATCCGAGCACGTCGCCCCCCGACTTGCTCCTGCCCCCGCTGCTTGGTCCAGATCTCGCCACGCCTGCTTGCGTACGCAAGTGAAAGACAGACTCTCTCACGATTGATTATATATAAGGAAAAATGGGACAAAAATTAAATTATACCCACTATGATATTTTTATTGACTTTGTTTTCTTGTGTCATCAATTCCATACTATTCACTAAAGACATTTGTCTTAAGACTTTTTCTTCTGGCAATGAAAGTATAAAAAATATATGCATATGTGATACATTTATTTTCCATCAAAGATTAATTAAATTTTTCAATCAAAATAATATCATTTTTATTTTATTTGAGACACGTGGGCATCATGCCAACACTATTTTCTTTCCGACACACAAATATGAAGATTTTTGATTGTTCTCATAAATAAATTCTATATGAAAGGTAAATGTGTTACATAAATATAAATTTAAAATTTTATGTGTACAAAAATATTTAAAGTGAACATGTTACGGTGAATATATTTAAGGATTTTGGTGGCTTTTATCCTTGTACACGATGCTAGGGTTATCATTAGCTTAATTGGTTAATATTGTGCCTTTAATATGTATAGGTTTTCACTTGGGGAACTTAATCAGATCGATGGCCGCCGTGGACTCGGAGAGTACAATTGATTAACCATAGAATTTCACATCTGAGAATGCGAGTAGTGGATCTTTTGGTGAACCGAAACCACAACCTTTTCCAATAAAGAAAAAAAAATATTAGAGTTAATCATTTTTAATCAAAATCAATCCTTTTTTATTTTACTTAAGTTGGTATTGTCACGATGATATTGACAATCATCTTTATGAGTCGAGGCTAGCCATTATGATTATAGGAGCATTGTGAGCGCAAAGTATTTACCGCACATTTCGATAAGCACACGCTCATTTTCGCGATTTGGACCATGGTTAAGAATACCAACTAACGCAATCACGTCGAACGTTGATTTTTCACAAAGAAGATGGAACCATTTACATGTGACATCTCATGAAAGCCTAACTGTCTTAACATGGGGGCGGGCAATAGCGGTCGCTCCGCGGAAAAAGTTACTCCCACCGCCGCACCAGAAAGGGCGTCCACGCGATGACACGGCACGTGGGATTTAGGTTGGCTCTTAATGAGCATCCCGCCAATCTTGACCGACACGTGACTTCTCATGTGCGAATCCAATACCGCTACATTGCTGCCCTGCCTTGATGAATCTCTCTTTCTTTCTTTTTTTTAACTTAATAAAAATCTCTTACTCGATTTTATAATCAGTGGAAAACGAAAAATAATTTCTCCCTTTCACACTAACCCCGCTGTCCGCCGTGGAAAATTTTTCCCATATCTTTACGACATGAATTCACTTTCCGAAAACAGAAAAATTCTCTATCTGATGTTGAAATACGTCATTCTAGCATTGCTTATGATGAAAAATAAATTTTGATCTTAAAAGTAACTTTAGTTTTATTTTAATTAGTTATTTATGATCAGGATATTCACAGATATATGTTATCTGGCAAAATCTATAAATGCTAAGCATATCTCAGCCTTTCCCTCTGTTACATTCCCATTTTTTCACACACTATACCTTTCTCGTCTTGCCGTATACACGGGAGTTAATAACCCTCACGGGAGTTTAATAACCTGCTCTAAATTTCTGTCTTCATCCCTCTGTTTCTCTGTTTCTCTGACCATGGCGTCTGGAAATTTCAACACCGTCCACTTCGCTGATGTCAGTTGGACCAAACGATGCCCGTCGCCTCTGTCTTCAGCATATATTGTGGTCATGCACAACTCATTCTCCTAACGCAATCTCTCTTCCTCCCTTCCTCTCCCTCTCCGCGTGCTTATGCGCCTCTCTTCTTCTGTAGCTTGATGCCGCATGAGAAGAGCAGGAGCAGGAGCTGCACGCCCCTGACCTGAACCCGCGGATTCCGACACGTCCCCCGCCTCTCGCTGTCGTTTCCGCCGGCGCTCTTGTCGTTTCGGAGGCCGTGGCCTTCTCTTCCTCGAGGTGCGATACACGTTGAACCCGAAATGAATTCAACCTCTCTCTGTCTCACGCTGTCTCTCTCGTTTTGTTTTTCTATTATCATCTTGCTGCTCTCCACGTAAATGCTTTGTAACTTTAAACCCTTTTCTACGTTTTTTTCCAACATTCAACGGTGCGCGTAGACTATTAGTTACATCGTCTGGACATGGCGAGTCTTGCGTTCGGAATTCTCTTCCTGCTTTCTTGATTGGCAGCGTTAACGTTATTTTATCAGCTCCACTCAATATAATCATTGTCTTCCGCTTGTTTTGTTGCTATGTTGCCGTTCATCGCCCGACAGGCTGAAGAACGTAATCCACCACCGAATTTGTAATTTTGTGTTGATGATTTAACCCTTTTATCATTATGCGGAGATGAAGCGATTAAAGTACTGTTTACTTCCGCTATTGACAAGTAGAGATGATTGAGGGCTGAAAGTTGCAGCTATTTAATCGTCAAAACTACCCGTCTTGGTAGGGGCTAATGAACGTATATAAAGGTTTACGTCAGTGCCGAGCTCATAGCATATCTCAGTTTCCCAAGCCTTCTCTGGTTCTCTGCTTCTCCAGTAGTCTTGTCATATTTCCATAATTTGTATGAGCCGAGGACTGTTTTTGTCTTCTCAACAGAAAGGTGCTCCTTATTTTTCCCTCGCTTCTTGGCCTTCTAGGACCCTGTTTTTTCCCTCGTTTCTTCCTGCTTTGTATTTGCCGTCGCATGAATTCTTACTAAATTTCTGAAATAGATTATTTTGCTTTTTCTTCAGGGAGTGGGATTGAGAGATTGATGAGAACTGAGCGAAGAACTTGATTTCGGGCTTTTTTTCTCCTGGAGGCTGTGACAATGTCTTCTGGATCTTGGATTTCTTCCCTCTCTTGTTCAACCTCAGAGATTGTTTCCCCAGAGAACAATGGCTTTGTTTCACTCATATTTCAATGGCTGAAGTTCATCTTCCTCTCCCCATGTCCTCAGAGAGCTCTGCTCTCTTCCATTGACGTTCTCTTCCTATTTGCCCTCCTTGTGTTCGCTCTTCTCAAGCTCTTCTCCAGATTCTCCTCCAGGAGTCACTCCATACCTGACTTCAACAAGCCGTTGATCGGAAACCAAAGAGCTCTTCTCAGAACTAGTATTTGGTTCAAGCTCTCTCTGATTGTGACCGTCCTATTAGCATTTTCTTACACAATCATCTGCATCCTTGCCTTCAGCAAGGATGTAGAGTATCCATGGAAGCTGGTGAGTGCTCTCTTTTGGTTGGTTCAGGCCATTACTCATGCAGTTATTGCTATAATGATCATCCATGAGAAGAGGTTTGAAGCGAAGACTCATCCACTGTCCCTTAGAGCTTACTGGGTGGCGAATTTCCTCATTATCGGTTTATTTGCTATTTCCGGGGTCATCCGGTTCACCTCAGAAGAAGGAACCCCAGATGAGAATTTGAGGTTGGATGACATAGTCTCCATGGTGTCTTTCCCTCTATCTATTGTCCTTCTCCTCGTTGCCATCAGAGGATCCACTGGAATAATGGTGGCTCGAGAATCTAATGGAGAGATGGATTCAGAGTATGAACCGCTTTTGACTAAATCTAATGTGACCGGCTTCGCATCGGCTTCGCTCGTGTCCAAGGCCTTTTGGCTTTGGATGAATCCACTTCTGAGTAAAGGTTACAAATCGCCTCTTAAAATAGAGGAAATTCCGTCCTTATCACCGGAGCACAGAGCAGAAAGGATGTCGGAGCTGTTCAAAACGAATTGGCCTAAGCCCCACGAAAAATCAAAGCACCCGGTTCGAACCACATTGGTCCGGTGCTTTTGGAGAGAAATTGCCTTCACGGCCTCTCTCGCAATTGTTAGGCTGTGCGTTATGTATGTAGGGCCTATCCTCATCCAAAGATTTGTCAAATTCACTTCTGGTGAAAGAAGTTCCCCTTATGAAGGTTATTACCTCGTATTGATCCTTCTTGTCTCAAAGTTTGTCGAAGTCTTGACCACCCACCAATTCAACTTCAACTCGCAAAAGCTGGGAATGCTCATCAGGTCGACCCTTATTACTTCGCTCTACAGGAAAGGGTTGAGGCTATCATGCTCAGCTCGCCAATCTCATGGGGTTGGGCAGATTGTGAACTACATGGCAGTCGACGCCCAACAACTTTCGGACATGATGTTACAGTTACATGCCATTTGGTTGATGCCTTTGCAAGTCAGTGTTGCTTTAGTGCTCCTCTACAATTACCTTGGCGGAGCAGTCATAGCATCCGTTGTTGGACTCTTGGCTGTTCTTGTGTTTGTTGTATTCGGAACTCGGCGAAACAACAGATTTCAGCGTAATGTGATGAAGAATCGTGACTTGAGGATGAAAGCAACGAATGAGATGCTCAATTATATGCGTGTGATTAAGTTCCAGGCGTGGGAGGAACACTTCAACAAAAGGATTCAAAGTTTCCGTGAATCGGAGTTTAGTTGGCTCAGCAAGTTCTTGTACTCAGTGTCCGGCAATATTGTGGTGATGTGGAGCACGCCATTGCTAATATCGACCATCACATTTGGTGCCGCAATCTTCTTGGGAGTTCAGCTTGATGCCGCTACTGTCTTCACTGCCACAACAATTTTCAAAATTTTGCAGGAGCCAATAAGGACCTTCCCACAATCGATGATCTCTCTCTCACAGGCAATGGTATCCTTGGGAAGGCTGGATCGGTACATGATGAGTAAAGAGTTAGTGAACGATTCCGTGGAAAGAGTGGAGGTCTGTGAAGATGGTGTTGCGGTGGAGGTTAAGGATGGAGTATTTAGCTGGGACGATGAAAATGGAGACGAAGTCCTGCAAAATATTACCATGAAGATTGAGAAAGGTCAGGTCACCGCTATTGTCGGAACTGTCGGATCTGGGAAGTCATCTCTCCTGGCATCAGTTCTTGGTGAGATGTACAAGATATCGGGGAGGGTATGGTTTCTGATAAAGCAATAACTGCTTATCTTTTTTAGTGAAACTATGTTGGTTCTGCTTTATGGATTCCAAGACGAGAGTGTTTTTTTTTCCTTTTTTAAGTACTTAAATCAAATGTCAATGTATCATCTATGGCTTTTCAGGTCAGGACATGTGGTACAACTGCCTATGTTGCTCAAACATCATGGATCCAAAATGGGACTATCCAAGAGAATATCCTATTTGGTTTGCCCATGGACCAAGAAAGGTACGTGGAAGTTATCAGAGTCTGCTGCTTAGAGAAGGACCTGGAAATGATGGAGTTTGGAGACCAGACTGAGATTGGAGAGCGCGGCATCAACCTCAGTGGCGGCCAGAAGCAGCGAATTCAGCTGGCAAGAGCTGTTTATCAGGATTGCGATACCTATCTTCTTGATGATGTCTTCAGTGCTGTAGATGCCCATACCGGAACAGAAATATTTAAGGTAATGCAACGATTTAAGTCCTCTGTCTTCGCCTGATCATAATGATATCACCAATATAACTAGAACTAGGATGCTCATCTATTGATGTTTGTTCCTGATGCAGCAATGTGTTAGAGGAGCCCTTAAAGACAAGACCATTTTACTTGTTACTCACCAGGTTGACTTTTTGCATAATGTCGACCTCATACTGGTGAGTACGCTTTACTAAATTTCCCTGACTCGCAAACATTTATACATGTCTTATTTTTCTTAATTTGGGGTGTGTTCTTTCATAGGTCATGCGAGATGGGATGATAGTGCAATCAGGAAAGTACAACGAGTTGGTCAACTCTGGCATGGATTTCAAAGCATTAGTGGCAGCCCATGAAACTTCCATGGAGCTTGTGGACGGGCACGCCACCGCACAGGCTGAGAATTCCCCAATAAAACAAAGGCCTCAGGCTAATGGCGAGGAAGCCAACGGCGAGAACAAGGCCCTAGACCAAGTCAAGTCCGTTAAGGGAAGTTCGAAGCTCATCAAAGACGAGGAGAGAGAGACTGGTCGAGTCAGCTTGCGCGTGTATAAATTGTACTGCACTGAAGCCTTCGGATGGTGGGGCGTGGCGGCAGTTGTGCTGCTTTCACTTTTATGGCAATCGTCCTTAATGGCCGGAGATTATTGGCTCGCATATGAGACTGCGGAAGAGCGTGCTACTTCGTTCAACCCCTCTTTATTCATTCGCATCTATGCAATCATTGCTGGTGTTTCCGTTGTGGTGATTCTAGTAAGAGCCTTTACTGTTACCCTTTTGGGGCTGAAGACAGCACAGATCTTCTTCAGTCAAATACTCCATAGCATCTTGCACGCCCCAATGTCATTCTTCGACACCACGCCTTCGGGAAGAATTTTAACCAGGGTAAGGCTCGGCTGACCCTAATTGGTTCTGTATGTCTTTCAATTGTACATAACGATTTATGTGAAGATTGTCTTAGTGATGGCTGTCATTTTCTGCTCTGCAGGCATCAACTGATCAGACAAATGTTGACATCTTCATTCCTTTTCTCATGGGAATGGCCATTGCCATGTATATCACAGTTCTCGGTATCTTCATCATCACGTGTCAATATGCTTGGCCAACTGTCTTCTTGATAATACCACTTGGCTGGCTAAATTTCTGGTTCCGGGTATGAATTTTTTCTTTGTAGTCAGCTATTTTTTCACTAATACTTTGAATATACTCAATCTGGGAAGTATAAGCATTCAAGTTCATTCGTTGCGTACCAAACTTGCCACTTGATTGGCCTAATTTAACCTGGCCTACTGAAAAAGAGAGCCAATAATTTTGGTAGTCTCTTCTATGTAGAGATTGCAGTAACGAAATTTGTCGCTTCTTGTTCGCAGGGATACTATCTTTCATCGTCTCGTGAACTGACGCGCCTAGACTCCATCACCAAAGCTCCAGTAATCCATCATTTCTCTGAAAGCATTGCCGGTGTCATGACAGTCCGCTCTTTCAGAAAGCAGGATATGTTCTCTCAAGAGAATGTGAATCGAGTTAATGCAAATCTGCGGATGGATTTCCACAACAATGGATCTAATGAGTGGCTGGGTTTCCGTCTGGAACTGATTGGAAGCTCAATCCTCTGCATTTCTGCTGTGTTCATGGTCTTGTTACCCAGCAGCATCATCAGACCAGGTACAATTTAGGTTACACACGATCACACAAACACTAACCATTTGGCATTAGAACGTTGGTTGTGTCGTGTATTTCAACAAGCTTCTCTTTCCATGCGACGCAAAATCAGCTAGGCGTTCCCTCTTATGATGACCAAAATGACATTAACTCTGCATATCGGATTTACTTCACCGTTTGTTAAGTGAGCATCTTGTAAATGTCATGGCACTATCTCGTTTAAAGAATTTGATATTCTTGATGACTCTGACAAATACATTTAATCAGTAGATTCAACTGAAATGAAAACTAAGTCAGTAGATTCAACTGAAATCAAAACTAAGTTATGGACATCTCTAATATGTTGGATTTGTTATTGCCTTTCCGAGCAAACCCTTGATGCATCTCTAGGTTTTGTCGTCTGACATCTTCCATATTCTACAGAGAATGTTGGTTTATCTCTCTCCTACGGGTTGTCCCTCAATTCCGTCCTCTTCTGGGCCATATATATGAGTTGTTTCGTGGAGAACAGGATGGTCTCCGTTGAGAGGATAAAGCAATTTGCGAACATTCCTTCAGAAGCTACATGGGAAATCAAAGATCGGTTTCCGCCTCCGAACTGGCCTTCTCAGGGCTATGTTGATATCAAAGACTTGCAGGTAACTTGACTTATGAGTATCTTTCAAATGGATTTGTCAGTACAGACATAGTTATGTGTGTTCGTCAATCTTCTAATTTGTCGGTGGTGACTGTTTTTATCCTTTCTGAATGGTGAAGTAATTATCATCTGCAATCTGCAAGCAGGTTAGGTATCGTCCAAACACGCCTTTGGTGCTCAAGGGCATTACTCTTAGCATTCAGGGGGGTGACAAGATCGGTATTGTCGGTCGTACTGGGAGCGGCAAGTCCACTCTCATTCAGGTCTTCTTCAGGCTGGTGGAGCCGACAGAAGGGCAGATAATCATAGACGGCATCGACATTTGCACTCTAGGACTTCACGATCTCCGCTCCCGCTTTGGGATCATCCCGCAAGAGCCCGTCCTGTTTGAGGGCACTGTGAGGAGCAACATCGATCCAGTTGGAAAGTACACCGATGAAGAGATATGGAAGGTACGTTTCTGTTTGCTGTAATGAGAAACTGTCCTATTTCATCTTCCCAACGACGTAATGTGCTTTTCATTTTCTTTTTGCATCCTTGCAAATGGACTTACCATTCACATGTGGCTTTGTCAATACCAGAGCCTAGAGAGGTGCCAGCTTAAGGATGTGATCGCTTCCAAACCTGATAAACTCGATTCCATAGGTAACGAAAATCGTCACTGATGAAGATTGCGATGTTGGGATGTTGTTTTTCTTCTTTAGCGGCCAAAGATTTATCTATATTCATGGAATTTGCAGTGGTTGACAATGGAGACAATTGGAGTGTGGGACAAAGGCAGCTTCTCTGCTTAGGGAGGGTGATGCTGAAGCGCAGCCGCCTCCTGTTCATGGACGAGGCGACCGCTTCCGTCGATTCGCAGACTGACGCCGTGATCCAAAGGATCATCCGGGAGGACTTTGCGACCTGCACGATTATCAGCATCGCTCACAGAATCCCCACCGTCATGGACTGCGATCGCGTCCTAGTCGTCGATGCAGGTGCGACATTCCCTCCTCGAGTCAATATATTTTAGCATAATCCATTATATGTCTTGTTTTTTCTTTTTTTTTCCTTTTCCACTGTTGCAATTGCAGATGCCCCGTAATTTGCTTTACTTGCGGACATTGTTCACATAGAAGTTTTCTTGTACATTGACAGGAAAAGCAAAGGAATTCGATAAACCTTCGGTGTTGCTCGAAAGGCCGTCGCTTTTCGGAGCATTAGTCCAGGAGTATGCGAACCGCTCGTCCGGGCTGTGAGAGGTGACCGCATTCATCGCTTGGTTTCCAACAACTTGCTGGGCTAATCCTCCGAGGGGGAAGATCAATGCCAGGGATTTCTCAGGCCCGTGTTCTCGCGATCAACAGTTGTAAGAAAAAAAATGTCGAAAAAACGACCGTAGAATCGAGCAGTTCTAGCTAGCACCTGCAGAGTAGGAACGCCGGCTATATATCAGGGCAATTTAAGGGCAACGTCCCTTGTTAGATTTAGTACGAGTCACGAGAAGAGAATCCTTACATGACCGTGGAGGGGAAGAAGGTGATACGATAAGATATTCTCATATCTATTGCACAGACGATGCTTTGTATTTTCATAGATCATTGAACTGATGTTGATGAAAAATGTATTGTTTGGACTCGATTGAAGTCCCTTGCAAGTTCATCCAAGTTTTTCGAGTTCTGCTTATTTCATTTACTATATTATTATTATTATTTTGCGTTTTCTTGAATGAATTTGCAATCAAATGACTGTTGGGTGTTGATCCTTTTTAACTAAGAGAAGCTGCGGTAAGCATTGCGTTATCTGACAAGTGAATTACTCCTCTTGAGACCGAAGAAAGTGGTGAATCGTGTTGGAAATTAATCCAGAGAAAACACACCGTTTGTTGTAATTAAAATATCAATGTAATGGAGGTGAGGTATGCATATCCGAATCTCCTTAAGGCGATTAGTTCCTACTAACGGTGCATCGTAGATTCATGAATTATGCCTCCCAAGATACAATACCTCAAACCTATTTGAATTAACACTATGCAAATATGACTCAGTCGAATCGTTTAATTGAACCAGCACACTTCGAAAAATCATAAGAGTAGAAAAGTATATCAAATCTCTTTTGAAATTGAGTCGAAAAAACAAAAATTACCATTAAGCTCTATGCAGCTTTTTAGTTAATGTACAAAAGAGATACATGAATTAAAAAGACGCATGTATCCATGAAATTCATGAATCAAGAGATACGTGAATCCAAGAGATTCATGAATCCAGAGATACATGAATTCAAGAGATTCATGAACTCAATAAACACATGAACTAAAAGACACATGAATCTAGGAAATTCATGAATTTAATAGATACCTGAACTAGAAAAGTTTAGGAAATTCATGAGTTCAATAGATATATGAATAGAAAAGACGTATCTTAATTTATTAGCTTTTGTTGATTTATTAACCATAATTATAACAATCCCCCACATTAATGGATCAACAAAACATTTTTGACTCAAAGGAATCTGAGCATGCCTATTGAAATACACCGCATCAAGATAGGTAGCTTTCGCTTTGAAATTTCTTTAGTGAAAGCCTATCAAACTTTACTTAACTAGTCGATGGACTAAGTCTCGAATCGCCAGTCGTTTGTGTAAGCCAAGACAATAAACCTCACACAGAGTATTTCCAATTCAAGATTGGTTCTCGATTGTGTTCGTTCTTTCGGCCATAAACCTCTTGGGATTCATGCGTGCTTTAGAAAATCTAGCCTTTAAAGATTTTCATAAAGTCGGCCAGCTCCACGCATATAGGTGCATTCCTATTAAAGATATCCTACCATATCTCACTTGGATGTTACATTCCAAGTTATAGGAATCATTAAACGCATAGCGTATCCTTAATAATGCTATAGGAAAACACTATTATACTAGAGTTTCCAGAATTTGCGTTGTCCTATTAAACCTAGACCAGGGGATCTCCAATCGTATAAGTTAGGTTTCCACCCTAGAATCTCTTTATTAGGTTAAGGCTCTTAAACCCATTCCCGTTGATGCGTAGTTTATCTGCTCTCTTGACAAACCTTTTGTCAGAGGATTCACAATATTTTCTTTTGACTTTGCAAAGTCTAAAGAAATGATTTCATTTGAGAGCAACTACCTTACGATATTGTGTTTACAACGAATATGTCTAGACTTACCGTTATAAATCACATTATGCGCCCTAGCAATTGCCGCTTGATTGTCATAGTGAATGCAAATTGCAGGCATAGGTTTTGGCCACACTGGATTATCTTCTAGAAAATGTTGAAGCCATTATGCTTCTTCAACAGCTTTATCCAAAGCAACAAATTCCGTTTCCATTTTAGAGCGTGTTATTAGAGTTTGTTTAGAGGATTTCCACGACACTGCGGCACCTCCTAGCGTCAACACACATCCACTGGTCGATTTCGATTAATGAGAATCTGATATCAAGTTAGCATCACAATAACCTTTCAAAACAGCTGGATATTTGCCATATTGTAGAACATAGTCTTTTGTCCTTTTCAAATATCCTAATACTTTCATCAGAGCATTCAAGTGCTCGTGACCTGGGTTACTGTTATATCTACTCAGTTTGCTTACTGAATACGCAATATCTGGTCCAGTGCAATTCATGATGCACATGATGTTGCCGATTACTTGAGAGTATTCCAGATATCTAATACTATTTCCAGTGTTCTTTCTTAAAGTTAAGTGTGGAAGAAAATGGTCATTTGCATCTTTAATGCCGAATCCTTTAAATCTCTCATTACATTTCAATGTAATGAGATTGTGTTAAACATAAGCCATCAGAATTCCTTAGAATTTTGATGCCGAATATAACATCCGCTACATCTAAATCTTTCATCTCAAAATTCTTCTTGAGAATATTCTTAGTGATTCTGATGACCTTAGTGTTATCCCCAAGAATTAGTAAGTCATCGACATATAGACAAATAAGTACATATTCAACTGTTGTGGATTTAGTGTACACACATTTGTCACATTCATTGATTTTGAATTACCTAATCAAATTTCTTATGCCATTACTTAGGAGCTTGTTTAAGTCCATACAATGATTTGACAAGTTTACACACTTTGTGTTCTTGTTCTTTGACCTTGAACCCTTCAGGTTGTTCCATATAAATCTCCCCGTCGAGATCATCGTTTAAGAATGCAGTTTTCACATCCATTTGACAAATCATATAGCAAAGCTATAGCAATTAACATCCTTACTAATGTTATTCTTGTGACAAGTGAATAAGTATCAAAGTAGTCAAGACTCTCTTTTTGTTTAAACTCTTTGGCTACAAGTCGAGCTTTGTACTTATCAATGGAAACATCGGCTTTTAGTTTTTTTCTTGAATATCCATTTACATCCAATTGGTTTATTTATTTATTTATTTATTTATTTGGTAAGGACCAATTGGTTTATTTCCAAGTGAAAGATCAATCAATTCCCAAGCATGGTTACTTAGGATAGAATGTATTTCATTGTCAACAGCTTTTTTCCAGAAAAGAGCATCTGAAGATGATATTGCCTCTTTAAATGTTTAGGGCTCACCTTCTAACATTGATGTTAGAAAATCATGTTCGAAGGATTTTTCAATTCGAGACCTTTTACTCCTTCGAAGTTCGGCTTCTTTGGTCACAACTTCATCATTCTCAGATTTTGATTCTCTAAGCCTTTTATGAGAAAGTTCTTCTTGATTTCTCTTTACAAGATATACATCCTCAAAAAATTTAATATCCCTTGATTCTAGGATAGTATTGACATGAATTTCCGCATTTTCAGATTTGTAAACCAAAAATTTATACGTGCTACTATTTTGAACATAACTGATGAATATGCAATCCACCGTTTTAGGTCCCAACCGAGTTTGTTTAGGATTATGAATTGCCACCTTCGCCAAGCACTCCCACACTTTTAAGAAAATTGTAGGATGGCAATTTTCCATTCTATAACTCGTATGGAGTTTTACCTGTCCTTTTGTGGGGTATTTTATTAAGAATATAATTTGTAGTTAAAACGGCCTCTTCCTACAAGTTCTGAGATAAACCTGAACTCAAAAGCATGGCGTTAGCCATCTCCTTTAGTGTCTTGCTCAATCGTTTAGTAACTCCATTTTGTTGTGGAGTATAAGATACAGTCGTTTGGAGAATTATTTCGAAACTAGCACAAAATTCTTTGAAATTGATTGAATTGTATTCTATTCCTCTATCAGACCTAAGCACTTTGATTCATTTATCAAGTTGGTTTTCAACTTCATTTTTATACTTGACAAACATGCTCATAGTCTCATCTTTACTAGTTAGTAAATAAACATAGCAAAATCTAGTATAGTCATCCACAAATGTGATGAAGTACTTCTTTCCACCTCTACTTTCTACAAAATTTAAATCACATAGATCATTATGGATTAATTGTAAAGGTTAACTTGGGTTTCTTGGCAAACTTGGCGTCAACACAAGTCTCACGCTTGTAATAGGCATCCAACTCAAATCTTGGAATTAACCTTAAGTTTGCTATTCTCTTCATTATTACCATAGTTTACATGTTCTAATCTACCATGCCATAGATAAAGAGACACAATAATGTAAACTGAAGAATTTTCTTTATTAATAGTCTTTGGGTACACAGAATTCGAGTTTACATCAATGACAACCACATTAGCTTTAAACGGGTCATTATACAAGTACCATTTCCCCACATACATTCCTCATTTCGAAAGTACAAACTTATCATATTCAAAAACAACTTTGAAACCCTTCTTGACAAGTATGGGGCCATAAATTAGATTTTTTTGAATCTCTGGTACATGTAGCACATTCAGCAAGGCAACCTCCTTACCAGATGTAAACTTCAGGATCACCTAGACTCTTCCAAAAATCTTTGTTGATGCAAAGTTAGCCATATAAAGTTTCTCATCTTCTTCAGCCTTCTCATAAGATGAGAACATGTGTTTATCTGCACATATGTGATTTGTGACACCTGTGTCTAGCCACCAACCATTAGTGTTTGACACTAGAGATGCTTCAAACATTACCACAACAAATAGTCTCTCAATATTGTCATGTTATGTCAACTTCAGTTGCTGCGCTGCACCATCATTATTGCCTTTTTTTGGGCGCTTCTTACAATCCTTAGCACGATGGCTAGGCTTATTGCATATAAAACATGTCTCTTGGAATTTCTGGAACTGTTCCTTCTACTTGCCTTTTCCTTGAAAATACATCTTCCTTAGCTTGGATTTGGAAGATTCCACAACGTTGGCCTTTGGCTCAAAAGGAGGGTTCGCACTCATTCTATTGTCCTCCTCGTTTCTGAGGCACAGAATGAGATCTTCAAGGCTCATCTCCTTTCATTTGTGCTTCAAATAATTTTTGAAGTCTAACCAGCCCGGAGGTAATTTCTCAATCATAGCCGCCACTTGGAATGATTCACTAAGTATCATTCCCTCAGTAGAGATGTCATTCAAAATTAATTGTAATTATTGAACCTGACTCATGACAGATTTAGAATCCACCATCTTGTAGTCTAAGAATTTGGCAACCACAAATTTCTTAGTGTCGGCGTTCTCAGTCTTGTATTTCTTTTCTAAGGACTCCCATAACTATATAGCAGATTCAATATTACAATAAACATTATAAAGAGAATTCACCAAACAGTTAAGAATATAATTTCGGCATAAGAAATCCCCATGCTTCCAAGCCTCCAATGCACCGAGCGTCATGACATCGTGCTCATCTGGACTAATTACCGGGCACACCTTCAATAAATATTTCATCCAATTTACCATGGTCAAATAGAAGAATATCTTCTGCTGCCACTGTTTAAAGCCCACTCCGATGTATTTCTCCGGTTTCTCATTAGCTGTAACTGGAGGTGTTGTCATCACAATAAGCATGGTTCGTTGAACTATCCCTCCAGGAACAAAGCCAAAAGCCATTTGGCCTGTACAATTATGAAAAACAGTCCTGGGCATATCAGTCGTATGACTTGTACCTGTACCACCAAAATTAGTGTTGGCCCAATGGCCCATAGTGTTGGCTGCTATAAATTCAAACCCTAAGGGCTGAACATCTTCCATAGCAACGGTTGAATCGACCATAGGAACGTCTCCTGAAACATTATGGACATTGAAGGGCACTTGATTGTTTTCAGCCATCTCAATAATCTGACAAGAACAACAAACAATGAGTGAAATAATTGCCTTAAGATTGTTGGAAATTAATCTAGAGAAAACACACTGTTTGTTATAATCAGAATATCAATGTAATTGAGGTGATGTACGGATATCCGAATCTCCTTAAAACGATTAGTTCCTGCCAATGGTGCTTTGTAGATTCACGAACTATGCCTATCAAGATACAACACTTCAAACCCGTTTGGATTAACACTATGCAAATAGGAATTAGTCGAACCGTTCAATTGACCAACACACGCAAAAAAATCAGAATAGTAGAAAAGTATATCAAATCTCTTTTGAAATTGATTTGAAAAAACAAAAACTACCATGAAGCTCTATGCTCCCATTTATTTATAGAGCTTTTTAGTTCATGTACATAAGAGATACATGAACTAAAAACACGCATGTATCCATGAAATTCATGAATTAAGAGATACGTGAATCCAAGAGATTCATGAATCTAAAGACACATGAATTCAAGAGATTCGTGAATTCAATAAATACATGAATCTAAGAAATTCATAAATTCAATAGATACGTGAACATAAAAGTTTACGAAATTCATGAGTTCAATAGATACGTGAACAAAAAAGACGTATGTGTCCCATTAGCTTTTGTTGATTCATTAACCATAATTATAACAAATCAACGATAATTTTCTTGAGTGAACCTGGTGTATCTGAATTCAACTTATGTGTCCCATTAGATGAGAAAGGTTGTACTTGAGATCCGAGTGATTCGAGAGTGCATGTGAACCAGGCTCGCTTGCCTCGAGATTACCCAAAACCGGATTAGAAATGTCAGAATATCAATAGTTGCTATCAAAAGTGAGCTGTATTTGCTTCTATCTATATTAGCTCCAATGAAGGACTACCATTCGGAAAGGGAAAATTACCCAAAAAAAAGTCCAAAATATATTATAATTATGCCAATTCAATTTTAAATTTATTTTTTTGGTCAATTGAGTTATAAATCTTTTGCAATCATGCCAATTCAGTCATTCCGACCAAAATTGGCTAACCGGTGGTTAAAGTTGGTGACAATTTTTTAATAATATTTTTTTATTTTTTAATTAATTTTTTAATCTCTTTTTTCTCTTTTTTTTTTCTCCTCCCTCTTTCTTCCTTTGGCTTCGACGACCGGCCAAGGGGCTCGTTGATCGCTGGACTAAGGTGGTTGGGCAAGCTCACCTCACCAGATTTGATGAGGGGGCCTTGCCATTGCTGGGTCTGGCGAGACGAGCCCCTATCAAATCTAGCAAGGGCTCGCCTCTCTAAAACTAACGATAATAGGGCCCCCTTGCCTGATTTGGCGAGGCAAGCACGAGCTCGCCCTCGCCCAACAACGACGAGGCGAGGTCGCCGGGTCACTGAAGCCGGTGACCACCGAAGCCAAAGGGAGAAGGAGGGAGGAGGAAAAAAGAAGAAAAAAAAGATAAATAAAAATTCAATAAAATAAAATATTATTAAAAAAGTTATCACTAGTGCCGATCGGCTGATTTTGATCAGAAGGACTGCACTAACATGATTGTAAAAGGTTTAAGATTCCATTGACCAAAAAAATAAGTTTAGGACTGAATTCACATAATTGTAATAAGTTTATGATTTTTTTGGTAATTTTCTCCGTCCGAAAAACTAGTCACCAACACAAACACATATCTGTACAATAATACCAAGAGAAAACAAAGTCTAGAGAGGCATAATTCCGACGTTCCATTTGGAAAAAGAAGTAAATGTATCTTGCTAATAAATTGTCTATCTCTTCTATTGAATTGTTGGAGAAAATATTAGGTCTTTAGTTATGCTATTTTAGCAAATTTTAAGTTTATTTTCACTGTATGATATTTGTCCCTTGCGGGTCCACCTGTCAGAAAGCAATAACTCTCGTCATTCCCTCTCATCTACTGCACTTACTTTTTTCCTTCTTTGTTTCCTATGCCACCATGGTCGCGGAGCTTGAGCCCAAGGCTCGTGGCTGCCATGGCTAGGGAGCTCCAACTCAAGCAACCATGTTCGCAAGCATATTCTCAAGTGACCATGCTGCTTTGACCTCGAGCTCTAGGCTCAAGCCTGAGCTCCACAACCATAGCAACTGCGAATTTGGAGATTAATCATCCATGGATTCTTTGAATGTGGCGATCTAGCACAATAGGGAAAAAAGACAGAGAGAATGTTTGTGTGCTCGAAACTCGAGCTGCCATGGCTACCACAAGCTCTAGGCTCAAGGTCAAGCTCCTTGGCCATGGTGGCCACGAGCCTTAGGCTCGAGCTCTATGGCCAAGGATGGAGAAGATGTCGGTAACGTTGATTCAGTCACCATCCATTTTTGTTGTCCATTTTTAAAAATTAAAAGAAAAATGATTTTGGCTAGAAATTTTAAGGATCCGCATTTTTATTTCGGGATTAAAAATTTTGGACAGTTATTAAACGTTTTCAAATGTTTAAAATCTCATTCAAGGAACAAAATTATAAAAAAAAATCATTTATTAACAAAAATTATTTTTGAAATAGAATGATTATCAAACAGGCCCTAAATTACTGATCTTAATTCAACTAACGAAAAATCAATTTATATCGACATAGCTTATTAGCACTTTAAGGTCAGCATCACTCACACACGAATTCATTGGCCTTACTTTGAGTAAGTGCTAACTTTTGTTCGATGAATTTACCAATTAACTTTGGATCTTCGCTTTCATTTGAACCACTAACCAAAATTAATTTAATCGATCGTGAATCATTAAAGTTCGCAATAACTCATCGTGCCTTCATTAAATTACCAATCTCATCACTTTCATCCACTTTAGCATCATTATCTCCCCACTATCTAAGACCAAAAATTTGACCGAACAACCCAGGGTTGCGTTGGCTTCCCCCGCATCCCACCTAGCCGTAGCCAAGCGTCTCACGTAGCCGCACGTGGGCAAAACACACGTGCTCCTAGTCCTAACCGCAATTCCCCGCGGAGCCGCACACGGCCGGACACGTGGGCGCGAGCCGCTGCCGACGGACGGCCCAGATTCGTCGACCGCAGATGCCGAAACTTAGAGCGGACGGAGCGTGTAATCGCCCGCCTCCCGATCATTCGCGAGAACAGATTCCCCCACTCGCTCTCTCTCTCTCTCTCTCTCCCTCTCTCCTGCTTTGAACTCTCGCTGGCCGAAGTCAAATCGAAGTTCTGCTCGCATTTCCTCAAACCCGAACCGAAACGATTCAAGCGCGGACGCATCGATCGAGCTTCCTCGAGCGGCGATGGCGGAGAAGCCGGCGATGGTGATCGGGATCGACGACAGCGAGCACAGCACGTACGCCCTGAAGTGGACTCTCGACCGCTTCTTCGCTCCCCTCGCTCCGAATTACCCCTTCAAGCTCTTCGTCGTCCACGCCAAGCCTTCCGCTTCCTCCGCTGTCGGCCTCGCCGGCCCCGGTAATCACCGAGCTCCCTTCCCGTTCCGGCGTTGTTGTGCTCGCGACGCTTCGAGAGCTTAGTGAGTTTTTAGTTCGCGCTTGCGGTGAGGGGGATTCGGCTGTGATTTGTCTGGTTTTTGGTGTTGGCAATCTGTAGGCACTGCTGATGTTCTGCCGTTCGTGGAGGCGGATCTCAAGAATATCGCGGCCAGAGTCCTGGAGAAGGCCAAGGAGATCTGCTGTAGCAAGTTGGTAAGGTCTGATTGACTCGACTTAGATGGTGGCTAGCTTTTTTTTCAGGGCCGTAGAAGCTGAGATTTCGCGTTTTTCCGGCGTTTCTCTGCTGGAGAAAAGCTGTGGGACGAGGATGCAAGTTACAGTCCGATCGTGGTTGAGTAGTTTAGCTAAGTTTATTTTTAAATGGATTGTAGCTGCGGCTAGAAGATGTAGAGGGTGATCCATTCTCGGTCTGGTCCGGTCCGGTTCCACCTAGGAACCCGGAACCACACCAGGAGGACTGGTTCTCAATTTTTGGGATTGGGGACCAAACCAGATGGTCTTAGGATCGGGAATCGGACCTAACCAACTGGTCCGGTCTGATCCCCATGGAATCGCCCTTAGCCAAAAAAATTAAAAAAATTAAGAAAAATACATGAATTGTTATTATTTTTAGTTTTTTATGATTTTTTTAAGAAATTAAAATATATATTTTATAAAAAAAGAGTCGGACTGGTCCATCAGTCCGGTCCGGTCTGGTCTCCTTGGAATTGGGAACGGGACCGACAATTACCAATTCCACAAAAATGGAACTAGGAATCGAACCGATACCTCCGGGAACCAGACCAAACTGGCCGATCCTGTCCGGTCTGGGTGGTTCCCGATTTGGGCGGTCCGACATGCTCGCCCCTAAGAAGATACATGGATCGGGGGAATCGGTTGCATGATTATCTTTAGTTTGATGTTTTATAAGCGCTTTGACTTGATGATCGTACAGGAGACAATTGGAGAAGGAGAGAGTTCCAAAAGATATCCATCACTAAAATCAACTTTCCGTTCTGGTACAAGCATTTAATGTACGCCAAAAAAAGAACTAGAAAAAAAAAAAAACTTTCTTTTACTAAACATATAGAGATATTGGGATGAAGGCATTTTCAAACACTAAAAGCAAAAGCGAAGATGAACATCTGAGGCCATTTATGAACTGGTCTTGTTTTTAGGTCAAGTCTTCCGAATCTACAAAGCATGTATTATCACTATGGGTAGGTGAATTGTCTCATTTTTACTGACCAAAGGCCCAAGGCAACTAAAGCACCAAAGAACAAGATGCTATTGTAATATTGGACAATAACATGGCCCATGGACAAGGCACTTGTCTTTCCAAGAGGTTATATATTTCTTACAGTAATGATGCGGCCTACCTGCATTGACCCTTGACAATTCACCCTATGAAGCTTTATTGCTCTTTTGGACTGGCTTTTGGCCTTTCTTGTACAGCTTAGGTGATTGTTTACTACTCCCGTGATCAAATTTGATGTCGTCAAAGAGGCCGTGAGGGCAACCAACCTGTAGCAATTGTCCGTTGATGCAATTGAAGGAGTCCTTACTCTCGCTAGCTCACACAGTAGCTAGCTCTATTTAGAGCATACCATATTGACTATCTTCCCGGGAGTTTGAGCTACAGCTTGACTTATCATATTATGGCCTAGCCCCCTGGTTTGAGGCAATGCTAAATCCACAGACTTGAGGTAAAGATACACCTCAAAAAGTCTTCGTCAAAATAAAAACGGTGGGAACCTGACTAGAGTTTAAAGAGCATCGAGAAGGTTCTGTTGTTCTAACTGATTAAATTTTCATTGAAGACTGCCTGGTCTTTCAGTTACTGAGGAAAACTTCATGTCAGAAACCCCTGGTTCCGTTACTACACACTGGCCATGCTCTATGCTTTGATGCGGCTAGGAAGATTAATTCGATAATCTACTTTATTTCTAGATAGATTTCAGAAATTGATGGTTTTGTCATGACTTAGCATATAAATCCTCGACACTTTTGTGCTCCAAGCTACGTGAGGTAAAGTTTTAAGAAAGCTCTTGCGGTTTCATCTTGTATAAACAGGGGCAAGAATTAGTTACTGATGTGGTATCCGAATATATTTGTGCATATCCCAGTATAATATTTCAGTTACCTCTGTGTATGCACATGTTAGAAACATTTTTGTCCTGCCATTTCTAATCGAGTGACTTCTGCATTATTTGCTCTAAAATTTAGTTGGTTCTCATTTGACTTGGTTCATACTGAAGCTTATACACGTCTCTTTTCTTGGAAAACATATTCAAGTGCTTCAGAAAGTGGCGTGACCTTGGAAATTTTCTGATGAATTTGCTCTTCTACAGGTGAATGATGTTGTGCTGGAGGTGGAAGAGGGAGATGCACGGAATGTCCTCTGCGAGGCTGTGGAAAAGCACCACGCTTCCATATTGGTTGTGGGCAACCACGGATACGGAGCTATAAAAAGGTACGGCCATACTTAACCTCGATTTCTTGCTACATAGCCTTTGACAGATGTTCACAGTTCACTCACTCTCTTCAGCAACACAGTACCAAAATTGCTCATTGGGTTCCAAGCCTAAGCAACTATTAACTGTCGTGCCAATTGTGGTTGTTGATTCGTAACGTAATGCTGATTTGTTTCTCTTGTTTTTCCAGGGCCGTCCTGGGCAGCGTGAGTGATTACTGTGCTCACCATGCTCACTGCACCGTGATGATTGTGAAGAAGCCCAAGATTAAGCACTAGGACAAAACCAAGGGGCGTTGCTTGAATAAGTGAAAACGTACTGGGCCTGATTTGTATCTGACATGTTTCCGAGTCACACATGTCTATGACACTACTATTCATACAATAAGGTGCAGACCATATGATTCTTGACCAGATGTATACTAGAATTCGGACACCAGGTCAAGTTGTGTATGTTTGTAATTTATGTACAAGCGCATCACTTCCACAGGAAAATCTTTTCGTGATATTACTTGTTAGTTTCTCCTTGAACCGACAAGAGGTTTTAGTTGTCACAAATGACGACGTTTCACGCCTCCCTTTTTTCTTTCCCATTTGTCTCGATGATTCCGGATTCCGCATGGCTTCTCGCTCTCTCAACACCTGTCAAAAGCCACGTCAACTCTTCCCGTCCACCTTCCTAACCTTCTACTCCACTCAGCTGCTTCATTGACGGTTTACCTATAATAATATTTTCATAAAAAGAGCGTTTAGTTCCTCTCGAAGAGACTCGGAAGTCGGTAGAGAGAGCGTGGCGCGAGGCAGGAATAGTGACGCAGTCGGAGCTCGTCATGGAGGAGACTCGACAAGAGAGGCAACGGCAAGAAGTGATGGTGGTCGGCGTGGACGAGAGCGAGCTCAGCTTGCACGCTCTCCAGTGGACCCTCGACCGCTTCTTCGCTCCTTTCGCTCCTCACTTCCCTTTCAAGCTCGTCGTCGTCCACGCCAAGCCCAGCCCCACCTCTGCTATCGGCCTCGGCGGTCCTGGTAACGTCACTGCTGATCTCTAACATCAGGAGTAGATGGAAATGAACCGGAAATCCTAGTAAAATTCAGAGCACTAATGAATGCAAAGCTTTGTGATTAACTTACCGTTGTCGAGTCCTAGAACTTGTTACAGATAGTTCTTTAACGGCCAAATTTGGACGTGACATAATTTGAAATTTGTGCGAAGAGACAGGGTGATACTTGTACGAACCGTTTTAAGACTTAAACGGCCAAAGCAAAGTGTTGTTAGGACCTCTAGACTGGTGCATTTCCCATGTCTAAGCTATGCATAATCCCCGGCTTGTCTGTCGGCGCACGGCGTGCCATCGTTCGTTAATTGGAACTTTGAGCATTTGTTATTTCCTATTTGGGTGCTCCCTAGGGTCTCAAGTAGAGCGAGCTATTTTCTCTCGGTCTATTGCATGGTGATTTTCAGTAATTGAACTTGGAGATATCACAGGAGTAATAGAGGTCTTGCCGATAATCGATGCTGACTTGAAGAAAGTAGCTGCTTGGGTCACACAAAAGGCCAAGGACATTTGTAACAGCAGATCGGTAAATCGCTTCAGACCTCTCTCAGCACATGACCAGTTAAAATCCTGTGTCTGCAGTGTGTTCTTATCTATAGGCTTTTCGTCATCATTATTATAATGTCCTTGTTTTGCATTTGATCGTGCGTGAAAAGGTCTACAGGATCTCAAGATAGGCAAACCTTTTGCCCAAATCGAAATATAGCTGTGACCGTCACGGCATTTTCATTGATATAATACTGTCTTTGTGATTTAGTTTGAGGTGGACTTTTGGAGCTCGGCCCTTGATACCTCCTGGCCAGAGAGTAATCGAAAAAGATAATTCTCCTTATAGTTTACGCGCTTAGATGTGAAAAGGGAATCATTTGATCGAAATAAAGCTGTGACCGTCACGCCCATGATTTAGTTGTGATTTAATAAATGCTAGTGCACAGTTTGGAGATACAATGAACCAGTCGATTAATACCTGTGGTATCAAAATTAACATCCGACGGTCTATCCTTTGCTGATCTTGTGCAGGTTCACGATGTAACTTTCCAAGTGATGGAGGGCGATGCTAGGAACGTTCTCTGCGATGCTGCAGAAAAGCATCATGCTTCAGTACTAGTTGTTGGGAGTCACGGCCATGGAGCTATAAAAAGGTACGTGCGCTTTACTCATTTCGTATCTAAAAGACAAAGCTTGTGGAAAGATAAGAGAGTTTATGGAGATCGGTCTCTTCTTCCTTGTGTCATTTGACGATAAGACAACATGCTTATGCCTGCAGGGCTGTTCTGGGCAGCGTCAGTGACTACTGCTCTCATCACACGCATTGCACTGTGATGATCGTGAAGAGGCCAAAAATCAAAGGCTGAATCCTTCCGACGACACCAACTGCATAGATCATATTATGGAGTGTGTAGATATAATGACATCGACAAATGAATTTCCTCTGTCTGATAGACTTGGTTGCATTCTGCTCGTGCACGCCAGGTGACTAGACTTGCAATGTAATTACCAAGTTGTGTCTCTTCGTAGCCTATATGTTCTAAAGATTGTTCATTCAGCCTTCAGTTATCTCGCATTTGGGATGAATGGTAAAGCTTCTGACGCCATGTTTATTACTTACCGTCGATCGTTTCTCAAAACTTTTGCTTCAAATATATCGATTATTGAACATATCGATTATTGAACATATCCATACATCGCCAATCTAAGTAAGGCGAAGAAGTTCAACCAAACATAATATTGATAACGCGTCTGTCCGGCATGCGGGTGACGGGATAACACGAAGCTCCCTGAGCTGCGACTACTGACTAGCTTTTGCTTTCACTTGCTGTCGGCTGCAGATAGGTTGCTTCCGATTTCAATGAGAGCACCATGTTCGGGACCGACGCTTTTCCCCTTCAAGAACTGGGCATACCAGTCCGCTGACAGCTTCGGGTAGCGCTTCAAATCTGGGTCGCCCAGATCGACGTAGTAGTGGCCGAAACTCGACTCGAAGCCGGCCAATAGCTCAAGCACGTCTAGGAAGGACCAGGTGAAGTAGCCTATGGTGTTCGACCCATTCCTGATGGATACATCACGAAACAAAACCGGAGCATGATCCAGGTAGGTCATCATAACCAGGGAAAAATCTCACACGAGACTGGACGGCTTGGCTGAGTTCCAGAATCACATACCTCACCGAGTCGAGCACCGCTCCAATATGAGCGTGAATGTAGCTAATCCGTTCTGTGTCTCGCAAAGTCGTGTTCCGCCCAGTCTGCCTCCCTGCAATGCATGGCAATCTTATGAACGAGTCGATAAGGCTGCGCTATTATCCTGAGATGCAGTGTTTTGTCCCGAGAAGCAAACGCTTGTATCTTTGTGGTGAGAAAGAGTTTACGTGAGAGAGAGAGAGGGAGAGGGAGAGAGAGAAACCATTTTCATATATGAGGAGAGGAGGGTTGCCATAGACTTGCTTGAAGTACTCAAGCACTTGCTGAAGACCCTCCGGCATGATCGGCTCCTACAACCATGGGATGGAGAAGTGGATAAGAACATTAAACTGCAAACGAACCATGGGATGGAAAAGGAGATGAAAATGGGAAAGATCGCAACTTTGCACGCGTAGGACATCGATTCTCACCTCAAAAATCTGGGAAGTGTTTACATTAGCTGCCGAAAAGGAAAAAAATCAGTGAGTCAATTCGGACTGGCCCTGGATTAGCAATGTTCAAGCACAGCAAAATGTCCAAGGATTACGATAACTCGTTTGATTACGGTAGTTTACTTGTGCGGAATTACCATTAATTACGCATGATATTGACGCAAACGCCTACAAATTATGCATAAGGCCAAAAGGGAGGCTGACACCACCATACTTGATCACCCATCAGGGTAATGTATTGTGAATTATGCAAATAAAATGCTTCCTAAATCCAAGTCTTTGACAGCTAATTCTGTCACTAGCCTTCACAAATTTCTGCTGCTGCAAAAATCTCTTCAGTGAAACATAATTAACTTCAAGGGAAGCTTTATCCTTGAAGCAAACAATGTAGATGGCAATGCAAATGTAGGAAAACGTACTGATAAATTCGACAGCCATGTCTTGGTTGAAGTCTCTGGGTTCTTCCTCCAGGCTGCTCGACTTATCTTCGATGGTAATGGAGGTGTAATATATCAATCCCAGGAAGTCGGCCGAACCCTTAACTTGTTTCAATTCGAGAGGAGTGAAGGCCGGAAGTCTAGACCCCACGTTTTGCTTCATCGCTCTTGGGTAATCTCCATATATCAGAGGATGCGCCAACCTGAAAATGTTTCAACGGCAAGGGTTGGAGGGCTTCGAAAATCCTCACAGCTTCGCGTGAGAAATTACTTGGGACAAAGAATATGATGAAACGGATCGGAAATCAGTAGAAATTTCACTTTTCTACTGGTTAGCACAGAATTCCACCTTCAAATGTGTCTCGATGTAGCAGATATACTCGTGTGAAGCCATGATCATTTTCTTTGAAACAAATGTGTTTGTTAGCATAGGCCAAAAGGGTAGAGCTGATATAGTAACTTATCACTGCTAAGAGTAGAATCCTAGTAACTTCTCTTCGTGAAATTGTTTCCAGCAAGGAAATGCAGTCACACTGATTTTAAAAAGAAAAAAGAAAAACACACTGCAGCAATAAGAATTCGAGATCTACCAGCCGATGAAGAAATCATGGGCTCGCCGCACAGCAGTAAGGTCCTCTGTCGAGTTTGTGAAAGGATAAATCCCAAAAACATACACGCTGAGACCTATAAAACCCTGCTGCTTCAGCTGCAACACCAATGTCAACGCACCAAAGCCAGATAATATGCTTTCTTTTCGTTTTATCATATCAAAAGGAAGGACATATTGGCCACAAAAACATATGAAGCAGGAAAACTGGCACAAGACATTTCTGTAACTAATCGGCATACCTTATATTTCTCTCTATATAGTTTTGCTACCAATGCATGTGCTAACAAGACGTTATGAACTACAAGATACGGCTCCGTTGAAGAGTTGCCTTTGGTGCAGTTGAATGCAAACGGAGGAGAGCACCGTCTAGGCGGGGCAATCCCTTGGTCGTATCCTCCAATAGCAAAAATGTTAGGCTCGTTCACAGTAGACCAATACTGAACACGGTCGCCAAACTCCCTGAAGCATACATCTGCATAAGCCGTGAAATCTTCTCTGCAACCAGAAGAGGAGAGTTTCTTCTCAATAAGGGCAAATCTTGGTTTCAAACTATTTTTTCGCCTATAACAATGATTTCCATTTTGGCTTTTGGTTTCCTTAATCACGATAACATGCTCAGTTATGCATTGTTGCTTCTCATTTCATATCCATTCATTGTTTTAATCCTAACTATATGCCCTGGAGGAGGAGAAACGATTGAAACTCAGACCAGCAAAGTTCGATATACATACATGATTTTACGACTAACCCAGCCTCCATACTCATCCTCAAGCTCTTGTGGCAAGTCAAAATGGTATAAAGTGATGTGCGGTTGGATACCTGCTTGCCCATCAGTTTCAACAAAGATAGAGTTTAGCAGTATGATGAGGAACATCTGTAAGCAAATTGGCATTAACTTCATTTGCAGTTCTCAATCCGATTCTGCACTAACCGTTCTTAATAAGTTCGTTAATGAGGTTATTGTAATATCGTAAACCCTTTGGATTCACCGGTCCTCGGCCATCTGGAGGAGCAAAAGAGAGAGATCAATGTTGTCTGATGCTTCAGAAAAGGATGTCAAATTAATTCTCTGCGTTAGCTTAAATTTTCGAGTAAACTGCAAGTTCCTACGTGGAATGAGTCTTGACCATGAAATTGAGAACCTGTAGGCATCTAGGCCTGTCTCCGCCATGAGTTGAACATCTTCCTGCAAGAAAGGCCCCTACCTTACAATGCATAGATAAAACGTAGTCCTCAAATATACAATTACAATCCCTCTGTGGTCATGTAATATAGGCTAAAGCCATGACCGAGAAAATTAGTGTAAACAAATTATTCAGCTCCCCATAACACTGCGATATCTTGTTCCATAAGTCAGGTTTTGGGAGTCAAACCTTGTATTTGTGATACCCGTCACAAGCTACATCTCCGGTTGCTCCATTCATAAAACCTGGAATATCAAGCGGGTAACTTCTCTTTTCGTTAAACTGTCCTCAAAAGAACAAATGTTTAACTGAAAAATGCCACAAAACTATTGACTCGATCGCCTTCACTGGAGTTCGAAACAGAATAATTGCTTTTGTAATTGAAGATGCTGATGTAATGTGCTAGACAGCTCGATATTCTAAGATCAGCAGAATCATCTTGACCACGAATGACAATGAATGCTTTGCCAGTATGGCCATGTCACAGAATGCTCTTTTTTTCTTGGTGATTTCACCATTAGTCACAACAATGGTAGTTAGATGAGATCTATAAATGGTAGGCGTAAATTTGGAGAGCTATACCCTGTAATAAGTGCGGCTAAATTCTGTTTAAGTTTGCTTAGCAAGTAGGGTTTTCCATCCTTTGACGGAAAAATTCTCCCCATTCCATCTGATAAAACAATCTTGCTACAAACAATGAATTTTTATGACGTTTTATGAACTATCTGATAATCATAGTTTGTAAGTTCGATGAAGAAGAACCTAAGAGAATAACTGCTTGTTTCCTAGCAAAGCGAACATCCACCTGCGAATCTCTCCCCCACGGATAACCGTGTGCATTCACGCAAGCGAGAAAGAGATGGAAAACAAACTATTTTGGTACCCATCTGAGTGACCAACAAACGTGAAATTGAAAAGGAACAATGATGACTCAACAAACGCGCACGTGTGAGTGACCACAAGCTCGCGCAGAGACAAGAAATAGATCGACCGTCACCTGCATGGGCGTAGGTGTCCCAGACACTGGGCGTCCTTCCATCTTCATTTGCTGCCCCTTCAACCTATTATACTCGCACATTTCAGGTACACATCTTTAATTAGGAATATGTGATGAATAAAACATGAAAGTTGATAACAACACATGGTTAGCATTCACCATAGTTCTCCCAAAACTTGTTAATATCTCCAAAGTGAAACAACGTGGGAAGTTGCTAGAACCTGGTAAGCGGATGTGCCCGAACCAAAGACGAATCCGGGTGGGAAGTCGTATCGACTGTATGTATCAGCTCCAAAGACAGCAGGTAGAGCTGATTGCACAGCAAGAATCAGCAAAAAACTGAGCCTGCACATTTTCTTTTTCTTTAAAAGTGGACTGACGGTCACAGGCACACACAAGTTAAACGAGTTCATCATTTATGGCTTGTAAATGAATGTGGGTAAGAGTACGTGTGTGTGTGTGTGTGTGTGTGTGTGTGTGTGTGTGTGTGTGTGTGAGATAGAGAGAGAGAGAGAGTTACCAAGAACATCTTGGTCCTTACTCTCATTTATGATCCTTCATGTACTAAAAGACAACAAGAAGTTTGCGTTCTCGACTTGGTATTCTGTCGTGTGGTCCAGGAAGACTCCAGTTTCCACAGATTGTTGGTTCTCATGTAGACCAAGCGATTCTTGGGGTACTCGTCGTGTGGTTTGCATCATTTTCTCGGCCCTTTTCACTCGATTTGAATGCTCACGGTACATGCACCCTTAATTCCATTGAGGCGTCTCGAATTTTTCTAAACATGATTGTCTTTTCATCTTGTGGAGAGCACGTCAGAAGACAAAAATGCAACAGCTTTTCTACCATGAAACTCTATGTGATCTTTTACCTACACAAGCACAAGCACAAGCACAAGCACAAGCAGCCAATATGACGATGACCGAGCCACAACAGCAAGCACAGCAATCTACGAGCACTTTAAATGTTCTGGATAAGTCATTTCTTTGGTCCATATAGTTTTGTGAGATTTCGTCCGTGCACTTTACAGGTTCTAGATAAGTTAATTTCTTTGGTCCATGTATAGTTTCAGTGAGATTTTTCTTTTGACCACAACTTTTTTTTTTTTTTTTTTTTTTTTTTTTTGGCATGGTTTCGGTTTGTACTAATCTTCAAAGATAATTTAACCCTCAGTTTGGATGGACTTGCGAGCTAATAGATGACGCACTTTGATATACACTAGAAGAAGGTGTTTGTGAGCAGAAATTTGATGGCATGTTTAAAAATTCAACCTAAAAATTTAAACAAATAAGTGGAGGGAGATCTTACATATATACACAACCACACACATAAATCCAATAGTCATATGATGTGGGATATTTCAATACTAATTAGGAACGAAAAGAAGGGAATCAAAATAATTATGAGAGAAAAAAAGAGAGAGTTTGGAGGGATGGAAAAGAAAGGAAATGGATGTATTACGACAGAGGTATCATCTTATTTGCAAATAGATGTGAATAATGGATAGAAGTGAGAAAGAAAATTAATTTATATGCTAATACACAGATCTCTTCAAATCCTTTGAAATCCCTTCATGTGTAGGGATATTTAAAGAGATTTAAAATGGGCTTAAAATTGATCGGATCAACCGTTCTTTATCTTTCCTTGCACATTCTAGTTCCTTTTTTTTATTTCCTTCCGTCTCTTTTCGTCTATCCAAATATGATTTTATTTTCTTTTTTTTTTTTTGTCAGTCCTACTCTATTCCTATGCTACACTCATTCGCAGACTTGTGCCCTGCCTCTTGCAGGACGTGGGAGTCGCAACCCACGCTTGAAACTTACGCGTCCCTACCCCCATCCCCCCTGAGGAGGTGGGGATTTGAACCCCTCACCTCCCCCTTCCATGTTGGAAGGGTGGCCACTGGGGCGAACCCCCAGTGGTTAAATATGATTGTATTTTCAGAAATGTCTTTTTTCTTCCCAATATTGTCTAACCAACCGTTAAAGATGATATTGTTCCACCACTCTTACGGTCGTCTCCACCGTTTATCGCGCCATAAAAACGATAAACAACGATTTTTCTGCTCCCCCGACACCGTCTTCAATGGCTCCCGACCTCTGTCTGGCCCAGATGTTGAGCAACCTCCACACCTTCCAAGATTTGAGCCCACTTAGACACAAAATCTATCTATTTTGAAACAAAAATTAAAGTAGAATATCCAAGACGTATGGCCTGTTTGACAATGTGCCAAACAGTGCCTGATTCTGATTTTTTGTTCCCAGAATCAGTTTGGGACGAGAATTGCGTTTGGTAGAATTTTTGTTCCCGGGAAGAGAATTGAGAATCAAAAAAAAATATGATTCTTTGTCCGAAAATCAAAAAAAGAATCAAAACAATGAAATTGTAATTCTTCCATTCCGTCATCTCGCGATTACCATCCGCCACCACCCGCCACCGTCCACCGTCGCCCACCGCCGCCATCCACCGCCGGTTGCCAATCCGGCGAGCTCACCGGAGGCTCGCCGAGCCAAGGCGAGGTCCGACGAGCTCGTCGAAGGCAAGCCTAGCCACCGGCGAGGCTCGCCCAACCTCGTCGATGGCCAGGCCGGCCTCGCCCAACCCCGACGAGGCCGGCCTAGCCACCGGCAAGGCCGGGTGAGCCTCGCCGCAGGCCGGGCGAGACTCGGCCCGACGAGGTCCGACCTTGCGAGGGCCGACGACGCCCGATGAGCGTCGCCGGCCCTCATCTGGCCAATCGCCGGTTCGGCGACCAGCCACATGAAGAAGAAGAATAATAAGAAAAAAGAAAAAAATTATTTAAAAATCAAAAGAAATTTATTTAGAACGGAATCAATTAATACAGTATCAAACGCAATTCTATTTCAGAATAAAAAAATTTGGATAGTTACCAAACGCGTTTTTTTACTCGCAATAAGTTCTCGCGATTGCCATCCGCCACCACCCGCCACCGTCCACTGTCGCCCACCGCCGCCATCCACCGCCGGTTGCCAATCCGGCGAGCTCACCAGAGGCTCGCCAAGCCAAGGCGAGGTCCAGCGAGCTCGTCGAAGGCAAGCCTAGCCACCGGCGAGGCTCGCCCAACCTCGTCGGTGGCTAGGCCGGCCTCGCCCAACCCCGACGAGGCCGGCCTAGCCACCGGCAAGGCTGGGTGAGCCTCGCCAGTAGCTGGGCGAGACTCAGCCGACGAGGTCCGACCTTGCCGAGGGCCGACGACGCTCTGATGAGCGTCGCCGGCCCTCGTCCGGCCGATCGCCGGTCCGGCGACCGGCCACATGAAGAAGAAGAATAATAAGAAAAAAAAAAAATTATTTAAAAATCAAAAGAAATTAATTTAGAACGGAATCAATTAATACAAAGTATCAAACGCAATTCTATTTCGAATAAAAAAATTTGGATAGTTACCAAACGCGTTTTTTTACTCGCAATAAATTCCGGGAACATAATCAAAAATAATCATTTCTAGTCAGAATCAGCTTCCGGGAACAAAATCGTTACTAAATGCGCCCGTAGTCTACGTCATTGAACGCGCAAATGACAACTATTCTAATTAGAAATTGATTTCTAAAAGAGAAATAAATTTTTCTCTCTACTTTTAGATAAGTTTTTAAATAAAAATAAGCGTTTGATAATGACATAAAATTTATATTTCTAAAATAAAAATTCGTTAATAACAATACAAAATTTCTCTCTCAAGCGACAACGGTGGGCGGCGATTGGCAACTAGTGGCAGGCAATCCACTAAAGTCAACGGCCGACAAGCAATCGACGATAGTAGCCATACATGATGGGTGAACAGTGACAGCAATGAAGGAGCTATTAGCTAATATTGAGGACAAATAATGATAAAGAGTTTTTATTTCTCATTTTTGTTCAAAAAATAGAAAAAAAAATATATCTTCTGATTTTTGTTCCGAACCTATATCTAAAGTAAAAGTCTATTTTAGATATAAAAAAATAAAATAATTTTATCAAATGAATTCATATTCTAAAAACAAGTATGGAACTAAAAAATAGTTCTAGAACAGAAAAAATATTAGTTTTTGAGTGTGCAATCATCGAACCCATTTCACAGCTAAGCATAATGACCACAATTTCATTTCACAGCTAAGCTTAATGACCACAATTTGGAGAAAATGTCATGTTACAATCTAATTCTAAACTTTCAAATTTTATTAATCTAGTCCTCAATTTATACACGAATTTTCCAAATAATCCTTTCTATCTTCACGAAGAAATCTTTGACATGATGGTCCAATTATCGATGGCCATCCTACCTCACGTACCCCAACGTCAACCAGTCCGGCAAAAACTGGCCATGAATTGAAATTTAACAAAGATTTCCAAATAAACTGAACAATTTAAAATTGAATTTACATATGTATAAATAAGGTTAGAAATCGACGTGCGTGGTGGCCACTGGCCACAGCGACGGCGACAGTTGGCAATGAAGATGACGAATCTCACTCTCTTCTCTACAACTGACAGACAATCTCACTCTCTTCTCTACTATTGACAGGCACTTGTAGTTAATGCTCTCTTTAGAGATTAGTTGCACGACCGCAGCTTATCGTGTAATCACGTGCATTTTCCGCAATACCGAGTGTTAAGACAAGCAAAACTGCTGGAAAAAGATAAAAGAAAAATTACACCACCAGGTAACACATTATTTCTTTTTATCTTGACAACTGCAAAAGGTCCCTAGCGCCCCGTGAGGACTTTGCTCCACAACAAAGAACGACGAATCTGAGTACTAAGTGCAAAAGCGTCATCCATGGGACAAACTAACAATGAGAAATCTAGAAAGTTTTCAGTACTCCAGAGCACCACATTCCCTTTCCAAATTTCCTTAACTGCTCTCCGTTCTCCTAAGTTTATATGAGCAAACGGCTTTATATCAACTGGATTGATAATATAATATTGACAGAAGGAGAAAAAAGGCACATGTAAATACCATGAAGTTCCACAATCTCACAAAACTAGATACATATGCAGTTCAGAAAAGTTCAAATCTCTTACAAGCAGCATATTCAAGAACGAGTTCAAATTCATGGAAACTAAATGAGTTCTATAGAGTAATTAAAAGCGCACAGTTCGAGAACCATCTTGATATTGACGTCTTCAGAAAGCTAACACCTGGTTTTCCAATTACAACGACAATTTATTAAGCTAAGCTGGATGCTGCATTTGGGTCACATCTTTCAAGGTCCACATTCAGCTAGCACCGCAATCTTATTACCTGTCAATAATACCAAACCAGATTCAGGGCAATGGCAATAAACACACACGTGGCAATAAACACACACCCACCCACACATAAAAAATGATGGCAAAGCAATCTCAACAAGCACCGCTAAAATTTGAGCAAACTATATCAAAATTCTTTTTCCCATTAACGCAAAAAAGGGGTAGCACAACATTAATAAACACTATCATGCTGGAAAAGAGACAAGACCGAGATAAGCTCTTGCTCCTGCTCCTGCTCCTGCTCCTGCTAGGACTCCTGCTTGCACTGCGCTTCTTAGGGCTTTTGCTCAGTTGTTTCTCACGCTGCAGTATGCCAACATTATCTCACAGAAATATGAATATAAAACAGATAATGTACCTTAAAAAAACCAACCTTCATGCAACCAAGATACCAGTTCGGGAGGAAAAAAAGAAAAAGAAGATTGTACAATGAAAACTTAAACAGATCACAGTTACTACTATATTTATTGCCATCAAAACCAGCCCGACTGCCTATAACTGCACTTTTAGCTTTCATAGATGGGTCATGCAATTTTTTGGGTCATTTTGGCTAAAAATTGACAGCAAAATTGGGGGCAGATGCTCCCGCTACCGGAAGAGAAATCTGCAGGGGCGACATCCCTAAAGTTCAGCCACTATCAAGCAAACTGCTGATACAAACCAGTTACATATTAAAAAGACATGAACACATGGTTAAAAAGAGCGTGCCCAAACCCACAAAAGAAAAACTTACAGAAGGCAATGGTGATCTGGATCTTGATCGCGATCTGCAAAAGTTCCAGAAAGAACCAAATTTAAAATCCACACGTCTGTCATCCAAGAGCCTTGATGCCTCTTCCACGTCAGATTACCATTTTCAGAACGCAAAGATAAAGCCGTAAATCTTTTGAGACTTAAGAAAAAACATCAAACCCATCATGAGTCCAGCTAAATAGCATAAATTGAAGGGGAAAAGAAACGAGTTTCTCATCCGGAAGGATCGGAAATGTAGACAAATGAGGAAAATGCACCCTAAGTACCAAAACAATCCAAAGGAGTCCAGATAGTCATCCTACTAGCTCGAGACTTCTTGAAGTAGATCCCAATGGAACTAGTTCACAGAATCCAGCTCTGTTATTCCATGATCTCCTTTGTTCCCAATCTAGCACCCACGGAATTGTGATGCTAATTAAATTAGAACAGAGACACCATGAAGCTTTCCAAAGCTGCCCATCTAGAAAGCATCATACCTCCACAACCATATAGTTGCAGGCAAATGAACCATATCCCACCAAGATCCTAATATTGAATCCCCAGTTTGCCGCATTTATCCATATCCATATCCATATCTATAAAAAGAGAACAGATGATTTTCATACAGAAGGCAAAAGAGCAGTTATTTGGAAAGAAGTTCCAAGACACCCCCAACCGTGCAATAGTTAATGAAGAGAGAGCAAAGTACAAGCTAGCTGACTTCAGTTCAGACGAGACTCACACTAGATCCATGAAGATAAAAACACTTTCAAATTCTGGAAATCGATCTCCTAATCATGATGAGCAAAAGCCATCAAATAATCCCCAAAATAATATCTAGCCACACGAACGTGTAAGGGGATGACACCTTAGAAATAGTAAAGACCCATGGATAATAGGGAGTTTAGGCCAATAGTTAGAGCAAAACATTCCTCCTACACAAGTCTTACAAAATCTTGAAGTGCAAATAGTTGGGGAAAAAATCGACATCTCGGACCCATCATCTGATTGAACTTGAGAGATTACTAAACAGAAGAAAATTTAAAGAGAAAAGAAATTCACTAAGCACCAATGTCAGTATTTCATTGGCAAAACATGATTATAATTATCAAACTCGAGAACAAAAAAGAGGAATATATAAGATTCCATTACTTGGCCGCCAGCACAGTCAGGTAAATCCCCACCAAAATCATACTCTATGAAAGAAAATATTGTAGATTGAAACTTCACAAATGCCCTTTCGCATTATAACCACTTTTAAATGGAGGACTAAACCACGGTTAAGCCAACTATAGCCTGAGCAAGCATACCCTGATAAGGAGGGTGACTTGGAGCGGGAGCGTGAAGGAGATCGAGACCTTGCAGGTGAACGCCGTGTACTTTTGGTTTTTGGAGACTTGCTGCATTTTAAATGAAAAAGGTTTAGAAAAATTAAAAGACAACTACAAATACATGTATCGCAATTCAAGAAAACCAGACCTCACACTCCTGCTACGACTGCGGCTGCGGCTAGGACTGCGACTATAGCTTCGGCCCCTAGGACTTCTTGATGACTCACGCTTTGAATCATATTCCTTAACCTGCACATGAACATACAAAAGAAAGCAAATTAAATTACATAAATCTATTCACACAGGTGTACACCTGATGGTAACTGATAAAAGAACAGTGTCAAAAGTTATACACGAATGTATGACCGGGAAAAGGCATTTCTGAACTCTGAATCATCAAGCTTCTTTATCTGCAAAGAAAATGTAGACAATCTCATTCACAGAATGACAGACAGATCCCGACAAGCTTGGGCAAACAAATCTCTATCCTAACCTCCCAATTTAACCATGAAAAAGGCAAAAGACTTACTGCATACTTCATGTCTTCATAGTTGGTATAGTCCACGACCCCTGTTGTGCCTTCAAGACAAGATCAACAAATATCCTTGTCAGAATAAGAGAAACAAAACTGAAAGAAATACATATAGAAAAACCAACATTTCTCCATGGATGACACATTAAACACACTAAAACATGTAACTGCCTCCAATAAGAGAATGGATCGTGGACCATAAAAAAACGTGAATTATTCAACTTCACAGTAAAAATCTTTGAGGTATAACAATTAAATTTTTTATACCTCAAACTTAACAAGAAATTCAATAACACTTAGTATCAACTTACCATTACTATCACGAAAAACTTGTGAGAAGCAGACATCTCCTCCTCGACGCATGTGATCCTAACCAAAGAAAGCACACGTCAACTAGCTAAAAGAATAAATTCAATACGTCAACTTCACATGCACATATTAACGTGCATACACAGAGAGGGAAGAATACCACAAACAACTATCAATAGATCCAGGTCATTCTCACCTTAAGATCTTGCCATGAAGCTGAAGATGGTAACCCACTAACCAGGACTGCAGAACAACGAGTGTGGAAATTAGACATGTGTATGCGAAGGAAAAGAGGAGAAACCCGCCAAATTTATGATATGATGGATTACAACCTCTATATTCAGAGTGCCTAGATACTCCACGTGAACCCCCCCGACCACCACCACCACCACCAAAATTACTGTGGCGATCAGATGACGATGAGTGCCCACGACCACCATGAGCGAGCTCCACCTATTATACAATAATTAGCTACATGAGGAATGTCACAACATTGATTAGGGAGCATTTATAAAGTTTAGTTCTGAAGATAGCCAACCCTTAAACGATGCCCATCAAAATCATAGCCATCACGACCATGGATGGCATCTTCAGCATCTCGAGCATCTTCAAACTGTAAATGACAATCTTAGTCAGAAAAAAGAAGCCAGCCAGGAAATGTGGGAGGCAAATTTCAAATTTCTTATGGTCACCTCTACAAATGCATAACCAGGAGGCCTAGGTGGTATCTTCAGATCGATGTGGGCTATCGGTCCATACTGCAAGAAGAGAAGGACAAGTAAGTGAAGGAAGACCGAAAGCTTACTCATCAGAGCAAAGATATCTGCAACTTATTCCACAGCCCACATCATTTGAATGAGTAAATACCAATTGAAGGAAACTTATTAACTCTAGAAAAATCTCAGTTCGCCATTAAACAATTCTACTTCACATATGCTTTATCACGAAAGTAGGTCTATGTTACATTCTCTGTATTACTGAGCAATTAAGCTCAGAATGCCTCAATTTTTCCAAGATCAAAACTTCAATCAAGTTTTTTTCTTGCATCCCAGAAACTATTTATTTCTTATTCATTCACATAGATCATTTTCTAAAGGAACATGCTAATGCAAGATGATTGAGTACACTTGGAAAAACTGATGCACCAAAGCACAGATACTACCTATGTTTTGCTTACATAAGGACCAGTTCACCATCTGCATCCATTCATAATGTGAATGACGTGCGTAGAGATATATACCAAGTGGAGAAAACAAATGCTCGAGGATTGAGAACATTCTTCTCAGCACCTCAGACAAAAGAGATACTGTAATTCACATTGGCATACGGTCATGACTCGTGTAATCCCAGTTCAATCATCAGCATGTGGTTATCCAGGCTGAGTTGTCATTCAGGAAAAAGAGAGGATTTTGTTGACTCAAGTCACCCCCCTTGGGGTAATGGAACTAATTATAGTCAAGATTAGACAGAATAAATGAAAAGACAAGAAAAAAAAAATAGCACGTAGGACCACTGGAAGCACACTCAAGATAACAAGAAAGCAGATAAACAGGAAAAAAATAATTCATCGTTTGTGTTGTTGTTCAATATAACCAGATCAAGGGTATAGGCTCAAGAAGAACTATTGCCATCCGATTTCAAACGACAAACCTAAAGTTACAATTTTGACCAATCATCTCGATCGTCAGGCCCATCGTTTGCGCCCAGACTACAGAATGAAGCAACATACCACACCAAGAATGACATCCCATCTAACGATAGGAGAATTCGTCGCTAAAAAACTCTAATTCAAACATGCATCCACACGTTGACATATCAAAAAAAAGCATACTGGAATTAAGAGGGAAATGAAAAAGAAATCCCGCATCGACTATATCTCGTAAACCCTAAAAAAGGACTCTTGAACGAGATTTCCACAGACCTTGCGGAACAAATCTTCCACTTCTCTCTCGCGAATGTCGCCAGGCAGATTCCCAACGTAAACAGTCCTGCTCGCGCGGCTGCTCATCTTTCCCTAGCACCACGAAGAAAGGAGCGACGAAAATCCCAAATCAGCTCGACATTCGACCTTCGCCGACAGAAGCCGCGCCAAAGCACGGGCTAAAGAGCACGCAAGAAGCGAAGAGAAGGTACGAAATCTTCCGAATCGGCCGGAGCAGAGGGAGCTCGTGGCCTGATCGTGGACGCGACCGACATGGCTTACCTTCGGAAGCTTGAAGATCGCTCGGAGGCGGAGCAGGAGGGGGAGGAGGAGGAGGAGGAGGAGAGGCGCTTCGATGACGACTAGGGTTTTGAAAGGTGTGAATCGGGTTGAAACATAAAGGCCAAGACTCCGGGGGTGAAGGATATCGTGTGCCGAGGCGTACGATAACGTTTTGGTCGGGCGCTCTCTTTCCGTTAATTAAGCGCAAGCCCCTTAGCTTGCTCTAATTCGAGTTTTCCCCTGAAATTTTTTTTTTCCTCCAGTTGGCCTGAAACCATTCTCAAATGTGTTGATTCAATTTCACGCGGTGATCACACATGCAAACGCATCACCATCGTTTCAAGATGTGTTTGATAATCATTTTATTTCTAAGAATAATTTTTACTTAAAAATGATTTATTTTGATTTTATTCATTGGAAAAATTTCTAAGCATTTGAAAATATTTAGTAACTCAACAAAATTTTTATTCTTGGAATGAATATATATTTAGTACAACCCTTGAATTCTTTTGTGACTTATAATTTTTTTTTAATTTTTAAATAATTTTAGTACATTTTCCTCTCTTTTTTTTTCCTTTTGATGGTCACTGACAACTGGCCAAATGAGAGCTAGCGGCTAGGCGCGGTTGACCTCACGACAACTAGGCAAGGTCAAGCCTCACCCAGCTAAGGCTCAGCCTCACTAGCCCTCATCTAGTCGATATTATCGCCAAGGTTGGCAACCGACAAAAGGAAGAGAAGAAAAGGAAAAGAAGAAAAGAAAAGAAAAAGGAAAGAAATTGGGCTTGATTCTAGAGTTATTGTTGGGAATTAAGAAGCAACTTTTTTTTACTTTCTGATTGTATTCCAAATTCATTATCAGAAACAAATTTGTTCCCAATAATAAATAAGTTATCAAACAGATTTATGTTCTTTTCTTGCTCTCGAGAACAAATGAATAAAATCAGACACCAAATTCTACTTTTTTTATTTTTGGGAGTAGATTTGGAATAAAAATTCGTTCAGTAAATTTATTGTTCTCAAGAATAAATTTGTTATCGGAAATTGATTTGAAACAAAATTACTAAGTAAAAAAAAGTTTCTTCTTTACTCTCGGGAACAATTCCAAAATCAAGCAAACCTAAATTTCTTTTTTACTCTTTCCTCTTCTTCTTTTCTTCTTGTTTTTCTTTCTTCTCTCTTCTTCTTCCACCACCATTGCCATCAACCCCCGTCGTTGCTGCTGTCCACTATCGTCAATTGGGCAAGGTTCCGCGAGCTTGTCGAAAGCTCGTTGAACCACCGACAATCAGCCAAAGATTGAAGAAGAAGAAAAGCAAAAAAGTAATAAAATTGTTAAAAAATTAAAAGAAGTTGGTTTGAATTAGAAATTATGAGAATGGTGTTAAACGCAATTCTATTTGGGAATAGAAATTTTAGGTAATTACCAAATGCCTTCAAATACTTAGAAATTATTCCCGAAAATAAAACAAAAAATAATCATTTTTATTAGAAATCATTCTCGAAAACAAAATGGTTACTAAATACACCTTATTTGGCCAATTACCAAATAGAACCTTATTTTTGTTTCAATTATTAAATACAACCGTTGTTAGTATAAAAGCTATTTTACACATTTATCGTTGGATTGGATGGATGATATGTATATTTAAAAATAAAAATCGTGTCATTTTCTTTTTGATTAAATGATGATATAATAATAGCTACTTGGTAATTATAGAAAATTTACCGGGTGTTTTTTTGCCAAAAGACTAATAACATTCCCTTCACAATGCCAAATTACAAAAGAATTGTTGTACTTTTGATTATTGAACTCGAAGTTGAGTTATTTCATTATAAAATCTCCCGAAATTCTATGGCCACTGGTGAAGTTTACCTACTATTTCTGGTCACGAGTCATTTAGATACATGGTGACGTTTTGTTTGTTGAAACTAGAGGTATCTTTCACTCCTACTTTCGATATTCCCTCTAAAATTCAAAATATATTATTTTAAGTGTCAAAATATATGAAAATATTACATACTGTTTTACATGTCGATATTGGTATATCCTGATAAGTTTTATTTGTTTCATAAATTATTTATTTTCTGAGAAACAAATAAAACCTAAAATGTAAAGAATTTTCCACTTCATATGAAATTAACATCCTGTTTTCCTCTCGTTGCCAATTGAAACACGAGAACATTAGTTTAAAAAAAAGAAGAAGCATGCACACTGCGTTTGTGAATTCATATCAAGTTATCATATTCATGTCATTTAATATCATCCCCAAATGTTTCAGTGTGATAATTAATTATCTTCATAATTTATAAATTAAAACACATCCATCTGTCTCAAATTTGGAGCTGATAGTTTTCGTTTAGCATTAAATTTGGATTACTCTCAATAGATTTGCGTTGTCCGCAACTTTTTGAAGAAATGACCGCCCTAATTATGAGGTTGAGTGGCATACAACTGCAATAATCATCCAGAGAGGAGGAGACGTCTGACTTTCAAATTATAATTGCTGCAGGTGCTGGTTCTAAAACTGCAGTGGCGTACAATATTATGTTGCTCACAAGATCAAGCTCAACTGTTTTCTATAGAACCGATCGTGTTGGTATTCTATTCAAGCTACTAAGTTAGATGGGAGAGAAACGGATGTTTCTAGCGTCATGAGCATAGTGCATACTCTATCGCGCTCCGTATACCATTTCCACAAGCGACGTTACCCACAATGAGGTGTCAGAAGATCATGTGAAACAAATGCGAAAGGAAATTATGGACATGCCGTGTGCATTATTCATCTTGGAGAATCACCACTTCGATTGAAACAAAAGCTTTGTTGATCATTTTCACATTGGTTCTGTGATTCAGAAGTGCATATTCTCAATCCACTCCGTTTCCCGACTCTGTAGTTCGTCATTGAGTATCTAATTGCCATGCATTGGGTTCATCTCGAGAAAACTGGAGAGTGAAATGATCCGATGTGAGGATCAGGTGTTTAGGGCAAATGGGCAATTGACTTTTAATGCATAATTCGCGCACTGCTTAATGGTCTATCTTCAGTCTAAACTGATACTCTCTCTAGACCTAGCAAAGTAAGTCAAAAATGTTAATAAGGCAGACATTCTCCCACCTACAAAGGCCCTTTTATTTGAAGACCAGAATCAACTATAAAACAACTTTCAAATCCTCAAAATGCGCAAGAAACAAGTCGGATATTCCCCTTTTGCAAAGACGACCAAAGCAACAAAACCCTCCAATGAATCAGGAGTGTACAGAAAAGTCCAATGACAAAGTCCAGTTGATAAGAGATCCTCATACATGTGCTTATTCAGTTCAGAGTTTGCAAAGACGACATGTTCCCGTCAGGCATGATGGCCGTGAGGTTTATCTCCGCCCTCGGTCTTTTGTGTGGCTGCCCGAAGTTTCCGCTGCTCTTCCTTGTAAATTCTGTTTCTCCGTTGGAACTGCAATACAAACCAGGGAAATAAAACCTTATGTAAGGAAGTATCTAACTACTCATATCTTTTCCCTGGATTACTATCACTTGTCAATCCAAGACAGTCATAACATAGTTATACACCCACGCTTGAATGAAACAACCCTCGACAGGAGTAAGTGTGCGAATCATGTTGGAGAACTGAGCTACTGGAAGCAGGGTTTATCATTTCATTTGGAGGAGATATTGGGTGATGATGATTGCTAATTAATCCACTCTGAGATGGATATCATCACAAAATCAAGCCATCGTCATATGCACACTAATTGAGTGCATTTATAAAATCCCAAAATTTTGCACTCTTCCCTACAAAGGATCTCAAAAATGTCACTGGCCAGCCCCTGGTGTCCATGAACTATCAACTACCTTTCAGGTACAACAGAAAAATCTGTGAAGTAGCACCATAACCATGTAAATTCATCCTGACCAAAAGTCTAAGAATTTGCTGGCTGAAAAAGAATAGAGATACTGGTCCTGGAAGATAATATGCCCTAAAAGATTTCATGGATAGGATCACTAAAATATCAGTGATTTGCAGCCTGTTGGAGGCAGCATCCAGTAATATAAGTAGTCTTAAAATGTGGTAATTTGTACATTTATCTTCATAACTTAGTCTTTAAAAAAAATTTCTTCATTAGATTAGTGTGTAAACTGTGAAGCACTGTTTTAAAACCAAAAGACTGGTTTAACTGGTTTAATACCATCTGTTGATGGCATAATATCAATAGCCAAATCTCGACTCAAAATTAAAATCCCCCAAAAATTGCTGAAGAAGATTGGAAGAAACAAGTACTATACAGAATCTATACAGCGATTCTTCAACTTAATCACACAAAAACACGACAAGTGCTTTATTTTATCACAGCAGATATATGATAAATTGTCATCTAAATCGACCAATTAATAATTACGATGTTAACATGAATTTATCATCTGCTATCATTGCTTTTCTCCTACTTACACCTCCCTTCCAAACTTTTGTCGGTACCTATAATTTTGTATATTATATAACCGGTTGAAACCCGGTAGTACCAGACCAAACAGGTAAAACTGATTCAGTCACCAATGGGTTTCAAACCAATATCAGGAAAAGTGCCAGTTTCAAAGCATTAGCATAATGCTACTCTTGTCCAAGGAGCCTCAAAGCAATTAGCAGAATATATACTTTTTATCATCTTACAAAGTCCAAACAGATAAAATAACTCTTCAAAAAGATGCTTCCCAAACATCTCTTTCTTATGACAAACTGCTTCCCTGATAGTTCATCTTCTGGCAAACACATAACAAGACATGGTTAAAGAAGAAGTTCAAAAAGGATGCACAGAGGGGTGCAAATGATGGGTTCATCTTCTATCCATATGAAGACACATATACATTAAGCAGCAATCAGATTTCAATCTTACTACATAATTAATTCTGCCTACCTCTGCTAGCTTTACTAAGTAACTCAGAAGGAAACCATGAGTTTCAGCTAAAGTTACTGTAATGGGGCATGGCTGTATGGCTCATGAGTTCTCAAGGCATCGCCCAAAATATTGTAGTATTTTTGGTCATCGCAACCACAAATTATCTAGTGCGTCTAAAGGCAATTTACCAGTTAATTCTAAATTCATAATCTAGTAATGAACCAGAGATCTCGTGTCGATGCCTCCATAGACTCTGAACAATTGTTTTCTACAGCCTATGAGAACATTTAATTGACAAAATAATGCCCAGAAAAAACTTGACCATGTATTTCAATTCAAACCAATGCAACTGCTGTTATGATGCAGTTCATCATTGCCTACATACAAGTAGAGTTGCTGCACACAAGCAATAGCACCAACTCCACCTCAGGGGTTCCTTCACACATAAGAGGAACGCACTAATCACATCTACTTATAAGCTCTCATCTGCTCATAAACCGAAAGCAACCGGAAGAGGCAAGCTGCCCAAGCCCCTTGAATACGACATACTCCCATTGACGATTGCAAAATCCTCTCAAATAAATTGCAAGACATTGCCCCCAACGATGCAATGCATAATCATCAATCTGGCTCACCCACTGATCCGCGGCATCAACCGCAAATGCATAACTCAAGACTCCCAGTCCAATTAAGGACACAGACTATCAACCGAGCAACGATACCTAAGCTTCCTATAAGCATCACATGTAAGACGGCCACTAGCCTCGGGTAACAACGTAATTTGACATGAGCGAGGCGGCATCGTCGAGGCGTCCTAGTCCAATCGCTAAAACTAGGGTTTTATCACGAGCATTCCGCGAAGTTGACGGCTCCATCCGCGAACCAATCAAGCACAGAGCGACAGAGAGAGAGCGAGAAAGAAAGAGACCTCCTTGGAGTGGTGGAGGCACTCGAGGTAGTCTTCGCGAAGGAGGGCGCAGTCCTTGGGCTCTCTGCAGCGAGACATGCACTCGCTGAAGTCGACCCAGAAATCGTAGCACCTCCCCTTGTTCCCCGTGATTCCCCAGCCCGACGCCATTGCTCCTGAGCTCTCTTCCCTCTCTCTCTCTCTCTCTCTCTCTCTCTCTCTCGCTCACGATCTCGACCTCGACGTCTGGAGCTCGACGATGGTGATGGCGGTGCGTCTTGTGGGGGTTGCTCCACAGGTTCGGCTGTGGTCAAATGAGGGAGAGAGGTAGAGGCCGGAATGATGATTTGATGGCGACGAACGGCCACGATGATTTCCTACTTGTAAGGTCTAGCTCGGTTACTCTGTGGCTGTTCATACCTTATCATGGCCCTTTAGTTCTTTTCTTTCCCTACAACCAAAATAAATATTTTCTCTTCTTCTCCAATTCCTTAATTTTCAGGAAAATTTCAAATAAAAATATGAAGTGTTCTCATTTATTTAAATAAGGAATCAAAATGAACATTACTTTAAATAAAAATTCGAAATAGTCATATCATATTAAATAAGGATTTTTGATCAGTCAATGACTATTTCAGTCAACAGGAGAATGAGTATTTTAGTCAAAAAAGTTTAAGTATATTTTAAAATTAAAAAAAAATTCTTCATTTTTTCTCCTCCCTCCCTAGCCATCGCCGCACCTTGTTGATGGTCGACAAAGGTTGCCGATCTCAAGTGAGGGCCACCCTCACATGGCCTCAACAACTCAAACAAGGGGGCCCTCACTTGAGTCTAGCGATCATCGAGAGGGAAAAGGGGAAAAAATAAAATTAAAGGACAAAAACACCCTCAGACCAACAAATTTAAGACTGTTTTTAAATTAACAAGCCACTTCGTGTATTTATTTGAAATAATTTAGTCATTTCATGACTTTTTTGGAGTTTTTCCTTTAATTTTATTACGACTGATATCGTTATAATTATTAAACTTGTTGAATAAAAGAAATTTAACTCTTTCCTAAACTATAATTAATGTCATCATCAACCTTACACTTTTACCTAAAAATTTAAAATCTCCTTTCTTCCCTTCACCACCCCAAAAATGCCCTTCCACTTTTTAGAATATATATTGCTCTTAGTCTTCTATTGCGTTTGTTATCGGGTTAATACTATAGAAAACTTTAAATTGATATGTCTATGACAAATTTACATTAAATTAATTTTTTAACCATAAAAAACTCAAACTATTGCATCTGTGATAAGTTTACTCTGAATTAAATTTTTGACCATCAAAACTTTAAATTAGTATATTTATAATAAATTTAACCTCTATTAGTTTCTATTACATTATATTAATACAATGGAAAATTATAAACCCATATTTCTATGATAAATAGAAGGTAAAATCCCAAACCGATACAATTATCAAATATCATTGTCATCAATCTTAATAATTTGATGATAAAATTTAATGAAAACTAATGGAAATTAAATTTGTTGCGGGGTTTACAACTTTAGGACTTTTTGAGATAAAAACATTTGCTTGTTAAATTTATTATAGATATACTAGTTAGGTTTTCGTGATATTAATCCTTCAGCATTAGTTAGACTGCTGATATAAATCGTCGAACAATTGACAAGGACATGCAAAAATACACGTGCTATGTCATGATTCACTCGAAATTATAATGTAATGCCAAATAGGTGCCTCATCATACAACCAAAAAATTTATGAAAACACAAAATTGAAAGAAAGAGAGGGTGCGACCATGCCCACCACAAGCTCCAATTCTAAGCTCGCGCAGCCCTGACCGTTCGAGCTTAAGATCGCAACCCCCGTAGTCAAATCTGGAGCTCTCGGGTATGACCATATGAGCTCGTGTTCATAGTGGCTCAATACGAGCTCACGTTCCATGGTCGCGCAACCTTCAAATTGCGGTAATCGTGGCCGCTGGCGTTTTGAACTCATGGGCTATGGTACAGCGGAATTGGTGGCTGTAAGAGGATGTAAATTATTTTCTGCATTATCGTGTGTTAGATTTTGTGAATTTTAAATTCGGCAGATTTTGCAGAAGAAAAGAAATAAATAAGAGGGGAGGCTTTGGAAAAAAAGGAGAGAAAGAAATTCACTCACCGCTTTAACGCCATTCAGTAAAATTTTATAGAGGAAAATCCCAAATCGAAAGTATCAATTTAAAATAAATGGGAACATAACTCCCAGGTTTATTAATAGGAAATAGAGAAAGTGAATTATGGAAGCCAGTGAGGATGTGAGAGAAAGATCACATTATGAACTTTTCAGCTCGATTAGATTCCGTGAAACTTACCTAGCGAAAACGATTTCCTTCCATTTGAATAGTTTTTATTTATTTATTTATTTACCGTAACATTTGGAAAATTTTCAAATAGAGCTAAAAGTTGAGTCATTTACTGAAAGAAAAAGAGCACAAAGTAAATTTTACCTCAAATAAGAACTTAAAATGATCAAATCATCTCCAATAAAGACCTTTAACCGACCAACAAGCATGTGATTAATCTAGCCATTAGAGAATGAGTACATTTTAGGCATATTTTTTGTATTTTCTTTTCTTTTTTCCTTTTTCTCTTCCCAACCATCGCTAGGCCTCTTTGAATGCCTAGTGGAGGTTGTCAGCCTCGGGCGAGGGCAGCTCTTAGCACTCGAATTTTCATTCTTGACAATGTGCCCGGGGGGGGGGGGGGGGGGCTTCATTCTTTGGAAGAAGATTGATGATGGCTCAAAAGTCTAGTTTCGTTCACTCCGTTTGCTCTCACTTACTTTCTCTCCATCACTCACTCCTCGTCGCTCCCCATTGATCATGTCGTCAACTTTCGACACGAGTCTCTCCCACCTAGACATCCCCGACCGAGACCTGATCGTCCAAATAGTCATCGACCACATCATCCCTATTTTAGTTTACTCCTTACATCAAGTGAAGTAGCGACACATTCCACCCTCAAACGACGAGACCCAAGTTGAGTCTCAACCTCACTTGGGCGAGCAATGGCCACTCTTGCCTGCTTAGGCAAGGTTGGTGCATATGGCTGGTGAGGGCGATGGTTGCCCTCGCTTAACTTTGACAGATGAAGCCAGCAGTGGCCGAGGATGGAAAAAAAAGGAATATTTTAATAAAATCATGCCTAGATTTTTTTTTGACTAAAATACCTCTTCTTTGTCGCTCGGAATAGTCACATAATCACCCGTCAGTTGAAGATTACTGAGTTGACGTCTTTATTTGAGGTGATATGGGTGACTTTGGGGCATGTTTGGTAATCATCTCAATAATGTCGGATTTTAATTTTTTGTCAAATAAATATCTAAAGTGAACTTTGTATCAAATAAGGATCCGAAATGATCAAGTTTTTTTTTTTTTGGGTAAAAGGTAAGAATATATTAAGCTTTGGACAAATATACAAGAATTAAGAGCCAAAACTCACACACTAGCTGCTGGAAAATAGGGAGAGTGAGAGGGAGCCGAATCAAAAGATACAAAGGCAAATAAGAACAAGCTAAACAACCCACGGCGCTACAAACTACCACAAAACAGATTGCCAACCCTCAATCAACAATCCAAAGAAAGGCGAAGAAACGAAGAGGGTGTTAGGAAGATGTAGCCGAGTCAAACACGGAGGGATCGAAACCCCTGCTTCTATGGAGTCTTTTGTTTCTTGGAGTAGGTGGAGCATTTTTAAACGTAAGAGCCTTATCTTTCACAACCTTGATCAGGTGATTTATCATAGCTGGGATCACCAAGGAATCTCCCTGAAAAATGATGGAATTCCTCTTCTTCTAGATAAGGTGGCACATGGCCCGGAAAGAGAAACATGCAATACTATGAAAGAAATCCTTTCAAGTTAGGAATTTTAACGCGCAAGACAAGTTATCCACCCATGTCCTATTCCTCCAAGGAAGATTGCATGTGGAAGCCCAAAAATATGCAAGAGTTGCAGAGGTCTCACATTCAAAAAACAAGTGGTCAACAGAATTAAGAATTGAACTGCAGAAGGCGCACACTGTAAACTCGATTCTTCCATGAGAGAGGAGTAAGGTTTGAGTTGGCAGCCGATTTTTAGTGATCAGCCACATATTAAATTGAAACCTAGGGGCAATCACATTATCCCAAATAAAATAAGCCCAAGGCACACATTCCTTTTTAATCTTGATAATATTCCAGGCGACCGAAGTGATCAAGTTAATCCCTATTAGGGATCTTAACTCGCCGGCAGACATTTTCCATCAATTAAAATAGGAGCAATTTTGTAAGAAATTTGTGATTAGAAAAAAAATGAAAAATTCTAAATTAATTAAGTTTAGGTTATTCATTTATATGTTTACATTTTCTTCTTTCTTCTCCCTCGCCGTTCCTCAACCAAATCGTTGCCCGGTCGTCATTGTGACTCGATTCTCGTCGCTCCTCGCCTTGCTCGACCAGCGGAGAATTTGGGTCTCCGTAAACAAAGAAAGAAGCATATGATTTTCTTCTTGTTTTTTAATTCGTGTCTTAACTGGCGGAGAATTTGGGTCTTCGACTTTGCAAATTATGGGTACAAGGAATGGGAAGAACTTCGGTCTTTGATTTTGCAGAGGACGAGTACAAGGGATGGGGAGACCGTGGAAAACCTAGGTTTTTTTTTCGTTTTTATTTTTGTTTTAAGATTTGTTAATTTTCCTTATATTTTTTTTGACAAAATTGCCCAAACTTCAGTATTAGAAATGTCACATGTTTGATAGCCAACGAATATTTGGTTGACCATCTAGCTTGGGATTATATTTGGAATTAATTCAACCACTTCGAGTCCTTATTTAAGACAATTGATCTATTTTAGGTATTTATCTGGCACAAAGTTAATTTTGAGTCATTATTTGAGAAAATTGATCCACTTTAGATATTTACTTAGAATTTTCCCTTTTTTGTTTCCAGTGATAATTTTGAACAGAATCGTGTTTGATAAAATTTTTGTTTTTGAAAACAAATTTTTATTTTTTTATTCCTAAAAGTAAATTCAGAACAGAATCAAGAAAAAAAAATCGATTCTTGTTTCTGGGAACAAATAGAAGAATCAAGCAATTTTCCTTTTTTTTTTCTTTCATTTTCTCTTCTTCTTTATCTACCGCCACCGCCACGGTTATCGTCCACCATCATTTGCCGTCTGCCACCCACCGCCCACCGCCATCGGTCGCCGATAACCGGTTCAGCGAGCTCGTTGGAGGCTCACCAAGCTAGGGTGAGGTCCAACGAGCTCATCGGAAGTAAACCCAGCCATTGGCGAGACTTAGTCACTTAAAGAACAAGAATATGAGAGAAAAAGGAAAATAAGAAATAAGGAAAAAAATAATAAAAATTATTTTAAAAAATAATTTGGAGTAGAAATTTTGAAACACGATATTAAATGTAATTTTATTTTAAAATTAGAAATTTTGAACGATTCTTAAACGACTTAAAATACTTAGAAATTATTTTCGAAATAGGATAAAAAAGAATTATTTCCAATCATAAATTATTACTGGGAACAAAATCGTTACTGAACGCCCACCCTATACTTTTTTTTTTAAGAAAGTAATCTCACTTCGGCTCTTTTTAAAAAGAATTTCCGTAATTTTTTGAATGGACTTATCATTTTTACTTTTCCAAACATCCGAAAAGTCAAGAAAATTTTTTCAACAAAAAAATACGTTAGCGCGTGCGCTGTCCTCCCCTTCGCACTCGCAGAGCCACTCGCCGCCGCTCCCGGAGGAATCCCGAATGGCGACCGCCGCCGCACGGCCCGACCCCAGAGGCGAAGACCTCGACGAGCTCGACCTCTACACCATCCCCATCCACTCCAGTTAAGTCTCTCTCCTTCTCTCCCCCTCACTTCCGGCGAAACCCTAGCTCTTCGAATTTCCCCCGTACCGATCTCACCGACGGTGGCGTCGTCTCGTGCTCGCAGGCTGGTTCTCCTGGGACGACATCCACGACACGGAGCGGGACGCCCTCCGGGAGTTCTTCGACGGCAGCTCTATCTCGAGGACCCCCAAGATATACAAGGACTACAGGGACTTCATCATCAACCGGTACCGGGAGGACCCCTCGCGGCGGCTCTCCTTCACCGAGGTCCGGAAGGCCCTCGTCGGCGACGTCAGCCTCCTCCGCAAGGTCTTCCTCTTCCTCGAGAAGTGGGGGCTCATCAATTTCGCCGCGCCCCCGAGCCGCGGGGCCGGAGGGGACGGCGAGGGGGATGGGGATGGTGGTGCCGCGAGGCGCAGCAGAGTGGTGGTTGAAGACGGGGCGCCGGTCGGAGTCCGGGTCGTGGCGGTGCCGAATTCGGGGAGGCCAGTGATTTTGCCTGCTCCGGCCATCGGCAAGTATGATGGCAGGAAGGGGTCGAGCGCGGGTCAGTTTAGGTTGCCTTCTCTGGCTTCGTATTCCGACGTTTTCGCCGGATTGATGAAGCAGAAGGGGTTGGTTTGTGGAAGTTGTGGTGGGACTTGTGAGTCTGGATGCTATGAATATACGAAGGTATGCTTTCCTTGATTACTTCTTTGGATTACCAAAATTAATTAGGTTGGCTATGTGTTTGCCGTTTCAATTCCTCGTGTTTGTCACATTACTAAAGCTTGGCTTTCGAAGCACTTCCTCGAGCACTTGTACTTAATTTGCTAGTTTTTTGTTCCAGTAGTTGTGGATGATCCGGTTCAAGATTCTATGTCATTTGCTAAGATGATGCGATGTGGTATTAGCTTTTTATCATCTTAGTGAGGCAAGTGAGCGCACTGATTCAAAAGGAGCAGGTTTTCCTGATCGGGTGCTTTTTTTGCAACCGACTGGATTTTAATACGAAGCATTGGTGGAGCGTGTTCTGTGATTGTAGTTTGCAAATTTCTTTGATGGAATGACTTATTTAGAATTAAGTGGGTGTCGGACCATGATTTAAATTTACGTGAATTGAATTGTGGATGGCTATTTATGCAATGAGTACATGTATTGAAGAAAGAAAATGCCAGACAATTAGTTAATATTTAGTTGCCCTTTTCAGGGCTCAAATTACACTCAGCGGAAGAAATGGAATAAGTTCATTCAAAGGGACGTCATGGTGATTCTTTAATGTATATCCCTCTTTCTGGCTGATTTTCTTCTTTTGATCCCTTTTGGGAAGACAATATAAAGGATCATAGCATTTGCTTCCTCACCCACCTTTCTTCCTTATGTTCTTTTCATTCATTTCCTTTTCTCTCTTAGCTTTGGTCCCAAAAGCAGCAACATGCGGTGAGTGGAAAAATTGCTTGATGGATATTCCTTTTCGTATATCTTACTCCATCAAAGTTTTCTGGGCAAGATCTATGTTGTTTCAGTATTTGTGAAATTGCATTTTACCTATTTTGATTGGCAACACTCTTTTATAACCATTAAGTGCACCCTTCAGCAGGGCGAATTTAACATTTGTGTGAACTGCTACAACAATGGAAGTTGTGGAGAGAGCAAGTCATTAGGTGATTTTGAGTTCAGGGAAGGCAAGGGGAGCTCTGCTAGTCATGCAGCTATCTGGACCGAGGCAGAAACTCAACTCCTTCTGGAATCCATTTCAAAGCATGGGAATGACTGGGATCTAGTGGCGCAAAATGTGAAGACAAAGACTAAACTTGATTGCATATTGAAGCTCATAGAATTACCTTTTGGGGAGTTCATGTTGGGTTATAGCAACGGAAATGGTAGAGATCGCAATGTTGATGGAAATGCTAACAATACATCTCAAGTTCAGTCAGCTACTTCTGAATTACCAGATGAAACCAAAACAGAGAAACAATCTAATGACCAAACAGAAGAGATGGAGCAGAACCAGATTCGCAATGTTCTTGATGAGGGTCCTCTTTTAAAAAAGGCGCGTGTTGCTTCCCTCTCTGATGGTGGTAGTTCTCTCATGAAACAGGTACTTTATTTTGTTATATGTTGTTTCTATGGGCAAACTTTCGTTTAAAGACCCTGTTGAGGGATGTCAACGATTTTTTATAATCGAGGCGTGTAAGCTCCATTTCTTTTGGTGTAAAATTATGAGGTTCCTTTGTGCCTTTCCAAGGCTATATAATACTATAAGCCAGTGAATAAATGCTGTCATTCCTCTTTGGAGAGAGATTTACTCTGAATTGTTATTAGGCTATCTTTCCTTTTCAAGCAGCTCATAGATAAATGAGGTGGGCAATTTTAATTGTGGACTGTCTTTTACGCTTCTATTATCACTCTGTATTAGGTGTCTCTGATGTCGGCTCTGTTTGGCCCAAATATTGCTTCTGCTGCTGCTGAATCTGCTGTTTCAGCAATTTGCAACGAGACCTTCTGTCCAAGGGAGATATTTTATGGTTCCAAGGGTCATATAAGCAATGGGTCATCTGTTCCTACGACAAACCACCTAGGAAGGTAACATGAACGATCCATCATGAGATTTTGAAAAAGAGGTTATCTTTTTCTGAACTATGATATCTAGTATGCCTTCTGCTTTCCAGGGACGTTGAAAATGGAGATGCCGAGATGAAGGATGAGGTCCCTCCAGCTGGTATTTTTCTTTTTCAACTATCATATGAGCTTCAATCGTGTCCTTGGACAAGTAGAAAGACAATGTCAACCCCATTTATTCCCCCCAAAAAAGTAAAAGAACTTATATTTTTTTGCGATGCCGGAGTAGAATGTTGGTCTTACCATTTTTGGGCTGCTCTGTTCCTTCTGAAACCTGATGGGCCGGTCATCTGCTTTGTCATCTGTAGTGCATGGTTTGCTAATTTATTATTAATATCAGAACTAGACTGAATTTATCTCATATTGCAATAACAGATGCCCAGGGCCCACTCCCAACAAAAAGTCACATGCCTTTGCAAGTAAGAGCTGCAACTGCGACAGCTCTTGGAGTAGCTGCTGCTCGTGCAAAATCGTTGGCAGACCAGGAAGATAGGGAAATTGAACATAAAGTGGCCTCAATTATCGAAACACAGGTGATTCTTAGGGTCTGCTTATTTAGTAGTCATACAATATGAATGGCCCATGCTTTAGTGCAACTTCATTTTTCTCGAATCATGATAAGCTGCAAGTGGTTTAGTTTCTACCTGAATCTGCTGTTACTGATGGCGGCCTTTTGGCTTTGGGTGTGATATCTTCTGTTGATTTTTCATGAACTTTTTGATTTTTATATGATATTTATTGCATTTTTTTTTTGCTGTCAATGCTTGGGGCAGATGAAGAAAGTGCATGACAAAATCAAGTATTTTGAACATCTTGAACATATGATGGAGAAAGAATACGCCGAAATGGACGACCTTAAGGGGCTGGTCGTGTCGGAGAGGATTAACATTCTGCAGAAGGCATTGAGTGCCGGCATAACTAGGTGGAGAGATCAGTTCTCGTTGAAACCGCAGACTGGTAGCTGATGGCTGTGTCATGAGCATTTTAAGCTGTGATGGAAATGTGTGGGCAGACAATTATGAAACTTTTATGTTTCAAAATGAAGGGCATTTCCTTTTTTTATATGTATATGGCCGTAGTTTAATCAATTGGAGGAACGATGTGCATTGGTCATCGTTCGAGTCATTTTGTCCCGTTGCATTTTTACCGGCTCATCTGATGTATGCGGGTGCTACATTGCGCGGAACCTTTTAAGAAGCTAAACCATTGAAGTTTATTCAATTTAATATGTGCTGAAAATAAAGTTTTTGACGTTAATCTTCTTTCGGCTGTCTTGCCGTCTGTTCTTGTATTTGATGGCTGAGTTTAGATTGAGTTTCAAATTTTATATAGTTGAAATCTGACGGCATACTCATTTTGACTTTTGTTAAGTCAAAATATCTAAATCTTTCGTGAATTGTATATGTCGGCACATAAATTCCTTTAAACTCTTATAAAATTTTCAAATGTGAGTAATAGCAATTTGAATTATGGCGTTACATAAAGAAAGAAATATTTAGTTATGCTAACGACCAAACCGACCCTAAATTAAATTGTACCGGCAACTTTTGTCTAACTTGTGTTACCATCCTAGAGGTTGGTTAACAAATGAAAATGAACTTTTTAAGTAGTTCAACTTGGATACATTGTTTGCGAGGGCATGGTTGATAAGCTACATGGCTAGGGCATAATCTTATATAATGACGACGTTATTGGCTTGCTAACTAATTCATCAAAGATTTGATTTACCTAAGGCCAAGATATATGAGACGACATGTCGCAAGGATTGACAAAGTGTCGTCAAATTTGATGACTTATACGAATTAAGCTAACATGAGTTGGATTCACACGATAAATTTTTTTAAATCATTGTGATGAGAAGGATACGTCCTAAAGCCCAAGGTGGCAATCGATCTTTGCCACTTTGGCATTATCCCTCGTCAAAATAGGGCAAAAGCCACCAAAAGCCTTAAAACTATGCTCACCATAACATATTTATTTAATTTTTTTTAACAGCAAAATATTCCAAAGTTATATCCGTGTAATATATTTATACTCTATCAAAGTTTTATCAACGAGAACTATTAAAAGTCTATCTACACAAACGTTAGAAAAGCATTTAGTGTTGACATTGTGCTCATGTGGTTTGGATGAAATAGAAACAATGCAATTTTAATGGAAAAATCATTTAACGAAATATTGATTGGAAGTAAATATCTCACATAGGTATAAGTTCAAGATTTTTATATCACAAGAAAAAAATGTAGGGCAACTGTGTTACGGTGAGTATAATTCGGGATTTTTTATGTTATCAAAACACTTTAGGGTATATGTGTCACAATGAGACAATTCGGGATATTTTGTGATTTTATACCTTAAAATAATGAAAGCACATTGATTGATGCCAGTAAATTACGTAAATAGTATAAAACAACTATTTATTGAGTTAATACAACAGAAAATCTCAAATTGATATATCCGTGACAAATTTACCTCAAACTATATATATATATATATATATATATATATATATATATATATATATATATTTATTTATTTTATGACTCAAGAACCGTCATAAGCCAACAGCCGGCGACACAATATATATATATATATATTATTTTTTTTATGACTCAAGAACCGTCATAAGCTAACAACCGGTGACACAAACTTGGGGTGGCGCTAGTGTAAAACCCACCACCACGACTGCTCCCTTTCATGAGAGGGAGAGAGCACGAGCCAACGCGGCCACCACATGGGGTGGTTACCTCAAACTAATTTTTAACCTAAAAAAAATCTCAAATTAGTACACCTTTGACAAATTTACTCCAAGCTAATACACTTGTAACAAATTTATCTTCTGTTAATTTCTATTAAATTTTATTGTCAAATTGCTGAGTTGGATAATTATGGCAATTGACTAGTGTATTAATTTGATATTTTACTTTTTGTTTATCATAGTTGTCTACTTCAATGGATGATATATTTGTCGTAAATATATTAGTTTAGGGTTTTTGGAGATCAAAAAAATTAGTTTAGGGTAAATTTATTATAAGTGTACTAATTTATGGTTTTTTGTGATCATTTAGAGTAAAATTGTCATATGTGTATTAGTTTGAGATTTTTAATGTTTAAAAAATTAGTTTAGAATAAATTTGTCACATATATATCAATTTGGGGATTTTCATAGTATTTAACTCTTATTTATTTTGTTCACTTAGTTTTAGTTTCTAATCTTGGAACTATCATGAAATTCCATTTCTATGTAGCGGTTTGAGGTTTCTTAAGGAGAGTTTACCTTTATTATCGGGCTTTTTACTTGCAAAGGTGTTGAAAAGCATCAAAGCACCATTATTATTTGGATTAATATCATAAAAATATTTAAATTATGCTCTCCATGACACAAATGTTCCTAAAAATCCTAACCTTACTCAATATAATACAAAGACCATGCTTTTTCCATTCCCACCATGACTAAAACACTATCTATCAAATTCTTACCCTTTACCAAAAAAAAAAAATAAAAAAACACTATCCGTCACAGTGTTTCGATATTATATATATATAATATGTTAAAGGGTAAGAAAGTGTTTCGATAATATTAACTTTAATAGATCCCAACTTTTATAAGCATTCTTTTTTGTTTAGCTGTGCTGCACTATTTGTTTTCTTATTTATCTTTTCTTGCGGGTCTCACTTTCCTCCTTCGTTACTTCTCGCCCTTCCCTTTTAATGTTGGTCATGGTTAAAGTCTTGGCAGTATTTGCTAGAAAGAAAGAACACTCTTTTGTGGTCCAAGTCACGTCGCACTTATCGGTTCTTGAACCACTAACCAAAGTTTGATACCTAGGAACACAATAGACCTAAATGCTCTCGCATTGAACTCCTTTAGCCCTTTTAATCACTGGCGGTGGCGGTTTGGCAACCGAGATTAATTTTTGCACACGACTTAGCTACAGTTCGAAGCATAATTTTACCTGTCATTTGGAAGTATCAAAGTCATGACCATTTGAGAGTCCACTTTAATTTATGGAGTACTAAAGTAGTGACGTGAGCACCACACTCATTGACTTAGAAATAAATGTCCCAATTGTCAGGCTTCTTTCAAATTTCCACCCAAAATTAAGGGCTTGAGAGTTAATTTATGCACATGACTTGGTTGTAATTTGGAGCATAATTTTTGCTTGTCATTTGAGAGTATCAAAGTTGTGACCAACTTAGTGAAAGTAGGGGAATTCGAGCCATGGATATGGAGGTTGATAGATGATGGTGAATCAGCAATAATGGTAACAATTAGGACCAAGAAGGCGAAGATGGACACGCAAACGATACTGCTGAGCTTGATGATATTTTGGGCAATGATAGCCCTCCCTTCTTTGGGCACTAGGTGTGCACAACTTCAGCTCCTAGATCTCTAGATCTAAATCTTTAATGGCGTTTTTCCTGTCCTCGTGAACAATCAATCAAAGAGTTTGATGCAAAATGGGACCACGAATGACACAGAGTGAAAGTGATGGAATGGGGGAGAAGTGTGAAGAGATATGAGATTGGTTTTCTACTTATAGATGATTGACATAGGAGGGGTGTGTTGGAAAAAGAGAGAATAGACAGAAATAAATGAAAAGAAGGAAAGTGGCCCGAGGAGATAAGAAAAAGAAGAAGAACGATTGAAGAATGCTAAAAAAAGTGGGACCCACAAAAATTAATATTATCAAAATATTATGATATAATAATGGGAGTGGAAAAAACGCGATCTTAATAAAAATACCCAATTTTTTTATTTCATAAAAAACTCAATCTTAAATTAATGTGATAAATATATTTTGAATGTGATTGAAATATAATTATATATGTCACATGTCTATAAGTTTGAGTTTTTTTCGCGACAAAAAATTGGAGATATTTGTGTTATAGAAAAAAAATTTGAGGTTTCTGATAGCACAAAAAAGTCTAGAGTATTTGGGCCGGTTTGCCAATTTGCCAAACAGTGATAATCTTTGTTCTTTTGTTTCTGGGTGTAGATTTGTAACAAGAATTCTTTTGGTTGTTTCCGGGAACAAATTTCTATTTTTTTTGTTTTGAAAGTATATTTTGAACAGAATCAAGAAGTAAAAAAAAGTTGATTCTCTATTCTCGGGAACAATTCTAGAATCAAACATCTATTTTCTCTCTTTTCTTTTATTTTTTCTTGTTCTTCTTCCCTCTTTCTTCAACTGCTGCCACTGCTGCTAATGTCGTCCATCGTCGTTCGCCATCTGCTGCCCATTGCCGCCAGTCATTGGCAACCAGTTTGGTAAGCTTCGACGAGCTTGTTGGAGGTTCGCTAGGCCAAGGCGAGGTTTGGCGAGCTCGCCTAGCCACCAATGAGGCTCCTTGCTAGATCTATGCGAGGTTGAGTCTCGCTGGTGGCCGGGGGAGGCCCCAGCGAGGCCCACTTAGCCATCGGTGAGGCTTGACCTTGCCTAAATCTAGCGAGGTTGAGCTCGTCCAGCCAAGGCTCAGCTAAGCCTCGTCTAACCGTTGGCAAGGCTCGGTCAATGGGGCACGGCTTTGTTGAGGGCCGGCGACGCTTCGGTGAGGTCGCTAGCTCTCGTCTAGTTGATCGCCAATCATCTCAAGGCCGGCGACCAACCGCCTTAGAGAAGAAGATGGGGAGAAAGAAAGGACAAAAAAGAAAAGAAGAAAAAAGAAAAACAAGGAAAAAATAATAAAATTATCTAAAAATTTTAAATAAATGATTTGAAGTAGAATTTTTGAGGACAGTACCAAACACAATCCTATTCTAGGAATTAAAATTTTGAATAGTTATCAAATGGCTTAAAATGCTTAGAAATTATTTTTAGGAACGGAATAAAAAATAATCATTTCTAATCAGAAATTGTTCTAGAGAATAGAAATGTTACCAAACGCGCCTTTTGTGTCATAGTTAGGATAACATACCTTCTGTTTTCCAGGCACATTGAAAATGGAGACACCGAGATGGAGGATGAGGGACTCCGGTCGGTATTTTGCTATTTCAACTATAGTATGAACTTCAATTGTGTCGTTTGACAATTGGGAAGACAATGTCGACCCCGTTTCCTTCCCCCCAAAAAGTAAAAGAACTTCCATTTTTTGGCGATGCCGGGGAAGAATGTTGGTCTTGCCATTTTTGGGCTGCACTGTCCCTTCTGAAACCTAATGGACCGGTCATCTGCTTTGTCATCTGTAGTGCATGGTTTGCTAGTTTATAATTAATATCAGAACTAGACTGAATTCCTCTCATATTGCAATAATAGATGCCCAGGGGCCATTCCCAACAAAAAGTCACATGCCTTTGCAAGTAAGAGCTGCAACTGCGACAGCTCTTGGAGTAGCTGCTGCTCGTGCAAAATTGTTGGCGGACCAGGAAGACAGGGAAACTGAACATAAAGTGGCCTCAATTATCGAAACACAGGTGACTCTTAGGGTCTGCTTATTTAGTAGTCATATGATATGGGTGGTCCATGCTTTAGTGCAACTTCATTTTCCTTGAATCATGATAAGCTGCGAGGTGGCTTAGCTTCTACTTGAATCTGACGTTACTGATGGTGGCCTTTTGGTATTGGGTGTGATATCTTCCGTTGAATTTTCATGAACTTTTTGATTTTTACATAATATTTATTGCCTTTCTTTTTCTGTCAATGCGTGGGGCAGATGAAGAAGTGCACAACAAAATCAAGTATTTCGAACATCTTGAACGTATAATGGAGAAAGAGTACGCCGAAGTGGACGACCTTAAAGGGCTGGTCGTGTCGGAACGGATGGCATTGAGCGCCGGCATAACTAGGTGGAGAGATTAGTTCTCGTTGAAACCGCTGACTGGTAGTTAAGGGGAGAAGTGTTAATAAAATTCTAAATATTTTGCATTTGTGTTGATTTAGTTATAAATCTTTTTTTTTATGCCTATTTAGTCTTAAACCATTTTACTTGATGCCAATTCAGTCATTTCCCACTAATTTTGATTGGATTTTGTTGACTAGGCACCGGCCAACTGATGTACACAATTTTTAATAATATTTTAATATTTTTGAATTTTGAATTTTGGAATTTCTTTTTCTATTTTCTTTCTCCTCTTCCTTCCTCTAGCCGATCTCTGGACCTTGGCAACCATCTAGAGGCAATGGTCAATGAGCCTTGCTAGTGGCCCAAGGGTGGTGAGGCTTGCCCTAGCCCATGGCCCGCGAGGCTTGACCCTCGCCAGCCCGGTGTGAGGCCTCCCTTGCGGCTTGGGCGGCCTTGAGCTGGCCTCACGTTGGGTGGTGAGGCTCACCCTTGTCAGATTTGGCGAGATTGGGCCTCGCCTATGGCTAGCAAGGCTTGACTCTCGCCAGCCCGGTGTGAGGCCGCCTTTGCGGCCCGGGTGGCCTCGAGCTAGCCTCGCGGCGAGCGGCGAGACTCACCCTCACCAGATTTGGCCCTAGGCTGCGAGGGTGGCCTCGCACTAGGCTGGTGAGCTTGGCTTGCGACCATTGGCGAGGGTTCGAGCCTCACCGGCTATTGCCTTCGGCTAGTCACCAAGGTCTAGTGATTGACTGGAAGAAGGATGAGGAAAATGAAAAAAGAAAAAATAAAAAATAAAATAAAAAATTCAAAAATATTAAAATATTATTAAAAGTTATTAACATTAGTGTTAATCGTACCATGTCAGCTGACTAGTGCTTAGTTAGCAAAATTTGGCCAAAATTAGTTGGAAATGACTAAATTGGTATCAAATAAATATGTTTACGATTAAATTGGCACCACCTCTTAAGAAGATATTCAAATTAATGTTGTGCTGAAAATAAAGTTTTCGATGTTAATCTTCTTTCGGCTGTCTTGCAGTCTGTTCTTGTATTTGATGGCTGAGTTTAGATTGAGTTTCAAATTTTATTTAGTTTAAATCTGACGGCATACTCATTTTGACATTTGTTAATTCAAAATATCTAAATCATTCATGAAATGTATATGTCGGCACATAAATTCCTTTAAATTTCTTGTAAATTTTTCAAATGTTAATGATAGCATTTTGAATATTGGCAGTAAAATAAAGAAAGCAATACTTAATTTTGCTAAATACTAAACAGACCCTAAATTAAATTATACCGGTAACGTTGGTAACGTTTGTCTAACTGTTGTGACAATCCCTGAGGTTGGTTACCGAATGAAAATGAACTTTTTAAGCAGTTCAACTTGGATACATTGTCTGACCGGGCATGTTTGATAAGCTACATGGCAAAGGCATAATCTTATAGAATGACGACGTCATTAGCTTGCTAGCTAAATCATCAATAATATTATGATGGATTCGATTTACGTAAGCCCAAGATACATGATACATGTCACAAGGATTAAAAAAGTGTCACCAGATTTAATGACTTATACGAATTAAGCTAACTTGAGTCAAATTCACTCGATAAATTTTCTAAATCATTATGATGAACACGAAGGGAAAATTGTCTAAAAAGTCCTAAACTTATTGCACTTTTACTAATTCAGTCATAAACCTTTTAATTTTGCCAATTAGTCTTAAACCTTTTCATTTCTTGCCGATTCAGTCCATCCAACCAATTTTGGTCGGAAAATGCTGACGTGAACGTTGGTGGTGGCGTTGACGTGGACAATTTTTAATAATATTTTGATGTTTTTTGAATTATTATTATTTTCTATTATTTTCCCTTTTTTCTATTTTTTTTTTGGTTTTCTTGGCCTTTTTTGGTGGCCGGCCATCGCCTGTGGCCAGTGGCCAACCACCGGAAAAGGCCAAAGAAAAAACCAAAAATAAAAGAAAGGAAAAAAAAAGAGGGAAAAAACAAAAAACAATAATAAAAATTCAAAAAACATATTAAAATATTATTAAAAATTATTCACGTCAGCGCTGGCAGTCCTATGTGGCACTACCGATGTCCACGTCAGCATTTTCTGGCCAAAATTGGCCAAATGGACTAAATTAGTAAGAAGTAAAAAAGTTTAGGACTAAATTAATAAAGTTAAAATGTTTATGACTGAATTAGCAAAAGCGTAATAGGTTTAGGACTTTTTAGACAAATTTCCCTATACACGAAACATCCTAAAGCACAAGGTGGCAATCGATTTTGTATTGCTTTTTCATTATCCCTCATTAAAATAGGGTAAAAGCTACAAAAAACCCTAAACTTTGCTCACCATGACACATTTATCTTAATTTTTTGTGGCACCCAAATATTCCAAAGTTGTACTTGTATGACACATTTATGATCTACCAAAGTTTTATTAATGAGAACAATTAAAAAATAACCTACACAAATGCCATAAAAGCATATAATGTTGACATGGTGCCCACGTGGTTTGGAAGAAATAAAAACAACATTATTTTAATGGAAAAATCATTTGACAAAGTACTGATAAAAGATAAATGTGTCATATAGGCATAACTTCAAGATTTTTATACCACAAGAAAAAAATGTAAGGTAAATGAATTATAGTGGGTATAGTTTGGGGTTTTTCATGTCATGAAAAAACTATAGGATATATGTGTCACAGCACAGTAAGACAATTTGTGATTTTTTTGTGGTTTTATCCCTTAAAATAATGAAAACACAAATGCCAATGAATTACGTAAATAGTGTAATACAATTATTTATTGAGTTAATATCAAGAAATATATTGAATTGGTATATCTATAACAAATTTAGTCAAAATAATTTTTTAACCACTGAAAATACAAAACTGTTACACTTTTGACAAATTAACAAATTTGCTCTCTGTACCCCCACCTTGGTGGCCGCGATAGTTTGGACTCTCTCCCCCTTACGAAGGGGAGGAGTTTGAATCCCCTCAATTGCTTGGAGTCTTAAGTGGGATGTCAGGGGTGGTGGGTCTTCCCGTTTATGTGTCCCCCTAGGTTTACTCGCTGGTTACTGGCTGTACGAGGTTCCTGGGTCACAAAAAAAAAAAATTGCTCTCTGTTAATTTCAGTTAAATTTTTCTATTAAATTATCAAGTTAAATGACACATGACGGTTGACTAGTATATTAGTTTGAGATTTTACTTTCCGTTTGTCACAGTTGCATCGGTTTTGTGGTATTAATTCAATTTAACGGATGGTATATTTGTCATAAATGTATTAGTTTAGCAACTTGGGCAATCAAAAAAATGAGTTTGGGATAAAATTATTATAAGTGTATCAGTTTGGGTTTTTTATGATCATTCGAGGTAAATTTATTATTAGTGTACATGTTTGAAGTTTTTGGTGATCAAAAAATTAGTTTGAAGTAAATTTGTCATAGGTGTATCGATTTAAGGTTTTTCATGATATTAACCCTTATTTATTTTTTCACTTAATTTTCATTTCTAATCTTGGAATTGTCATGAAATTCGATTCAATGTAGCATTTGGAGGTTTCTTAAGGAGAGTTTACCTTTTAAATGGGGCTTTTTTACTTGCAAAAATGTTGAAAATCGTCAATAATTATAAAAGCGTCATTTTCATTTGGATTAATACCATAGAGAACTTTCAATTATGCTCCCTATGATATAAATGTTACTAAAAATCCTAATGTTGCCCAATATAACACAAGGATTGCACTTTTTCCACTCCCATCATGAATAGTGTTTTAACAATGTCTCGTTTGGTTCAGCTTTCCCAAGAGGTTTTGAGCCTTCAAAGCCCTTTGGAGAAAATATTTTGTGCTTCGTTCACATTTTTGAGTCTCAATTTGCCAAATGCTAGCATATGAAAATGCCGAAAGCCCAAAGCAGGTTCGGACTTGCTTCGGGCTTTCAACATTTTCGACCTGTTTTTGGCTTTCAACATTTTCGGAATGCTAGTTTGAGGTTTAATGAATTTTTTTTTTTCAATATTGCCCTTACTGATAATCATGTTTTCCCCTTTTGCCCTAAAAAAACATCGTTCATCGTCTTCTTCCTTGGACTTGCTGCTCCACCACGAAGCTCAGCCAATAGGCGGCCAGATTTGGCCGCCGGGAAGCTCGCCTGAGGTCGGGCGACCTCAAGCATCACCTGGGTCGCGTGACCCAAGCGGTCGGGTTGGGCGACCTAGGGTGTTGCCTGAGGTCGCCGACCTCAGGTGAGCCGCCTCCCCCTATCGCTACCGCCACTAGCCGCCTTTCCACCACCACTAGCACCATCACCACTAGCTGCTCCCCCACGATTTTCCCCTCTCGCTGCATCTCCTCCTCCCTTTTCTTTTATTTTATTTTTTTCCTTTTTCTTTTCACCTTGAAGTTGCTTTGCAAAATATACACAAAAAATGAGTTTCCAAACACACTTGCCTTCACAAAATGTCAATTTACTCAAAGATACTTAGGGAAATGTAAAACCATTTCTTCAAAGTTGAACCAAACGAGCCTAATATTAACTTTAACGGGTCCCACTTTTCTAAGCATTCTTTTTTGTTTAGTTGTGGTGTCCTGTTTGTTTTCTTCTTTATCTTTTCTTGCGGGTCCCATTTCTTCCTTCTTTGTTACTTTTCGCCCTTCCCTTTTTGGTGGTCCGGGCCATGTTGCACTCATCGGTTCTTGAACCATTAACCAAAGTTTGATACTCAGGAACACATTGGACATAAATACTTCCGCATTGAACTTCTTAACGGCTATCAAAACATGGGGATCTCCAATAGCGTTGCTTCATTGCAAAGGGGCTTGGACTTGAGCATCAAGTTTGCAATCACCTCTTTAGCCCTTTCAATCATCGATGATAGCTATTCGGCAATTGAGATTAATTTTTGCACACCACTTGGCTGCAATTTGGAGCGTAATTTTTACTTGTCATTTGGGAGTATCAAAGTCATAACCATTCAAGACTTTACTTTATTTTATGGAGTACTAAAGTAGTGGTGTGAGCACCACACTCATTGACCTAGAAATAAATGTCCCAACAGCCCGACTTCTATCAAATTTCCATCCCAAATTAAGGGATATGCTTATACCAATCATGGCCCATGATGAATCATGCACAATCATAACCATTGAACATGGCAAAACCTATCTCATGTAAGAGTTAATTTTTACACATAACTTGGCTGCAATTCGGAGCATAGTTTTTACTTGTCATTTGGGAGCATCAAAGTCGTGACAATTTGAAAATTCACTTTATTTTATGGAGTACTAAAGTAGGGGTATGGAGTGGAAGAGACCGGGCGGGCAAGGAGGGGCAAACTCTTGCCGATCTTGTGGATGGAATTATCATTGAGCAACATTTTTGGTTTGCATAAACCACTTAATGAAAGTAGGGGAATTCGAGCCATGGATATGGAGGTTGATAGGTGATGGTGAATTGGCAATAATGGTAACAATTAGGACCAAGAAGACAAGAATGGAGAAGTAGACAATGCTGATGAGCTTGATTATGTTGTGGGCCATAATAACCCTCCCTTCTTTGGGCACTAGAGATGCGAATGGTAACATTTTTGTTTCGAAGAACAATTTCTTTTTAGAAATAGTTTTTTTTTTCTAATTTTACTCATTGGAAAAAATTTTGAGTAAAATAACGTGTTTGGTAATTATACAAAATTTTGATTCTCGAAATAGAAAAATAATAGGAATGTGTTTAGAAATGCGTTTGATTGCCGCCACTTGTTGCAAGGCGACACCCACTACCGCCTACCAACCACCGTCGTCGTTGACGATCGCCTAATCGCCACCGTTGGCGATCGCCGGGTCGATTGGTGATGGCCGGCTAGCGGACAGCAACTCGCAGGGAGTGACAAGGAAGAAGAAGAAAATAAAAAGAGAAAATAAAAAATGACTTATTTTTAGAAATTGTTTTCGGGAACAAAAAACTACTTTTTTCTACTTCTTATTTCTATTCAAAATTTATTCCCAGATTACTTTTCTATTTTGGGGAATAAAAAATTATTTAGTATTATTAAACGGATTTCTGTTTATTTTTTTTTTTTTGTTCGGAGAGCAAAAGAACAAAAGAACAAAGAAATAAAAACGTTCCCATGTGCCACCTAGGTGTGCACAACTTCAGCTCCTAGGTCTAAATCTTTAATGGGGTTTTTCTTGTCTTCGTGATTGATCAATCAAAGAGTTTGATGCAAAATGAGACAACGAATGATACGGAGGGAAAAGTGTGAAGAGACATGAGATTGGTTTTCTACTTATAGTTAAACTTCGAATTGAAGAAAAGGAGACAGGGACCTAAGGTGGGTGGGGAGGAGGTTTCTGCAAATTTAGGCTCCAACATAGATGACTGACATGAGAGGGATATCTTGGAAAAAGAGAGAATAGAGAGAAATAAGTGAGAACAACTACGGCAAGTGGTCCCGCCAGAGAAGAGAAAGAAGAAAAACTATAGAAGAATGCTGAAAAATGTGGGATTCATAAAAGATGATATCATGAAAACATAATAATAGGGAGTGTTTTAATAATGAGAGTGGAAAGAAAAACATGATCTTAACAGATATATCCAAATCTTTTTTATGTCATAGAAAATCCAATCTTATTTTAGCATGACAAATATATTTTAGATGTAATTGAAATAGAGGAATATATATCACATGTTTTTAAGTTCGATTTTTTTTAGTGACAAAAAAATTAGAGGTATTTGTGTAGGGAAGTTTAGAATTTTTTATGATAGCAAAAAATTTTTTGTATTTGTGTTAGATGGTTTGAGGATTTGTTGTGATATTTTCCTTTTTTTATTTTTATTTTCGCCAAAAACTTTTCATTTTCGAAACTCTGAAAACCCTCACGAAAAAGGTGTCCGTGGCGCGCCAGCACGAGGACGTGAGCTCATTTCCGACCGTGAAGTCATCCGTCCGGCCCGGAGACATCGCTACCGTCGATCTCGCAGGCGTAACAACGAGTCTTCTCGAGTCTTAATCACGATCGATTTCTTTCCACGTCCGCGACTGCCCCGGAGAATATAACATCGGGGCCCACCTCCTCTCCTTCCGGGAGAAGGTAGAGGCCACCGGTCGCCTGCTCCCGCGACCAGCGTACGCCCCTCCCCCCAGCTAGTCAACCGACGACGGTCCAAGTCAAGGGGCAAAGGTCCTCCTCCAGGACCCATCCCCGGGCCGACGCGTGTAGTTCCCAATACGACGCCGAGCAGGGGATCCGCGACTGCGCGGGAGTGAGCGACCTCCCCTTCCTTCCTTCCTTCGTCCTTTAGAAACTTTTGTCGTAAAAGGAGGAAGAAGAAGACGAAGACGAGCGACGCTTCGCTCGCTTCCCCACTTCATTTCCACTCTCGCTAGCAGCGACCGCGAGCGCGATTCCTCCAGCGATCGGGAGGTCGACAATGGCGAGGCCGTCTTCTCCGACGCCGTCGTGTAGCTCCTCGTATTCGTCTCCGTTTGCTCCTGCTTCGTCGTCGTCGTCCTCCTCCTCCGGGTTCCCTCCCCTCCCCATCGCGGCCCTCCGCGAGAAGATCGTCGAGAAGATCCTCGAGAATCGCGTCACCCTCATCGTCGGCGAAACCGGATGCGGTAACTTTCCTCTCTCTCTCTCTCTCTCTCTCTCTCTCTCTCTCTCAGAGTTGAGTGCTCTGCTGCATTGCGCTTTGGTCGCGTCGAGTTTTGAGGCGGGAGGGATAGGCCGAGACGCCGGATTCGGCGCCGCGATTCTGGATGATCGGGGTCGTTATCGGGGGGTTTTAGGCGAAGGAGTGCTTCATTGCTCCTTTTGGAAGCTTTCGAACTCGTGTGCTGCGAATCGAGCGCGTGCGGTTCCTTCATTCTCTCGCTAGCCTTTTGGTTCGCGATCATCCAGCGCGTCGCCTCCCCTTTTGTCAGTAGCTCGTGGACTCTGCGCTCGTGTTTCGTGGTGTTTTGCTGCTTCGGTAGCTGAACCGAATAAACCTGAAACTTCGTGAATGATGAAGAGGTCACTTTAGTGTCGCTCCGTGTTATTTGGTCTCGTGTAGCGTATACTGATGTTCACAAAACTGTGGGAATGTGATTGCGTCAACGTTATTGTTTTGTTAAAATGAACGAAAATTTTGTGCTTAGTATCTTAGTTGATCTCTGCAATGGTGCTGACAAATGGAAAGTCTGTCTAAAGAATTCTTAATCTCGTTAATTTGATTATCTAATGGAAATTGGGAAAAGATATTAGCTCATTTTAGCCGGTAACCTTGTAGACCATGTATATTGTTCAGTTTTGTACGCACTGATTCCAGTTTTGTACGCACTGATTCCGTTTGCTAAAAACTTATAGGAGAAGGAAGCCCTGGCAAATGTAAATTTTTGCGATCTTCTTAAGCCACATCTGGAATATGGGGATTTGGCTTGATGCCAGGAAGTGAATGGTTTATTCTTATTGTTAATAATATAATTGCTACTGCTATTATTCTCATTATTTTCATCATTGCTATTCTTTGTATTATACTAAAGCTGGATAGAGTCTTTAGTGATCTAGCGTTTAAGAGGACTGAAAGAGATTATTTAGGATTCATATAGTTTGGTTTTCCTAGCCGTATAAGTGATTTTCCTTCAATTTAAAGGAAGCTTTCGATCGAAACTGAAGATGGGGATTTTGAGATCTGTATTATTAATTGTTTTTATTGGCTGAATGCTGTTTGTAAACCAATTACCTGCGTAGTCCAATACTGGGATGATTATATTTGTACTTGGCCTGAAGTTACACATGTGGATTGGCAATCAAATTTCATTGGAGCCTGTGTTATCTACTTCCCTCCATCTGATTGATGCTATGACCTGCTTTTGTTAGTCCTCCACTGTTTGCTGCTTGGGTTCGATCTGATTGTATATTCTAAATATTCAGGGAAGAGCTCTCAAGTGCCCCAGTTTCTGCTAGAGAAAAACATCTTTCCCGTAGTATGTACACAACCTCGCAGGTTTGCTGTTGTAGCTGTGGCAAAAATGGTTGCAAAAGCCCGTAATTGTGAGTTGGGAGGAGAAGTTGGATATCACATTGGTCATTCGAAGAATATATCATCCAGGTAGCGATGCAATGTGCCCCCCCAAAAAAAAAAAAAAAAAAAAAAAAAAAAACGTGCAGGAAAAAATTAAAAGAAAGAAACATGTACATTTTCACCATTTCCTTAATAGCAAGACTTAGATGGTCCATGATGCTTGATAGCTGTCTTTTCTGTTGGGCTTCTGTAGCTGTTGGTGGCACTACCAATAGTCATATATCGTTCAAATTTCTACTGTCCTTTATTTACTTCAGCAGGTTTGAATAGTGCCCTTCTTTTTTTGTCCTCCGTTACTTTTGAGCTAATTTAAAGTGAACTTATTAGCAGACAGGTATTATTTTCTGCTCTACTAAAGTAGTTAATAATGCAGGTTGACAGTCCTTTAAGTTAGATTGGTCCAACATATTCAGCCAGACCATTACAGAAATATGAACTCTTTTACCGGTCTATATGTTATAGTGTGAAGAGTTTCTAAAATCATCTTAAGTAGGGAGAAAATGTCCATGAGCATGGCAACTTCAACATCCACACAACTGATAAATAGTTACAGCATGTGGAATGTACTGTGTTTTTGTCAAGCTGTCGCATGTAAAGTAGTTGTAGGGTCTGAATTCTTTTTTTTCATTGGCTCATGCAAATTTTACATTGATTCACTATTTGGAAATGCCTTAGCCATTTGTGTTGTGTCTATCTTAAACTAAAGTCCTTATACCTTTCTATCTGCCTTCTTTTGCAGTTCAAAGATTGCTTTCAAAACTGCAGGAGTTTTGTTAGAGGAGATTCGTGAGAAGGGTGTGAATGCGCTTGCTTACAAGGCTATCATACTAGATGAAGTGCATGAGAGATCTATAGAGTCTGATCTCCTTCTTGTCTGCGTGAAGCAGTTTCTCCTGAAGAACAAGAACCTCAGGTCATTTTATTTTTTTTGGGCATTTCTGTGCATTTCCTTGTATTTGATGTCATTCGAAGTTAATGGCTCAGTCAACACAAAGAAATGGCATGATAGAAGCTTTTCCAAGTAGCTTTCTCAATAATCACTGCAGGTGATACTTGGGCGAGTTTGCAGTTATGAAATCGTTTTTCTTATCTTCTGGATTTTGAATACTCTGCATCTTTTGTGAAAACAAGAATGTCAACGGGCGGTTTATCAGTAACAAGTTTGTATCAGATAGTAGTTCAAATAGAATGTGGATGCATTTGATTGAATAACCAAGTGGAAAGAATAAATTGCACTTGCAATGTATACAGAAAACTGTATCTTTGATTTGATGTATACAGAAACCATATCTTTTATTAGATGTTTCATGCATAGTGGTTGCTTTGGGGCCTTAAAACTTAGTTCCTGTTTGATATTTTACAGGGTGGTATTGATGTCTGCAACAGCTGATATTGCAAGATACAGGGACTACTTTGGAGATATTGCTAGGGATGAAAGAGTAGAGGTGCTTGCCATTCCTAACTCCAACCAGCAAACGATTTATCAAAAAAGAGTGTTGTATCTTGAGCAGGTAAAAGCTCGGTTATTTGCCCTATAGGCCTATATGTGCGACATTATTTTTAAAGAGTACCTGCTCAATGGTTGATCATTTGGCATTCTTGTTTCGCATGGAATTTCAAGGCGTGTTGGCATAATTTTTTGCTTATTAACTATAGAATTTGCCTTGTGCTTTTAGTATATAGATTTGACTTTTATTTGATATGTAACACCTTGAATTTTCCAAAGCATACGATTATTAGCAATCTGAGGTATTTAAAGACATGTAGACTTTTTTTCATGATTTCTAATATAATATTGATATTTGATGGGAAAGCCATATATATATTTATATTTGCCATAAAGTCATAAGTAGCTTAAGAAGTCAAAACAGACAGATCCTGAACCGAACATAGTCCTTGAAACTTGTAGTAAAATAAGACTGGAATCTCCTATTACCTCTTCATTTATTTGAGCCACCCATGTTTTTGCACTTATCAAATGCTTGAAGAGTTATTGACTTTGCTGGGATCCTTAAACTTTTGGCATTTCACCCTGGTTCCAAATTTCATTTCTCATTACTTGCTGTATGGATTACTAACTGATAGCATTGTGTATTAGCGAACAAATAGATATAAGAACAAATGTTTATGTTGGCCTTAGTAGTAAATAGTTCCTATGGCAGTCTCACCAGTGAAGCATAATACCTATGGGGCAATATGGGAGTTCTTGCTCCTGCTTTCAGAAAGTCACAACAGGCAGACTTCTAAAAGTTGAGCAAGTAGAAGTTGAAACGATTTAAAAGCACATTTTCAAGAAGCAACCGACGGCTGAATTTGCAGCTGTGACGGTTCTAACTTCTAATTGTAAGTGTCGAATAATACTCATAGAGTTCATCTTTGACCCCTGAAACCATTAAGTGGGGGTCCATCAAGATAACGTTGATATTTGGTGCCGTTTATTACCCTAATGGCTGATAGTTTTCTAATTAGAGTGTGAGTTTGATTTTACTTTTATTTCTTTGTCCATAGTTAGAATCTTGGTTGAAATAAGGAAATAATTATCAATTGACTTCTTAAGTTATGTATTTTCTTTTTTCTATTTTAGTATGCCTATAAATATGCACTAGTATTTTGATGCAAAGCAGCTTTTTTTCTTTTTTTTTATAAACTAATGAAAGAATTATGAGAGACTTTTCCTTGAATTTGTGTCTGTGAGAGTGTTGCACCTTGGGCATCTTCTGCGGATTGATTTCTCCGCATGTATCCCATTTCTACTACATCAGTTGGTATTAAAGTTGACAACATCCTTGGAGAGCAGAGCCATGTCTAGTAATGACAGCAATGGAAGCAACTGCCCCTTGACGAAGATCTGCAATGAACTCTAGACAGGTGAGCTGAGTAGCTCAGTCTGGGGGAAATCTGGAAAGGGTGACGAGGTGGTGCTATGGTCGAATATTGCCACGACTGACTGTTCATGGACTTGCTTCAATGGTTCGGAACAATTATTGGATGGCCTACGTAGAGAATTGTGATTTGTATGGGGATATGCAGGGAGATTGTTAGAAAGTCCAACTAAAAGCTTAGGTTGATAGGTGGAGGAAGACTATATGAATATAAAGAGCACGCACATTCACAAAAGGGATACATGTTAGAAAGTTCAATCTTGAAACTTAAGCTAATAGGTGGAAGGAGACCACATGAATATAAAGGGCATTTAGGACCTATTGTCAAGTGATATGGAATAACATTTCAATAGAGATGATTTTGGAGTTAGAACTGAGGTCGTGGTTTCAATTGAGATGGGGATGTGGACCGTGATTAAGCCTGGGCTGCAATTACTAAAGTGGGCAACATAGGAGAAGTCATCGTTGTAGCAGTGATCGGTGGAATCTCGATGGTGCATGATGGGAGAGTTATTAAAGACAAATGAAAACAAGAGAGCATATGCAAATTCCCTCTTGATGCCATTTCATTGGTAGAGGTTCATATGTATACAAGTGAAATAACAGTCCCATGATTCTTTTAATAAACAAAATCTAAAAGACAAGTGAAACAACTTAACTACAGAATCCAATAAAAATAAAAACAACTGAGCATCAAATCTCTCATGAGCGGTTGTCACTGAATCTTCCTAATTTGGCTTGGCTTTAGCCTGAGATTGAATGTGTGGATCAATACTTTCTGTTAAAGTAGTCATTGAGATAAGCCAAAGACCAAGTTTGTATCTAAAATGAGTAAAGGCATTATGAGCAAGGGGCCCTGCAAATATGTCCGCCAATTGCAATAAGGATGGTAAATACCGAGTGATGATAAAACCAAGGGTGACCCTGGGAGGCATGATAATTCCTGACAGTTTTTTCTCTCTCTCTCTCTCTCTCTCTCTCTCTCTCTCTCTCTCTCTCTCTCTAGAAAGGTTTAAGTATTATGTTTCTCATAAAGAGATAAGTATCTTCAAGGTTTTCCAAATGTAGCTTGGGAGGCATGCTGTATTTATTAGATTTTGCTGAACAGGTAACCAAATTGCTCGGAATTAGTTCGGAGTCATCGCCAGTGACATATTGCAATGGGGAAAGCCCTTCAACAGCTGATGCAAATATCAAACCTGAAGTTCACAAACTCATTCATGATTTGGTAATGCATATCCATGAAAATGAGCCTGACATTGAAAAGAGCATATTAATTTTTCTGCCAACGTACCGTTCACTGGAGGAGCAATGGCGCCTTTTGAAGTCCTTAGGTTCATTGTTCAAAGTTCATATTTTGCATAGTAGCATAGACACAGAACAAGCTTTGCTGGCTATGAAGATCTGGAAGTCCCACCGTAAGGTAAGATGCACTTTTGGGAAGCTCAAATAAAATTCTCATATTACAGCATTGGAGTTCTCTTGATTTGCATATTTGCTTCTTACATGATCAGAATATAGGTAACTATATCAAAATTAATGTTCTCCCTTTAAAGGCATCATATTATCTAGTCTCTTCTTCTTTCTTTTTAGGGTTAGATGTTGTTTATTTGCAGAAGCATTTGAGAGAGCAATAAAGCATGGTAACTGTGTTCTTTCGAAAAGCTTGGAAAACCATATCAATAGATTTTTGGTGAAAACATTGCTTATATTGACTCGGGAGTCTTAGGCAGCATATATATTAATGAACTGACGCAGAACAGTGAAGCCAAGGATCTTGCATACCCTACTTGTATCATTGCATAGGTGCAGATCTTTTAGGCATCTTTCTCCCTGTGCTTCTCCTCAAATTGCGTTCTTCATGAAGGCAATGGATTAGTTTGTCTCTGCTTTTGTTAGGAACGGTTACAGACTTACGTGTACGTATAAATGTGAATTTAGTCTGAGACCATTAATAGTATTTGCTGTGGGACTGTACTTTTTCTTATGCCATTGTTAGTTGTTTAAGTGCGTGCACAACAGTAGGAGGTTATGAGCGAAGAAAAAAAAATATTGAGAGGAATTGGGTGATTATCCAGTGGGGTGGATATGGTGATAGTGGATAGTTATCAGACATGTATAAAATGGGTGGTTACTTGATGAAATGAGCGTGGTTAGTAGCAAGGGTTATGTTGGAATGCCAAATAAGGGAGACAAATACAACTTTTCCCTTAATAATATAGAGTTATGATTTAGTTGGATATATTTTGAGTTCCTTTTGACTTTGAAAGTTCATTTTGACCAGATTATATTAGCTACAAACATCGCAGAGTCATCAGTGACAATTCCAAAAGTAGCTTTTATAATTGATTCATGTCGGTCATTACAAGTTTACTGGGATGGTAATAGGAAAAGGGAACACTCAGAGCTCATGTGGGTATCCAAATCTCAGGTATAATATAAAGCTTGGCAACTTTGTCTCAGTTTCTATGTGAAGTTCATGAAATTCAAAGCTATATGCAGGCTGAACAACGGAGAGGAAGAACAGGTCGGACCTGTGATGGAGAGATTTATAGATTGGTAACAGGTTCATTTTACAGTAATCTAGAGGATCATGAATGTCCAACTATACTGAGGTTATCACTGCGACACCAAGTACTTCTAATCTGTTGCGCTGAATCAAGGGCCATTAATGATCCCAGAGGTATGTTCTTTCTGTCTATAAAACGGTAGGGGTTCTGTTGTCATTTGCTCTTTTCCTGTTTCACTTTTAACACCAACATTTCTAGCCAGATGCGTCCATCTTCTCTTAGAACTGGAAGCGCGTAATGGGTCTCCAACCCATGCATCAAAAATCATGCAAAAGAATGGGAAATAAACAAGTATAGGAAAGAGGGCAAAATCAAAACCGGAGAGTCCTCGTCTTTTCTCCCTCTTTTAGCATAGCCTTACCTTTCTAGAGCATTAGGGGGCTCCCTCCCACTGCCACTTAAATCCAAAACTGATGACCTCTGTTTTGTTGCCAATCTGTGTTGCATTTTTAAGATCAACTATGTTAGACATGGCATTCTGCTTTTGCCAATACTTTTTCTTGTTCGATCAACTTCCCTCCATATTGGAACCCTAAGCAACTAACCTTCAGCTCAACCACCGCGAGACATCTGATTTTCAATATTCACAAAGTGTTAAGGAATTTATCTGTCCTTTGGTCACCCTTCAAATGACTTACCAAGAAATAGGTACCTTACACACCTTCATGTATATAAATGGCAAGGCATACTGTTTTAAAGCTATTTAGAAAGACACCGAAAGGGGGATTATGAGTCTTGATCTAAATTAAGAAGTATTGTCTTCGGATCTTTTCCTTTTTGTGTTGGCTAGGACTACTGGAAAACTTCATTCGGAAATTATTCTGAAGCTATATTACTAATGCGTCGCACTGCATTTATCATTATCTGATTGTAATTGACATTGGATGATCTTAAAAGGGAACTCGCATCTATTCCGGAACTTTTAGATCTTTGCGACACATTTCAATGATTATGCTTTTATCATTCCCTGATCTTCTGCATTCACATATTCAGTATATTGACTAAAAGAAATGCTAATCCATGAAAAATAAATGTTAGTATTGTTGCAGAAGGCTTTAGACCCTCCTGATCCTGACGTTGTTCAAGATGCATTAGATTTGCTAGTTCTTATGGGCGCGTTAAAGACGTCTCCTAGAGGGAGGTTTGAGCCAACATTCTATGGACGTCTGCTTGCCTGTTTCTCTCTGTCTTTTGATGCATCTCTGTTCATAATCAAGTTTGGCGAAGTTGGATTGCTACACGAGGGCATTCTTCTTGGTGTATTGATGGACACGCAACCTCTACCCATTGTGCATCCTTTTGGGCAGGAAAATTTGGTACTTCCCATCAAGCAAATGCAAATTTCTATTCTAGATCCATCAACAGGAAAAAAACATTACTCTTATTGGCTATTTCCCCTTTCTTTCCAGTTCAGACGGTACATAAATTGCTACTTTAGTGGAGATACTAACAACCCCCCAATTGGTCAAAAGGAGGTGATGTTAATGGCGAACTTGTGTGCCTTTAAGTTTTGGCAGCGCATTTTCAAGGTATTGTCATCATTTATTCTTGAAGATCATTCTGGTATTCATTCTCATATCTATGTGTTGTTTTTGTCTGAAGGACAAGTATCGCGTTGAGCATTTGAATCAAGTTCTACAAGTTGATGACATGAAAGCTACAGAGAAGATGGTGCTGAAGAATGAAGAAGAATGGTGCTTCTTTCATAATCTTGTGCAGTCATCACTTAATCATGTTGCTGAAATATGTAAAGCTGCAACTTTGTCCTTTGAGTTCTCTCTTGTCACCTCTCTTTCCCTTTCTTTCTTCTATTAGTTTCCCTTTTGATTTTCAATTTGCTTTTCCTCAGATGAAGATGTCCTGAGTTCATTACATCAGTTTCGGCCCAACTTCCTCGGTGCATCTGATTCTTTTCCTTCTTATTACTATCCTTACGAGTTCCAACACAAGTGCCTTCTTGAGTGTCCACCGCCAAGTGAAGATGAAGATGCAGCTGGCCTAGATGACAATCAACTTAATTCTTCTGCCGACAGCAGGAAATGTGTTGCTGTGCCCTTTGTTGCCCCAAATGACTTCCAGACAACAACTGTGGCTGACAAATTGACAGCTGTTGTCAAAGAGGTACAATATCATACTTTATGTCCTCCTTTTGCAGATACCTATGGAGTTATAAGTCTTCTTTGTCTGCAATTTTAGGTAAGAGCTCTTTACTCTGGAGGAGCACATGGTGATCAGCCCAAGGGTTCTACTGAGAGTGGTTTCTCTGTTAACAACGAGGATGAATTATGTGTCTATTTTCTTAAGGGATCTTGCAATAGGGGCAGTAATTGCTCATTTTCTCATTCCTATCAAGCAAAACAACCCATGTGCAAATTCTTCTTCTCTTTACAGGTTCATACTTCACTCTGACTTTAATTTCACCGTATGTAGCATGCACGTTTTAACTGCATATAAATTTCCATTCTCAAGTTTTGTACCCAATTACCAAGTGAATGTTTGGTAATATGTTATGCTTTATCATGAATGTGATTGAAAAATTCTTTACCTGGTGACTGGAGCAAATAAAGCAGTAGATAACATTGACAAGTTGGTGGCATGCTTTGTATCATGTATTTAACTTTCGAGCTACTGCAATTCATGAGACTCTGTTCTCAGAATGCATATGGTGCACACTTGAGATTCGTCCCCATTTTCAAAGGCACGGTTGTTTAGATCTAGCGTGATAAACTCCCTCCATATGTAATTGTAAATTGATCTGCTTGTGCTAAATTGTCAGCATATCGGATTCCATTGCTTTGTTATTCATGCTCAGTGGAATATGCTTCAATTAGTTTCTTCTTATCTAGTTATATAATTAAATTAATCAAACTAAGACTACGAATAACACCTTTTCCATCATCTTCTGTGGTTCTTGAAACTTGTGAGAGAATTTACCTTGTTACATGCTTGAGAGCACTGCTTGGCATCTGCTTTAGTTTTGTCAGAGTGCTTCAGTTCTTCTTGGATGCTTGCCAAGCACTTTAAACCCGGTGCAGTAGGAACTTTCAAATGGTGTTCATTCTTCAGCAGCTTCTGAAGGAGTCACTCTGATCTGGAACATTCCTTTTGAGTACTTTATGGCTGAAGTCTATAGCACTTTAGGAACACGCTTTGTTAATGCTCATTTTGAAGCCACAGCTTTAAGCAACTATAGGCTACGGCACTAAAAATAATAACAGAAGTTATTGCAAAAATAAACCAACCTTGATTGGGTACTTTATAAAATGGATTCTATTGATGCTTCATGGCAGTTGAAATGAAAAAAGCAAATAAAATTTCTGGATTTTGTGTATGTTCCTTCTAAGAGATTAGAGGCTTTTGAGTTTAAATTGGTTGCTCCTTGTCACGATCTAGAGTTCCAAAAGCTGGTATTGGGATTGCTTGCATATAGTCCTCCTAAGAGATTAGAAGCTTCTGAGCCTAAATTGGTCACTCATTGTCTGAAGCAAGAGATTGAGAAGCTGGTATTAAGATTGCTCAAGTGTACCTGTAGCTGATTATGTCCAAGTCATGCCACACTCTCCACATATGCCCCTAAGTCTTGCTTTCATCACTACTGCTACTTTATTCTCCCATACAAAATGCAAGCAATTCATTAATTGATTGTGAAATTGGACTTGCAGGGTTGTCGGAATGGTGATTCATGTTCTTTCTCTCATAATATGGGCACATCATTTTCGTCAGTTAGTAAGCCAAGTTCATGCATTGCAGAAAATGGTGATGCCGACCCAACATTACTTATTCAGTTATTTCCTTTTGCTGATGATGGGGAAATTCTCATCTTGGACGACACCAACTTTCATTTTACCTCCAACATTGCCCGCAATTATGATCCTTTAAGAATGGTCGCCACCACATCTCTTCTTGAATCCTCCATATTCGACCCGTCATTGACTGATGTCAAGATTATGTGGGGACTCCATCACCCATACGAGACCATCATAGGGAGATCTGTGGAGAGCCAAGTTCTGTGGAAGTCAGTAAAATGCATCTTGTGGTTCCCAGATTTTGAAATTTGTGGGTATGGAAAAAATTTGGAGGGACAGAGAAGTTTTGTGAAGAACTTCTTCGAGTATTTGGCGATTCGGTTACTTGCCGACGCTTTATATGAAGTGCCGGTTATTCTTACCATGAATAACCTTAGGTTTTCACAACTGCAGGTAATTACTGCTACTGGAACATGGTATCGTGTTTTCTCATTGCTCAGTTTGCTTGGTCATAGGGTCTTGTAAAGAATCTGCGATTGTGAGGCAATTGCATGTGCATGGCAGAGAGCATACCAGTTCCATGCACGGCCAGTAATCTAGATTTGCATTTTTGTTCTGGAGTTTTTCTTTCCTAATCGGTAGTTACACTGATGAATTTTTCAGCTCAGTTTTGAGTAGCGGCTTTAAAAGTTCGTAATAGTGCGTTCAAACCATCTTTGGTATTTATCCATCCTAAGCCCCCGATGTTGTCTTGACACCTTTGTGATTATTGTTCCAGGCGGAGAAGCTGGGAAGGAGCAGCTTCTTCTTTCTCAGTGGGTCATTTCCTTTCGATGAGCAGTGCTTTGGGAAATTGTCAGATTGTATACCCTCCAAGAATCCGATGGTGGTATCCAAGTCCATCTCGTATGTTTTTCGCATGTACCCCCCTGCCGATGTCATATCGGATGATTTCCAAGCTGCGATTCAAAAATGTCTGCATGTTCAGTAATTTTCAGTTTGATGATTGTTCACTAGTAGTTTCAAGGATTTCAACTTTGTGGGGTTCTTCACTGAATGCCCTTAGGTTTTGCCGTGTTACTTTAGATAGATGACAAGATGTTTATTGTGTGTCGTTCGATTCAAACTATCCTGAATATCACAATCATGTCTAGGTATTCTGGGCCCTTGGGAATTCTTCTCTAGTTCCGTCCATTGACTTCGAACCATATATTGACCTTAGCAAAAACTAACGACTCTGACGAGAGTCTTGTTTCAGGATGTTAGATGCAGAAGCTGCCATGGACAATTGAATGTGAAGTGACTTGAGACAAGGAGGAGGATGAATGACGTTAACACTTTGGATCCCAGCTTTCAAACTGCATTAAGGATCAATTGTTGGGTGGAAAATATTTTTCTCATATTTGGGCATTTAATTCACTTAAGAAAATGAGTTAATGGAAAATGTTTTCTTACTGAAGTTTAAATTTAGGAAAATGATTTTTTTTGAAAGAAATGGAAGATGTTTTCCTAAAAATATGATTAGGTGTCGGCACTCGGATTCGAACCCCTACACTTAGGCATGTAAGCTTTAATGTTGGTTCCTGTCGTTCAAGACCGGTGGCTGGGCCCGGTCCATTAAGGCCGGGCTAAACCCCTGCCTATGCTTGATGCTTGGAGAGGTCGTGCTTAGGTCCTTGACGCAGTGTTGGTCTTGAGCCTTAGGATGAGCTTAACAAAGAGTCGTTGGCACTCGGGTTCATATCCTTGGTTTAAAAAACATTTGTTCTTATGAAAATATTTAAACAAAAATCTAATTTTTTATTATTTAAATCAAAATTTTATTTTATTTTCTTATTTTTATATAGTCATTTCTTTTTTTTTTTTCTTTTTTCCCTTCTTCCTTGGCCCGACAACCATGATGGCAGTAACTAACCATAGGCAAGCTTGAGCTTATCCAAGGCCAATGAGGCTTGAAGCCTAGCTAGATCGATGAGCTTGAGCCTCATTATAACCATTGAGGCATGAGGCCTCGCTAGATCAGTAAGCTTTGAGCTCACCATAGGTTGGCAAGGCTTGAGGCTTTGTGAGTCGCAATGAGCTTGAGCTCATTTGTGGCTGGTTGCCAGCTGTCACGGTGGTTGGCGACTAGCCAATCAAGAAGAAAAAAAAAAAAAGAAAAAAGAAAAGAATATGAAAATTTATTTAAAAATAAATGTTTTGATAATTTTTCGATTGGATTCTCCTTACGAAAGATGAAATATATTTTTTTAGACTTTTTCAAGTTTTAGCGAAACACTTGAAAATAAACTTATTTTCCTTAAAATGACTTCTTGAAATATTTTTTAGAAATGATGAATTTTCCGCAAAATAAACGGACTCATTTAATTAAAAGATTTGGTCACCGGTCTATTTCTCTATTTCTATTCATTTGTTTCCCAAAATAGAAAAAATAAAAATCTATTTGTCTACGTCAATTAATTTTTCTATTACTCAAAATAGATTGATAGTTAGGGAATAAATTTGGAATAGAAACAAAATTAAAAAAAGAATTACTTAACAAATAGAGAAACAATGTCATTTTGGTTAAACAAACTTAGCGTAACCTAATGCTCGTTTTTACACGATCGACACAAATTAAAAGAAGATATCTTCTTCACAAGCATAGCCTTGGCTTGACTGAGATCAACACTATTCTTACAACTATTATTGAATCAAGCTTCAACACATGAGTGCAACTTCGAGGTGAGTAAAATTGTAGATTTTATTGCAGATATGCTAACTTGCAAGTCTGGGAGGGCCGCCCTCACCCAGGTACACCCTTGTCGCCCTCTAGCAAGGGTTACCCTTGCCAATCCGCACAAGAAATGGCTGAGACTTTCCAATTTTCACACATGATTTGATGGAAATCACTTCCTTGCTTTGGCGAATCTCTGATAGATTTTCATCTTCATCTTCTTATAGAGAAATGTGAGTTAATGTCAATTATGACTGAAATTAGCTCTATTGATCTAGAAGAGTCGTGCTTGCTACGTTGTTACATTCTACTGTGATGAAGAATAAATATGTTTGCTATCTAGATTAATCTTGTTAGAATTTGAGTTTAGCCCACCGCTCTCCTATATGTAATTTTGTGTAATTATCAAACGCCTTCTTTAACTCAGAAACCCGTTTAGATAATAGAAATAGAAAAAAAGATATATTTTTGAATAGAAATTGTTCTCGGAAATTGTAATGACCCGACTCCAAGTCGTGGGATTATTGTTATGACGTCTCATACACGTCATTGTCCTGTTTCTTTTATCTTTTGTTATGAGCATACAGAAGCGTACATATATCAAGCACTTGTAAACGATAACAATCAACCAAGAAAAACACTTTACAAACCCACTACTTTTTATGTTACATCAATATATTTTATGGGCTTCTCCTTTTTACATCATTCTTATATATTCATATCGGCCAAGGGAATTCCTATCTCTTCCAGTGTGACTATAGCGCCCAAAATTAATGTGAGGCTTCCATGCTTACAAGTCTGAAAAATAAGGTGAGAGTCCAAATCACAGTAAGTAAAAATCACTAATCCTCTACTAAGATGACGTCTTGTCATCAAATCTAGTATGCATATTACTCGTATTATAATTTCAAAGGTAGATCAATAGCAATATTTATGTCACACCTTGACTACATATATGTGTCCTTTCGACATAACTTCCATGCATGCTTACCTTTGATTTATCTATGAAGATACCAAGTCACACGGCAATAAAAATATATCGACATGCATAAAGGGTTTATTAACATACATCCTGGCTCAATTAAGGCATCTCGGCCCAACTGAGGTATCTAGTTTCAAGTTAGGCATCCCGACTCAACCGAGGCATCTTGGTGCTAGCTTACGTGTCTAAGCTCAACTTAGATATCCTAACTCAACTAGGGCATCACATTTTCATGAACAAGATATTGCCACTAGCGCTATTTGACAACAATTTTCTTCTTTCATTTAATAATCACATATCATGTGTTGCACAAGCCGATTTATTATCTTTCATTTTAACCCACACACACAAGGCCTGAGGGCATGCTCATACAAGTGCTTGTCATGTATTATGATACCACAACTACATAATATGCCGGGCATGACTCAAGACGCAAGGCCCAAACCGACCTGTCTAGATGCAAACCCTCCACCAAGCCAGACTTGGATCAACATGCATTAATACTGACCCATGGCCAAGGGAGGTTTGGTCTGTCATGTCTTAATGCCGATCCGAGACCAAGTGAGACCTGTTCGTGTCCTGGGCGTGAATCAACCAGCATATGAGCAAACCATACAAAATAGACTTGCGACATATAAACTCAACGACATAAGAAAGAACTAAAGTGGAGCGCCCCCTCATCAGATAGAAGTTTCTCATATTTGTCCATGATTAACGGTTCTATTCGGACCGAGAATCGTGACTAGTTTATTAGCGGACGAGGTTTGATACAACTCATCCCAATGAGCAAGACTAAGTTGGTGGCTCGTTTGGACTTGTGCGTGGCCATCTAGTGTTTGGATAAGGTTGGTTGTAGCCCATCCCATTGGAGTTGACCAATTTTGTGTCCCTCGACTGGGTCGTGCTGGCGGCTTCATGTCTTGCCTTGACCATCATGGGGCCTAGCAGATCGAACCCTAGGCTGGCTCGTATTGGCACCTGGCCTAACTTGACCGGTTTTGTGCTTGGCGCAAGCTAGGTCTGGTCGACCTTTGGCTTTGCCTTAGCTTATCCATGGCTGGTTGCAATCGATCCATGGTTAACCCTCGATCGTTATATGATTTCATGGAACCGGTAGATTCATGGCCAATCCATGGTCAATGGAACCAACTGATGATCGTTCATGGTTAATACATGTCCATGCAGAATCATCTACGATTGGTATATGCTCGTGCGGAATCGATTTATGATCATCCCTAGATTCGTGGTAGTGCATGACCGTTCCACGACCAACCCTCATAGTCAAGCGGCCAATCCATGGCTCGATGCAAAGCATAGTGCCCTTGTGCATAAGCACAGGACAAGGCACAGGGCCCTAGTGCCTTGGCTTAGGATCGGGCACGGTAACTCACCCATGGGCACATGGCATGGCACAATGCCTTTGCATGTAGGCTCAAAAAAAGGCATAGTGCCCTTGTTCGAAGTCAATCCCCACCATGAATGTTCCGACTTCGCAGTCCTATTTTCATTGCCCAAAACTAAGGATGTTATAGAAATAAAAATGTAACCAAACGAATCCCAAGACGCTTCTCTACTTGTATCGAAGTTGACAACCTACAAAAATGTACATTCACATAAAAGCATTGTGTGATTCCAACCAGGGGTGAGCCAAAAGAAGGTTCGGATCCATGGTTTAAAAGCACTTACTTAAAAAAGTCGGTTCCGAAAGCGAATCGAACTGTAAAAACGTTAAGGGGCTTAGGTTTTCGTTTGGTATCATGTGTGGATTTTGGTGTTCCATGAAGTCAACCTCTATATAAGCTAATTGAGTTGATCTAAACTCCCGGCATTACAAATATTCAAATAGCAAAATTAAAAAAAGAAAAATCGATAACAAGATTGAATGGAAAATGACATAAATAATTATTTAACTTCGATTCAATGTGCAACGCGTCGATGAACTTTTAATTTATTTTAAGATAATTCATGAATTTTAGCTTAATGTATAATGTCGTCTTTAAACTTTTAAATGATCAAATATATTCCCTCGACTTTTTGTATAAGTTCAATTTAATCTGTTGGGAATAACGGATCCCCGAAAACTGGATTCGACACCGAATCGAATCCCTAAATCAAGCGGAAGACGAAGCCCAAGAAAACACGCATCACCGATCCTAAAGCACACCACAGAGTCGAGCGTACCTTGTTAGCCACAGATTAAACACCGTCGTTAATGGAGGAAGAGAATCCGGTCGATGAAGCCTTGAAGGGAAGAAATTGGAAGCCGTATGCCTACTGTTCTTCGGGAGAGAAAACGCGCGGGAGAGAAGCATACGTTGATTGTGCCAAAGGGTACAATTCTCTCTCTCTCTCCTCCCTTTTATACCTTCCCCCTCCACGGGCCCTATTCCCGTGGGCCGGGCCCTTTTGGGCCCAACTTGAGCGGATGGACCTTGAGCCCATCTTATAAATCCATCATCTCCCACTCGCACATGGTGGTGCAAAAACCAACATGGGCGGATAGGCCCTACTCAGCCCTATCAGAGAAAAATCCATCATAGACTCTCACTTAACATGATGGGCCGAACATAATCCTCTTTTTCTCTCTTCAACATTCATACCGGTGAATAATCCGTGCGACCAGCATACTTTGAGAGCTCGTTGCCATACATCTGTTAGGAATATATAGCAGCTCATAATGGGCATCACACTCCGAGTAGATTTAGTATGCAGTACCCTAGATCGATCGATCACATTTATATCTCTCTTGATCTCTTTTAAACAATGATATATATATATTGTATTCACAATTATGATTATCACAAAGACAGTCATAATTGGTTAACCGGTGAATACAAAACTATAATGTGATTCTCCAAAATCGATCTTCCTCTTTCCTTCAAACTCTCAATTTCAGTCCAGCTCGCTTTTCTAGAAATGCCCCATTAGATCGAATCAAACTCATGACCATTGGCAACATCCTAAGATAGCAAACACTAAATAGAAATCTTGAGAATAAGTAAGAGTCATGAGGGGACTAAGAAATTGAGGAACTCTCTTCCTCAAGAGTCTCACACGACATAAAAGTTGAGATCAAACTTTTGCCACTCTTATTGGTCGTCTCATGCATACGTAGTATGAAATACGTATTACGGTATTAACTCCTTTCCCATGGAGCGTATGTCTACACTTTCAATACCGTACAGATGATAGTTCGACATACCCAATGTCTAACTTGAGTTCACGTATCTACTCATTCACAAAATTCATCGAACTCACATCCGGCATCTTAGACGGATAAAGTAAAACATGTGGGGTATTTTACTTTCGGACATAATAAGTATTATGTCCTCATCTTAACACTCGTTAAGGTGACATACGTGTTTTAAGCTTGAGCTCTCGATTATCACCTAGATAATAAGCTTATAAACAGTTTCATCTCTATTTATCACACAAGTAAATAGAGGCGATTACCCGTGTGAGTGGGCTAATCTTATATCTGTCCGACATACTTCTCAACTTAAAGTAATGCACTAAGCATTAAGATGCATAAAGATCACACAAAGATTCATAGGCATTAATGATGAAAACATAAATTCATCAAATTGTGAACACTTAGGGAAAATACAATATTCAGTACATCAGTCTCTACGCAATCCTAGAGATTTCACATGGCCACAAAACACATCTCTAGTTTTTGGCTTTGTCATAGGATCTGCTACCATTCCATGCGTAGTATGTACTCTAAGTTCACATCTTTTCGTGCAACTATATCCTTGATAGGATTATACTTGGTATCTATATGTTCGGTCTTGCCATGATATTTTGGATATTTGGTGTACGCTTTTTGCTGCTTGGCTACCACAGTTAACCAACAACGAATCTGCAGCACTTCCAAAAACACCTAAATGATCCAAAAAATTCTCTTAAGCCAAACATCTTCTTATACTGCTGCTGATAATACCACGAACTCAACTTTTATCGTGGACAAGGCTATACACTTATGTTTCTTACTGCTCCAACATATGGTGCCATTATTCGGTAAGAAAACAAATCCAGAGGTAGATTTTCTTTCATCTAAATCTCCTCATCAATCAGTATCACAATAGCCTTTGAGTTGCAGATCCTTTTCCTTAATAACTCAACGTATAATCAGCAGTTCCCTTTAGATACCCCAGTATTCTCTTAACGGCTTTCCAATGTGCTTGACCTGGATTGGATTGGTATCTGCTCACCATTCCAACTGTAAAGCATATGTCGGGTGTTGTACACATCATAGCATACATAAAGCTTTTAACAGCACTAGCATAAGGAACATGTTTCATTTGTTCCTTCTATTGTGGAGTCCTTGGACAAAGACTATGGCTCAACCCTTCACCTTTTGTAATAGGAGTGTCTATGGGCTTACAATTTTGAAATCTTAATTCCAAGAATGTATGCAACATCACCCATGTCTTTCACCTCAAAGTTGGAAGACAACAAATTCTTCACAGTATTAACAAACTCCATATTACTCCGACAATTAGTATATCATCAACATATAATGATATGATCACAAATTGATCATTGGATCTTTTGATATATACACAATGATCATCATCAATCATTGTAAAATCATATGCCACTATGGCATTATGAAAATGTATATACCTTTGTCTCGATGACTGCTTAAGGCCATATATCGACCCCCAAAGTCGACATACATTTTCTTCTTGGCCTTTCACTATGAAACCAACAGGTTGTTCCATATATGTTCCTTCCTCTAATTCTCCATTGAGGAAAGCAGTCTTTACATCCATTTGATGTAACTCAAGATCCATACTAGTCACTATTGCCAGAATCATGCAAATCAAGGTAAATCTCACTACAGAAAAAAAATGTATTTTCATCTTTAATTCCTTCATGTTGATTATACCCCTTCGCCACAAGGCGAGCCTTATGCCTTTCTATTGAGCCATTAGCCTTTCGCTTTATTTTGAGAACCCACTTGTTCTCAATAGCTCTGCGTCCCTTTTGGAAGATCAACCAGTTCACAGACTTGGTTTGACTTCATTGACTCCATCTCCTCTTTCATTGCATAAATCCATTTTTCCTTATTAGGGCAGTTCAGAGCCTCATTAATATTTCTTGGTTCATCCTCATCTTGTGGAGCAACCATAAAAGTTTCCCTTTCAATGTCAAAACATCGACGGGGAATACTTTGGCGACTTGTTCACCGTATGGGAGATTGTACACTTAGCACATCATTTCCCATCATGCTCCCACTTGGATTAGGTAATGATGATGTCGTCACATCAGGTGGTTGCAATTGAGAATGAGTTGAATTCAATTCATTACATCTCATATTACTCCCACTTGAACGAACTCCACTGACATCATTATCTTGATCCAAGGTTTCAAATAGTGAGTTATTTTCCCTTATTTCGCCCCTCTTAGAAAATTCATCCACTAAGGATGTGACATCCCGTGATTCAAATTCAGTTATACTCCCACTTTCCTGCTCACCCATGAACACATACCTTTTTGAGTGTTCGTAGTATCTCATGAAAATACTCATATTTTCTTTGGGACCCAATTTCCCAAAACTTGTGAGATGACTTATGAGTATAAACAGAACAACTCATGGCTTAAGAAAACTTAAGTCTAGTTTTCTAATTGTTCATAACTCATATAAAGTAGAAATAACTGATTTGGAAGGCACCCGGTTAAGTATATAGGCAGCAGTTAACAATGCATCACTCCAAAAAGTGATAGGTAAGTTAGCATGCGCCATCATAGACCTAACCATTTCCAGTAGGGTTCTGTTTCTTCTCCCTGCAACACCATTTTGTTGAGGAGTATACGGAATAGACAACTGTCTTTCTATTCCTTTTCCATCACATAATTTTCTGAACTCATCAGATAAATATTCTCGACCTCGATCGGATCTCAATGTTTTTATTTTCTTGTCTAATTGATTTTCTACCAGGTTCATAAACCTTCTAAAACAACTTATGCTTCAGATTTATGAGAAATCAAATAGACATATCCGAATCAAGTAGAATTGTCTATTAAAGTGATGAAACAAACAGCCCATTGCCTTCCTCTCACATTCATTGAACCACGAGATGTCCAAATGGATTAAATGCCGAGGAAATTCAGCTCTTTTACCTTTTCCAAATGGTCTCCTTGTCATTTTCCCTACTAAGCAATGCTCACATATGGACAAATCAACTTTTTCAATATTGCCCAACAAGCCCTTTTTGGCTAGTCTTTTCATATGTTGTTGGCCCATATGACCAAATCTAGCATGCCATCATATTCACATCATTATCATATAAGATAGAAGACGTGAAACAAGGGGATAACATATTGACATCATCACAGTCAACATTTAGTACAATAAAACCATCTAGAAAGTGACCACAACCATAGTAGTTTGTATCTAAACACAAATCTACACATTTATTATGGAAGTTCATACCAAAAACAAGCTTAACCAACACTAAGACAGACACTAAATTTCGACGAATCTCCGGAGCGTATAGAACATTAAAGATGCGTCCACCTCTCATGTTCTATTGGTCGATGCAAATTCCTTTACATCAGCTCTAGAGTTGTTTCCAACATAGATCCACTTAGTTCCAGTTGGTACTCGTCGGAATTCCACGAAGGATTCTCTATCCTTCCCTTTATGGTCTATCGCTTCTGAATCTACAGTCCACAAAGGATTGGATTCAGCCAATAATGCAGAACTTGACACATAAGCAAAGTTCTTAAATGTACAAGAGGTGCATTCCTGCTTTGGCTCACGACAATCGCGAGCATAGTGACCTCTCTTGTCACAATTGTAACATCACACCCTTGACATTTTCTTCACTTGAGGACGTTTTCTTCTCTTGTGTTGGTTAACTCTTGATTTCTTGCAATAAGGATTTGATCTTTTGCATTCTCACATATTGAACGAATCAACACGCTTGTGCTTAGAGCACAAAGCCCTTTCTGAGCTAGAACTAGCATAGCAAATGTCTATATACGGCTCAAATACCGTTAAGCGGTCCTCTACTAGCTCAAGGTGGTGCACGACACCCTCAATGTCTTCCATAATGTGGTCAAGAGCTTCTAGTGCTTCTTGCTTTTCCAGCACATATTGAATCTTCATATTCAATATTTCACAATTATTGCCGTTCATATCAGCAATTACATGCTTAGTTGCTAAACCATCGTTTTGAACACATCAGATATACATGCACGAATAATTAATGCCTATCATTTATGCATCCCTATTTGCATAGACCCATCATATTAATAAATAATTTCAAGTAAGGCTTCGTAATCAAAAGGTCACTATGTTTCCAATCATCCTCCAAAAATCCTTACTTAAAATTATTATTAATATAATTATCTTATGCAAATAAATCCTATGAAGTTACAAAAACTTCTATTACTACCCACAGCCTAATTACCCACAAAGAACCAAAGAATAGCGAAAGCAGATAAAAAATCTTAACATTCAATAAAATAACAATGCTTTCACATGATACAACTAATATATCGATTGCTACATCAACAACAATCAGGTAGTAATCATTACATAATCAATCAAAGAAATAAATAGGGAATGTCCCTTCTAATCTATCAACCATAACATCTGAGAAAACTGAAGGCACATTTGTCAACCATGGAAAAACTTTTGGAGAGCATTCATGTCGCCTCCAAGGCGCATTCTCTCGGCGCCATGTGGCGCTCAATCTAAGGGTTGAAGTTTTGGCCAACTCAATCCTATAGTGCTTTCTCTTACAAAAGCTTCCACCAGCCCTTCTATAATCCGGACCACGTTGACCTCCCATAACCGATCCAACACGCTTGCCATTCAGGTGGAAGAGTGTTCATCAAAGCCGGCACCTTCGAAAATCCAAGATAAGATAACCATTCCAGATGATTTCCGATCATCCGATCGACTTGACCACATGTGATACTAAATCACCATCATGCCACCGATAATCAGCTAACTCTGTCATCAGCCTCTTAAGTCTTGCATTTCCCTCGCTCTGTTTCTCGGGATTTGGTATGCTTGCATAACGCATCATAGTTCCTGCAACAAATGCAGAATTAAAAATGGATCACTTATAATCCATAATTAATATAAGAGAAAATACATAATTTTCCAAAATTCATGCAACAAATGCAGAATTAAAAATGGATTACTTATAACCCACATAGGCATGACTGAAAAAGAAAACAAATTCCTTTTTTTTTTTTTTTTTTTTTTTTTTTTTTTTTTTTCAGGTCAACGGTCAACGGTCAAAGTCAACGCTCAATCAACGGTCAACGGTCAACGAGTCAACGGTCAACGCACGGTCAACGGTCAACGGACGGTCAACGGTCGTCGGTCAACGGTCAACGGGTCCACGGGTCGGTCAACGGGCACGCGGGTCGGACCGGTCGGACCGGACGGACCGGTCGGGCCGGTTGGACCGCTCGTGCGACCGACCGCACGTGCCTCGCTAGCGTGCGGGCATGACGCCACGCAGACGCGTCATCAAGACGCGGGCGCGTGCAACGTTAGTGAGCCGGTCGGGTCGCCGGCGGGTCGGTTCGCCGGCCGGTGACCGTCCGGGCGAACTCGTCGGTGACGACGTCATCGCCGACGTCATCACGTGACGCCACGCCGACGTCATCACGTGACATCATCGTGACGCCATCCGAACTGTTACCGACCGCTGGATGACGTCACGCCGACGTCATCACGTGACGCCGCACGCGTCGGTCCGCGGACCGGCACATGCCGGTTCGCCCCGGCGGCGCGCGCGGGTTCGCCGACGACCGGCGTGCGACGCCGCACGTGCGGGCGGGGCGCTTCAGCGCGGTCGCGCCCACGCGTTAGCGCTTTCTTCCGGCCGCGCGTGTGGGCGCGTGCGGTGGCTTCCGGCGACGGCCGACACATCGCCGGACTCGTCTCGACGTCGCGCTTCTCCAAAGGTGCCTTCAGAATTGGATTTCGACTAACGAAAACTCAGAGAAAAGGCCGAAAAGCGCTCGGGTGTCGGGATTTTCGCCCGGTTCCGTACGGCCGAAGTAATTTCGCGAAAAATCAATCAAAAACATCAGAATTGATCGGGAAAAAACGTGAACTAGGCTCGATACCAATGTTGGAAATAACGGATCCTCGAAAACCGGATTCGACACCGAATCGAATCCCTAAATCAAGCGGAAGACGAAGCCCAAGAAAACACGCATCACCGATTCTAAAGACACCACGTAGTCGAGCGTACCTTGTTAGCCATGGATTAAACACCGTCGTTAATGAAGGAAGAGAATCCGGTCGATGAAGCCTTGAAGGGAAGAAATTGGAAGCCGTATGCCTCATCTGTTCTTCGGAGAGAAAACGCGGGAGAGAAGCGTACGTTGATTGTGCCAAAGGGTACAATTCTCTCTCTCTCTCCTCCCTTTTATACCTTCCCCCTCCACGGGCCCTATTCCCGTGGGCCGGGCCCTTTTGGGCCCAACTTGAGCGGATGGACCTTGAGCCCATCTTATAAATCCATCATAATCTTTAGACTATATGGAAATATTTAAATATTTTTATATAATAAAAAATTGAGGAATTCATTAGATAAATTAAGAATTCAAGAATCATATTATCGAAGCAAAATCAAGGAATTATATTTTACAAAATAAAAGCTCAGTGAGTATATTTTACGCTGGATCAAAGTTCAAAGTTCGAGAGACGAAATCGAGTCATAAGAAAATGGCCGTTGCGGTCCGACTCCAAACTCCGATTGCTCTCGTTCGAACGTGAGATTTGGTTTGGCGACGGAAACCGGATGAAAACCGTACCGTGCCGTGTGCTCAATGTCCACGTGTCGCAGTGTGGTTGGACGTTCGGAGTTTCCAGATGCTCGCGCGATCTCCCCAATTTTCACCTCGCGGTGGGGTGGAGCCCGGGGGGCCGGCATCTCTCGGAAAAATATCCGTAGCTGTTTTTCGTATCCAGAGTCTTGTACAAATCAGCTGCCACCAGCACCAGCAAGACCAATCAGCTTCTTCTTCTTCTTCTTCTGCTTCTCTCTCTCTCTTCTTCCTGGTAAAGATCGAAACTTTGTCAGCTAAACCCATCGGTCTTCCCGTCTTCTTCACGCCCCGATCAGCTGAGCCGGAACCCCATCGTTTGCCGATGCTCTGCCGATGTCGCCCTCCCGCAGAACTCTAGCTTCCCGTCACTCCATCGACTCCTGCGCCGTCCAGCTCCACTCCTGGAGGCCCTTCCACCCCAAGGCCCTCGACTCCGACCACCCCCACCACATACCCAACTCCTCCGCCAACGGCGGCGGCGGCGGCGGCGGCGGCGGCGGCGGCGGGGGGTTCCACTCCAAGCGGCCCTGCCTCGCCGATCGGGTGACCTCGTTCTCGATCGAGGCCGCCCTCGACATGTCGAGGCTCAGCCTGTTCGAGGACGACGGCAGGACGGTCGCCGACGTGGGGTATCAGAGGAGGAGGGAGAGCCTCCGGCTGATCGCGAGGAAGCGGAGGCGGCGGGGGTCGAGGTCGGTGTCCGGGCGGAGCAGCGACCGGAGCGGCACGCGGCGGTGCTGCTCCGTTGGGGCGTCCGCCGCGGCGTCGGATTTCCCGATGGCGGTGGGGACGGACTCGAGCGGGGAGCTGTTCGGGAACGGGGATTGGGCGTCGGACGTGAGCGAGGCGCGGATTAACAGCGGCCCGAGGAGGGACAAGGATGGTGGAGGGGGAGGGAGTGGGGAGAGGGAGAATTTGGGCTTAGGGTTTGGGCAAGCTGGGAATCTTGGGGATGTGGTGCAGGGGAACGAATCCGGATACGGAAGTGAGCCGGGCTATCGCGGTGATGCAGAGTTCGGTTATGGAGATGAGCTGGATGAGGAGGATGAGGATGTTAGGGCATTGTTTTGGGGCCACCAATTTGGAGGTATATTTGACTTTTGGCTTTCATTTGCTTTCTCTGGATCTTTGTTGATTTTGTTGAGTTTTGTCATGTTTACTTGAATCCTAATGTTTTGTCTGCTTTAAAATTGGTATTTGGAAGAGAAGAAGTTTCTTTTTTCTCTTTCCCTATTTTTGTAGGCAAATAAGATTTAATGATAGCGTGGGTTGCTCAGTCAGTGTTATTGGGAAAATCTGAAATTGACTAGTTGCGACATTTCCATAAATATGGTTCTTTAGCATGATTCTCTTAGCTGCATGGATATAAATGACTAATTTCTTTTGTTGGTTTGTTAGCAGATTTGGAATTGCATTTGATTGACTTATGATGCATCACATTGGATTTTTATGATTGAAGTTGTGTAGATTGCTTGAAACTTGACCATTTCGCCATTTATCAGTTGACAACATGATAGAATGGTCTTAAATGCTGGAAGGAGTGGTTATGTATGATGCAGTTATTCATGGTCTCCGTCTACTCCATTATGATTTCTGAGTGAACAAATTGAATGAGGCTCACGTGTCCCTTTTTCCAGGAGTCACATGTTAGAGCCAATTCAAGTTTCTCTTGCTTACTCTTGATGGTTTCCAATTACTGGGTGCAGTCAACTTCTTAGCAGCATCTATTTATATGGCGTTGCTCATGGTAGCGCTATCCTTTTTCTGATATCCCCATATATGACGATAGTTCATGAGAGGAACGAAACTTGAACCCTTCTTTTCCCTGAAATCCCTTCTGATAGTGAAAGATTAAGGATACTTACCTGTACCATGAGTTGGTTCTTAAGCAACATGCACAGGGTCTGGAGTTTTAGGAAACTTAAGATGTTAAGTGAGTTGAAAATGGAAGGCATCTCATTCCTTGAAGGTTTTTACATTTGATTTGAGATTGAGAGCAAATCTGCTTCGGTCATAGCTCACTTGAACTTCTTTTGCTCATTATCCTGTTTATCTATTTTTTGGATGCTAATATATTGCCATCACAATGGGTACATGACTGTGCTATCTCTTGCAAAACCTTTTATGCTTTAATTCAAAAGAAGTATTTCCTTTGCTATGAATTCCCAATCTTGTTTTTGCCCTCATCTGTTGCTCTCTAAGTGAAACATTTATCTTAGACGTTTGTGATGACAGAATCTGCATATTTTGCATGTTAGACTTGTCCATTCTCTCCCAACTGATTATGATTTGTCATCAATTTTGAGTGGCTTTGGAGTGGAAACCTATTTTCAAGTCTCTTCCCCAGAGAGTCATGGTCAGTTCAGCTGGTGGAGAGAGATTGAGAAATCATCTTCGGGGTCTTAAGTTATTAGGGTTTTTTCAGTCAAATAATCCTCCTTTTGTATGTCTGCCATTCTTTCATTCTAGTGGCTTGTCCAATCTTATCTTTGCTTTGGTACGTTTGTGTCATATACAGAGGCCAAAATGGAGATGGTTGGTGAGAACTCGTTCACGGATCAGAAGGCTCATCACAGATGCCGGAGGAAGAAGCACGACTTTAGAATGGTGGAACCTTCCAGATAGCTAATCTCTCTTTTGAATGATCGCCTTTTTCCAACGCCCAAAGGTCAGTTTTTGTAAGTTCACTGGCTCTTGGATGGAACGGGGTTTTGGTTTGGAAAATTGCGTCGTTGGAGGTGTTACACCATACATGAGACAATAGTCAATGCAAGTTTAATTTCTCATTTTCTTCAACCATGATTTCAGAGTGATTTATTTTTAATACTTCTATCTGTAAGAGAACTGGTAAAGACACCCCGGCGTTGTCTTGTTGTAAACGATATTTGTCACAGAAAAGCCAATTTTGTACATTAAGCAAGTGAAGATGGAGTTTTGTTGCTTATTAAATGAGTAGGCATAGATAATTTCACCTTGACTGTACAGTATGCCAATGCATTACTTATGTGTTATTGTTGTGGAATCTCTCCCCCGAATCATAGGGAATTCTTCCAATTGAGAAAAAGCACACCCCGCTTTCTTGTCAATTCATTTGGCCGTGCGAGAAAATGTAAATGGTTAGTTAAGGTTGTACGGTTGAGGACACTACTAAATACGCAAAACTGTGAAATACGTCATGACCATAAGACAGAAACTTTGCTATTACTACAAGACTAATTCAATAAAAATTTGAGACTCGGTAAAGCAGGATCCGAGCCTAAAAGCCCATGGGAATTCACGGTTCTTCTCAACGTGAAGACATGATAAATTTACATCCTCTATCAAGCACAGATGCGATAACCGTGAGAGATCAAGTGTATAGCCGCAAAACTGTAGTTCAATATGAACTTTTTGACATTGCTGAACACTAATCTTCCTCATCATCTTCTTGATCTTCTTCACCTTCATCTCCGTCTCTTTCAACATCTTCCAGATCTTCTTCGGCATCTTTTTGCTTGCCCTGCCTTTTGGTGTCAGCAGCATTTCCTGAAGAATAAAGAAGGTATTTATAGGTGCGCAACATATGATAATCCTGGCAAAAAGAAAAGCTGTTGCTCGGACAAGATGACTATTAAATCAAAATGTTTCCAGAAGGAAATGTCTACAATAAGCGAAAGACCAGCAAAAACAACTGAGAGGTGATAATGAGCTCATTTAATGAGGCTATAACTTAAACCCGGCAGCTACTTTGTCAAAGCATCTATCATATGCTTACACCATAGCTATTGAAGGAATGCCTATGAAGGCAAGTTTCCAAGTAACAAAAAGAAAACAAAGTTGCAATTCATGGCTCACAACATCAAAAGGTCATGTCTGGTCATAAAAGAAAAAACATCACAAGGCCATGTCCCTCGATGCATCTACAGTTATCTTTTCTGTGCTTATGCAGGAATAAATTGGCAATGTTTAGTGAACGTACCATATTCATTGAAGATGACTGCACCTGAGCACAATCCTTCCTCAACTTTGACAAGTTGAAGGGTCATCCTAGGTCCAATCTCCTGGAGCTTAACTGCACTTTTTGACGAAGCTTGATTTACTCTGCCAAGATCACTAGCCAAGGTTACTGTCGCAGCTTCATCATCTGCTTCACTTTCTGACCCGTATCCAGCCCTTCAAACACACATAGAAGGACACGCATGATTAAAGAGGCAAGTGATTAACACCGTGCAATGAATGAAGCTGCTAGACTTGGCTTTTGAGAGATGGAAGGAGAGGGGGGGTTAATTTTCTCTCTTCCAACACTGTTTCATCTCAGTAACTCCACTTTCACAACAAAACAAGAACCAAATAAGAATAGGAAGTTTACTTTGCCATTTGCAGCGGATCCAACACATTCTAAAGTAACAGGAACACTCTGAATATCTTTAGAGTTTAAAAATGATCAATTTAGATAGCCACTTGTAACCTATACTATAACCAAAAGGAATGAATGGGTTGGCCCTAATCCTCTAATTTTCAGGGTCTGTCACAAAGCAAAAGACAAGAATACTTACTTTGTCACAAAGTCACTCACATCTTGTAGATTCCTAAGATCAGGGACTTGATGATTCTGCACAAACTTTCTAATTCTACGAGATACTCCAATTGGCTGTAACCTGATTGAATAATGACGAAAATCTACAAGTTTCGTCTCTTTATTGTAATTAAGCAAGACAATTCTCTGACAAGAAGCAAGTTTTACCTGAAAATGACAACAAAGATCAAACATCGACAAAGCAAAAAAGTACCAGTCCGTAATAGAACACAATTAAAAAAAAAAAAAACACTCACAGTGTTAATGTCAATGGCTGGAAAAATATTCTGAAACATGATAGTCGTGAGCTTCAAATGCTGTTCACCAGTCCCAAATCCAGAAAGTACAATCTGCATGTACAATAAAGACTTCGGTGCATGAGACATGATACCAATCCAGATGGAGAAACTATGGGATCTCCTAGTCCATCTTTCGGTCATAACTCTAGACAGACAAATCTTAGCAGAAAAGCTCTCCTATTTGAAATCAATACAATATACAAAAGAGCAGGAGATCAGATGTACAGAGATAATTAATTTGAGTCAGAGCATCAGATCATCACCCTTTCAGTCTGAAGGTTTAGAGGTATAAACACATCAATAAAAGGCAGTAGAGCTCATGTTTGGCTTATTTACGTCTAAAAATCCAACTAAGGGACACAAATTCAGGGCTGAAAAAGAGGCTTGACAGTTCTCGAGTGAGTAGAGTCCAAATCAAGCAATAAGCTCTCAGAGTTACTCATGTCCCACGTAGTACTTACAAGACTTCATAATACCCTCATAATCGATCAAGTGATCCATGATAAATTTTACACAAAGAGATGGTCAACTCGTATGAACTATTTATATCTTAATCCTTCTCATCAACTCAAGCCACAACTTGTTTACTTGGTTGAAAAATGTCTAGATAATAGATGGACACACACCATTTATTTGGACCATTGTGTCTCAATCTTCTGGGCAAAGAATTTTCTATATAAACCAAAGATACATTATCACCTCTTATTGGATTCATAATATCTCAAAATTGTAACTATATAACATTTAAAACAACCTCAGGTGAAACAAGAACTATCCTAGTAGCTGGAAGGCTCAAGCATTATGCATATGAGATGGTCATCAACTACACACAATCTCATCTATGTTGCAGAGAGGCTCTTTCCATGAACAGAACACATGACTACTTGCAACAACCTTTGTCGAACACAAACACTTAATAGATGAATTTTGAAGTAAGCAACCAAGGGATAATAAGGAGAAACACAAAAGTACTTGCAATTCTTGAATTATGAGATTACCAAAGGAGGGTTTTGAAAGAGATCCTTTGGACTTCTAGGATGGAGTTGAGCTTGTGCGACATCAGCTGCCAGAGAGTATTCCTTAATCTTAAAAGTAAGTGTGGGACCTTGTGGTGTCCTTGCAACCCTCAAGTAAGGTGCAGTTTCAGTTTTTGACAGTATGAGGAAATGGGTAACACCCATAGGTCCAGCCACATTCAAAAAGTCTTTGAGGTTATTTCTTTTCTTCTCCTGCATGAACAAATTAGGAAAAGAAAATGAATGCAAAGCTTAAAATCCTATCAAAAGGTTGCACAGAATAAAGAAAAGAAACATGTAGATTGACACCTACTATGAATAAAGTTATAAGCGATCTGCAATTCAAATAAGGTAATAGCAACAGACAAGTATGGTCCAGAATAAGAGCTATAATCACTACGAAAAACCCACATACTCTGCTAATTTCTAAAAGCTACCTGGACTTTTCACTGGCAATGTACTAACTATATAACCTTGACTTTGACTTTATCCTTTTAACGAACACACTCAATTCAACTGATGCAATTGTTTAACCCTCGATAGAATAAATTTCTCCAAATTTCTTCATTAATAAAACACACAAACACATCAACGCAGCATCCACCATATTATAGAAGTCACCTTAAGCATAAACTACGTATAGCTCGGAGAAAGAATATCATGAAATTTAACAAAATAGTATGATGGAGTAACTCATACCTTTGAGTTTGAGGGCAGTATATGGGAGCATTAATTTCCTCAAGTCCATTTCAAGTTGCTTCAGGGGTCCGGGCAATTTCCCCCTCGAGAAGACAAAGCTCTTAGGGATCTTATCCCCTGTTATGTGATCAACACTCCCAGGCTTGGGCTTTTTCATAACTGGCTTTACAAATGCCTTCTTCTTATTCTAATTGAATTCACAACAAAACAGAAAGTTAAGTGCAAAATAAGATAAAATTACAACTACCACGCTCAATTTATGTTTTCCGGAACAAGATATAAAAGACTATAATTATAATTTCATCACGTCTCTTCCACTTTTCTCAACCAAGAACATTTGTGCCAGAACTGAACCGTACATTTCCAAAGCGGGCCATCACGTCGTTTCACGATCTCAATGAGAAGCCCCAATGTCTTTTATGTCTCCCAGCTTAAGCAGATGCACATGCACGATGCACGTTATTATATCATCAGACGGTTCCTACAAGAGAGAAAAGCTAAATAAGCACAACGCATATTCAGAACACAAAGCAAAAGCTCCCAGGTGAACAAGCACGACCGGATATCCCATCAAGTTAAACGCAGAAGTCCTCGCCTCGACTTCTCTACGATCTTGCAGAGTATCGATAAACAAAAATCTAGGCCTAGCGTTTCGCATATAATAAGCTGGCAGATGAAACCCAGAAACAATCGGTCACTTTCATACCACTACGCTTCACCTACGTGCTACCCTTCAGACATCATCCAGCAAAGAACCTGGCGTCCCAATCTACGCCCCGACAAGAATTCGAGTTCTCAACTCCACGAGCAAGTAAGAAGAACGAAACACAGAGAGAGAGACAGAGAGAGAAGGGTTGCCTTTTGCGCTTGATGTCAGAGGAGGGAGATGCGAGGATGGCAGCAGGAGCGTAATGGTTCTCCAGTGCAAAGACGAAGGGAGAAGAAACAGCGGATTGCAGGCGAGTTTGAGAGAAGCAGCCCGGTCGGTGGACCGCGGGGCTAGGGTTTTAGGGTTTTTTGCAGGGATTTTTTAGGGGCTAATTGGACTTCTCACTAACTCGAGTGAATAAAGAGGTAAAAAAGAACGACCAAGAAAAGGGCTCTTTTTTTTCCTAAAAGAATCTCGAATTTATATTCAGTTTCAATTTTATTTCGAAATTTTTTTGTTTTAAAAAAATTCTCAATTTTCGATTCAGTTCTAAATTTACCCTGAAATTCAACTTTAGTCCTAGATTTGCCCCTTATCCAAAAATTGTCAACAATCATCCCTAAATATTTTACTAAAGAATAATTTAATTTTGAAAATAATTTTTCATGTCACCTTGTTGGCATTGATTTGTTACCAAGAAGTGAATACTTCATCACGCAATTAATGGCGATTTTTTTGACAAATTTTAGGGACTAGTCAAACTTCTCTCTAACTCAAGTGAATGAAGAGGTAAAAAAGAACGACCAAGAAAAGGGTTCTTTTTTTTTTTCCTAAAAGAATCTCGAATTTATATTCAGTTTCAATTTTATTTTGAAATTTTTTTGTTTAAAGAAATCTCAACTTTCAATTCAGCTCTAAATTTACCCTAAAATGCAACTCTAGTCCCAGATTTGCCCCTTATCCAAAAATTGTCATTAATCATCCCTAATTATGTTACTAAAGAAAGATTTCATTTTGGAAATAATTTTTCATGTCACCTCACTGGCATGGATTTGTTACCAACAAGTGAATACTTCATCACACAATTAACGGCAATTTTTGAACGTATGACTAATAGTGGTAGATCAAAATTAGATTAAAAGTTGGTGACTTTTTAGATAAAAATAAAGTTCAAAGTATATTTGGGACTAGCGGTAATGGTGATAACTTTAAAAAAAAGAAAAAGTCTAGGGCTAATCTAGGCTTAGACTTAAAGTTTTTTTTTTTTGGCTACTCAGGGAATCCTGTATAGCTGGCAGTCGGCAAGTAAACCTGGAGCGACGCTAGCAAATGACTCACTACCTTAACGTCACGCTTAAGATCTCGTGCGTTATGGGGGATTTAAACCCCTCCATCCTAGGTAGATGTCATGGGGGCTCTTATCCAGCTAGGCCACCGCAGCCGTGGTGGATTAGACTTAAAGTTTAGGGTTGTTTTCGACAAAAAAAAAAGTTCGAAACAAAATGATGATTAGACCTAAAGTTTGGAGTTCATTAAGGGATTAGGCCAAAATAAAAATGAAAGAAAATAGATGGGACATAGCAATCGATAAGATTGAAAATGTAGAAAATTTGTCATATTCTATTTTTTGTTTGGTAGATGGTAAAATATAACCTGCAACAGGATTATAAAACTAACGGGAAATTATATGAATGACTTTAAAACAAAAGGAGAAACCCCATGCTATTGTATGCTCATAGTATGACCGCCACCAAGGCAATGTGGAATACGTTAGCTCGGTGGTGTACCGGCAAGTACATTGGAGACCACTTAGAGCATTGGCCAAATCAATAGAGAGAAAAATTCTCAGATCTCTTGTTCTATATAAAAAAATCAAGAGTATGTGAGCTATTGTATAAATGTGGATGTCTTTTAATTTGTTCAAATGAATTAAAAGACATCGGGTTAAAGTGAACTAAACCCATAATACTCGCCTTTGGATTTGACCATTTTCGACCCAACCTACCATTTTCACTGGCCTAAATGCATAGTTAAGGCTTGGACGAGAGGGCCACATGGGGAGTACGTGAGCTCGTCATCCGATAATCGAAAGGAGATCGTGACCGTTGATCTCGCGTAATTCAAGCCCGGTCTAACTAGTCCTCTTCAGTCCAACCAAATTCAACTTTCTTCTTCCTCGTTTCCGAGAAAAAGCGGAGATGCCCAGAAAATAACATCGGGACCCACCCTCCCTCTCCTTCCAGGGGAAGGTAACGGCCCTTTCGATCGCCTACTCCCGCGACCAGCGTACGCCGCTTCCCCCAGAACAAAGTCGACCGACGACAGTCCAAGTCAAAGAGCAAAGGTCCTCCCCCAGAACCCATCCATAGGCCGACACGTGTAGTTCCCAATAAGACGCCGAGCAGGGGATCATGGACTGCGCGGGAGGACCGACCTCCCTACTTCGTCCTCTCAAACTTTTGTTGAAAAAGGAGAGAACGAGCGTGCTTTGCTTCTGACTTCATTTCGCTCGCTGGCAGCGACAGCCAGCGATTCCTTCGCGATCGGGAAACACAGAGAGAGAGAGAGAGAGAGAGAGAGAGAGAGAGATGGAGCACTCGGCAGGGACGTCGACAATGGCGAGGCCTCCTTCTCCGGCGTCGTCGTGTAGCTCCTCGCATTCCTCGCATTCCTCTCAGTTCCCTCCTTCTTCGTCGTCCTCCTCCAGGTTCCCTCCCCTCCCCATCATGGCCCTCCGCGAGACAATCGTCGAGAGGATCCTCGAGAATCGCGTCACCCTCATCGTCGGCGAAACCGGATGCGGTACTCTCTCTCTCTCTCTCTCTCTCTCTCTCTCTCTCTCTCTGTGTGTGTTGTAGAGTGCTCTGATGCATTGCGTTGTGGTCGCGTTTTAGTTTGAGCGGTGAACGATGAATTCAAAACGCTGAGCTGCGGTTTTGGATGATCGGGGTCGTTATTGGGAGATTATATGTGAAGAAGTCCTTCATTTCTCCTTTTGAGGTATTCGAACTCACGTGATGCGAATCGAGCGCATGCGATTCCTTTCCATCGCTAGTTCGTGGACTCGGTTGTTGTATTTCATGGTGTTTCGCGGCTTCGGGAACTAAACCGAAGGAACTAAAGTGTTCATGAATGATTAAGTGGTCACTCTAGTGTAGCTCTGTGTTATATGTTCTCATGCAGCATGTACTGATGCTCACAAAACTGTGGGAATGTGATCGCGTCAACGTTTTTGTTTTATTCCAACGAATGAAAATTTCGTACTCAGTTTCTTAGTTAATCTCTGGAGTAGCGCCGACATATGAAATGTCTGTCTGAAGAATTCTTAATCTCAGTTTTTGTTTTATAGACCGTGTATTTTATTCAGCTAAGCACTTTGTATTCACTGATTGCGATTACTAAAAACTTAATGGAGAAGGAAGCCGGCAGATTGTAGATTTTGCGTTCTTCTTGAGTCACATCTGGAATATGGAGATTTGGCTTGATGTCCAGGGTGTAATTGGTTTATTATTGTTGTTGTTGTCATCATTATTTTAAAGCTGAATATAGTCTTCCATTATCTAGCTTTTAAGAGGAGTGAAAAAGATTATTCAATATCCTAATAATTGGTTTTTCTAGTCCTATAATTGTTTGTCCTTCAATTTAAAGGAAGCTTTCAATAGAAACTAAAGATGGGGCCTTCAAGATCTGTTTCATGAGAAGTTTTTATTGGCTGAATGTTGATTTTAAACCGATTCAACTGTGTAATCCTATACTGGGATGATTATATTTGTGCTTGCCCTGATGCTACAAATGTGGATTTGGAATTGAATTTTGTTGGAACCTGTGTTATCTACTTCTCTGCGTCTGATTGGTGCTCTGAGCTGTTTTTGTTAGTTCTCCACAGTTTGTTGCTTGGGATCAATCTGATTGTCCATTCTAAATGTCAGGGAAGAGCTCTCAAGTACCTCAGTTTCTGCTAGAGGGAAACATCTATCCTGTAATATGTGCCCAACCTAGCAGATTTGCAGTAGTGGCCATGGCTAAAATGGTTGCAAAAGCCCGTAATTGTGAGTTGGGAGAGGAAGTTGGATATCATGTTGGTCATTTAAAGAATATATCATCCAGGTAGTGATGCATGCTCTCTCTCTCTCTCCCCCCTCCCTCCCTCTCTCTCCCGCCCATTCCCCCACGCGCGGGAAAAAAGTTAAAAGAAAGAAACACATGCGTCTGTTATCACCATTTCCTTAATATCGAGAATTAGATGGTCCATGATGTTTGATACGCTGTCTATTTCTTTGGGCTTCTGGAGCTGTTGGCTGGCACTACCAATGGTCACACACTGTTTTTAATATCTACTGTCATTTATATCCTTCAGCAGGTTTGGATTTTTTGCCTTCTTTATCTGTCCACTGGTTCTTTTGAGTTAATCTTTAGTGAACTTATTTGGAGATAGGTATTGTTTTCCACTCTACTGAACTAATAAATAATACAGGTGGATGGTCTTTTAAGTTAAGTTGGCCCCACATATTCAGCCAAACCATTACAGAAATATGAACTCTTTTCCCATCTATATTTTATGTGTGAACAATTTTCAAATTCTATGATCATCATAAGTAGTGAGAAAAATTTCCACAAGCATGGTGACTTCGAGATCCACACAACTGATGAACCTTTCTGTACACCAAATTAGCATGAAATAGTTACATATGAAATGTACCATGTTGTCAAGCTTTCGCATGTAAGGTGGTGATGGGGTTTGAATTTTTATTTAAAGTAAAATGCTTAAAACATTTCAAAATATGCAAATATTGAAATGGACAATCCTAATAATTTTTTTTCACAATTCTCCAAAAATTAAAATCTTTATTTTCATTTTCAAAATTTTGGAGGGGAAGTCATAAATAGAAGTAATAAGTCGAACCAAATAGGTCCATATTCAACCTTCTAAGTGAATTTTTCCATACAACTGTGATCTTAGATTTCATTAATCATTTTATTTTCTTCAATCTCATCTGATAAAGGTTTTTTGTCATATCTATGTCATTAATGCATGTTCATAAAGTAAACACCGTGTCTAAAACGGTCAAACGCATAAATGCAAGAGTCACTTCCATTGATTTATTTGTATATATTAGTTAAGAATTTTTTTTTTTCATTGGCTCATGCTAATTTTATATTGATTCACCACTTGGAATTGCCTTTAGGCATCTGCGTTGTGTCTATTTTAAACTGAAGTCCTTATTCCTTTCTACCTGTCATCTTTTGCAGCTCAAAAATTGCTTTCAAAACTGTGGGAGTTTTGTTTGATGAAATACGCGAGAAGGGTCTAAATGCACTTGATTACAAGGCTATCATACTAGATGAAGTGCATGAAAGATCTGTAGAGTCTGATCTCCTTCTTATCTGTGTGAAGCAGTTTCTTCTAGAGAACAACAACATCAGGTCAGGTTATTAACTTTACCTGTATTTGATGTCATTCGAAGTTTATTACCTAGTCTGCACAAAATGATGGTATCATATGATATTTTTTCGAGTAGCTTCATTAATAATTATTTCTGGTCATACTGGGGGAGTCTGCGGTTATGATGCGGTGAAATCTTTTCTCTTTATCTTCAGGCATTTCTTATTATGCATCACCTGTGAAAATGAAAATTCAACAGGCGGTTTATCAATAACATGCTTTTATCAGGTAGTAGTGCAAATAGAATGCGGATGCATTTGATTAATAACGAAGTGGAAAGAATCAATTACACTGGCAATATACACAGGAAACTATGTCTTTGATTTGATGTTTCATGGATAGTGGTCGCTTTGTGGCCTTAGAAACTTAGTTCCTGTTTGAAATTTTACAGGGTGGTATTGATGTCTGCAACAGCCGATATTGCAAAATACAGGGACTACTTTGGAGATATTGCTGGGGATGAAAGAGTAGAGGTGGTTTCCATTCCTAACTCTAACCAGCAAACCATTTATCAAAGAAGAGTTTTATATCTCGAGCAGGTAAAAGATCAGTTATTAGTCCAGATATGCCTTAATTGGCAGCATTAATATTCAAGAGTACCCACTCAATGTTTGATCATTTGGCATTCTTGTTTCACATGGAATTTCAAGGTGTGTTGGCATAATTTTTGCTTTTAACAATAGACTTTACTTTCTGCTTAGTATTCAGATTTGACTATTATTTAATACGTTAACAACTTGAATTTTTGAAAGCATGTAATTATTAGCAATTTGATTCATTTAAAGACATGTAAATTTTTTTTCCTTTTCTTAATTGCAAAATAATTATTTTCATATATATTTATATTTACCATAAAGTCATTGAGTAGTTTAAGAAGTCAAAACAAGCAGATCCTCACATGAACTTCCTTGAAATTATCATGAAGTAAAAGAAGACTGGAATCTCCCACTTGCCTTTTTACTTTTTCACTTTTTGCACTTATCAAATGCTAGAAAAGTTAGTAGGAAGTAGTTCTTGCTGTAATTCTCAGCGGCAAAGCATAATGCCTTCAGGGCAATTCTTGCGAGTACTTGCTTCTGCTTTAGAAAGTTCTGCTTGAAACGATTTGAAAGCAGATTTTCAAGAAGCAATTCAGGGCTGATTTTGCTGCAGTGGCCGTTCAAACTTTTAATTGTATACGTTGGAGAATACTTGTAAACTTTGTTTTAACTCTTGAAATCATGATGCGAGGTCCATCAAGACAGTGCCGAGATTTGTTGTGGATTTATTACCTTAATGATCGACAATTTTATAATTAGAATGTGAATATAATCTTACTTTTATCAATTAAGCGCTATTTATCAATTGGTTACACTTTCCTTTTTTTAATAATTTTTTTTTTCTAGTTTAGGTTTTCACGCATATAGGTATGCGCTTTACTTCGATGTAAAGCAGCTCATCTGTGAGCGTGTTGCGCCTTGTGCGTGTTTTGCGGATTCATTTATCCGTGTTTATCCCATTTCTACTGCGTCCGTTAATGTCGGAGTCGGCAAAATTTGCTGGAGAGCAAAGCCATGTCTGGTAGCTATGGCAATGGAGGCCACCGTCCCGCTGATGAATATCAGGGGGCACAGGCCTTGTGGACGGCTACTTGTCGACTCAAGGTATCTCGACGGGCCATTGTCCATAATCTTCAATTTTGACTCTAGACGCGTTAGTGTAGCAGCGGGAAAACCTGGAAAGGGCTGACGAGGTAGAGCCGCAGATGAATAGTCCTCACGGCCAACTGTTCCAAGGAGTCCGGTGGTTCCTACTAGAGGAATTTGATTTGGATTGGGATAAGTTGGGATATGATCTGGCAAGTCGGTACAAAGATCATGGCTTCAGCTGAGACGGGGATGTGGACTGTGTTGAAGCCTACACTGGAATCACCGTGGCGGGCAATGTGGGAGAGGTCATTGACACTCAACACATAGCTAAAGAGATGATCTGGCCGAGATGGATCGTGGTATCCAAGGGGCTGCTCCATGTATTCTTGAATATCAAGATTTTGATGAAGGAAAGCAATTTTGACATCGAGTTGACAAATGGGCCAATTATGAACAACTGCAGCATTAAGAGTGATTCGAGGGTTCTAATCTTAAAGAACGGATTGAGGGTTTCAATCAACACCCTCTTCTTGATTAAACCACTTGGTGACTGGTCGAGCTTTGAGATGATCCAAAGTTCCATAGAAGTTTGGTTTTGAAGACCCACATGCAACAAAGAAAGTTCATGTTTTGTTGTTGAGGAACACAATCCCAAGTATTATTTGTGGCAGGAGCATATATTTCGCCAGCCATTGCGGCTTTACCCTTAGAATGTTTAAGAGCAGAGGCAGTGCTGCGAGGCTCAGAATGAATAGATGAGACAACAATGTTAACATAGTTGGGATTACGCTTCGAAGTACCCTAATTAGACCTAGTGATCGTGGGATACGAAGGAAACAGAAGCTATGAAATTGACTGTGATACCATATGTGTCAAAAGAAGCCATAACTATGGTATCGTTGGGGCTAATAATGTGAATTAAGGGGGTGAATAGATTGATTTATAATTTGAAAAAATTCGCGGAATATTTTAAGTATAACTTTGATAGATATTTAAGTAGTTTGATAATATCATATGCAAATGCCTCTAGAAATGGATATAAAGATAGATAATGGAGAATTTTATGGACAGATTTCATAGTGGTTGAGCTTATATTAAGCTTAGTCTGCTCTACCAGATTAACAACCATTAATAAGGTTGGAATCTGTTGGTAATCATAAGAGAGGATATAATATACTACTACTATGTGAAGTTGATTAATTCCACTATCAACAAACTAGTGTTGCTATTATACTGGTACACTTCTCTATACATAGATTACAAGTAACCAGAACTCTGAATAAAATATCACAAATGAGCGGTAGCACAATTGCAATAAGAGAGAGAACAAGACAACATCAAAGTTGTAAATTTCTGAATTTTTCGTCAATAATTTCGACTTGATTTGAAACTCTTTTATAGAACTTTGGTCTCCAATTTAGCCATTGGAGAGTCGTCCAGAAAGTCAAAGTGCCATTGGGTTTAGAGACCCCGTTGCTGGAAATCTGGGCACCCATATTAATCTGAGTTTCCTTACAAAAGTAAGCTTTCTCTAGATAGGGTATGCTGCCTCTATCAAAAGTTTGTTTCTCTGACTGTTTGAACAAAACAAGCAAAAACTGCTCCGACTCTAATCCTTCCACACAAGTTCCAACCCTCGTCATCGGTTATTTTACTTCATTTCTGACTTCAAAATCAAATGAAAGAATTTGAGGTCTTCTTGAGTTGGTGATAAAGGCACGATAATCGTTTCCTATTTAAATGATATAAGGAGCTACCTTTACTTATGATCCGATGAGTTTATCTGAGCTACCCTCCTGAGTATATCAGCAATCAAGACTCTATCTTCACCTTCTCATAATTTTTCTTAGTTCTCATGAATTTCTCATTCTACCAAACTTATTCCCCTTCTATCAAGATCCATTTATCTTGTAGAGATCTTTCCATTAAATACTTTGGACACCATTGATTTGGCGAAGCATTCCTCAGATAAACTTCACCTGATTATGACACCATATGAACGTATCAGATTATCATCAAAATAGATGGTTTTGTCACTTTCAAAATATCATAATGAGGCTTCCCCTATAATATCCATTTTATATAATGATGATAATTTGATCTAGAATTATGTAGATTTGAGATACACAAACAAGCAATTTGCGGATTAAGATTGTGATTAAATAAGATTTGACTTGCTTATTAGGCTTTGAAAATGTAATAGTTAAAAACTTGAGCATACATTAGCAATTGATAGTCTTCAAACATGGATATGATCAAGGAATATAACGAGACAAGCGATAGAAGCACAAGAGTTTGGAATTGGAAGTTTAAATTTACTCTAGCTTCTATTAAGAGATGGTTCCATAATTCCATTTGTTTCATGAAAAATGACTTAAATTATATTTGTTTTGTGGAAAAAATTATATAAAAAACATTTTTCTAGTAATGATTACTTATATTGATTGATATAACTAGCTAATGAAAAATGTTTTCATTATCGACAAAAAATTGTATTTAAATATTTTTATCGACAATTAAAATATCTTTCGTTCATTCATTTTTGTAAATAATATAAATGATTATTTTTATAATTTTTTTTTTCTAAATCATTTATTTTTGGCAAAATAAGGCTTATTTTATGGTTGCTTGTGTGATTTGAAATAATTAATCAAAGAAAATATTTTCATTATTGACAACAATTTATGTTAAAACATTTTTCTGAATGGGGAAAATATTTTCATTCATTCATAAATGATTATTTTAAAGAAATTATATTCCAAAATCCTTAATTTTCTGTGAAATAAACAGAGATACGATTTATAAGAGCAAGCACAAAAGCTAATAATTATTAGGGAAAAAGTCAAAAAAAAACTTCAAAGTATATTCATTGTGACGCATTTATCTTGAATTTTTTTATGCAATCAAAAATCCACATTTACCCTAATTTTTTTTATCATAATATAAAAAATCTCAAACTTGTATGTTTGTGACAGTTACCTTCCATCAATGTTTCTTTAGATGATTTTTTAGCCAAAACTCACCTAAGCCATGTCAGTATCATTTGTTTTCTAATGTCCTTATAGTCAAATTTTTAATGGTTTCTGTTGATGGAACTTTGAATAAGGATAAATATGTTACATAGCACTCGATGGGGGGTTTTTGAGGATAAAAACACCATAAATATCATAATTTTTGTACGGTACTCATTTAAGTGTCATCATTATTTTTTTTTTTCGCTCATTTGAGTGCTATTCTGTTGTAGAACCATTCATTTAAATGCCTATTTTGGCAACTCGTCTTATATGACGTTTTAAAATTTTCTTTTCTGATGTGGCTTTCTAAAAGGAAATTGAAGTCTAATGTGGAAATTCTTTGTCCAACATTGCAATAGTAACAAAAACATGGTCGTTTTTCTTTTTCTTTCTCTAAATGTTTCCTCTACAAAAACGACAACGTTCTCTAAATGCTTCTCTAATTGCATCCACAAACGAGAACATCTCTCTTTCTAAATGGTTTCTCTCTAAAACTCGTGAACTCCATAGAAATGCAAGAATGTGATCATTGATTGAGCTCGTCAGTGGGAAGGAAGAGGAGTGGGGTTCTTGACTTGGAGACGTTCTCGTTTTCGCTCTTAATCTTGTTCCGGGTCTTTCTCTGACTTCATTCTCGCTTTCTCCTTCGTCGCCGGCGCCTTAGGAGAGGGGGCTTTCACGGGGGCCTTGGGATTGGGGCAGACAGATGACTTCAGCCAAAAGGAGAGCGTACGAGCTTCAAAGGAGGCATCTTTTGGTTTGTGCTCGTCAAAATGGAAATCGAAGCCATCTTTTTGTATTTGGCGGTGAGATTTGTTCTTAGGAAGAGTCTTTCGACATTGGATTTTTCACTTGGAAAAAGGAAATGAATGATTCGGGGCCAAAGAATTTTGACCATCCAATCTGGTCTCTGTTGCAAATTTGATAAGGTGAGTTACCCCAATTTAGGGTTCTTCATGAACGAAATTGAATTTTGCCCCAGTTTGGATAAACTGGATTAGGATTCTTTAATTAGAACTCTAAATGATGCCATTTACCTTCTTACTTCCTAATTTCATCTTACTGGTGAGCCACATTGGATGATATACAATAAATTTAAGCCACTTGAAATTTCTGCTAAGAGTATTAAAGTAAATGATTTTTAATAAATGTGACACTCGTCCATACGATCTAGCCAGCCCTTGCCCGCAAGCTACTAGTTGGGACCCGGTGGCCCTTGTTGACCATAACCTCACTATCGCTGGCCCTTTCTAGCAATGGTGTGGTGGCGGCCTATGAAACGTCAACACTCTCCGGGAGTTTTGTGGCGGACATTTCGACATTTGTTTGATGCTCTTCGATACTCGGTCAATAATTATCAAAAAAATTTGACACCTGACCAATTCTCCCGACACTCTCCGATACACAAATCAGGAATTCTGATATGCATGGGCCACTTTAAAAATTTTCAATAAATAATGGGTCAATATAAATATGTAAAAAAATAATAAATAGAGAAATAAGAAAAACCCATTCTTTTTTTTCTTTTCTAACTCCCATTTCCGATGACATACTATTCATCCTCAAATTTTTTCTCCTCTTGTGACACATTCAGATATGTTAGTTAAGAATGTGGATTACTTGTTTTTTTCCTCCAAATTTTATGGATTATTGGAATAGAATTGAATTTGTCAAATTGAAATAATGAATGATATTAACAAATAATGGATTCATATTTTTAGTGTAAATTCATTATAGGCTCTTTTTTATTATTAATTAATTTATGAATTTGAATCAATTAACTTAATGATGATAATTTATTATGTATATATAAAAAATACATATTTAATATATAACGTATCAAAGCATGTTGAAATTCTCTATTTTTTGAAAAATGTGTCAGTATCTCATATTATGTCATGAAGCATGTGGTATGTCGATGTCAGTATTACTTAGGTGGCGGCTAGAGCTTGATTTTCCATAATTCATTTTTTTAATATTTTTAAATTTAGCTTTTAAAAAAATTAATTTAAATATTTTAAGTTAAAAAATTAGATTTAGACAAAAGCAATTTTTTTTTTAACCTTCTCCTTTATGCTATAGCCACGTCGGCACTGTGTAGAAGAGAGAAAATATTACTAAAGTCAAGTTAGTATTTTTCATGAGCCAAGTTAGATAGAGTAAACAAAATGATTAATTGTATCAATTTAACAAGTTGTTGGATTTAGTTGTATTTTTTGAAAGTTCTAAAATTCAATTATATTTTCGTGATGATTTTTAAGACTTTTAATCACAGATCCTTAGATATTTTACTCCTAATGATAAAATATTGATTTCTAATATAGAGAGAATGAAAAAACTAACAGTTAATAGCAGTACCTATGACATTGTAAATATTGGAACAATCAAAATAGAGAGTGAGGGACTCCAATGTTAAAAAGAGGTTCAATGGTAACTTACCTTGAGTCCGTGCAATTTTCTAGTGGGCCCTGCTTTCATTAGGATTCTTGCTTCTACTCAAAATCCTGTATTTATTCAGATATATAGTGAATCGGTGAGTCTATCCAAGCTTTACGCTTCTAGTTCACTTGCATATATATTTCCATCGATTGGTCTTCGTGAGTACATTATTGTTCAAGACTTGACTTAACTGTTCACTTTATCACAATATCTCCAATCGTTCACGAATTTCCCTTTTTTTTTTTTGCAAAGTTGTTTACCCTTTGTCTTTTATCAATCTTTTCGCTTTGTACTTCCGATTCCGTCAATGGTGATAAATATCTTTTATATCAACATTACCTTATTTCTGTCTTAGCTAAGTAATAATGAGAAATAGATGGTTCTATCAACTTCAAAATATTAGATAAAAATTATTCAAAATGTTGTGCCAATTCAGTTTATACCTTTCAATTTTGCTAATTGAGTCTTTTCAGGCAATTTTGAGTGGAAATTGCTGAGGTGGACACTAGTAGTTTTATGTGGCATGATCGATATTGACATTGACAAATTATAATAATATTATAATATTCTTTTTAATTTATTTCCTTTTTTTTCTTTTCTTCTCTTTTCCTTCTTTTTTTCTTTTCTTTTTCCCTCCAATGGCCCTCGTTGATGGTGTCTGATGTTCACTCCTAGGCAAGGGTGACAGTTGCCCGAGGCTAGCAAGGGTGGTTCTCGGTTGAGGCTAGTGGAAGGAAAATTGGAAAAAGAAAGAAGGAAAAAGTAAAAAAAGAAAAGAAAGAAAGAAGGAAAAGTAAAGAAAAGAAAAAAAAGAAAAAATTAAAAAAAATATTAAAAATTATTTATGTCAGTGACGATTGTGTCACATAGGATAGACGATGTTTACTTCAGTGATTTCTAGCTAAAATTGACTGGATGAACTTAATTGGTAAAATATGAAAAAGTTTAGGACTTAATTGGTAAAATTGAAAGATTTATGATTAAATTGGCAAAAGTGCAACATGGTGAGCACTTTTTGGGCAATTTTGCCCAAAATATCATAGAGGTTTTCTGAACACATACTGTTATGGTTTATAAGACATTTGGCCTGGTGTTGAAACCTGCATTGATTAAAATAATCATGTAAAGTCAGATTAGAAAATTCAGATTTCCTCTTCAATGGATATGACCAACAATATCGTGAAAAATCATCAATAAACACTACATGGTACTGAAATTGTGGTAATGAAGAAAGTGGGGCTGGTCATTACTATTGATCCGCACAGTCAATCAAGGGCTAAACGAAAGCCAAATTATGAAGATTTCGGTAAGAACCGTGCATGACGATTTGTTGTTGGGTTGTTTTTATTTTGATTTGTTTCTAGAACCTAAGTTGTTTGACTTGTTTTTCAGATTTTGTTTCTTAAAAAAAATCACAAGAAACAATATACAATCTGTAATTATGGAGGAAATAATATGAAAGTGACCTCTGATTCCACAAAAATTAGGGTAATACGTTCCAGCCTCGGTAGATTTTAGACCAGGAACCTAGAACCTATTCTATTAGAGTCGGTTTCCAATTTTTGGAACCAGTTCCTTTAGAAACCATGGAACCGAACCAGCCGGTTTCATCGTCGACTGGAGAGCCAAGCCTATTTTAAAATATATCGGTCAAGACTAGTTCCCCAATTTTTCTTTTTCTTTAACTCAGGAACCCACCCATTCCCCGTGTGAATTGGTCATGTAAGGCCAGTTCAGATCAATCTTCGGATTGAACCGGGCCGATGCTCACCACTTGCCAAAACACTAATGTGGATGCTTAAAGATTTGAGCTAGAATGAAAAAAAAAAATGGAGATTTATGTTTAGATATCTCCATTTATATGATTTAATTAAAAAAAAAAATTGTTACCTCTGCGACACATTAGAGGCAAAAATGCATGTTGTAATGATAACACCCGCAACAAACAATGGAGCTACATCCTCCCTTAGCGGACTTTGTGTAAGCATTTGATGCAATTGGACCTTCATTTGCGCATCCGCTTGTGGGAAGAACTCGAGTACTTTAAACCTCTTTCGTTCATGCACAAGATAATACATGATTCAGGGCTTGAGAGTGCGCCATGATCCGAGGCAACTACTAACAAATTAAGGCCTGCATATCCAGTTGCCCCCAAGCTTGACAAGTGGCATATCTCATCTCAGTATACGTTCAATACCTCCGGACATCAAACCCTATGTGCATTTTGCTAAATATGTCTTCCGCATGTCGCACCAAATTCATTACATATGCTATACTAAGGCTGTACCTTTTATGACAACGGCGTATGAGGTCCCGTTTTAGTGCTTTTCCTGCTCATGTCTGGACGGAGTACCCATATCATATATGTGTCTAGTCCTGTTCAATCCAATACAAGGCCTCTATTCCCTGGACCGCATGATACCCGAAACGATCAACATTTTACACAAGCAAAAGCCATTGATGAAGCATGATAATTCCTGACAGTTCTTTTTTTCTTCTCTTTTGTTGAAAGGTTAACTACTATGTTTCTCATGAAGAGATGAGTATCTTGGAGATTTTTTCAAATATAGCTTGAGAGGCAACCTGTTATTTATTAAATTTTGCTGAACAGGTAACCAAATTGCTTGGAATGAGTTCAGACTCAGAGTCATTGTCAGTGAAATATTGCAATGGGGAAAGCCCTTCAACAGCCAAGGCAGATATTGAACCTGAAGTCCACGGACTCATTCATGATCTGATAATGCATATACATGAAAACGAGCCAGACATTGAGAAAAGCATATTAATTTTTCTGCCATCATACCGTTCAAGGGTGCAGCAGTGGCGTCTTTTGAAGTCCTTAAGTTCATTGTTCAAAGTCATTTTGCATAACAGTATAGACACAGAACAAGCTTTGTTGGATATGAAGATCTGGAAGTCCCGCCGTAAGGTACGATGCGCTTTTGGGAAGCTCGAATAAACTTCTCATGTTTCAGCATTGGACTTCTTTTAATTTGCATGTTAGCTTCTTGCATGATCTTATTGGTAACTAAATCAGGATTAATGTGCTCCATCTAAAGGCATCGAATCATTTAAGGAAGCAATAAAACATGAAGATCGTGTTCTTCTGAAAAGCTATCACAATGGAAAACTGTATTGATAGATTTTACAGGAAAAACTTTGCTTGTATTGACTTCTGAATCTTTGGCAGCATTTATGTCAATAAACTGATGCAAAAATGGGAAGCCAAGGATCTTGCTTGCCCTGTTGATATTATTGCATAGGTGCTGATCTTTTAGGCATGTTTCTCCATGCGCTTCTCCTCAAGTTGCGTTCTTCAAGAAGGCTAGGGATTAGTTTGCCTCTGCTTTTGTTAGGAACGGTTACGAAACTAAGTGTACTTAGTAATGTGAAATTAGTATGAAACCATTAAAGTATTTACTGTGGGAATGTACCTTTTCTTATGCCATTATTAGTGTTGAAGCGCATGCATGATTGTGGGAGGTTATGAACCAAAAAGACAAAAAAATTGAGAGGAATTGGGGGGATTACATAATAGGGTGGATACAGTGATGGTGGAGACATGCATGAAATGAGTGGCCACTTGATGAAATGAACGTAGTTAGTAGTAAGGGTGATATTGAAATGTCAAAAAATTGAGACAAGTACAACCTTTTCCCTAATAATATGGATTTATGGTAAAGTTGGATGTCTTTTCATTGGCCAGTTAGAGAAACATATCTCATATTTGAGTTTCTGATATTGAAAGTTCTTTTCAACCAGATAATATTAGCTGTACAAAGTGCCGAGTCATCAGTGACAATTCCGGAAGTAGCATTTATAATCGATTCGTGTCGATCATTACAAGTTTACTGGGACGGTAGTAGGAAATGTGAATTCTTGAGGCTTATGTGGGTATCCAAATCTCAGGTATCATATAAAGCTCAGCAACTTAGTCTCAGTTTCTATGTTATGTTCATGAGATTCAAAGTTTCATGTAGGCTGAGCAACGAAGAGGAAGAACCGGTCGGACCTGTGATGGAGAGATTTATAGATTGGTAACTCAATCATTTTTCAGTGATCTAGAGGATTACGAGTGTCCATCTATACTGAGATTGCCACTGCAACAGCAAATACTTCTAATCTGTTGTGCCGAACAAGAGGCCATTAATGATCCCCGAGGTATGTTCCTTCTGTCTATAAAACAATAAGTGTGCTGATGAAATGTCCTCTCTTCCTGTTTCACCTTTGTCATCCACAAACTTGCCCAGATGCATCAATCTTCTCTTAGAACTGGAAGTGCAAAATGGGAATCCAACCTACTGCGTGTAGAAAATCATGCAAAAGGATGGGAAATAAACAAATGTAGGGAAGAGGGCAAAATCAAAACTGGGAAGTCCTGTTCTTTCCTCCCTGTTTTAACATAGCCTTACCTTTCTAGAGCATCAAGGGCCTCCCTTCCACTGCCACTGAAATCAAAACTGATGACCTCCGTTTTATCCCAGTGGAGTTGCCCATACAACATCCGTTCCCATTATGTGTTGCATTTTTAAGATCAATGAGTACATTGGTTAGGACATTTTGCCTTGCAAAATTTTTCCTGTTCGATCAACTCCCTCCATATTGGAACCCTATGCAGCTAACAAGAAGTGACGAGAAAGTGAATCTCTTCAACAAGGTAAAAATTCTTCAGCTCAAGGAAACACCATGAGACATCCTTCGCAAAGCCTCATGGAATTTAACTGTCCTTTGTCACCCTTCAATTGACTAATCAAGAGATAGATACCTAATACAGTTTCACGCAAATATAGTTTGTGAAGCAACTATGGAAGTCTTGAAATGAATAAGAAGGCATGCTGTTTTAAAGCTATTCAGAAGATACTGAAAGGGGGATCGTCGGTACTGATCTAAATTAAGAAGTATTGTCTTTGGATTTTTTCTTTTTGTGCTTAGCTAGGACTAGTGGAAAAACTTCACGCAGAAATTATTCTGAAGCTATATTACTGACATGTCCCTGCAGCATTTATCACAATTTGATTGCGTAAAATTTGACATCGGATGATTTTAAAAGGGAACTTGCATCTATTCCAGCTCTAAGATGCATGACACCCATTTCCATGATTATGTTTTTAGCATTCCCTGATGTTCTGCATTCATATGTTCAGTATTGTTTGATTAATAGAAATGCTAATCCTTAAAATATAATGTTAGTGTTGTTGCAGAAGGCTTTAGACCCTCCTGATCCTGATGCTGTTCAGGTTGCATTAGATTTGCTAGTTCATATTGGTGCACTCCAGACATCTCATAGAGGGAGGCTTGAGCCAACATTCTATGGACATCTGCTTGTCAGTTTCTCTCTGTCTTTTGATGCATCTCTGCTCATAATTAAGTTTGGGGAGGTTGGATTGCTGCATGAGGGCATTCTTCTTGGTGTATTGCTGGATACGCAACCTCTACCCATCATCCATTTTTTTGGGGAGGATGATTTGGTACTTTCTACCAAGCAAATGCCACTTTCTTTTTAGGATCCATCAACAGGTGAAAGACATTACTCTCATTGGCTATTCCCCTTTTCTTTCCAGTTCGCAAAGGACACTGGCAGCTACTTTAGCAGGGATACTAACAAACCCCCAATCGGTCCTCTAAAGGAGGTGATCTTAATGGCGAACTTGTGTGCCTTTATGTTTTGGCAGCGCATTTTCAAGGTATTCTCATTAATTATTCTTGAAGATCTTTAAGGTATTTATTCTGATATGTATGTCGTATTCTTCTGAAGGACAAGTATCGCACTAAGCATTTAAATCAAGTTCTACAATTTGATGACATGAAAGCTACGGAGAAGACGGTGCTGGAGGCTGAAGAAGAATGGTGCTTCTTTCATAATCTTGCGCGGCCATCACTTAATCATGTTGCTGAAAAATGTACAGTTACAACTTTGTCCTTTATCTCCTGTCACTTCTCTTCCCCTTTCTTTCTTCAATTAGTTGGATTTCTGATTTTGAATTTGCTTTTCCCCAGATGAAGATGTCCTGAGTTCATTGCATCGATTTCGGCCCAACTTCCTTGGTAAATCTGATGGTTTTCCTTCTTATTACTGTCCTCATGACTTCCGACACAAATGCCTTCTTGAGTGTCCGCCAAATGAAGATGAAGATGAAGATGCAGCTGGCCTAGATGATGAAGAACTTAGTATATCTGTTGACGCAAGGGAATGTGTTGCTAGGCCATTTGTTGCCCCAAGTGACTTCAAGACAAAAACTGTGGCTGACAAATTGACAGCTGTTGTGAAAGAGGTACTTTATCATACTTTACATTCGCTTTTGCAGATACCTATTGAATTACATTTCCTTTGTCTCTAATGTTTTTATAGATAAAAGCTCATTACCTTGGATTGGCCCCCAGCAATCAGCCCAAGAGTTCCTCTGAGAGTCGTTTCTCTGTTAACAAATGGGGTAAATTATGTAGATATTTTCTAGAAGGATCTTGCAAGAGGGGCAGCAATTGCTCGTTTTCTCATTCATTCCAAGCAAAAAAACCTACATGCAAATTCTTCACTTCTTTAAAGGTTTTTACTTCATTCTTGGCTTTTATTTTCAACATATATAATATGCATGCATGTGTTATCAGCATATAAATTTCCTTTTTCAGAGTTTGTACCCACTTACCAAGTGAATGTTTGGTGATGTATTATGCTTTATCATGAATGTGATGGAAGAATTAATTTAGCACTTGATTGAAGCAAATAAAGCGGTAGATGACATTGGCAAGTTGGTGGCATGCTTTATATCTTATAGTTAATTTCTTGTATTGCCTACTACTGCAATTCACGAGACTGTTCACTGAATGCATCTGACACATACTTGAGATTCTTCTCCATTTTTAAAGGAATGGTAGTCTTGATCATAAGGCGATGGAACCTCTCCATATGTGATTGTAAATTGATCTACTCATGCTTAGTTGTCACCTGCTCTGCACCTGCTCTAGCTTTCTTGGAGTGCTTCGATTCTTTTTAGATGCTCGGCAAGCACTCAAAAGCTGGTGCAGTTAGAACCTTCAATGGTGTTCATTCTTCAGCAGCTTCTGGAGAAGTTGCTCTGATCTGGAGAGTTTGTATTACTTACTTTACATTTGAAGGTATATAGCACTTTTAGAACATTCTCTGTTATGCTCATTTTAAAGCCACAGGTATGACACAACTACAGGCTACAGCACTAGAGATTATAGCAGAAGTTACTGCAAAGCTAAACAAACCTTGATAGGGTACTTATAAAAAGAATTCCGTTGATGCTTCATGGATGTTGAAAAAGTCATATAAGCAAATAAACTTCTGGATTTCGTGTATATAGTCCTCCTGAGAGATTAGAGGCCTCTGAACATAAATCGGCTGCTCCTTGTCACAAGCAGGAGTTTCAAAATCTGGTATTGGGGTTGCTTTGCATATAGTCCTCCTAAGAGATTAGAGGCTTCTGAGCTTAAATAGGTTGCTCCTTGTCTGAAGCAAGAGTTTCAAAAAGCTGGTATTTGGATTGCTTGTGTGTATGTGAACCTGTAGCTGATTGTGTCCACATCATGCCACACTCTCCTCATATGCTCTTAAGTCTTGTCTTTATCTCTGCTGCTACTTTATTCCCCAATGCAAAGCGAAAGTAATTCATTAAGTGATTGTGTAATTGGACTTGCAGGGTTGTCGAAATGGTGATTCATGTTCCTTCTCTCATGATCTGGGCGAGTCATTTTCATCAGTCACTAAGCCAAGTTCATGCATCCCAGAAAATGGTGATGCTGACCCAGCACTACTTATTCGGTTATTTCCTTATGCTGATGATGGGAATATTCTTATCTTGGATGACACCAACTTCCATTTTACCTCCAACATTGCCCGGATTTATGATCCCTTAAGAATGGTTGCCACCACACGTCTTCTGGAATCCTCCATGTTGGACCCATCATTGACTGATGTCAAGATTATGTGGGGACTCCATCACCCATACCAAACCATCATAGGGAAATCTGCAGAGAGTCAATTTCTGTGGAAGTCAGTGAAATGCGTCTTGTGGTTTCCTGATTTTGAATTTTGCGAATATGGAGAAAATTTGGAGGGACAGAAAAGTCTCATGAAATATTTCTTCAAGTATCTGGCAATTCGGCTACTTGCTGACACTTTATGTGAAGTGCCGGTCATTCTTACCATGAATAACCTTAGGTTCTCAAAACTGCAGGTAATTGCTCTTTTTAAAAGATGGTAACAATTTTTTTTCATTGCTGCGCTTGCTTGATCACGGAATCCTGTAAGGAACAGGTCATTGACTGATCAGCAATTGCATGTGCTCAGCAGAGAGCTCGCCATTTCCATGCATGGCCAGTAAACTAGATTGTTTTTTCGGTTCTCGAGTGTATCTTTGCTAATCTGTAGTTACACTGATGAACCTTTCAGCTCGGATTTGAGTAGCAGCTTTGAACTCTTTTGCTGAAGTTCTTAACAGTGGGTTCAAGACATCTTTTTGTAGATATCCGTGGTTAGCCCCCAGTGTTGTTTTGACTCCTTTGTGATTATTGTTCCAGGTGGAGAAGCTGGGAAGGAGCAACTTCTTCTTCCTTACTGAGTCATTTCCTTTCGCCGAGCAGAGCTTTGGGGAATTGGCGGATGTTATGCCCACCCAGAAACTGATGGAGGTCTCCAAGCCCATCTCGTATGTTCTTCGCATTTACCCTCCTGCAGACATCGAGTCTGATGATTTCCAAGCCGACATTCGAAAATGTCTGCATGATGTTCAGTGACTTTCGGTGGCGTAGGGGATCAAAAGGTCATTAATTGGTCATAACTCATAAGTAGCTCCGAGAATTCCTCCTTTGGTGAGGTTCTTCAGCGAATGCGCTTAGGTTTTGCCGTGTTACGTCAGACAGATGACAGGATGTTCATTGTATTGTGTGTAGTTCAACTATTGACGATCCTTGCCCATCGCAGCATTGCTTCTTTGCAATGTAGTTTGGTTCAAAATACTCGAGTAACGCAAACACGACGAGGTCATCTAGGCCTTTGGAAGCTCTTTTTCAATCCAGTCCTTCGAGTTCGACTCATTTTTCGACCTTAGCAAAAATAACCCATCGCTCAGGAGTCTTTTTGAGATGTTTGATATTGAAAAGTTGCCATGGATGATCTAAATGTGGAGTGATTTGAGATGGCATATTTGCGTCATAACGTCAATCCCTTGGACCGCTGTTTTCTAATTACGAATCTGTCTTTGACAAAGAGATCAAATCATTTCAATTTGGTTTGGCGGAACGCTTCTTTCCCTTTATGGAAGGAGACAGCCTAAAAATTTGCACATTCTAGGAAAAAATTGTATAATTCTAACTAGAAGTGAGCAAAAAAAGGTTCAAATCTGTGGTTTAAGAGTACTTTCTTGAAAAAAAAAACTGGTTCACAAATCGAACAAAACCATTTTCTGTGGTCTGATTTGGTTTCGAAAACGCATTATGCAGCCTACTAATTTTTTATTATATTTATCATTTATACTTGGAAATAGACTCTTTTTAAATGTGAAGTAGCTTGGATTTTCATTTTGTATAAAATTATGAATTGTCACGAGCGTAGAGTTTGGTATTTATGAAATTAATACTCCGTCTAAGTTACTTTTGAGTTGATTTAAACTCACCAAATTACAAATAATTAAAGAGAAAAAAATAGAATAAGAAAAAAACAATATCAAATCTAATCGTAAAAAATAATCGGTTAGATTTGATTTCACACTAGTCTACAATTGAGATAAGTGTTAAAAAAGTTCTAAACTTATTGTATTGGCAGGAACTGACCGTGCCATTTAGGCTGACCTGTGTCCACGTCAGTAATATAAGGCCAAAATTAATCGAAATGACTGAACTAATACCAAATTATAATATTTAAGATTGAATTGACGCCAATAAATGTTTATGATTAAATTGATATAAATGTAATAAGATTAAGAATTTTTAGACACTTTTCCTCTTGATGGGATCATGATGAAATTGAAGAAGGTATGTTATGTGAGAAACACAAAAGACTTATTGCTCGATTTGGATGGGGGAAGCAAATCAGCTTGCTCCATCCCTTCATAGTGAAAAACTGGCTATAGCCTTTTGCTTTTCAAAATACAAGTGCCGGTACTTCCACACAAATTATTAAGGACCTTAAAATATGTAGCGACTGTCCTGTTGTCTTAAATATGATATCCAAAGTCTATACACATTAATTGTGATAAGGGATTGCGATCGAATTTGATCACTTTGGGCCTGTTTGGTAACGTTTCTGTTCTTTTTTTGTTCCGGGGAATAGAAACAAAAAAAAGTGTTGTTTGTTCGGGGAACAGTTTTTGAATAAAAAGATGCGTTTGGTAAATTTGTTCGGGAATAAAAAATAAATAGAAACATGTTTGGTAAATTTTTGTTCTTTTTTTGTTTCTTTTAATTTTTTAATATTTTTATTTTTCATTTTTTCGTTTCTTTTTTATTTTTCTTCTTTCGGCCGGTCGCCTCGCCTAGCCACGGCGAGGCTCGCCGGCCCCTGGCGAGGCTCGGCCTCGCCGGATCCGGGCGAGCTCGAGTTCGCCCGGCCAAGGTGAGGCTCGGCCTCGCCGGCGCCGGCGACGCCGAGCCTCGCCAGGCCGGCGATGCTCCGGCGAGGTCGCCAACCCTCGACGGCGTCGCCGGCCCTCGACGGCCGGCCTTGGCCGAGGCCGACGCCAAGGCCGGCGACCGGCCAAAGAGAAAGAAGAAGAAAAGAGGAAGAGAAGAGAAGAGAGAGAAGAAGAAACAAGAAACAAAAAATTGTTTCTTCAAAATTGTTTAGAACGAGAAACAACATTTTTTTTTTTTTCGTTTTTTTTTTTTTGAGTTCGGGGGAACAAAAAAACAAAAAAGAATAAAACACGCGTTTTTGTTCTTTTTTTGTTAAAGAACAAAAGAACAGAATTTCTGTTCATAAACACTTCTAAGAAGTGAAAACATGCAGCCCCTTTAACGACGGAGTTTGCTTTTCCAAAAATTTATGGGAGATAAAATGGTTTCTGGTCCTGTCAATTTTCATAGGTGCATTGAATGTGTGTGGCCCCAGAAATTTGGACATGTTGTTCACCGATTTATTAAATTTATGGGAGATAAAATGGTTTCTGGTCCTGTCAATTTTCATAGGTGCATTAAATGTGTGAGGCCCCAGAAATTTGGACACGTTGACCGAAACAATAAATCATCTAGACAAATTCTAACAGTAAAATACACCTAAAGGCAGATTGTTAGATATCAAGTTTGATTTGTAATCCGCATCATTTTAATTGGCATGAACCACAAGAACCCTATGTATATTCTTCCATCAAGAACTACTCGACTAAAAAACCTTATGAGGTTCATGTGAAATTGTAAGTGCACACATATTCTCTTGGATATAGTTTGGCCTCACTCGCGACCACACCTTTGATGGTCTAGGCGAGGCCAGCCTGGCCAAGGCCTCATGGTCATGGGTGATTGCAGCTATGGCCTCATAGCGGAAGAGGTCACCTTTGCCCATCACCAATAAGGTTGGCCTTGTCTAGTGGCCTAGCTAGTTTCAGCAACCCTCGTCGATCATTGCAATAAATAAAAAAAAAATAATGAAAATATTATTAATAATTGTCCACGTAATATTAATTGTGTCAATGGATTCAATTAGTAAAATATGAAAATGTTTATAATTAAATCGATATAATTGAATTATTGATAATTAAATCGATAAAAGTGCGAGAGGTTTAAGATTAAAGTACGTGAGCTCGTCCAGGGAGATCGTGACCGTTGATCTCGTGTAATTCAAGCCCAGTCTAAGAAGTCCTTTCTAGTCCAGCCATGATCAACTTCTTCCTTCCTCGTTTCCGAGAAAAAGCGAAGATGCCCAGAAAATAACGTCGGGACCCACCCTCCCTCTCCTTCCAGGGGAAGGTAACGGCCCTCAAGATCGCCTACTCCCGCGACCAGCGTACGCCGCTCCTCCCCGAACAAAGTCAACCGACGAAAGTCCAAGTCAAAGGGCAAGGGTCCTCCCCCAGAACCCATCCACAGGCCGACACGTGTAGTTTCCGATACGACGCCGAGCAGGGGATCATCGACTGCGCGGGGGACTGACCTGCCTACTCCGTCCTTTCAAACTTTTGTTGAAAAAGAAGAGGACGAGCGTGCTTTGCTTCCGACTTCGTTTCGCTCGCTGGCAGCGACAGCGAGCGATTCCTTCGCGATCGGGAAACAGAGAGAGAGAGAGAGAGAGAGAGAGAGAGAGAGAGAGATGGAGCACGCGGAAGGGACTTGGACAATGGCGAGGCCTCCTTCTCCGGCGTCGTCGTGTAGCTCCTCGCATTCCTCTCAGTTTCCTCCTGCTTCGTCGTCCTCCTCCAGGTTCCCTCCCCTCCCGATCATGGCCCTCCGCGAGACAATCGTCGAGAAGATCCTCGAGAATCGCGTCACCCTCATCGTCGGCGAAACCGGATGCGGTACTCTCTCTCTCTCTCTCTCTCTCTCTCTCTCTCTCTCTCTGTGTTGTAGAGTTCTCTGATGCATTGCGTTGTGGTCGCGTTTAAGTTTGAGCGGTGAACGATGAATTCAAAACGCTGAGCTGCGGTTTTGGATGATCGGGGTCGTTATTGGGAGATTATATGTGAAGAAGTCCTTCATTTCTCCTTTTGAGGTATTCGAACTCACGTGATGCGAATCGAGCGCATGCGATTCCTTTCCATCGCTAGTTCGTGGACTCCGTTGTTGTATTTCATGGTGTTTCGCGGCTTCGGGAACTAAACCGAAGGAACTAAAGTGTTCATGAATGATGAAGAGGTCGCTTTAGTCTAGCTCTGTGTTATCTGGTCTCATGCAGCATGTACTGATTATCACAAAACTGCGGGAATGTGATCGTTTGTTATATTCCAATGAATGAAAATTTCGTACTCAGTTTCTTAGTTAATCTCTGCAATAGTGCCAACACATGGAATGTCCATCTAAAGAATTCTTAATCTCGTTAATTTGATTATATGATGGAAATTTGGGAAGATACGAACTCATTTAGCTGGTAACCTTATAAACCAAGTATTTTATTCAGTTAAGCACTTCGTATTCACTGATTCTGATTGCTAAAAACTTACTAGAGAAGGAAGCCGCAGATTGTACATTTTGTGTTCTTACCCCCCCCCAAAAAAAAAAAAAAAAGTCGCATCTGGAATGTGGAGATTTGGCTTGATGTCAGGATGTAATTGGTTTGTTATTGTTGCTGTTGTTGTTGTTTTAAAGCTGAATATAGTCTTCCATCATCTAGCTTTTAAGAGGAGTGAAAAAGATTATTCAGGATCCTAATAGTTTGGTTTGTTTAGTCCTATAATTGATTGTCCTTCAATATAAAGGAAGCTTTCAATAGAAACTAAAGATGGGGCCTTCAAAATCTGTATCATGAGCTGCTTTTATTGGCTGAATGCTGATTTTAAACTGATTCAACTGTGTAATGCAATACTGGGATGATTATATTTGTGCTTGCCCTGAAGTTACAAATGTGGATTCAGAATTGAATTTCATTGGAACTGGTGCTATCTACTTCTCTGCATCTGATTGATGCTCTGACCTGTTTTTGTTAGTTCTCCACAGTATGCTGCTTGGGATTGATCTGATTGTCTGTTCTAAATGTCAGGGAAGAGCTCTCAAGTGCCTCAGTTTCTGCTAGAGAGAAACATCTATCCTGTAATATGTGCACAACCTAGCAGATTTGCAGTAGTAGCCATGGCTAGAATGGTTGCAAAAGCCCGTAATTGTGAGTTGGGAGAGGGAGTTGCATATCATGTCGATCATTTAAAGAATATATCATCCAGGTAGTGATGCTCTCTCCCCCTCCCTCCTCTCCCCCCACCCGCCCCTCCACGCTCAGGAAAAATGTTGAAAGAAGAAATGCATGCGTCTATTATCACCATTTCCTTAGTATCAAGAATTGGATGGTCCAAGATGTTTGATATGCTGTCTATTTCTTTGGGCTTCTGGAGCTGTTGACTGGCACTACCAATAGTCACGCATTACTTTTAATATCTACTGTCCTTTATATCCTTCAGCAGGTTTGGATTTTTGGATTTTGTGCCTTCTTTATCTGTCCCCCAGTACTTTTGAGCTAATCTTTAGCGAACTTATTCGCAGATAGGTATTGTTTTCCACTCCATAGAACTAATAAATTATACAGGTGGACATTCTTAAAGGTAAAGTTGGCCCAACATATTCAGCCATTCCATTACAGAAATGTGAACTCTTTTCCCATCTATATTTTATGTGTGAAGAGTTTCCAAATTCCATGATCATCGTAAGTAGTGAGAAAAATGTCCATGAGCATCGTGACTTGAACACCCACACAACTGATGAACCTTTCTGTATACCATATTAGTATGAAATAGTTACAACATGTGAAATGTACTATGTTATTTGTCAAGCTTTTGCATGTAAAGTCGTTATAGCTTCGGCAATTTAAAAGTAGGAGAAGGTTTTTTACTAATGAATCGATATTCCAAATCATTCCATTCCGGATCCCTTTCTCTAGCAAAGCACTGGGTTTCTAAATTCTCATAGGGCCCCCTGGAATTCCTTCAAGAGCTTGTTGAATAATTTTTACGGTGACCCATGCCATACTCCTAGGAAAAGCTTGAACGACGTTCAACAAAAGGGCACTTGTACCCTAAATCGACAAACCCCATTTTCATGGTTTAGGCGCTCCCATTGCACTTGCTCTATAGGAATATGATTTGTTCACAATTTCCCAAAACTGAAAAAAAAGGCAAATATCGAAATGTACAATCCTATATAATTTGTTCACAATTTTCCAAACCTGAAAATCTTTATTTTCATTTTCGAAATTCTGGAGGGGAAATCATAAATAGAAGTAATAAGCTGAACCAAATTGGTCCAAATTCAACCTTGCAAGTGAATTTTTCCACACGAATGTGATCTTCGATTTCATTAATCATATTATTTTATTCAATTTCATATGGTATTTTATTTTTGTCATATCTATGTCATTAATGCATGTTCACAAAGTAAACACTGTGTCTTAAACGGTCAAACACGTATATGCAAGAGTCGCTTCCTTTGATTTTTTTATCTATATATATATTGGTTAAGACTTTTTTTTCTTTTTCTTCAGTGGCTCATGCTTATTTTATATTGATTCACCATTTGGAAGTGCCTTTAGGCATCCGTGTGGGGTCTATCTTAAACTAAGGTCCTTATTCCTTTCTACCTGTCTTCTTTTACAGCTCAAAGATTGCCTTCAAAACTGTGGGAGTTTTGTTAAATGAAATACGTGAGAAGGGTCTGAATACGCTTGATTACAAGGCTATCATACTAGATGAAGTGCATGAAAGATCTGTAGAGTCCGATCTCCTTCTTATCTATGTGAAGCAGTTTCTCCTAGAGAACAACAACCTCAGGTCAGTTTATTAATTTTTCCCTGTATTTGATGTCATTTGAAATTTATTACTTAGTCTGCACAAAATGATGGTGTTATATAATCTTTTTTGAGTAGCTTTATCGATAATCATTGCTGGTGATAGTTGGGGAGTCTGTGGTTTATCAATACATGCTTTTATCAGGTAGTAGTGCAAATAGAATGAGGATGCATTTGATGAATTAACGAAGTGGAAAGAATATATTACACTGGCAATATATACAGAAAACCATATCTTTGAATTGATGTTTCATGGATAGCAGTCACTTTGTGGCCTTAGAAACTTCTGTTTGATATTTTACAGGGTGGTATTAATGTCTGCAACAGCCGATATTGCAAAATATAGGGACTACTTTGGAGATATTGCTAGGGATGAAAAAGTAGAGGTGGTTGCCATTCCTAACTCCAACCAGCAAACCATTTATCAAAGAAGAGTTTTATATCTTGAGCAGGTAAAAGCTCAAATATTAGTCCAGATAGGCCTAAATTTGCAGCATTAATTTTCGAGAGTACCCACTCAATGGTTGATCATTTGGCATTTTTGTTTCACATGGAATATCAAGGTGTGTTGGCGTAATTTTTGCTTTTAACAATAGACTTTACTTTCTGCTTAGTGTTCAGATTTTACTATTATTTAATACGTAACACCTTGAATTTTTGAAAGCATGCAATTATTAGCAATTTGAGTCATTTAAAGACATGTAAAGTTTTTTTCCTGATTCTTTAATTTGCAAAATAATTAGTTTTAAATATCTGGTGGGAAAGTCATATATATATATATATTTATATTTGCCATAAAGTCATGAGTAGTTTAAGAAGTCAAAACAAACAGATCCTGAACTGAGCTTTCCTGAAATTATGATGTAGTAAAAGAAGACTGGAATCTCCTACTGCTTTTTCACTTATTCGAGCCACGGCCACCCATGTTTTTGCACTTATCAAATGCTAGAAAACTTGGTAGGAAGTATTCTTGTCGCAATTCTTAGCGGTGAAAGCCTAATGCCGTCGGGGCAATGCTTGCGAGTACTTGCTTCTGCTTTAAGAAGTCTGCTTGAAACGGTTTGAAAGCAGATTTTCTAGAACTAATCCAGGGCTGATTTTGCAGCTGTGGCCGTTCAAACTTTTTATTGCAAATGTTGGAGAATACTCGTAAACTTTGTTTTTACTCTTGAAATCATGACGTGGGGTCCATCAAGATAATGTCGAGATTTGTTGCGGATTTATTACCTAATGGTCAATGATTTTTAATTAGAATGTGAATAGAATTTTACTTTTATTTCTTTATCCATAGTTTAATCATAGTTGATTTTATTCGAATAAGGCGATATTTATCAATTGGTTACATTTTCCTTTTTTTAATTTTTTTTCTAGTTTAGGTTTTCACGCATATAAGTATGCGCTTTATTTTGGTGTGAAGCAGCTCATCTGTGAGCGTGTTGCGCCTTGTGCGTGTTTTGCGGATTCGTTTATCCGTGTTTATCCCATTTCTACTGCCTCCGTTAATATCAGAGTCGGCAAATTTGCTGGAGAGCGGAGCCATGTCTGGTAACTATGGCAGTGGAGGCACCCGTGCCGCTAAGAGTGAGCATGGTCTAGGTGGGCGGTTCCCATCCTAGAACTGGGAACTGCCCATTAAAGACCGGTTCCAAAAAATTGGAACCGCTAACTGCCTATTAATTCCATGGATCCACTTTGGAAACTAGACCATTAGTCTAGTTTGGTTCTTGAGTGGGTCCATAGAGCCAATCCCATCAAATTTCATTCGTTAGTACTATAATATGCAATAAAGAATTATACAACGGAATCACCTTATTAAAGACACTCCATTAGAGCCAATGAATTAACAATATTAATATGTTAGGAAGTGTGTAAACAAAAGAGCACACTCATAGAACTTGTTGTAAGTAGGCAAAAGTAGTCATAAATACTAGTAAGTAGCCTAGGGATTTAGAATTTTTCATTTTTTAAATTAAAAATGAAATATATATTATATGTATTATCGGTCCGGTCCGGGTGGGCGGTTTCAGACTTGAAACTAGGAATCTGACCGATACCCACCGGTTCCAATAAATTGGAATCTAGAACCAAATCGATTCCCTTAAGAATCATTGGTTCTGGGGCAGTTTGTCCAAATTTTGGGCAGTCCGGGCGATTTCCGGTTCCTTTCCACACCGCTACATCCTGCTGCCGAAGATAAGGGGGCACAAGCCTTGTGGACAGCTACTTGTCGACTCAAGGTATCTTGACAGGCCATTGTCCACAATCTTCAATTAACTCTAGACACGATAGTGTAGTGGTTTGGTCTGCGGGAAAACCCGGAAAGGGCCGACGAGGTCAGGGCCGCGGACGAAGAGTGCACACGGCCAACTGTTCCAAGGAGTCCGGTGGTTCCTATTAGAGGAATTGGATTCGGATTGGGATAAGCTGGGAGATGACTTCGCAAGTCAATATGGAGATCACGGCTTCAGCTGAGACGGGGATGTGGACTGTGTTGAAGCCTACGGCCAGAATCACCACGGCAGGCTATGCGGGAGAGGCCTTTGACACTAAATACATAGCTAATTGGAAAATTGCTGAACTTGTCTCACCATGCCTGAGGGGCCCGTTTTAAGCCATACAGTGCTCGTGGAAGTAGACACATGATCAGGCCGAGATGGATCGTGGCATCCAAGGGGCTGCTCCACGTATTCTGGAATTTCAAGATCTCCTTAGGGGAAGACTGCCAATTATGAACAACTGCAACATTAAGAGTGATTCGAGGGTTCTAGGCTTAACGAACGGATTGAAGGTTTCTAAAAACTCAATACCCTCCCTTGCTGACTAGTCGAGCTTTGAGATGATCCAAAGTATCATCAAAATCTGGTTTTGAAGACCCACAAGCAACAAACAAAGTTCATGTTTTCTTGTTGAGGAACAAGATCCCAAGTATTATTTGTGGCAAGAGCATATATTTAACCAACCATTACCGCTTTATCCTAAGAATGTTTAAGAGCAGAGGCAGTGCTGCGAGGCTCAGAGTTAATGGATGAGACAACAATGTTACCATACTTGGGATTGCGCTTAGAAGTTCCTGATTTAGACCTAGTGGTCGTGGAATGTTAAGGAACAGTAGCTATGATATGAAATTGATTGTGACACCAGATATGTCATAAGAAGCCATACCTATGGTATCATTGAGGCTAACAATGCAACCTAAGGGGTGAATAAATTGATTTATAATTTGAAAATTTTTGCGGAATTTTTTTAACTTAGATAGTTATTTAATTAGTTTGATAATATCATTTGCATATACTTTTAGTAAATGGATATAAAGATAGATAATAGAGAATTTTATGTACAGAATTTCATTGCGGTTGAGCTTACGTTAAACTTATTCCCCTCTACTAGATTAACAACCATAAAAAAGGCTGGAATCCACTGGTAATCTCAAGAGAGGATACAATATAGCAAGTGTTACTTCTATACGAAGTTGATTAATCCCCCTATGAAAAAACAAGCATTGCTATTATACTGGTATACTTCTCTATACATAGATTACAAGCAAAAAGAATTCTAAAGTATCACAAATGTGCAGCAGCACAATTGCAATAAGAGAGAGAACAAGACAACATCAAAGTTGTAAATTTCTCAATTTTTCATCAACCTTTTCAACTTGATTTGAATCTCCTTTATAGAACTCTAGTCTTCAATGTAGCCATTGGAGAGTCTTCAAGAAAGTCAAAGAGCCGTTGGGGCTCCCCATTGCTGGAAATCTGGCTGCCCAGCTAATCTGAGTTTCCTAATAAAAGTAAGTTTTCTCTAGATAGAGTATGCTGCCTCAATCAAAAGTTTGTTTCTCTAGCTGTTTGAACAAAACAAGCAAAAACTGCTCTAACTCTAGTCCTTCTGCACAAGTTCCAAGCCTTGTCAACAGTTATTTACTTTTTATTTGACATCAAAATCAATTGAAAAGAAGTTGAGGTCTTCCTGAGTAGGTGACAGAGGCACGATAATCGTTTCCTACTAAATTGATATAAGGAGCTGTCTTTACTTGTGAGTCGATGGGTTTATTTGAGCTACCCTTAAGTATATTAGCGATCAAGACTCTATCCAGATGTTCACCTTCTCATAATTTTTCTTAGTTCTAACGAACATCTCGTTCTACCAAATTTGTTCCCCTTTTGTCAAGATCCATCTATCTTGTAAAGGTCTTTCCATTCTATACTTTTGACACCATTGATTTGGTGAAGCGGTCCTCATATAAACTTCGCTATATTATGATACCATATGAATGTATAAAATTATAGTCAAAATACATGGTTTCGTCACTTTCAAAATCTCATAGGGGGGTTTTTCCATTATACACCACTTTTTTTTTTTTTTTGATGATGATAAAACCATCTAGAAATATGCAGATGTGAGATACACAAACGAGCAATTTGCAGATTAAGATTGTGATTAAATAGGATTTGACTTGCTTATTAGGCTTTGAAAATATAATAGTTAAAAACTTGAGCATACATTAGCAATTGATGGAGTCTCAAAACATTGATATAATTAAGGAATATAACGAGACAAATGATAGAAGCACCAGAGTTTGTAATTGGAAGTTTAAATTTACTCTAGCTTTTATTAAGAGATGGTTTCATAAATCTATTTTTTTTTGTGGAAAATGAATGATTTGAAAAATATTTTTCTGATATAAATTACTTATATCACTTGACATAACTAGCCAATGAAAAATGTTTTCAGGATTGACAAAAATTTATATTTAAATATTTTTGTAGATGATTAAAATAATTAGTTAACAAAAAGTATTTTCATTATCAACAACTATTTATGTTTAAACATTTCCTTGAATAATGAAAATATTTTTGATTTACTCATTTTGGTGAGCGAAAAATATTTTAATAAATATTTTAAAGAAAATATTTTCCAAAAAACCATAGTTTTATCGCATGGTTTATATTTCCATTATTGAAATGATCATTTTAGAGAAAATATGTTCCAAAATCATTAATTTTTCGTGAAACAAATGGATATATGATTTATAAGAGCAATCACAAAAGCTAAATTATGAGGGGGAAAAGTCACAAAAAAAAAAAAAATCTTAAACTATACTTATTGTGACACATTTATCTTGAACTTTTTTGGTAAAATCAAAAACCATGTTTACCATAAACTTTCTATTGTGACAAAGAGTCTTAAACTTGTACGTTTGCGTTACATTCACTCTTTGTCAAGGTTGTTTTAGATGATTTTTCAATCAAAATAACGTCGTGTTTATTTCATCTAAGCCATGTTGACATTTTTTTACTTTCAAACATTAGATTTTTAACAGGTTTTGATTGAAGGTAAATGTGTCACATAAGTACAAGTTGGTAAAACCATTGTAAATATCAAAAAAATTTATATGGGTGTTATACCGTTGTAAAAACGTTCATTTGAGTAGATTCCGGCAATCCTTCCTTATGGTATTTTAACTTAAATTTTCCTTATGACGTGGATTTTTAAAAGGAAATTGAAGTCCAACGCGGAAATTCTTTGTCCAACACGTCAATAGGAACAAAAATGTCGTCGTGTTTCTCTCTCTCTCCAAATGTTTCCTCTCCAAAAAACGACGGCGTCTTCTAAATGCTTCTCTAATTGCCTCAACAAACGAGAAGATACCTCCTTCTAAATGTTTCCTCTCCAAAACCCGTAAACTCCATAAAAATGCGAGAATGTCATCATTGATGAGCTCTCCGGCGGGAAGGAAGAGGAGTGGGTTTCTTGATTTGGACACGTTCTTGCTGTCCTCTTAATCTTATTCTCGGTCTTTCTCTGACTCCATTCTCGCTTTCTCCTTCGTCGCCAGCGCCTTTGAAGAGGGGGCTTTCACGGCGGCCTTGGGATTGGGACTGATTGATGACTTCACCGTAAAGGAGTGCGTACGAGCTTCAAAGGAGGCATCTTTTGGTTTGTGCTCGTCAAAATGGAAATCAAGCTATCTTTATGTATTTGTTGGTTCATGAGCGAAATTAAATTTTGCCCCAGTTTGTTTAAATTGGATTAGGGTTCTTCAATCAGATTTCTAAAGCCGTTTGCCTTCTCACCTCCTGACTTCATCTTACCGATGAGCCACATCGGATGATATACAATAAATTTAAGCCACGTTGGAATTTCCGCTAATAGCACTAAAGCAAACAAATTTTAATAAATGTGACTATCGCCCAATCTGAGGGAGATCTACTCAGCCCTCCCCTGCGGCTGTTGAGGGTTGCCAGCCACTAGTTGGCACCTAGCGCCCTGTCGACCATAACCCCACTATTGCCAGCCCTTTCCCACAATGGTGGGACGGCGGCGCCCATAGCTTGGTTTTCCATAATTCATTTTTTCAAACTTTTAAATTTAGCTTATTTTTTAAAATTTAATTTAAATAAATTTTGAGTTAAAAAATTAGATTTAGACAAAAATGAATTTTTTTAACCTTCTCCTTTTTGCTATTGCCATGTTAGAGCTGTGCAGAAAAGAGAAAATAATAATAAAAAAAGTTCAGTGAACATTTTACGCAAGCCAAATTGGATGGAGTAATTAGAATGATTGATTGCATTAATTTGACAAGTTGGATTTGATTGCACTTTTTTGAAAGTTTTAAAATTTAATTGTATTTTTCGTGATTATTTTAAAGATTTTCAATACGCTTATCCTTAAATATTTTACTTCTAATGATAAAATAGTAATTTCTGATATAGATAATATGAAAAAACCGGCAATTAATAGCAGTAGCTATGACACTGTAAATATTAGAATAGTCAAAATAGAGAGTGAGGGAGTCCATTGTTAAAAAGAGGTTCAATGGTAACTTACCTTGAGTCAATGCAATTTTCTAGCGGGCCATGCTTTCATTAGGATTCTTGCTTCTACTCAAAATCCCGCTTTTATTCAAATAATGTAGTGAACAGGTGAGTCTATCCAAACTTCACGCACGTAGTTCACTTATGTTTTATTTCCATTTATTGGTCTTCGTGAATACATTAGTGTTCAAGACCTTACTTAATTGTTCACTTTATCACAGCATCTCCAATGTTCACGAATTTCCTTCCCCCCCCCCCCCTTCTTTCTTCAAAGTTGTTCACCCTTTATCAAGGTAGATACAACTTTTATCAATTCTTTCACTTTGTACTTCGAATTCCGTCAATGGTGATAAATATCTTTTATATCAACATTACCTTATTCCTATCTAAAAATAATAATAAGAAATAGATAATTTTATCAACTTCAAAATATTATATAAAAATTGTTAAAAAGTCTCAAAGTTATTGTACTTTTACCAATTCAGTCTTAAACTTTATAATTTTGTCAATTGAGCCATAAACATTTTCATGCTTTACCAGTTGAGTTTTTTGGGCCAATTTTTGGCTAAAATAGCTAACATGGACATTGACCGTCGTAAATAGCTTGACAATTTTTAATAATATTTTAATATTTTTTTGAAATTTTTATTTTTTATTTTAATATTTTTTTTTCATTTTCTTCTCTTTGCCTTATTTCCCTATTTCTTTTCTTTTCTTTTTTATTTTTCCCTTTCTCCCTGCATTGAGTCTCATCGATGGTGTCCAACACTCGCTCCTAGGTGAGGGCGACACTCGCCCAAGGTTGGCAAGTGTGGCCCTCGCTTGAGGCTGGTAGAGGGAAAATGGAAAAAGAAAGAAGAAAAAGAAAATTAAAAAAAAAGAAATGAAGAGAGAGTAAAAAAAAAAAAAAAAAGGAAAAGAAGGAAAGAAGGAAAATAGAAGAAAATCAAAAATCAAAAATAAAAAAAATTATTAGGAATTGTTGATGTTATTGCCAACTGTTCATGCAAGATGGACGTTGTCTATGCTAGCGCTAGTCAAAATTAGTTGGATGAACTTAATTGGTAAAACCTGAAACAATTTAAGACTTAATTGGTAAAATTAAAAAATTTATGACAATTGGTAAAATTACAATATATTTAATACTTTTTGGACAATTTTGCCCAATATATCATAGAGGTTTTCCCAACACATAGTGTCATGGTTTACTGAGACATTTGAAACTGGTGTTGAATCTCGCATCGATTTAAATGATCATGTAAACTCAAATTAGAAGATTCAGATTTCCTCTTCAATGGATATGACCGACATTGTCGTGAAAAATCATCAATAAACACCACATAGTACCGAAACTGTGGTAACGAAAAAACAGGGGTTGGTCCCCATATATCACAGTGTATCTTGTCCAAAACATGGGAACATGAAAAATCTGAAGAACGAAATGGCCATTTACCACTTCTACTAATTTGACAACTAGTGCAGAGTCCACTAGTTGGTTTAGATGTAAAATTATTCCTTTTCAAATATTGCAAAGTCCACTAATTATAAATTGTTGTGGAGTCCACTTCTTCAATTATAACAGGTTGTTATTCTCACAGTAGTCAAAAGACTATTATGCTAACAAAACCCTTTGACTATTTGGGTGTCCCAATTTTTGATGCTAAACTTGCACATTTGCAGACTTTTGCCTCTTAAGAGAAAAATGCTGAAATTTGTGGATCTCTGACGGCATACAATCAGCAATGATTCCTGCCTGATATCCAGGCTTGATGTGTCTTTTAGTCCTTGATACAAAAACTAGATCCATTAAACTCAAAATACCAACGATAATCCTGCATGAGTCGAGAAACAGAGAGAAGATTCTCCTTTATTTGAGTAACCACCAAAATGTTTCGATGTGCAAGTGTGCTAGATGCATTTCCAATAAGACCAGTACCAATATGAGTATTTGGAAGTGATTCACCTGTGGCCACCGTCACACCATCATTGCCTTGATAAGGTAGCAAGTTTGTAAGTTTACCTGGTTTATCTGTGATATGAGCATCAGCACCTGTCTGGATGCCATTCATCTTCATGCTGATCAGAATTATGCAATGCAGTTTAGGCTGTGGTCAATGTCATCGCTTGGATAACTGTTGTCAAATCGATGCCAACACTGGAGTTTGTCACGGCCCTTGGTTTTGCAAATTTGACAAGTAGGCAAAGATGCCTTAAGAAACGTTTGAATTTGAGCCAGCAGACTGGGAAAATGTAGGGGACATCCTTGATTTGATTGCCAGAAACCATGACCTCTTGAAATAAATCTAAATGAGCTGCCACGGCCTCTATTGCTGCCTTCTTGACCAATAGCAGCATTCAATTGATCACAGATGGCCTTGAATTCTCTATAAAATAGACAGCTGAGGGTTTAGTCCCTTTTTGAATATGTTGCAATTGTGCAAGGAGGTCGAAATCCCAGGTGAGAGTGCTCTCATTATCCTGTTCTGTTAGAGCGTTCCATACCAGTGAGGCTGTTTTAAGCCCTACTGCAAGTCCTAGAGCTTCTTCAGTGACGGTACCAACCAATGAGCCAAGATTTGATGAGTGAGATCTGTCCAATCCATGATTTGTAATCAGGATTTGCAATCTGCTGCCCATTTTCTCGATCAAGTGTTGGTGGAGAAGCGGCTGTTTCGCCAGTGAGAAATCCTAGAATATCTTGACTTTCAACTAATTTAGCTTTAAAGGTGACGAATTTAGCCACTTTGAGATTTGAGGGAAATGAATATTTGGGGGCAGCAGCCATTGATGTAGCTAGTGTTTGATTGTGCCGATCACATAAATAGCTTTCATTGTCCCTAGGCAAAAATTGCCTCTTTAACAGCGTTTGCATCTTTGACCATGTTGTAACTAGTGTTTTGCCTTCTAACTGAATCTACATCTATTCGAAGGACCAATCCAACTCATCTATCCAATTTGTGAAGTCTTCAATATTTAAACTCCCATCGAAGGTAGGACTCTCCACTTCCTTCTTGAATTCCTCCTCCCACCAGTGGCCAGGTCATCGCCACCACGATCCCGCTGATCAACACCGTAATTGCAACCACGATACCACTGCCCATCCGTGTGGTCATAACAATTGATCCACACATTCAATTTATGGCTAAACCAAAGCTAAATTAGGAAGGTTTCGGTAACAACCAAATGTGACGATTTGATGTCGGGTTGTTTTTATGTTGATTTGTTTCTGGAATCTACGATGCTTGACTTGTTTTTCAGATTTTGTTTCCTAAAAGAACCCTAGGAAACAATAAAAAATCTCTAATTCTGGAGGAAAAAATATGAAAGCAACCTCTGATTCCACTAAAACTAAGGGTAATAGGTTCCAGTGTAGGTAGATTTTAGACCAATAGCCTAGAAACTATCCTATTAGAGTCGGTTTCTAGTTTTTGGAGCCGGTTTCTATTGAAACCATGGAACTGAAGCGGCCAGTTCCTGGGTCAACTGGAGAGCTGAGCCTATTTTAAAACGAATCAGTCAAGGCTAGTTCCCCTTTTTTGTTTTTTATTTTTTATTTTTTGACTCAGGAAGCCACCTAGTCCCTGTGTGAACTGGTCATGTAAGGCCAGTTTGGATCAATTCTCGGGTTAAACCTGGCTGGTGCTCTCCCCTTGCCAAAACACTAATGTGGATGCCTAAGAATTTAAGCTAGAATGAAAAAATGGAGATTTGCGTTTGAATGTCTCCATCTATATGATATAATAGTGTTTCTTTATTACCTCTGCTACACACTAGAATATCTCTAGTGAAAATGCATGTTGTAATGATAACACCTCCAACAAACAATAGAGCTACATCCTCCCTTAACGGACTTCATGTAAGCATTTGATGCAATTGGACCTTCATTTGCGCATCTGCCTGTGGGAAGAACTCGAGTACTTTAAACCTCTTTCATTCATGCACAAGATAATAGATGATTCAAGGTTTCAAAGTACACCATGACCCAAGGCAACTACTAACAAAGTAAGGCCTGCATATCCATTTGCCCCCTAGCTTGACGAGGGGCATATATTATCTCGGTACATATTCAATAGCTCCGGACATCATACTCCGTATGCATTTTCCTAAATATGTCTTCTGCATATCACACCAAATTCATTACATATGCTATACTAAGGCTGTCCTTTTTATGACCATGGCGTATAAAGTTCCCTGTTAGTGCTTTTCCTGCTCGTGTCCGGACGTAGTACTCCTGTGTCAGTATATGTGTCTAGTCTGTTCAATCCAATTCAGGGTCTCTATTCCCTGGACCCCCTTAAAACCCAATTATGGGGAAAACTCTTTTGACAGTGGAGCAGAGTTGGTTCAGAAGATGAAATCCTCATGTTTTTAAAAAAATGTGGGAAAAAGAGAGGGCAGAATCGTGGTACTTTTATTTTCTTGCGATGGCATAATTGATGTTGTGAATAACAATGAATCTTTATGATCGACATTTTACGCAAGCAAAAGCCATTGATGAAGCATGATAATTCCTGACAGTTGTTTTTTTCTCTCTTTTCTGTAGAAAGGTTAATTACTATGTTTCTTATGAAGAGATGAGTATCTTCGAGGTTTTTTCAAATATAGCTTGAGAGGCACCCTGTTATTTATTAAATTTTGCTGAACAGGTAACCAAATTCCTTGGAATAAGTTCAGACTCAGAATCATTGTCAGTGAAATATTGCAATGGGGAAAGCCCTTCAACAGCCAAGGCAGATATTGAACCTGAAGTCCACGGACTCATTCGTGATCTGATAATGTATATACATGAAAACGTGCCAGACATTGAAAAAAGCATCTTAATTTTTCTGCCATCATACCGTTCACGGGTGCAGCAATGGCATCTTTTGAAGTCCTTAAGTTCATTGTTCAAAGTCATTTTGCATAACAGTATAGACACAGAACAAGCTTTGTTGGATATGAAGATCTGGAAGTCCCGCCGTAAGGTAAGATGCGCTTTTGGGAAGCTCGAATAAACTTCTCATGTTTTAGCATTGGAGTTCTATTAATTTGCATGTTAGCTTGTTGCATGATCTTATTGGTAACTAAATCAAGATTAACGTGCTCCATCTAAAGGCATCAAATCATTTAGTCTCTCAATTTTTTTTTTTTTTTTTTTTGGGTTAAAACGTTGTTTAGTTGGTAGAAGTATTTGAGGAAGCAATAAAATGTGAAGATCGTGTTCTGAAAAGATTTCACAATGGAAAACTGTATCAATAGATTTTACAGGGAAAACTTTACTTGTGTTGATTTCTGAATCTTTGGCAGCATTTATGTCAATAAACTGATGCAGAGATGGGAAGCCAAAGATCTTGCTTGCCCTATTGATATCATTGCATGGGTGCAGATCGTTTAGGCATGTTTCTCCCTGTGCTGCTCCTCAAGTTACTTTCTTCAAGAAGGCTATGGATTAGTTTGCCTCTGCTTTTTTAGGAAAGCTTATGAAATTATGTCTACTTATCAATGTGAAATTAGTATGAAACAACTATAGTATTTGCTGTGGGAATGTACCTTTTCTTATGCCATTATCAGTGTTGAAGTGCGTGCATGATTGTGAGAGGGTATGAACCAAAAAAAAAAATTGAGAGTAATTGGGTGATTATAATAGGGTGGATAGACATGTATGAAATGAGTGGCTACTCGATGAAATGAACGTAGTAAGGGTGATATTGAAATGTCAAAAAAGTGAGACAAGTGCAACCCTTTCCCTAATAATATGGATTTATGATAAAGTTGGATCTCTTTTCATTAGCCAGTTAGAGAAACATATCTCATATTTGAGTCCTTCTGATTTTAAAAATTATTTTTAACCAGATAATATTAGCTGTACAAGGTGCCGAGTCATCAGTGACAATTCCGGAAGTAGCTTTTATAATCGATTCGTGTTGATCATTACAAGTTTACTGGGACAGCAGTAGGAAATGTGAAATCTTGGGGCTCCTGTGGGTATCCAAATCTCAGGTATCATATAAAGCTCAGCAACTTAGTCTCAGTTTCTATGTTGTGTTCATGAGATTCAAAGTTACATTTAGGCTGAGCAACGAAGAGGAAGAACCGGTCGGACCTGTGATGGAGAGATTTATAGATTGGTAACTCGATCATTTTTCAGTGATCTAGAGGATTACGAGTGTCCGTCCATTCTGAGATTACCACTGCAACAGCATATACTTCTAATGTGTTGTGCTGAACAAGAGGCCATCAATGATCCCAGAGGTATGTTCCTTCTGTCTATAAAACAATGAATGTGCTGATGAAATGTCCTCTCTTCTTGTTTCACCTTTGTCTTCCACAAACTTGCCCAGATGCATCTAGAACTGGAAGTGCAAAATGGGAATCCAACCTTCGTGTAAAAAATCATGCCAAAGGATGGGAAATAAACAAACGTAGGGAAGAGGGCGAAACAAAAACTGAGAAGTCCTTTTCTTTCCTCCCTCTTTTAACATAGCCTTACCTTTCTAGAGCATTGAGGGCCTCCCTTCCGCTGCCACTGAAATCCAATAACTGATGACCTCCTTTTTATCCCAGTGGACTTGCCCATACAACATCTGTTCCCATTATGTGTTGCAATTTTAAGATCAACAAGTACATTAGTTAGGACATTTTGCCTTGCAAAATTTTCTTGTTTGATCAACTCCCTCCATATTGGAACCCTGTTTGGCTAACAAGAAGTGACGAGAAAGTGAATCTCTTCAATAAGGTGGAAATTTTTCAGCTCAAGGAAACACCATGAGACATCCTTCGCAAAGTCTTACGGAATTTAACTGTCCTTTGTTGCCGTTCAGTTGACTAATCAAGAAATGGATGCCTTATACACTTTCAGGCATATATAGTTAGTGAAGCAACTATGGAAGTATTGAAATGAATGAAAAGGCATGCTGTTTTAAAGCTATTCAGAAGATACTGAAAGGGGGATTGTCAGTACTGATCCGAATTAAGAAGTATTGTCTTTGGATCTTTTCCCTTTTGTTCTTAGCTAGGACTACTGGAAAAACTTAATGTAGAAATTATTCTGAAGCCATATTACTGACACATCCCCGCCACATTTATCACTGTTAAATTGCACAAAATTTGACATTGGACGATTTAAAAAGGGAACTCGCATCTATTCCAGAGCTCTAAGATGCATGATGACCATTTCCACGATTATGATTTTAGCATTCCCTGATATTCTGCATTCATGTATTCAGTATTATTTGATCAATGGAATGCTAATCCTTAAAATATAATGTTAGTGTTGTTGCAGAAGGCTTTAGACCCTCCTGATCCTGATGCTGTTCAGGATGCATTAGATTTGCTAGTTCATATTGGTGCACTCCAGCCATCTCATAGAGGGAGGCTTGAGCCAACATTCAACGGACGTCTGCTTGTCAGTTTCTCTCTGTCTTTTGATGCATCTCTGCTCATAATTAAGTTTGGGGAGGTTGGATTGCTGCATGAGGGCATTCTTCTTGGTGTGTTGCTGGATACGCAACCTCTACCTATCATCCATTTTTTTGGGGAGGATGATTTGGTACTTTCTATCAAGCAAATGCCAATTTCTTTTTAAGATCCATTAACAGGTGAAAGACATTACTCATTGGCTATTCCCCTTTTCTTTCCAGTTTTCAAAGGACATTGGCAGCTACTTTAACAGAGATACTGACAGACCCCCAATCGGTCCTCTAAAGGAGGTGATCTTAATGGCGAACTTGTCTGCCTTTAAGTTTTGGCAGCGCATTTTTAAGGTATTCCCATTATTTATTCTTGAAGATCTTTAAGGTATTTATTCTGATATGTATGTTGTATTCTTCTGAAGGACAAGTCTCGCACTGAGCATTTAAATCGAGTTCTACAATTTGATGACATGAAAGCTACAGAGAAGATGGTGCTGGAGACCGAAGAAGAATGGTGCATCTTTCATAATCTTGCTCGGCCATCACTAAATCATGTTGCTGTAAAATGTGCGGTTGCTACTTTGTCCTTTGAGTTCTCTTCTGTCACCTCTGTTCTCCTTTCTTTCTTCAATTAGTATTACTTTTGATTTTGAATTTGCTTTTCCTCAGATGAAGATGTCCTGAGTTCATTGCACCGATTTCGGCCCAACTTCCTCGGTACATCTGATGGTTTTCCTTCTTATTACTGTCCTCGTGACTTCCAACACAAATGCCTTCTTGAGTGTCTGCCAAATGAAGATGAAGATGAAGATGCAGATGCAGCTGGCCTAGATGACGAAGACCTCAATATATCTGTTGACACCAGGGAATGTGTTGCTAGGCCATTTGTTGCCCCAAATGACTTCAAGACAAAAAATGTGGCTGACAAATTGACAGCTGTTGTGAAAGAGGTACTTTATCAAACTTTACATTCCCTTTTGCAGATACCTATTGAATTACGTTTCCTTTGTCTGTAATGTTTTTATAGATAAAAGTTCATTACTTTGGATTGGCACCCAGTGATCAACGCCAGAGTTCTTCCGAGAGTCGTTTGTCTGTTGACAAATGGGGTAAATTATGTGGACATTTTCTAAAGGGATCTTGCAACAGGGGCAGCAATTGCTCGTTTTCTCATTCATTCCAAGCAAAAAAACCTACGTGCAAATTCTTCATCTCTTTAAAGGTTTATACTTCACTCTTGACTTTTATTTTCACCGTATATAATATGCATGCATGTGTTATCAGCATACAAATTTCCTTTCTCAGAGTTTGTACCCACTTACCAAGTGAATGTTTGGTGACATGTTACGCTTTGTCATGAATGTGATTAAAGAATTAATTTAGCACTTGATTGAAGCAAATAAAGTGATAGATAACATTGACAAGTTGGTGGCATGCTTTATATCTTATAGTTCTTATATTACCTACTACTACAATTCACAAGACTGTTCACAGAAAGCATGTGACACATACTTGAGATTCTTCCACATTTTTAAAGGGCTGATTGTGTTGATCATGGGCAATGGAACCCCTCCATATGTGATTGAAAATTGATCTGCTTGTGCTTAGTTGTCGGCATGTCAGATTCCATTGTTTTGTTGTTCATTCTCAGTGGCACATGCTTCCCTAAGTTTCTTTGTATCTAGTTATGTATTTAATATAATCAAACTAAGACCACCATGAACACCTTCTCCAGCTCCTGATTTTCTTATGCTTTTCAAGAGAATTTATTCTTTTTCTCAAGAATTTCAAATCTTATGATTCTGTCATTTGGAGGCCTCATATTGAAAGTTGCCTTGGAACATGCGCCTAGTGGCACTGCTTGGCACGTGCTCTAGTTTTCTTGGAGTGCTTCGATTCTCGTCAGTGCTTGGCAAGCACTCAAAAGCTGGTGCAGTTAGAACCTTCAATGGTGTTCATTCTTCAGCAGCTTCTAGAGAAGTTGCTCTAATCTGGAGAGTTGGCATTGTGATGGCTAGATCTATCACCTAGAGGGGGTGAATAGATGATTGTGCGAAAATGAAAGAATTTAAACCAGCAAGATAACTTTTGATGAAGTGGTCAGATCTTACCAGCGTATAATTCTATCATAATTAATAAAGAAAGTAATGGGATAGAGAATTGCACAGAAAAGTTTATAGTGGTTTGGCTTTTGCAAGTCTACATCCACTCTCCCGTGTTACAGCCAATTGGCTGGAATCCATTGATAAGAGCTGATAAGAGGTTACAAGATTTGAGCACTAAACACTCAAGCTCGTGTGTGAAACTCCTCACACCATCTCAACCTCTAAATGGTTACACAACGATGCTCACAGAGACGAATGTATAATCAAGACACTTTTCAAACTTCGGAATTAAAAGCTTCAATTCTCATGAATGCTAATTTTGATTCCTTCAGCTTTGAGATCTTCTCTTATACTCCTCTTAGTTCAAGCTGACCGTTGGACATATCTCTAGGACTTATCTAGCCAATCTACTCATTGGCCTGGATCTAGTTGAGAAACCTGATGGCTTCAAGATTGCCAAGGTCGATACTTCTCATAATATCTGCCGCCTATACAGTAGTATGGGTTTCCATAAGTCAAGTGCTTACGAATGGAAATAATGTTTCACCTCAAATAAGTTGTTCCAGGAAATCCAAATCTCCGAGAGACACTCTCCTTTGGAACTCCTTATATATAAGGTAGGAAATCCAACCAATTGCTATTACCTGTTGCACGAGGATATTATTTTCTTCCTAGCCGTTTGACAGAACACATAAACTCCTTATATATAAGGCAGGAAATTCAACCAATTGCTATTAGCCGTTGCACGAGGATATTATTTTTGTCCTAGCCGTTTGACAAAACACATAAGGAAGAAATAATTAAACCACTACTCTGGTTCTGATTGATAAGGTTTGATCACATCCCATCAGACTTTCAACCCTTATCCTTGATTATCATAACATAACACAATCTTAATCATAGGCAACCGGAATGTCTTGATAAGTCTTTTGAGTCTGGTTGTCTGAGTAACGTCTGATGATACATATCAGAGTTTCCATTAGAACTTCTTGATCAACCAAATTGCTCCAAGGATATCACCTGGAAATTCTTTCATTAGAATTATTGAACACTTATGGAAATGTTTTGTCAATCTTCAAAATCAATTTGAGAAATTTCCTCAACAGGCATTAGTTACTTTCTATTTGAAGGTCTATAGCACTTTTAGCACATGCTCTGTTATGCTCATTTTAAAACCACAGGTATAACACAACTACAGGCTACAGCATTAAAGGTTATAGCAGAAGTTACTGCAAAGCTAAAGAAACCTAGATTGAGTACTTATAAAAAGAGTTCCGTTGATGCTTCATGGATGTTGAAAAGGTCATTTAAGCGAATAAACTTCTGGATTTTGCGGATATAGTCCTCCCGAGAGATTAGAGGCTTCTGAGCTTAAATTAGCTGCTCCTTGTCACAAGCAAGAGTTCCAAAAGCTGGTATTGGATTGTTTGCATGTAGTCCTCCTAATAGATTAGAGGCTTCTGAGCTTAAATAGGTCGCTCCTTGTCTGAAGCAAGAGTTTCAAAAAGCTGGTATTGGGATTGCTCGTGTGCACGTGAACCTGTAGCTGATTAGGTCCACGTCATGCCACACTCTCTTATATACTCTTAAGTCTTGTTTTCATCTCTGCTGCTACTTTATTCCCCAATGCAAAGTGAAAGTAATGCATTGATTGATTGTGTAATTGGACTTGCAGGGTTGTCGAAACGGCGATTCATGTTCCTTCTCTCATGATCTGAGCACATCATTTTCATCAGTCACTAAGCCAAGTTCATGCATGCCAGAAAATGGCAATGCTGATCCGGCCCTACTTATTCGGTTCTTTCCTTTCGCTGATGATGGGAATATTCTTATCTTGGATGACAGCAACTTCCATTTTACCTCCAACATTGCCCGGAGTTATGATCCCTTAAGAATGGTTGCCACCACACGTCTCCTGGAATCCTCCATATCCGATCCATCATTGACTGATGTCAAGATCATGTGGGGACTCCATCACCCGTACCAAACCATCATAGGGAAATCTGCAGAGAGTCAAGTTCTGTGGAAGTCAGTGAAATGCATCTTGTGGTTTCCTGATTTTGAAATTTGCGGATATGGAGAAAGTTTGGAGGGACGGAGAAGTTTCCTGAAGAACTTCTTTAAGTACCTGGCAATTCGGCTACTTGCTGACGCTTTATGTGAAGTGCCGGTCATTCTTACCATGAATAACCTTAGGTTCTCAAAATTGCAGGTAATTACTGTTTTTGAAAGATGGTGACAATTTTTTGTCATTGCTGCGTCAGCAATTACATGTGCTCGGTAGAGAGCTTGCCATTTCCATGCATGGCCAGTAAACTAGAATTTTTTTTTTTTTTTTTTTCTTGAGTGTATCTTTGCTAATTGGTAGTTAGGCTGATGAACCTTTCAGCTCGGTTTGGAGAGGCATCTCTTTTGCCAAAGTTCCTAATGGGGCGTTCAAGACATCTTTTGTAGATATCCGTCGTTAGCCCCTCGTGTTGTTTTAACACCTTTGTGATTATTGTTCCAGGTGGAGAAGCTGGGAAGGAGCTGCTTCTTCTTCCTCACCGAGTCATTTCCTTTCGCCGAGCAGAGCTTTGGGGAATTGGCGGATGTCGTTCCCACTGAGAAACTGATGGAGGTGTCCAAGCCCATCTCATATGTTTTTCGCATGTATCCTCCCGCAGACATCGAGTCCAATGATTTCCAAGCCGCGATTCGAAAATGTCTGCATGATGTACAGTGACTTTCTGTGGTGAATAGGATCGAAAGGTCATTAATTGGTCATAAGTAGCTTCGAGGATTTCTCCTTTCGCGAGGTTCTTCAGTGAATGTGCTTAGGTATTGCCATGTTACGTTGGACGGATGACAAGATGTTCATTGTATTGTATGTGGTTGAACTATCGACAATCCTCGCCCGTTGCGGTATTGCTTCTTTGCATAGTGTGTAATACTTGAGTAACACAAACACGACGAGTTCAACTGGGCCTTTGGAAGCTCTTTTTCAATCCAGTCGTTCGAGTTCGAGTCATTTTTCGACCTTAGCGTAATATAGCCCAACGGTCAGGGGAGTCTTGTTTAAGATGTTTGATATTGAAGTTGCCATGGACAATCTAAATGTGGAGTGACTTGAGATAGCATGTTCGCGTCATAACGTAATCCCTTGGATGGCTGTTTTCTAATTCCGAATATAGCTGTCTTTGACAAAGAGGTCAAATCATTTCAATAGGGACGCTTCTTTCCCTTTATGGAAGGAGGCAGCCTACAAATTACACATTCCTCGGAAAAAATTGTATAATTCTAACTAGGGGTGAGCCAAATCTGTGGTTTACGTGTACTTTCTTGAAAAAGAAAAATGGTTCACAAATCGAACAAAGCCATTTTCTGTGGTCTGATTTGGTTTCGAAAACACATGATGCAACCTACTAATTTTTTTTATATTATATTTATCATTGAGCCTTCCCAAGAAGACGTTGCCGTCAAGTAATGGACACTTTTTTTTAATCTTTTTTGTCAAAAGTGAAAGAGACTTGCTGACAACACATTTCCAGCATGGGATTTTGCAATCAGAGTATGAACCTTCCAAAATCAATTGCCAAGAATGCCCCTTATAATAAACCACGAGAACGAAGGCCATTAAAAGAATAATGATATACAAAATCTAATTACGTAGCGCTATATTAAACACCTATAGAAAATGAAAGTTAACTCAAAAACAACCTTTCATATCAATTTTAAATTTCATGCCTTGCACCAAGATTAATTTGTAAAATATCACACACAATTTCCAAAAGGAAATGAAAATTTAATTGAATACAAGGAGTAAGAAATTATATGAATTTAATGTTAGCCAAGTAACGACTTCAAATGGATAGGGAACGTACTCCACAATGACAAATGAGGAATCACAGCCTAAAAAGTGAGACAAAATATTCCATAAATTTTAGTTTTTAGAGTAAAATATGAGAAAATTTGACGAAACTTAGCAAAAGATAATTTTTATTCAAGTAAAATTGTAGAATGTAGGGAGGGGAAAATTACCAAAAAAGTCCTAAACTTATTGCAATTGTTTCAATTCAATCATGAACTTATTTTTTTTACCAATTGAGTCATAAACCTTTTACAATTATTCCTGATTAGTTCATTCGGCCAAAAATGGCCGACCGGCGCTCGATGTGGCGCCGAGTTGTTCCCCGGTGACATTTTTTAATAATATTTTATTTTTTGAAATTTTTTATTAATTTTTTCTTCTTCTCCCTCACCTCCTCCCTCCTTCTTCCCTTGGCTCCGCGAACGGCCAAAGGGGAGGGTTGGCCCGTCGCCGGAACCAAGGGAAGAAGGAGGGAGGAGGAAAAAAAAATAAAAAAATTAATAATAAAATAAAATATTATTAAAAAATGTCGCGCACCGCCCGATTGCCACGTCGGCGCCGGCAGGCCATTTTTGGCCAAATGGACTGATCATGAATAATTGTAAAAGGTTTAGAACTCAATTGGTCAAAAATAAGTTTCGATTTGAATTGGTACAATTGTAATAGGTTTAGGATTTTTTTTGTAATTTTCCCTGTAGGTAGTAATATATCTTTTGATACCACGTTATCTCTCTAATTTCTTGTTGCTTGTGTTTGAGTTGTTGCTTTGCTAGCCCAAATCTCAAACTAAAAGCACATATTTTAAAATCGTGTAGACATTGCTGATATGACTAGAGTAAATAATTTTGTGCTAGTGACAAGCTCAAGTGGTGCTATTTACACACAAAGTGAATTACAATAGTCATGTGTATGATGATGTTATATTTTATACATTAAAATATTTTAGTAATAATACAAAATGAGACACAAACGTTGGGAATTCTAATTTGACAAATCTCAAGCTAGGCTTTGGTTTCCTTTTGGTATTTAGCGTTGTGCTAAATTTAGATTGTGTGTATTGTTTCCCTTATTGGTTCTAGTTTTTACGATTTTACAATTTAAAGGTCATTTTTGGCAATTAATTGTGGAGCTCTAAATTCTTGTTGCCATAATCCCACAATAGGGATGTATGGCGAGCGCGTCCCGGTCAGTTTCCGGGAAGTGACGGAACCATCTTCTTAGCCTTTTTCTTTATTATCTATACTTGGAAATAGTCTCTCTTTTTTTAAATGTGAAATAGCTTGGATTTTCATTTTGTATGAAATTATGAATTCTCACGAGCGTGGAGTTTCGTTTTATGAAATTAATACTCTGTCTAAGTTACTTTTTAGTTGATTTAAACTCACCAAATTACAAATAATTAAAGAGAAAAAAATAGAAGAAGAAAAAAGACATCAAACCAAATCTTAAAAATTGGTTGGTTAGGTTTGATATGACACTTCATCCAAAAAAAAAAAAAGGTTTGATATGATACCGGTTTACAATTAGAAAAAGTGTCAAAAAGTTATAAACTTACCGCATTGGCTAGTACTAGCCATGCCACATAGGTTGATTGGCATATATGTTAAAATTATATAACTAAAATTAGTCGGAATGACTGAATTAGTATCGGATTAAAATGTTTACGATTGAATTAGTACTAATAGAGATTTATGATTAAATTAGCATAAATGCAATAAGTTTAACATTTTTCTAATACTTTTCTCCTTGATGAGATCATGACGAAATTGAAGAAGGCATGTTACGTGGGAAACACAAAAGACGTTTAGCTCGATTTAGATGAAAAAGCAAATCAGCTTGCTCCATCTCTTCATAGTGAAGAACTGGCTGTAGCCTTTTGCTTTTCTAAAACATGTGCCGGTGCTTCCACGCGAATTATTAAGAGCCTTAAAATATGTAGTGACTGTCCCGTTGCCATAAAGATGATATCTAAAGTCTGTACCCACAAGATTGTGATCAGGGATTGCCACCGTGGTTGATCACTTTAATGACGGAGTTTGCTTTTTCATAGATTTCTGACAATCCCTGATAATGAAATTTAATGTTATTAAATGAAATTATATTTGAAAATAAAAATTCTATATTATTATTAAATACGTATTTTTACTTAGAAACTCATTCAAGAATAGAAATAAAAAAAATCGATTTCTCTCTAAAAATCAATTTTTGGTCAGAATTGTTATAATTCATGTTCTTATTCTCTTGGATATGGCCTAGCCTCGCTCTCAGCCATGCCTCGCAATTGGTTTGGGCAAGTCCAGCCTCGCTAAGGCCTCATCGGCCGTGGGTGAAGGCGGCAATGGCCTTGTAGCCTCAGATGAGGTCACCTTTGCTTGCGTTCAACGAGGTTGATCTTGCCTAACCGCCGACTAGTTTCGACATGTCGGCCACTATGGTAAACAAAAAAAGCAAAGAAAAAGAAAAGAAAAAAATAAATGGAAAAATCGAAAAAAATATTATTAACAATTGTTCACGTGAACATTAATCGTATCAAAGATTCAATTGGCAAAATATGAAAAATTTTATAATCAAATTGATACAATTAAATTATTGAGAATTGAATTGATAAAAATGTAAGATTTGTTTAGAAAATTTTTGCGTCGATAGTTGGCGAGCAAATTTTGGGGGAGCGATCATAGGACCCATCATCACAGTACATCAGGTAATAATCCTTAACAAAGTCTCTAAGATTCAAACTTCTCCTCTTCATGAGGAGAAAAGAGCCCAAGCCTGAGGGCAGTGGTGCCGTGATCCACTTTTTTCTTTCTCATTTCCGATAAAAAGCGAAGATGCCTATAAAATAACATCGGGACCCACCCTCCCTCTCCTTCCGGAGGAAGGTAACGATCCTTATGATCGCCTACTCCCGCGACCAGCGTACGCCCGTTCCCCACAACAAGTCAAGCTACGACAGTCCAAGTCAACGGCTAAAGTCCTCCCCCAGTAGCCCATCCATAGGAAGACACGTGTAGGTCCCCACCACGACGCCGAGCAGGGGATCAGCGACTGCGCGGGAGCCACCTCCTCCTTCGTCCTTACGAACTTCTGTTGAAAAAGGGAAGAACGAGCGCGCTTTTGCTTTGCAGCTACCGCGAGCGATTCCTTCGCGATCGGGAAACACAGAGAGAGAGAGAGAGAGAGAGAGATGGAGCACTCGGAGGGGACGTCGACAATGGGGAGGCCTCCTTCTCCGGCATCGTCGTGTAGCTCCTCGCATTCCTCTCAGTTCCCTCCTGCTTCGTCGTCCTCCTCCAGGCTCCCTCCCCTCCCCATCATGGCCCTCCGCGAGACAATCGTCGAGAAGATCCTCGAGAATCGCGTCACCCTCATCGTCGGCGAAACCGGATGCGGTACTCTCCTCTGTGTGTGTGTGTGTGTGGGTGCAGAATGCTCTGCTGCATTCCATTTTTGTTGCGTTTTAAGTTCGAGCGGTGAACGATGGACTTTCAAAACGCTGAATTTGGCATTCGAACTCATGTGATGCGAACCGAGTGCATGCGATTCCTTTTTCTCACGCTAGCCTTTCCTTTCCATTGCTAGTTCGTGGACTATGTTGTTGTATTTCTTGATGTTTCGCGGCTTTGGAGACTAAACCGAAGGAACTAAAGTGTCATGAATGATGAAGAGGTCACTTTAGTGTAGCTCTGTTTTTATTTGGTCTCGTACAGCACGTACTGATGATCACAAAACTGTGGGAATGCGATCGCTTGTTTTATTCCAATGAATGAAAATTCCGTACTCAGTTTCTCAGTTAATCTCTGCAATAGCGCCAACACAATGAAATGTCTGTTTAAAGAATTCTTAATCTCGTTGATTTGATTATATAACGGAAATTTGGAAAGATATGAACTCATTTAGCTGTAACCTTATAGACCATTTATTTTATTCGGTTAAGCAGTTTGTATTCGCTTATTCTGATTGCTAAAAACTTACTGGAGAAGGAAGCCGGTAGACTATACATTTTGTGTTCTTCTTACCCGAAAAAAAAGGTCGCATCCGGAATATGGAGATTTGGCTTGCTGTCAGGATTTAATTGGTTTATTATTGTTGTTGTTGCTGCTGTTTTGAAGCTGAATATAGTCTTCCGTTATCTAGCTTTTAAGAGTGAAAAAGATTATTCATGATCCTGATAGTTTGCTTTTTCTAGTCCTATAATTGATTGTCCTTCAATTTAAAGGAAGCTTTCAGTAGAAACTAAAGATGGGGCCTTCAAGATCTGCATCATGAGAATATTTTATTGGCTGAATGTTGATTTTAAACCGATTCAACTGTGTAATCCATTACCGGGATGATTATATTTGTCCTTGCCCTGAAGTTACAAATGTGGATTCAGAATCGAATTTCAATGGAACCCGTGTTATCTACTTCTCTGCATCTGATTGGTGCTCTGAGCTGTTTTTGTTAGTTCTCCACAGTTTGCTGCTTGGGATCGATCTGATTGTCCATTCTAAATGTCAGGGAAAAGCTCTCAAGTACCTCAGTTTCTGCTAGAGAGAAACATCTATCCTGTAATATGTGCCCAAACTAGCAGATCTGCAGTAGTAGCCATAGCTACAATGGTTGCAAAAGCCCGTGATTGTGAGCTGGGAGAGGAAGTTGGATATCATGTTGGTCATTTAAAGAATATATCATCCAGGTAGGGATGCATGCTCTTCACCCACACACCACCACCCCCACCCCACCCCCCCAAAAAAAAAAAAGCCACGCCCTAAAAGAAAGAAACACATGCGTCTATCATCGCCATTTCCTTAATATCAAGAATTATATGGTCCACGATGTTTGATATGCCGTCTATTTCTTTGGGCTTCTGGAGCTGTTGGCTGGCACTACCAATAGTCACGCATTGTTTTTAATATCTACTGTCCTTTATATCCTTCAGCAGTTTAGAATTTTTGGATTTTTTGCCTTCTTTATCTGTCCTCCGGTACTTTTGAGCTAATCTTTATTGAACTTATATGCAGATAGGTATTGTTTGCCACTCTACTGAACTAATAAATAATACAGGGGGACAGTCTTTTAAATTAAGTTGGCCTAACATTCAGCCATACCATTACAGAAATATGGACTCTTTTCCCATCTATATTTTATATATGAAGAGTTTCCAAATTCTATAATCATCTTAAGTATTGAGAAAAATGTCCATGAGCATGATGACTCCAATATCCAGATAACTGACGAACCTTTCTGTCATTTCTATACAATATTAGTATGAAATAGTTACAACTTGTGAAACGTACTATGTTATTCGCCAAGCTTTCGTGTGTAAAGTGGTTATAGGGTCTGAATCTTTATTAATGTGAAACACTTAAAACATTTCAAAAAATACAAATATTGAAATGTACATCCTATATAAAAGTTCAAAATCTTCCAAAATCTAAAATCTTTATTTTCTCATAAGTCATAAATAGAAGTAATAAGTGGGACCAAATAGGTTCATGTTCAACCTTGTAAGTGAATTTTTCCACACAAATGTGATCTTAGATTTCATTAATCATTTTATTTTCCTCGATTTCATATTATAAAGTTTTTCTTATTCATATATATGTCATTAATGCATGTCCAGCAAGTAAAACAGTGTCTTAAATGCTCAAACACGTAAATGCAAGAGTCACTTCCATTCATTTATCATCTATGTATATATTGGTTAAGACTTTTTTTTTTTTTTTTTCCAGTGGCTCATACTAATTTTACATTGATTCACCATATGGAAGGGCCTTTAGGCATCTGTGTTGTGTATATTTTAAACTAAAGTCCTTATTCCTTTCTACCTGTCTTCTTTTACAGCTCAAAGATTGCTTTCAAAACTGCGGAAATTCTGTTAGAAGAATTACGCGAGAAGGGTCTGAATGCGCTTGATTGCAAGGCTATCATACTAGATGAAGTGCATGAAAGATCTGTAGAGTCTGATCTCCTTCTTATCTACGTGAAGCAGTTTCTCCTGGAGAACAACAACCTTAGGTCCGGTTATTAATTTTTCCCTGTATTTGATGTCATTCGAAGTGTATAACTTAGTATGGGGTCATATAAACTTTTTTGAGTAGCTTTATTGATAGATATTTGGAGAGTCTGCGGTTATGACGCAGTGAAATCTTTAATTTTTATCGTCAGGCATTTTATAATTTGCATCACTTGTGAAAATGAAAATCTCAACAGGCGGTTTATCAATAACATGCTTATATCATGCGGTAGTGCAAATAGAATGTGAATGCAGTTAATTCAATAACGAAGTGGAAAGAATCAATCACACTGGCAATATATACAGAAAACCATATCTTTGATTTGATATTTCATGGATAGCGGTCGCTTTGTGGCCTTAGAAACTTAGTTCCCGTTTGATATTTTACAGGCTTAGTTCCCGTTTGATATTTTACAGGGTGGTATTAATGTCTGCAACAGCCGATATTGCAAAATACAGGGACTATTTTGGAGATATTGCTAGGAATGAAAGAGTAGAGGTGGTTGCCATTCCTAACTCCAACCAGCAAACCATTTATCAAAGAAGAGTTTTATATCTTGAGCAGGTAAAAGCTCAGTTATTAGTCCTGATAGGCCTTAATTTGCAGCATTAATTTTCAATAGTACCCACTCTATGGTTGATCATTTGGCATTCTCGTTTTCACGTGGAATTTCAAGGTGAGTTGGCCTAATTTTTGCTTATCAAAATAGACTTTACTTTCTGCTTTTAGCATTTAGATTCGACTTTTATTTAATACGTAACACCTTGAAATTTTGAAAGCATGTAATTATTAGCAATTTGAATCATTTAAAGACATTTTAACTTTTTTCCTGATTTTTTAATTTTCAAAGTAATTATTTTTAAACATTTGTTGGGAAAGTCATATATATATTTATATATGCCATAAAGTCATAAGTAGTTAAGAGGTCAAAATAAACAGATCCTGAACGGAACTAAGTCCTTGAAATTTTCATGTAGTTAAAGAAGACTGGAATCTCTTACTGCCTTTTCGCTTAATCGAGCCACGGCTCCATGTTTCTGCACTTATCAAATGCTAGAAAAGTTAGTAGAAAGTAGTTCTTGTCGCAATTCTTAGCGGCGGAGCATAATGCCTTTGCGGCAATACTTGTGAGTACTTGCTTCTGCTTTTAGAATTTTGCTTGAAACGGTTTGAAAGCAGATTTTCGAGAAGCGATCCAGGGCTCATTTTGCAGCTGTGGCCGTTCAAACTTTTAATTGTAAATGTTGGAGAATACCCGAATCATGATGCGGGGGTCCATCAAGATAATGTCGAGATTTGTTGCGGATTTATTACCCTAATGGTTGATGAATTTTTTAATTAGAACGTGAATAGGATTTCGCTTTTAAAGTAGTATAATCTTAGTTGACCGAATAAGGCACTATTTATCAATTGGTTACATTTTCCTAGTTTAGTTTAATAATTTTATTTTTCCTAGTTTAGGTTTTCACGAATATGCGCTTTATATTGATGTAAAGCAGCTCAGCTGTGAGAGTATTGTGCCTTGTGCGTGTTTTGCGGATTCATGTATCTGTGTTTAGGGGCGTGTATGGTTCAGGTGGGTGGTTCCCGACCTAGAACCGGGAACCGCCTGCTAAGAACCGGTTCCCCCGGTTTCGAAAAGTTGGAACCAGGAACTACTCACTAGTTGCATGGAGTCACCCGGAAACCGGAGGATCCACTTGGGAACCGGACCGCCGGTCCGGTCCGATTCTCGGGTGGATCCATAGAATCAGTCCAACATGCACGCCTTCCCCTTTTCGCCCTTCCCGCATCTACTCATTCTAGCTCTTCCGACCATGGTATTTATTCTCCTCGAGTACTAGTGCCGCGGCGGCAGCAGTCACGACTCTTGCGCCGCTTCTGTCCCAACCACCACCACCTTTGCCACCGCCTTCGCTGTCTCCCGCTCCTCCCTCGAGACTAAAGATGAGGAGGACAATGGGGACGATGAGCCATTGTTAGACTTGGAGTTTTCCCTTGTCCCCAAAAATGAGGATGATGGGGGGAGGTGTGGGGAGGGGAAGGGAGAGGAGGAAAGAGAGGAGGTAGAAGCGGGACGAGCCCAACAACGAAGAGGACGATAATGACAGTGAATGCGGAGGTGGCAACGAAGATGGCAACGACGTGGAGAGAGAGTTCAAGTTTGAGGGGGGAAAAGAGAATCAACTCACTGTTTCGCTGAGTTCGGACTAGGACTCAAAGGGAGATGAGTAGATTCGGAGGTGAATTGGAGAGGAAGAGGGAGCTCAGAGAGATTTTGAACTAAAGAGAGACGAGATGGAGTAGGAGAGTAGTGAATTGAAACAAGATGGTGATTGGAGTCCAAAATTTTAGATTTGCTAATTTCATTTTTTTAATATTAAAAATTGATATATTATTATCATATAATTGGTCCAATTGGAGTGGGCGGGTGAGTGGATCCGCTCATGGAACTGGGAACCTGACCAGTTCTCTTAAAAACTACCAATTCTGGGTGGTTCGGGCGGGTTCTGGTTCTTTTGCACACTCCTAATAGAAACTACTTGAGCCGTTGCATACCCTTAACATCACTTCCAGTAATAATAATATTATCAACATAGACAACAAAAATAACACATCCTTTTGAAGAGGACATGCTAAACACTGAGTGATCCACCGCCACACAGCATTGATGCATGCCAAAGGTAATAATTGCATCACTAAAGCGGCTAAACCAAGCATGAGGAGATTGCTTAAGTCATAAAGAGTTTTTTCGTAGCTGGCACACCTTCTCCCCCTAAGCAACAAACCTGGGTGGTTGCTTGCTCCATATAGGGCTCCTTGTGAAGATAACCATGAAGCAATGCATTTTTGACGTCAAGCTGATGAAGAGTCCATTGAAACAGGGCAACCAAAGAAATAATGACACGGATGGAACTTTGGCCATCGAAGTGAAAGTCTTGCCATAGTTCATACCATAAGTTCGAGTATAGCCCTTCGCAACAAGATGTGCCTTTTAAGTGCTCAATTGAACCATCAGGATAGTGTTTGATGACAAAGACCCAACGATAACCCACTAATTGTTTATTGGGAAGCAAAGGGACCAATTCCTAAGTCTTATTTTGATGCAGCCATCTCGTCCTTTATAGCGTGGGTCCAACCTGGATGGGCCAAGCCTCCTACACGCTACTAGGCATAGACATGGATGCAAGGGACGGCACAAAGGTAGGCATCTGAGGGGTTAAATTATGTTAAGACACAAAATGAGAGAGAGATACTGAGACCGAGTAGAGTGAGTAATAGGAGAATTGACAGGAGCTAGTTGACGATCAGAAGCCGAGGTCACAGGTGGTGATGAAACGTCTAATGGTGGAGAGGCACGACCCCAAACAAAGCAAGGACCACGTTGATAGACCTGAAGAGGAGTCGGTACAGGTGATCTTGGATTAGGTAGGGCATTGGCAGAAAAAATAGGCGGTGGCTCTGATTGAGAGGCAATGGGCGACACAGTTGGAGGTAATGGTGCAGAAGGTGGCAAAAGATCCATCGTTGATGGCGCCTGAGAAACATTGCCGAAATATGCCTAATCCTCAAGGAAAGTCACATCAGCAGATATGTACTCCGGACGACAAGTAGGACTATAACAGACATAGCCCTTTTGAGTGCGGGAGTAACGGACAAATACACATTTTTCGGCAGAGGAGATAATTTGCCCAACCCAGGCGATAAAGAAAGGACAAAATAGATACACCCAAAAATACGAGCACGAACAGACCACAAAGGATAATCAGGGTAAAGAAAAGCATAAGGGAGAGGTCCCTTCAACATGAAGGACAGAAGACGATTAATAAGATGACATGCTGTAAGAAGAGCATAACTCTAGAATGATTTAGGCATATGGGTGTGGAGAAGTAGACAACGAGCAACATCCAATAAATAACAATTCTTATGTTTAGCAACCCCATTTTGTTGTGTAGTGTGAGCGCAAGAAGTTTGATGCAAAATACCATTAGACTCGGGAAATGGAATGAAGGTAGAAGGAGAAAAATATTCACGAGCATTGTCTATACGCAAGCATTTAACAGGATAGCCATATTGAGTACGGACTTGCATTATAAAAATGGCAAAAAGAATGAACCACTTCAGTATGATCTTTTATTAAATATGACGGGTTGTACTACTACAATCATCAATAAAAGTGACAGAATAGTGAAAACCAAATGAAGACTCTCGACTAGGACCTCAAATATCGGAGTGGACTAACTCGTATATTTGGGACGCATGACTCACGAGGGGAAAAAGACACGATGGTTCTTACCCAACTGATATGTTTCACAATCAAATTAAGACTAGAACTAGTCATAAAGGGAAAATGTCTAAGAATGTTGATGAGGGGTGACTGAGGCGACAATGTAATCAATAAGAGTCATTGATAGCCTTCTTCTGAAAGGTAGCAACAACAGCAATAATTTCAGAGTCCAGGAGGTACAATCCACCAACCTCACGCCCACCACCTATTCAGCGTCTAGTCTTTTGATCCTGAAAACACACGAAGAGGAAAATAACATGGAGGAATTCAACGATACACAACCTGAACTGGTCACCTTGGATTGAGAATCATCTGCCAAGGTGACTGGAGGACAAAAAGGATGGGGTGGAGGTAAGAAGACACGGATCACCAGTCATATGATGAGTGGCACCTGAATCAATAACCTAAGGACGAGGAGTAGCTATAGTGGACAAGAGACATGTGGGATCATTTGTGTCTGTGCCAAAATAGCGACAGGACTGAAGGAGCACCAAGCCGCCATGCCCTAATTAACTCATCATATTCTGCACGGGTTAAATTCACCATACTTTGTCCTGAAGAAGGTCCAAATTAAGAAGACCAAGGTTTAGTATCAAACTAATCATAGCAATAATCAACACTATGTCCAATCAGCTGGCAATGAGTATAAAGGTGACCCCCACGAGCTCCTCTCGTACCACTATTACCACCACCACAAGAGGCACCTTGGCCCTAAACATTACGGCCATGACCACGGTTAGGACTATCAAAGTTCCAACTTCCACGACCATTACCACAACCACGAGCTCCTTGATCACCGCGAGCCACCATAGCACTACTGTCTGATATGACCGTAGTTTTGGGACTAGGAGTGTAACAAGCAGCCCTAGAGTATACTTATTCTATGGAAGGTAGAGAGCCGAGAGAAGTGATATGTTGCCGAAGAGCACTGTGATCTTGACCAAGACCTTGCAGGAAGAGTACTACCACTATGTTTGCTCCTTGTTTCTGCATTTGAGTAACTGTGGTAGCAGGTGAAAAATAGGATTTGAGATGCTAATACAAAGATGAAAAACGAGCATAATACTCTGCCAACCCGGCGTCACCAATTTGAGCTTCAAATCAAGCCTCCCACATGTCACAAACTCGACTCATTATTTTGTTCATAATGGAGTAAAGCACATTTTGACCACACCTCACAAGCTGTTGCACAATCCATGAAAAGATGGTTGACAGATTCAGTCATACTTCCCCATAAAAGAGTACGCAGCGCGGCATCAATGATCTTCCCTTCTTCTTGGTTTGCTAAATCTATAGGCAGTTCTTCTTCAAGCCATCTAGACTGGCGATTAGCATAAATAAAGGTAGAAAGAGCCATTGACCAAGTAGGATAATTGGTACCATCCAACTTGACCAAGGTAGTCTGTAAGCTTGTCATTACCATGAGTACCACTATGGTAGGTACCAAAGGATCCTGAACTAGAGGGAATTACCCTCGAAACAATAGACGGAGAGCTTGCTAAATCAGTAGACATATCCACAAACCAAGAATAAATCACCACAAACTACCACAATACTACTCAAAGCACTAGCGGGTGAGATTCAGAGAACCTTTTTATCTTTTAGACTTACTGCTAGTCGACTATAAGTGTCTAGTTGACTACTTGAAACCTAGTCGACTAGTCGAGAACCACAACGGCAAAATAGAAAAAAACACCATGAACATACACGAATCTCACCCAAACCACCACAACTTTGTGATCCAATTATCACATCACCACAAATAACTCAACACCAATCAAAACACACCTTGAAGAAACAAACTCAATAGTACGGTGGTGGAGGCCAGAGAAATCGCTAGAAACTTGCGTGCTGGACTGACGCACTATTGGTGTGATCTACAGCGGCGGAAAAGTGGACAATGCTGCAGAAGGTTGTTTGGAAGTTTCCAAGCACCATGGGCGCGGCAACAAGAGTAGCCGCGATGGGGATTCTTGATGATGGCGGAGAGTGATCGCAGCAAGGTTAGGAACCCTGGTGGCGGCGGTGTGGTCGTACGCCTTCTCTCACGTAGGAATATTATGCTTTGATACCATGTTGTTGGTAAAAGAGAGAGTAGTTATTATTGAGATCTAAAGAAGTATTTATAGGTCTAGGTTTAAGTCTTGTACAATTATGTAAATAACCCCAACTTGCTAACACAATATAATAAGTAATAAACTTGACACTCTTCAATAGATATGACCAACAGTATCATGAAAAATCATCAATAAATACCACAGTACCGAAACTGGGGTAACGAAGAAAGAGGGGCTGGTCCCCGTATATCACAATGTATCTTGTCCAAAACATGGGAACATCGAAAATCTGAAGGACGAAATGGCAATTTATCACTTTTACTAAGTCAACAACTAGTGCAAAGTCCACTAGTTGGTTTACTGACAGAAATAAAATTATTCCTTCTCAAATGTTGCAAAATTTGACTATTTGGGTGTCTCAATCTTTGATGCCAAACTTGCTCATTTGCTGACTTTTGCCTCTTAAGAGAAAAATGCTGAAATCTGTGGATCTCTGACGGCATACAATCAGCAATGATTCCTGCCCGATATCCAGACTTGATGTGTCTTTGAGTCCTTGATACAAAAACTAGATCCATTGAACTCAAGATAGCAACGATGATCCTACGTGAGCCGAGAAAAGAGAGAAGACTCTTATTGGGTAACCACCAAAATGTTTTGATGTGCAAGAGTGCTAGATGCATTTCCAATAAGATCAAGCACCAATATGAGTAATTGGAAGTGATTCGCCATTGGCCACCATTGCACTATCATTGCCATGATAAGGTAGCAAGTTCGTAAGTTTACCCGGTTTATTTGCGATGTGAGAATCAGCTGTGTCTGGATGCCATTAATTATCATGCGGATCAGAATTATGCAATCTAGTTTAGGCCGTGGGCAATGTCATCGCTTGGATAACTGTCATCAAATCGATGCCAACACTGGAATTTGTCATGGCCCTTCGTTTTGCTAATTTGACAAGCAGGCAATGATGCCTTAAGAGATGTTTGAGTTTGAGCGAGCAGACTGGGAAGATGTAGTGGGAATTTCCTTGTATTGATTGCTAGAAATTAGGATTTCTTGAATTAAAGCTAAATGATCCGCCTCAGCCTTGATTGCTGCCTCATCGATTCCCACTGGGGTGACGCTGAGAGAAAAACGCCATTGAGGTGTTTGACGCAGTACTCATGCTTCTTCTGTTAGGTAATTCGTAGCTTTGATTTGTGGGACAACTTCTGCATATGATGGAGGGGTGGTCGAAGCATGGTGATCTTGAAAAACTCGTAATTGTCACCAAGGCCTTCAGCAACCTGAAAACTTTATTTGCATCCGAAACAGGTTGACCAGTGATAGCATTCAATTGATTACAGATGGCCTTGAATTCTCTATAAGATGGACAGCTAAAGGTTTAGTCCCTTTTTGAATATGTTGCAATTGTGCAAGGAGTTCGAATTCCTGGGTGATAGTGCTATCAGTATCCTGTTCTGTTAGAGCGTTCCACACCGGTGACTGATGAGGCTGTTTTAAGCCCTACTGCAAGTCCGAGAGCTTCTTCAGAGACGATACCAATGACCCAAGATTTGATGAGTCAGATCTGTCCCAACCCATGATATGCAATCAGGGGTTGCAATCTGCTGCCTTCCTCGATCAAGTGATGGTGGAGAAGCGGCTGTTTCGCCAGTGAGACCGATCCTTTTGCGCCAGTACTGTTGCGAGACTGGTACTTGGCGGTTCACGAGCAACATAGAGACGTTGGTTGCCCCCCTCGCTCTTTTTTGAAGGCCCTTTATGTAGATTTAAAGAGGAAAAATTACCAAAAAAGTCCTAAACCTATTGTAATTGTACCGATTGAGTCCTAAACTTATTTTTTTGACTAATCGAGTCCTAAACCTTTTACAATTATTCCCGATCAGTCCATCTGGCCAAAATTGGCCTGCTGGCGTTGACGTGGTAGCCGACTAGCGCAACCTTTTTTTTAATAATATTTTATTTTTTGAAATATTTTATTAATTTTTTTATCTTTTGTTTTCCTTTTTCCTTTTTTTTTTCCTTTCCCCTTCTCCCTCTTCCTTCTTCCTCCCTCCTCCCTCCTCCTTCCTTTGGCCTTAGCAACTAGCTAGCTTAGCTGGTCGCTGGACTGAGGTGATTTGGCAGGCTTGTCTCGCCAAATCGAGCAGGGTTTCGCCCCACCGTTGCTGGGCGCGAGCTCACCGATTGGTAGGGCTTGCCTTGCTAGACTTGGCGACAGCAAGGCACCCCTTGCCGGATCTCGGGCGAGGGCTCGCTCGGCCGCTTCGATCCGGCGACCGACCGGTCGCGAAGCTAGAGGAAAAAGGAGGGAGGAGAAAAAAAGGATAAAAATGTCAAAAAAGAAGATAAAAAATTAAGAAAATATTTCAAAAATAAAATATTATTAAAAAAGACTCGGCCCAGTCTTGCGGCGGCTGCCACGTCGGCGCCCGGTCAATTTTGGTAGGATGGACTGATCGGAAATAATTGTAAAAGGTTTATGACTCAATTGGTAAAAAAAATAAGTTTATGACTCAATCGGCACAATTGCAATAGATTTATGACTTTTTTGGTGATTTTCCCATTTAAAGGTGACAAATTAAGCCGCTTTGAGAATTGAGGGAAATGAAATTTGGGAGCAGCAGCCATTGTTGTAGTATGTAGGGAAGAGGTCTGGGTGCCTTGCATAAACGTTTGATTGTGACGATCACATAAATAGTTTTCTTTGTCCCTAGGCAAAAATCGACTCTTTCACAGCATTAGCGTCTTTGACCGTGTGGTAATTAGTGTTTTGCCTTCTAATTGACGCTCCTCCTTTAATTGTATACTTAACAATATACAATCTCTAATATGATCTTTCTATGGAGGAAAAAAAATATGAAAGTAACCTCATATTCCAAAAAATCTAGGAGTAATAGGTTCCGGTGTAGGTAGATTTAAAACCAAGAACCTGGAACCTATCTAGAGCTGGTTTCTAGTTTTTGGAACTGGTTCCTTTAGAAACTGGCATGGAATCGAACTTGTAAGTTCCATAGTTGGCTCAAGAGCCGAGCCTATTTTAACGACATGGTCAAGGCTAGTTCCTTAATTTTTTTTTTTAATTTTTTTATATTTAACTAAGGAACCCACAGTCTCGGTGTGAACTGGTCATGTAAGGCCAGTTCGATTCAGTTCTTGGGTTGAACCAGTCTGGTGCTCAACCTTTGCAAAAACACTAATATGGTTGCCTAAGAATTTGAGCTAGAATGAAAAAAACGAAAGAAAAAAAAAGGAGATTTGCGTTTGGATGTTTCCATTCATATTATTTATTAAAATTATTTTTATTACCTCTGCTACACATTAGAATATCTTCGGCAAATATGCATGTTGTAATGAGAACACCCACAACAAACAATAAAGCTACATCCTCCCTAAAGGACTTTATGTAAGCATTATTTGAAAACGGATGCAATTGGACCTTCCTTGCGCATCCACTTATGGGAAGAAGTCAAGTACTTTAAACCTCTTTCGTGCACAACATATTAGCGTTTAAATTTGTTCTACATCGACTGTGGAAGAGGCTGATAACTGATTTATAAGTGTGAAGGAACTTCATCTTTTAATGTAACTTTTGGGATGAGAGATATCAAGATTGTTCAACAAATAGATAGTGGAGCACTGCTAACAAAGTAAGGCCTGCGTATCCATTTGCACCCTAGGTTGACAAGTGGCATGTCTTATCTCAGTGTACGTTCAATACCTCCTGACATCATACTCCAGGCGCATGTTCTTAAAAAGGTGTTCCACGTGTTGCACCAAAATTACTACGTATGCTATATCAAGGCTGTCCTTTTCATGACCATGGCGTATGAAGTTCCCTCTTAGTGCGTTTCCTGCTCATGTCCAGATGTAGTCCTCCTGTGTCAATATATGTGTCCAGTGCTGTTCAATCCAACACCAGTCCCTTACTTCCTCAACCCCGCAAAACCCAGAACGATCATACAATAATGGGGGGAACTTTTTTTGACAGTGGAGCAGAGTTGGTTTAGATGATGAGATCCGCCTGCTTGTCAAAAAAATGTGGTAAAAAGAGATGGCAGAATCATGGTACTTTTATTTTTCTTTCGATGGCATCATTGATAATGTGAGTGACATCTGAAGCATGATAATTCCTGACAGTTGTTTTCTCTCTTTTCTATGGAAAGGTTAATTTCTATGTTTCCCATGAAGAGAGTATTTTCAAATATAGCCTGAGAGGCACACTGTTATTTATTAATTTTGCTGAACAGGTAACCGAATTGCTTGGAATTAGTTCAGAGTCCTTGTCAGTGAAATATTGCAATGGGGAAAGCCCCTCAACAGCCAAGGCAGAAATGGAACCTCAAGTCCACGGACTCATTCATGATCTGATAATGCATATACATGAAAACGAGCCAGACATTGAAAAAAGCATATTAATTTTTCTGCCAACATATGTTGCACGGGTGCAGCAATGGCACCTTTTGGAGTCCTTAAATTCATTGTTCAAAGTCCTTTTGCATGACATTGTAGACACAGAACAAACTTTGTTGGATATGAAGATCTGGAAGTCCCACCGTAAGGTAAGATGTGCTTTTGGGAAGAACTTCTCATGTTTCAAGCATTGGAGTTCTATTAATTTGCATATTAGCTTCTTGCATGATCAGAGTATTGGTAACTAAATCAAGATTAATGTGCCCCATCTAAAGGCATCATATCATTTAGTCTCTCATTTTTTTTTTTTTTTTGGGTTTAAATCTTGTCTAGTTGGTAGAAGTATTCGAGGGACTAATAAAACATGAAGATTGTGTTATTCTGAAAAGCTATCACAATAGAAAACTGTATCAATAGATTTTACATGAAAAACTTTGCTTGTATTGACTTCTGAATCTTCGGCAGCATTTATGTCAATAAACTGATGCAGAAAAGGGAAGCCAAGGATCTTGCTTAGCCTACTGATATCAATGCACAGGTGCAGATCTTTTAGGCATGTTTCTCCATATGCTTCTCCTTAAGTTGCGTTCTTCATGAAGGCTATGGATTAGTTTGCCTCTGCTTTTGTTGGGAACGGTTACGAAATTATGTGTACTTATCAATGTGATATTAGTATCGGACCATTATAGTATTTGTTGTGGGACTGTACCTTTTCTTATGCCATTATTAGTGTTGAAGCGCGTGCATGATTGTGGGAGGTTATGAACCAAAAAAAGAAAAAAAAATTAGAGGAATTGGGTGATTATTTAATAGGGTGGATGTAGTGATAACGGAGAAATGTATGAAACGAGTGGCTACTTGATGAATTGAACGTAGATAGTCATAAGGCTGATATTGAAATGTCAAAAAAGGGAGACAAGTACACTTTTCCTCTAATAATATGGATTTATGATAGAGTTGGATCTCTTTTCATTAGCCAGTTAGAGAAACATATCACATATTTGAGTTCCTTCTGATTTTGAAAGTTCTTTTTGACCAGATAATATTAGCTGTAGAAAGTGCTGAGTCATCAGTGACAATTCCGGAAGTAGCTTTTATAATTGACTCGTGTCGATCACTACAAGTTTACTGGGACGTTAATAGGAAATGTGAATTCTCTGGGCTCGTGTGGGTATCGAAATCTCAGGTATCATATAAAGCTCAGCAACTTAGTCTCAATTTCTGTGTTATGTTCATGAGATTCAAAGTTACATGTAGGCTGAGCAACGAAGAGGACGAACTGGTCGGACCTGTGATGGAGAGATTTATAGATTGGTAACTCGATCATTTTTCAGTGATCTAGAGGATTACGAGTGTCCAACTATACTGAGATTACCACTGCAACAGGAAATATTTCTAATCTGTTGCGCTGAACAAGAGGCCATTAATGATCCCAGAGGTATGTTCCTTCTGTCTACAAAACGTTAAAGTGTGCTGTTGACATGTCCTCTCTTCCTGTTTCACCCTCGTCATCTACAAACTTGCCCAGATGCATCAATCTTCTCTTCGAACTGGAAGTGCAAAATGGGACTCCAACCTACGCATAAAAAATCATGCAAAAGGATGGGAAATAAACAAATGTAGGGAAGAGGGCAAAATCAAAACTGAGAAGTCCTTTTCTTTCCTCCCTCTTTTAACATAGCCCTACCTTTCTAGAGCATTAAGGGCCTTCCTTCCTCTGCCACTGAAATCCAAAACTGATGAACTCCGTTTTATCCCAGTGGAGTTGCCCATACAACATCTGTTCCTATTATGTGTTGCGTTTTTTAAGATCAATTGAGTATGCTGGCTTGGACATTTTGCCCTGCAAAATTTTTCTTGTTCAACATCTGTTCCCTCAATATTGGAACCCTATGCAGCTAACAAGAAGTGACAAGAAAGTGAATCTCTTCAACAAGGTGGAAATTCTTCAGCTCAAGGAAACACCATGAGACATCCCATTTTCAATATTCACAAGGCATTAAGGAATTTAATTGTCCTTTGTCACCCTTCAATTGACTAATCAAGAAATAGATACCTTATACACTTTCACGCAAATATACTTTGTAAAGCAACTATGGAAGTCTTGAAATAAATGGAAAGGCATGCTGTTTTAAAGCTATTCAGAAGATATTGAAAGGGGGATTGTCAGTACTGATCAAAATTAAGAAGTATTTTCTTTGGATCTTTTCCTTTTTGTGCTTAGCTAGGACTGCTGCAAAAACTTCACACAGAAAATATTCTGAAGCCATGTTACTGACACTCCCCGCTGCATTTATCACTATTTGATTGTGCAAAAATCGACTTTGGATGATTATAAGGGGGAACTCGCATCTATTCCAGAACTCTCAAGTTACATGACACACATTTCCATGATTGTGTTTTTAGCATTCCCTGATATTCCGCATTCATACATTCAGTATTATTTGATTAATAGAAATGCTAATCCTTGAAACATAATGTTAGTGTTGTTGCAGAAGGCTTTAGACCCTCCTGATCCTGATGTTGTTCAGGATGCATCAGATTTACTAGTTCATATGGGTGCACTCCAGACATCTCATAGAGGGAGGCTTGAGCCAACATTCTATGGACGTCTGCTTGCCAGTTTCTCTCTGTCTTTTGATGCATCTCTGCTCATAGTTAAGTTTGGGGAGGTTGGATTGCTGCATGAGGGCATTCTTCTTGGTGTATTGATGGATACTCAATCTCGACCCATCTACCATTTTTTTGGGGAGGATGATTTGGTACTTCCTATCAGGCAAATGTCAATTTCTTTTTAAGATCCATTAACAGGTGAGACAGTACTCTCATTGTCTATTCCCCTTTTCTTTCCAGTTCAAAAAGCGCCTTCACTGCTACTTCAGCAGAGATACCAACAAACCCCCTATCGGTCCTCTGAAGGAGGTGATCTTGATGGCAAACTTGGGTGCCTTTAAATTTTGGCAGCGCATTTTCAAGGTATTCTCATGATTTATACTTGAAGATCTTTAAGATATTTGTTCTGATATGTATGTTGTATTCTTCTGAAGGACAAGTATCGCACGAAGCATTTAAATCAAGTTCTACAATCCGATGACATGAAAGCTACAGAGAAGATGGTGCTGGAGGCTGAAGAAGAATGGTGCTTCTTTCATGATCTTAAGCAGCCATCACTTAATCATGTCGCTGAAAAATGTACAGTTGCAACTTTGTCCTTTGAGTTCTCTCCTGTCACCTCTCTTCCCCTTTCTTTCTTCAATTAGTTGGACTTTTGATTTTGAATTGCTTTTCCTCAGATGAAGATGTCCTGAGTTCATTGCATCGATTTCGGCCCAACTTCCTCGGTGCATCTGATGGTTTTCCTTCGTATTACTGTCCTCGTGACTTCCAACACAAATGCCTTCTTGAGTGTCTGCCAAATGAAAATGAAGATGAAGATGAAGATGCAGCTAGCCTAGATGACGAAGAACTTAGTGTATCTGTCTACACCAGGGAATGTGTTGCTAGGCCATTTGTTGCCCCAAATGACTTCAAGACAAAAAATGTGGCTGACAAATTGACAGCTCTTGTGAAAGAGGTAATTTACCATACTTTACGTGCCCTTTTGGAGATACCTATAGAATTGAGTTTCCTTTGTCTGTAATGTTTTTGTAGATGAAAGCTCATTACTTTGGATTGGCACCTGGTGATAAGCCCAAGAGTTCTTGTGAGAGTTGTTTTGCTTTTAACAATGGGGGTAAGTTATGTAGACATTTTCTAAACAGATCTTGCAACAGGGGCAGTAATTGCTCATTTTCTCATTCATTCCGAGCAAAACGACCTATGTGCAAATTCTTTGGCACTTTACAGGTTTATACTTAACTTTGACTTTTATTTTCACCGTATATAATATGCATGCACGTGTTATCAGCATTAAATTCCTTTCTCAGAGGTTGTACCCACTTACCAAGTGAATGTTTGGTGACGTGTTATGCTTTATCGTGAATGTGATTGAAGAATTCTTTTACTGCTTGATTGAAGCAAATAAAGCAGTAGATAATATTGACAAGTTGGGGCATGCTTTATATTTTATCGTTAACTTTGCAAATTGCATACTACTGCAATTCACGAGGCCATGTTCACAGAATGCATATGACGCATGCTTGAGATTCTTCCCCATTTTGAAGGCATGGTCGTGTTGATCCGAAGGGCGATGGAACCCCTCCATCTATAATTGTAAACTGATCTGCTCGTGCTTAGTTGTCAGTATATCAGATTCATTGCTTTGTTGTTCATGCCCAATGGTACATGTTTCCCGAAGTTTCCCCGTATCTAGTTTTGTATTTAATTTAATCAAGCTAAGACCACGAACACCTTCTCCAGCTCCTGATGTTTTAGAAATTTTTGAGAGAATTTATTCTTTTTCTCAAAAATTTCAAATCTTATGATTCTGTCATTTGGAGGCCTCATATTGAAAGTTGCCAGGTAACACACTACTAGGAGTACTGCTTGGCACCTGCACTAGTTTTTTTTTGGAGTGCTTCAGTTCTTTTTAAATGCTTGGGAAGCACTCAAAAACTGGTGCAGTAGAACCTTGAATGGTGTTCATTCTTCAGCAGCTTCTGGGGAAGTTGCTCGTATCTGGAGAGTTCGTAATTTGAAGGTCTATAGCACTTTGAGAACACGTACTGTTATGCTCATTTTGAAGCCACAGTCATAACACAACTACAGGCTACAGCACTTAAGATTATAGCAGAAGTTACTGCAAAGCTAAACAAACCTTGATAGGGTACCTATGAAAAGAATCCCGTTGATGCTTTGTGGATGTTGAAAAGGTCATAAGCAAATATTCTTCTGGATTTTGCGTATAGTCCTCCTAAGAGATTAGAGGCTTCTGAGCTTAAACTGGCCGCTCCTTGTCACAAGCAAGAGTTCCAAAAGCTGGTATTGGGATTGCTTGCATATAGTCCTCCTCAGAGATTAGAGGCTTCTGAGCTTAAATAGGTCGCTCCTTGTCTGAAGCAAGAGTTTCAAAAAGCTAGTATTGGGATTGCTTGTGTGCACGTGAACCTGTAGCTGATTGTGTCCACATCATGCCACACTCTCCTCATATGCTCTTAAGTCTTGTTTTAATCTCTGCTGTTGCTTTATTCCCCAATGCAAAGTGAAAGTAATTCATTAATTGATAGTGTAATTGGACTTGCAGGGTTGTCGAAACGGTGATTCATGTTCCTTCTCTCATGATCTGGGCACATCATTTTCATCAGTCCCTAAGCTGAGTTCATGCATCCCAGAAAATGTCAATGCTGACCCGGCGCTGCTTATTCGGTTATTTCCCTTTGCTGATGATGGGAATATTCTTATCTTGGATGACACCAACTTCCATTTTACCTCCAACATTGCCCGGATTTATGATCCCTTAAGAATGGTTGCCACCACACGTCTTCTGGAATCCTCCATATCCGAACCGTCATTGACTGATGTCAAGATTATGTGGGGACTCCATCACCCATACCAAACCATCATAGGGAAAGCTCCAGAGAGTCAAGTTCTGTGGAAGTCAGTGAAATGCGTCTTGTGGTTTCCTGATTTTGAAATTTGCGGATGTGGAAAAAATTTGGAGGGACAGAGAAGTGTCATGAAGAATTTCTTCGAGTATCTGGCAATTCGGCTACTTGCTGACGCTTTATGTGAAGTGCCCGTCATTCTTACCATGAATAACCTTAGGTTCTCAAACCTGCAGGTAATTACGATTTCTGAGAGATGGCGACAATTTTTTGTCATTGCTACGTTTGCTTGATCATGGGATCCTGTAAGGAACATGTGATCGATCGATCAGCAATTGCATGTGCTCGGCAGAGAGCTCGCCATTTCCATGCTTGGCGAGTAAACTAGATTTTTTTTTTTTTGGTTCTCGAGTGTATCTTTGCTAATTGGTAGTTACACTGACGAACCTTTCCGCTCAGTTTTCTGTAGCATCGTTGAACTCTTTTGCTGAAGTTCATAAGAGTGTGTTCAAGACATCTTTTTGTAGACATTCTTGGTTAGCCCCCAGTGTTGTTTTGACACCTTTGTGATTATTGTTCCAGGCAGAGAAGCTGGGAAGGAGCTGCTTCTTCTTTCTCACCCAGTCATTTCCTTTCGCCGAGCAGAGCTTTGGGGAATTGGCGGATGTCATACCCACCGAGAAACTGATGGAGGTATCCAAGCCCATCTCGTATGTTTTTCGCATGTACCCTCCCGTAGACATCGAGTCCGCTGATTTCCAAGCCGCAATTCAAAAATGTCTGCACGATGTTCAGTGACATTCTGTGGCATATGGGATCCAAAGGTCATTTAATTGGTCATAAGTAGCTTCGAGGATTCCTCCTTTTGTGAGGTTCTTCAGTGAATGCTCTTAGGTATTGCCGTGTTACGTCAAGACAGATGACAAGATGTTCATTGTATTGTATGTAGTTGAACTATTGACAGTCCTTGCCCGTTGCGATGTTGCTTCTTTGCATAGTGTGTAGTTTGGTTCAAAATACTGAAGTAACGCAAACACGATGAGGTCAACTTGGCCTTTGGAAGCTCTTTTTCAATCTAGTCCTTTGCATCCGACTCATTTTTCGACCTTGGCAAAACATAACCCAATTGGCTCAGGAGAGTCTTGTTTAAGATGTTTGACATTGAAGTTGCCATGGACAATCTAAATGTGGAGTGACTTGAGATAGCATGTTTGCGTCATAACATTAATCCCTTGCATCTCTGTTTTCTAATTTTGAATATAGCTGTCTTTGATAAAGAGTCCAAATCATTTCAATTTGGTTTGGCGGGTCGCTTGTTTCCCTTTGTGGAAGGAGACAGCCTAAAAATTACACATTCCTAGGCAAAAATTGTATAATTCTAACTAGGGGTGAGCCAAATCTATGGTTTAAGAGTACTTTCTTGACCAAAAAAAAAAAAAACTGGTTCACAAATCGAACAAAACCATTTTCTGTGGTCTGATTTGGTTTCAAAAACATTTTTTTATTATATTTATCATTTATACTTGGGAATAGTCTCTCTTTTTTAAATGTGAAGTAGCTTGGATTTTCATTTTGTATGAAACTATGAATTGTTAGGAGTGTGTAGTTTGGTTTCATGAAATTAATGCTTTGTCTAAGTTACTTTTGAGTTGATTTAAACTCACCAAATTACAAATAATTAAGAGAAAAAAAGTAGAAGAAGAAAAAACGATATCGAACCAAATTGGAAAAAAAATAGTTGGTTAGGTTTGATTCCACACTAGTCTACAATTGGGAAAAGCATTAGAATAGTTCTAAATCCATTGCATTGGCTAGTGTTGACCAAGCCACCTAAGTTAACTAGTGTCTATGTCAGTAATATACAACTAAAATTAGCTGGAAAGACTTAATTGGTACGGATTAAAGGGTTTATAATTGAATTGACACTAATAAAGATTTAGGATTAAACTAGCATAAATACAATAGATTTAAAAATTTTTTTGACACTTTTTCCATTGATGAGATCATGACAAAATTGAAGAAGGCATGTTATGTGGGAAACGCAAAAGATGCATAGCTCGATTTGGATGAAAAAGCAAATCAACTTGCCCCATCTCTTCATAGTGAAAAGCTGGCTATAGCCTTTTGCTTATTAAAAACAAGTGCCAGTACTTCCACACAAATTAATAAGAACCTTAAAATATTTAGTCACTGTCCTTGTAAAATATGGGTTTTGACCAAGTTAAAAAAAAAAAAAAAAGTTGAATGGTCAAAAGAAGAAGAAAAGAAGAGAAAGAAGGAGGAGGAGAGACCAAGTTCAAGAGAGAGAAAGAAAAAGAAGAAAGAGAGAGAAAAGGAAAGAAAAGGAAGAAAGAAAAAGAAAAAAAGGACATAAAAGGGAAAGAAAGAAGGGAAAAGAAGGAGAGAGAGGCATGATCAGAGAGATTGTGCAAGGGAAAGAAAAGAGAGAAGGGAAAGGAGAAAGAAGAAAGGGGGAGAAGGGAAGAAGAAAAAGGGGTTCGGACATTTTCACCATGGGAGCCTCATCAGGTCGTTTTCATTGTGTTTCGCAATGCTCGGTAAGCGCTCTCGCCTCTCATTCAATCAAATAGAGTAATTTCGGATTTAGGACTCTAAATTAGGAATTAGTGGAGATTTGTGCGGCAAATTTCGATTTTTTTAGTCGTGGTGCTACATATATATGTTGGTTAACTCAATATTTATGTTAACCTTTACATCAAAGGTTACAGAAAAACCCTTCACCATGGACATCAGCTCACACTAATATAATTAAACAAATCAAAACCCATGTTAAAGAAATACCTTGCCTCTATCTTGTTGATCCTCTTTCAAAATAGTTGAAACAAATGCTTCAGATATAGGTTATGGAGGCATTCTAAAATAAGTAAAAAAATAATAAAGAACAACTGGTATAATTTGTTTTTAAACATTGGAACCAAACTTAACAAAATTACTCTACTATAAAAAAAAAGAAATATTAGCCATTGTTTTGGCAATAATTAAATTCCAAGGTAATATTTTAAATCAAAAGTTCTTATTACGTATTGATTTAAATCAACAAAAGAAGTATTACAAAAGCATGTATTCAATATTGCTTCAAAACAAATTTTAAGTCATATTATCCATCTTTGATTTTGATATTGAATTCATTAATGGATCATCAAATTCTTTGCCTGATTTTTTTATAAGAGAATTTTTGCAGAAAAAAAAGGCCAAAGTTCCAAAAAGGCTAAAGGCAAAGCCATTACTGATACCTCAGGATCACAATCCCAGTCACCAATAATAGACCAGCTCCAAGCTTAGTTAGATATAATGAAAGCTCAACAATCACCTAAAGTCCAACAATCACCACCATCATTACCACCATCATTACAATCACCTTAGCAATTGCAGATATGGTTAGATATAATCAAAACCTAACAGACACCATTACCACAATCAATATTTCTTGATCTTACTCCATATTTGTCTCTATTACTCTCCCAAGTAAAACCAGAAATTGCTCCATCACAACCACATAAATCTCAAACTAGATCACAAACCCAAAAATCACCGTCATTATCCGCTCCAATCAAAACTTGGGTAGACATTGTTTAAGAAAATCCATCAAGACAAATTGAGATCACGTTAAATCCATCACTATAAGCTTTTCACAATCTAAAAGAATCATAATCACTTAAAATGATAAACAATGAAATTGTCATAAAACCATATTATTTCTTTGTGATAGCAAAGCCCTCTACCTCTACTATTTTTGTAACCATATCACAATCTTCAGCCAAATCACAGTTCATCACCAAAAAGACCTCATGATAGTTGAAAGAGATTTTCACTATGAAAATCCAAAAATTTATGCAAAACATATCTTTTCAGAAAATTAGCATTACCCACCAACTCATCTGTCAAAACGGCAAGCTTATTATGAACAAATTCTTATTGAAACCAAATCTCTCACATTTAAACATTTTGCATCATCTGAAAACCCGAATCACATCACTTATTCAATAGCCACAATCCCCGAAGTCAAACCTCTAGAGATGTGGAAACCCAACCGTCATGCCCAATTACAAAAGTGGAGGAGTCACTTTGGCCCCGTCATTGAAACATTATCTTTACAGTTTAAAACCAACTTGAAAATCTTTACACCCATTTCAAACCAACCAATTATGAATAGCAATTTTCAAATCTTATGCATTTTTCATCAATTTCCGAGTTTCCTGAGTAATTATCTGGTAATTTGATTATAACCAGACTTCTCATCGGAGATTCAAGACTAATTGGTGGACAATTTTAAATTCACAAAAAATATATCTGAGAAAGCAATTCTAAATTGATTAAATCGGCGAACTCACAAATCATTTGATCACAAAATTACTAAATTTTTTCAGCGAGAATTAGTAGCCCAAGCTCATTTGGCTGCCATGCAGTCTCTAGAAGAATATAGCTGTGCACTAGCAAAACTCATGTCAAAATTTCCAATCACTAAACCACCTCCAAAATCTCCAAGTTTCTCTGATGATGATCAATCCCATCACAGTGATTGCTACGGCATCAACCTGTTAGACGATGATGGATACGGTAGAGGAAATTACTCATAACCAAAATGGACAAAAATCGATGAAGACAAAAAAAGGAATTTTTAAAGCACATCATCATCTTCCATTTGAAGAATCTCAACATGCTACCGATGGACTGAAGATGCTGCTACATATTCGTCCAAAAGCAACAACAAAAAAAAATCGTCCAAGCTTTGAGTATAAAAGGAAGAGTAGAAGAAGGGGGGATCACCGCTTGCCTTCAGCTCACTTGCGCTCTTGTGCTTTTACCTTCCTCTATCCTAAAAGCCTCCTTTGGTCACATCCTTTCATTTTCATATATCCTTCACTTGTATCTTTTCCAAACACTTTAATCGCTCCCGATCACTTGTAATCACTTCTTTAAGATATCTCCGATCACTTGTAATCATCTCCAAACACTTGTATCAACTATTGTAAGTTTTCTTATCACTCAATAATATAACCAACCAAGTTTTGGTTGGCATTATGACTTCATATTATTAGCATTCTTTTACTTTTGTTTTAAGTGGGATCTCTACCCGCAGGCGGACTACCACCCTTGTAGAATGTCACATTTTCTTTTATCACGCATATCAGTGGGATCTCTACTCAAGTACGGACTACCGCCCCTACATGGGATCACATTGTTATTTTAATTATTGTTTACGCATATTAGTGGGATCTCTGCTTATATATATATGATAGTTTAGAGTGTTATGAAGCTGTAGGATTTTATAGAACTTGAGTTGAGCTTACGATTTGTCTAAAACAAAATTTTGAATTTTCCCGCGTGTCATGAACAATGCGTGTCTAGGATTTTGAGGCCGTGTTTCGTCGGTTTTTGGCTTAATTTTTGGACAATCAAGTTAGGATTCTTGTAATACGTTAAAAGGGCTTTTTGTAAACTATAGGTCCGTTTGAAACAAGATTTGGTGAAGAGAGTTATGGCATGACCAAGTTTCGAGCTCGAACTTTGCGTTGCGAACAGCTTGAATAATTGCTTTGGGTATGCATTTGTTAGAGTGTAAGAGTCGTTTTGTTAGTATTTAGGTGTAGTATAGCCATTTTGTAATTGAGGTAGTGTGTTACTCAAATTTTAATGTTATTTCTCACTTATTTGATAAAATTGCGAGTTCAACTATTCAATTAATATTTGTCATTTGAATGTAGGCATTCCGATGTGAGTAATGCTATATTTTCTAAGAATTTATTAGCTCATATCTTCAAAATGATAAAGATTGATATATCATGAGTTATGAATAAGCATATTTGTTGCATAAAATTTGGATTTGACATTTACTGCAATCTAGTATTTGTGAATGGTGTGAGAATTGTTTAGTGAAAATATACATTCTCTTTGATAAATGAAGTTGAGAAATATTATATATTTTAGATTTGCGAAACCTTAGTTATGGAATGTTATATATATAAGATATCGGAGAAGATTATGCAAGCTCCGATATGAAAAAAATGTAGAAAGAATAAACAATATAAGAGCAACACGGAAGCAGAGCTTGTTTTTTTTCCTAAAAAGGTATTTATGTTTTCAATTGAGGTGGGATGATTCTTTAAATCAAAGAATGATCAATAATATCAAAATATATTGTCTCATACTTAGACTAATAAATCTAGCATAAATTGCTATAGAATTCTAGCTCTTCTAGAATAATATCCCATTGATGGCTCCTCCCTCCCCTAGAAGGACGCCTTCTTCGCCTGATAATATAACAAATGGTTCCTCTATCTCGCATGATGAGGTGAGGATAAGAGATCAAGAATAATTAAAAAAGATAGATAGAATTGAGCAATTGTATAGGCATCTTTTGTGCATTGCATATGGCGGCCCACACCGAAATAGTGTTTTACCCCTAGATGTCCATTCAACTGATGCACCTCAATGCATTTCGAGGAGAACTAGCTAGCTTTGGGTTCAAGTGGCATTTCACGCATAAGAACCTGCCCTTGGGAGGGGAACAACATCGCATTTCAGGGAGAACAAGCTAGTTCTGGGTTTGAGTGGCATCTCACTTGTAAGAACCTGCCCTTAGGAGGGGAACAACAGTATATATATATCGATTTGTGAAATGTTTTATGACATGCATTTGATTTGATTCAGTTTATAAAATCATAAGATGAGTCTTGAAATGATTGAAAATGTTTTATGAAAAGTATTTCTAATGGGTGAGTTGAGTCATAAAAGTTGTTGGTGATTATTTTGTGAAATTTATTTTGATAAATGAGATTGTTTATGGATTGGATTTATGGTATTAGATGATGCTGTGGATTGGTATTGATGCTCAACATCGCTGTGAGCCTAATGAGGGACTTGTGAGTATGCGCATATTAGTTTAGGATATCTTTATGGGTCTAGCTACTAGCTAATAATAGGTAGAGACCTTGCTAAGAGGGGAATCTTGATTACATTGTCACTAGTTATTGTATCATGATCATAGTTTAATATTGAGTAATGAATTGGTCAATGGAGTTGACCATTGACATGTGATATAAGTTTGGTCAATGAAGTAAATTATTGATATGTGATTTGAGTTTAGTCGATGGAATGGATCCCAGAAACAATGACCATATGTGATTTGTACAATAGGCAAAAAACATTGGCAAGATGTCCAAAAGGATCCCTTGGAAAAAACAATGTTTAATCATAAAGAGGGTCTGGAAAATAGAAGGTCTTTGATAGTAATGGACAAGATGTCCATCATTGGTGTAGCTTTTCATAGTTGGTGATCCAAGTCTCGGAAAGTTTGGCCAAGTCTTTGGGATGTCGAACAATCTCGCATTCGATAAACCATATGGTAGTGTAGTGTTTGTTGACACCTAAATTTTGGCGACCCATTTAGAAATTTAAAAAATTAGGGGTTAATTTTATCCCTGAAAAAATAAAATCACATGGCATATAGTTTAGGAACATTTTTATTTATTGTTGGACTGACGGCGAGTGCAAGATTTTTCACATGATTTTTCACACATTTCAATATACACCAAAGGATGAATTTTCAAGCAAAAAGGAAAATTTTAGATAGAATATGTGAAAAATACAAAAGGGAAATATTACGCAAGCTAGTTATATTTCAACGATATAAGGTATCATGCGCGAACAAAAAGAAGGATACATTTTTTCTATATTCCTGCAATTTATTTAAAAAAGGCCACACATATTGAATATACGGCCGCACAAGGTTCTTCTCTCGGTTCTTTAGGTCGAAAAATTGAAGTCAAAAAGAGAGGAAATTCTTCCTTCGTTTTAGGGTTTTGAGGTGAAAAAATTCGAACACAGGAGGGGAGTTGGCAAAGTGTTCGTAAGGGTTTGTTCGAGAGGGCTTCTTTTGGTGGAAAAAGAACACAAAAGTAAAACGGGAAAGAGAGAGAGCGGACGTTCTGCACATGGAGGAGAAATCTTGAAGGAGGAGACTTGCACTTGGAGAGTCCGAACGTCCCATCGCATAAGAAGTCTTCAAAGTCAAATTGTGGAGTTCACGCCCATACTCCATCCCACTCTCATCTTCTTTTCTCGAGGAAATTGAATAAGTATGCTAGTTGTACCTTGCAGGTTCAAATCAGGTCGTCGTCGCAACTAAGCTGTCATGCCGGATCCACCACCACGATTTGATCTAGAGCCAAGATCCACGAACCACCATCTTTGCACCGTGGATTGTTGACGATTTGTTGCTCCTCCGTGACTAAGTCGCTCTCTCATGGCGTCCCCGTTGTCCCGAGCCACGAACACGTTGCCGTGTTGGATGCATCTCCTATGAGGTGCGAAGACCACCACAGCCCGCCTTTGAGCCGTGCCATTCTACCGATTGGATTTTTGGAAAAAATCCAAATTTAGGTAGAAATTTGGTTTTATTTTATTTGATAGGTTTATTTTTAAGTAGATTTAATTTATTTAGGTAGATTTACTTCATCTTATTTTAGTCTTGATGTTTTATTTGTTTATTTGAATTAGTTCCCAATGCTTGATTGAAATTCCCGATCTATAGTATCCAATTCGCAACCGCACGAATTTTTATTCTATCTATAAGGCTTTAGATGGAATAATTATTCACGCGGGAGTAAAATTGATATCTTGATCTTTAAGGCTTAAGATCAATTTATCGATTTTATTAGCGAAATAATCAAGTTAAATTAGATATCATTTTCAAATTCGAGCGATGGATAGTATCTTTGGTGATTGCGAATGATTTGGTGTTTATTTTTTAATTGCTTTATTTATCCCGAAAAAAATTGCATATTTCATTTTGAGTTTAGATTGATTTAGATAGAATGTATCTTAGGTTAGAAATTGCTAAGTTAAGATAATATCTTGGTTTAAATTAGGGTTTAGCTTGGCCTAATCCTTAATATAGGGTGGATAGAATCTTAATCTAGCTAGGTAATTTTGGCATTTTTCTAATTTCGAAATTTCATGAAAAAACACAAAAAAATGTCTTAGAATAAATTAGTTTCAATCTCTAGGATAGATTGCATTCTTTTAAGGAAAAACAAAATAAAAGATGTCATGCGCATGTCATTAGGATTAGATTCATGAAATGCATGCCATTTAGTGGTTGTTGCTAGGTCTAGTCAATTAGAAATTGCATGTCATTAGAATTAGGTCATTTAGTTAATATTGCATTGCATATTGCATGATTTTCATTAATTAAGTGAAAACAAAAAAAAAAGAAATTGTGTGTTAATTAGAAACCATATCCAGGGTTGTTGATGTGGATTTTAATTTAACATTGCAGATGCTTTCGTTGCTTGGAGGTAAGTTTTTTTGCAATTTATTTATTGTTTATCTGAGTGTTGAATTGGTGGTTTGTGCACGCGCATGATAACATCACATGTTAGGGAAATAGATTTAAAATAAACCCAAGCTGCTTGCAAAAAACATTTTTTCAAAATAAAAGAAATGGTACCGAAAGGGCGTTAAGAAATTTAGCGTAACCAAGTCCCCGTACCCAAATCTCTGGTTCGTAGGAATAAAGTAAATCTCCCGTTACTTTATTTGGGTTTCTAATCGACCCACCAAAAATAGATTAGTGGCGACTCCTAATTGAAAAATCATTTGCATGTTATAAACTTGAACCTAAGTCGCGAATTGGTATGGGCTTGGGAGAGCCCGAGTTAAGTCTAGGCTTAACAATCCATTAGCCAAACCCTAGGTGGTTTAAACCCCTGAAAAAATCGGTCGCGACAGTGTTGTAGCTACAGAGTTAGCAGTTTCAGAATCTCTAATGAGCTGGACTTGGACTTTTAAAAAGGAGAGTAGTTGGGAATCTGAAAGAGCGATATTGAAATTCGGATACAGAGTCACAAAGATTGTTCCAGCATTCAAAGTAGTTTGGATAGTTTCGATGCAAGCATGCTGGTATTGTAAAAATGTAGTATCCAACAAAGCAATTCTTGCCACAATTGGCAAGCCTTTACGACCATGAAAGGTGAGAGCGAGACAAACAGCGCCATAATGGACATGAGTATATTCCTGTTGAGCCTATTATTTGGGAAATTCTGGAGGGATCTGAAGAGTAACAAAATACTCTTTCTTAGTAGCAGGAATGGGGTGCCGGTCAAACTTGGAGGACTGTACATACTCCTTTACTTCCTTTGGGGTTTGGCGGATAAGTTGGCGAATGGAGCGGATATGTGAGAATGACGAGTTGGGTTTTGCAAAGGCGGAGTAAGGGTTCATGAGAGGAAGTTGGGTTTTAGAAATCTTGGTTTCATCACTAAGAGAGACTTCATAGAGATAATCTATCATGGAAGTATTTGAAACACGAAAATCTGAAAGGGTTGAGGATGATGGAGATGCAGCAAGAGAAATTGGTACTTCAAGAATTTCTGGTTCTGTAGACATGATGTGAAGAGATCTTCTCAGCATTGGATTCACCTACCAAATGCATGGAACAGATAATATTACAAACGACCATGGCTCTAATATCATGAATGGACCTAGACTTAGAATCAGGGAGGACAAAGTCAATTTTCTGCAGGTATGCCTTCCCATAGTGGGCAAACAACTCCGTTCAAACCCTTCAGGAACAGCCTTTTAGCATAAAATCACTCAGCCCTTTAGTTTAGAGCCTAGAGAGACTCAGAGATACCAAGATGGAAACGTTTCTAATCTACCCGAACTACATATCTTGGAAGGATCCTACCAGGCTGGAGAAGAAGAAGAGTTTAGAAAGCTATAGAGAGGATTTTCACAAGACACTCACTTTACTTCAAGGGACTCTGCCAAACATATTACACCCCCCTTGCCTTACATAGACAATAAGAGGTCACAAACATACAAGGACCATTCTCATGGGTCCAAATACAAACAGAGGCATTGGAAACTTCCGGGATGGAATTATTTGCACGCTATGAACAGTAACTGTATTGTGAACAGTACTTTCCCTAGCCTATATCTACAGTAAAAGTGAACAGTAGCTTGCTACAGTGAATTTGTACGGACAAATGGATTTGATCACCGGTCTTATCCGTTACGAGTATTGTAGTCATAGTCTGAGTCATTTGAGTTGTGTGCTATTGCTAGAAGATGTTCCTCATATTTTTGTTCAAGAGCTTCAAGGTCTTCTGGTGAGAGGATCTGATTTAGATGATGTGATGAGGATGCTTCTTTGTGAGCCCAGTGGGATGATTCTTCTTGAGCCCAGTCTGTATTGTTATCTTTTACGGTGTTGGCTGAGGCTAATTGGACGGCTGTGTATAAAAGGATGTGTCCATGCTTTGAGATAAGGACGAAGGTCCTTGATCATAGGGATCTTGGGAAAGAGGACCTTCCCAACGTGCATAGGGGTCCTGAGTGGATTGGACAATGTCATCTGCACCTGTCATTTCATGATCTTTGGATGACGCAGCTTGTTTGTATTGCCTGAGTGTTTCCTTAGCTTCTGGTGCTAGGTCATAATGATCTCATGCAGTGGGTACATTATAATTCCATGCATCTTCAGGAATGGTCTTGTTCTCCTAGCACAAAATTCTCTGGAGTTCTCGGTACTGGTGTTCACAACATCCAACAGGTCCTGGATAAGATTTTTGAATCCGAGCTTCTCTTCTATCCAGGTGGGGTCTATAGGAGGTAGTTCCTATATCCTGTGGGGCATTGATAATGTTGCCATTATTTCTGAAAAAATGCCATGGACGTCCGGAAAAACAGGATGGTATGGACTTTAAGGTTTGGTGTCATGGTTCTTAGTTCTTTCTCCAAGAGGTGTTTCCAGTGAGTAGGAGGATAGAACCAATTGAGAAAGTCTAAGAGATTCTTATTAGGGGTATGCATGGTCCGGGCGGGCGGTTCCCGACCTAGAACCGGGAATTGCCTGCTAAGCACCGGTTCCAAAAAATTGGAACCAGGATCCACCCGTTTGTTGCCTAGATCCACCCAGGAACCGGACCGCCGGTCCGGTCTGGTTCCCGGGTGGATCCATGGAACCGATCTTGAAGCGAAACAATTTTGGTTTCTCGGACTGCCGATCCGGTCCGGTTCCCAAGCTTTGAGCTCCAAAATTCCAAGTTCCAATCTCCAAAAACTAAAACAATAATTAATAGATAATTGCTCAACATTAAATAACAGTCAGCTACACGTGAATGACAAAAAAAACTAAGTGCGGTGGGGGAAAAAACCCTTAAGATGACTCATAGGGTACCTCTACTTCTAGTAAGCATGCCACCAGCAGCTGATATCCGCCTCAATTATTCTTGTTGTCTAAGACTAGCTAGAGATGTTGACAGGAAACAAGCTGCATTTGCTCTGGAGTAGACTCCCCCAAATCCACATTCTCCATAGTCAACTCTTGAGTATCCAAATCGCCGTCGGGAGTTAAACTCTCACTCTCCAAACCCCTCACATCACGTTCGGTGCAGAAAATCTGCAAATGACTCCTTGAATCTCTCCACTATCCATCATCGATAATGGATCTACCTCGTAATCTTCACCAACATCTGCCATTGTCGGCTCAATTTCCATGACTTCTGGAGGTGCAACAACAGAAGTCGCAACATCTTTGGGGGCTACATTTTTTGCCAGAGAATTTATCCATTGAAAGAAATCACAAGCTCCATGTCCCTGTGTTTAAGCCAACACAAGTTAAATAAACAACAACCAAAAGTGCAATCTTATGAGTACCAAATGATTAGAACCAATGAGCACAAGGGAAGAAACAAGATTGGCACCTAGCAAACTTGCAAAATATGGAAGGAGACAATTTCGACGTTATCTGCAGAGACTAGGAAGATTTGCTACACTTCTAGTAATTCATAGATCTCAATAGGTAAGAGTAAGGAAAAATTTATAAGACAGGATTTCCCATTGCCACCCTCCTTAACTACATTTCGCCAGGCCTACTAGAGGATGTGTTGGAAGTTTTGAATAAGATGCAACAATGAATTCTTTTATGGAAAAATTCTGCCCAAATCATCTTAGAAATTCGATGACAATGTTATGGACAATAAAGCTTCTATGTTTTACACACAATCTATGAAAAATTCACAATGGACCAAAGACCCACCAAAATTATAGCTTTGGATTGGGCTTCATATACATAATTGCTGCCTCAAACAACAAGCAGAAAAAACTTCAGCTACAAGAGCTATCAACTCCAGCAAAAAGCCCCCAGCTGCAATCCCCAACTTTTGGTTAGCAACTTGTCGGTACTAGCCAATTAGAAATGGGTACAATCTAAAAATAACTGTTCATCGAAGTACGACAAGATTCAGCATACTTCACCACTTATTCATTTAGCCACTTTTTGGTGTGAAGGAGACAATTGAAAAAACTATAGGTCCTAAAAAGTACTTCTGCGAGAGCAACACCAGAGGCGGCATGCGTGAGCTACTAAAAATTGAACTCAAACAATTATTGAAAATCTCACCACATATATTCCTCTCACTTCAACTTGTAAACTCTATGGACCGTCAATCTCCTTGTTAATCTCCGTGCTAACATCATCCATATCTAACAAAAAGAAGATATTAAATAAAGTATTCAGTTATTATATAATAGATATACAAAAGAATTACATGATGAAATGATATGGACTTACCTAATTCAAACTTTTCCGCATTTTCGATACATTCTTCAACATTAATCGGCTCAAGAATTGCTCTCAACCAATCTTGAGTGCAAATCAAAGCTTCCACAACTCTAGGAGTCAAAGAACTCCGAAAACCATCAAGCACACGACCAGAAGTACTGAAAGTTGATTATGAAGCAACGGTAGTAACGGGAATAAACAAAATATCCCAAGCCATCAAAGATAAGATTTTAAACTTTTGGCCAGCAACACTCCACCGTTTCAAAATGTCAAGATCATGACCATCTTCAAGTTTAGCTTTAAGATATCGATCAAGCTCAGATAAGTTGCCATCGGACTTTTTCTTCTCATCATTAAGAAAGTCATCATACGAAGGCTCTTTTACATAGAAATTTAAGCTGCAATCGTCCTCTTCATTTCCCTCATTGAAATAAGAATCGCAGCTACTACCGATATTAGTGGAACTTACCAATTCACCATCCAAATTTTTGTCTCTAGAAATGTGACAAGATTTCTCATAAAATTTAAACACACGTTCCAGGGCAAACTTCACCTTATCAAACATCTCATCAACTTTTGCAGTATCATCATAAATGAGTCTACAACAATACATCACATAATCCAGCTTTTTTCTAGGATTCAATGTTATAGTAATCAATACCATCATATTGACTTTTTGAAACTCCCATAATATTTGTCAAACTTCTCTTTCATTTTCAAGCCCATAACTCTTACCCTATGATCAAAAGCCTTCGTTGCTTCTCGCAAATATTTATACAAAGAAGCTATCCCCACAAAATAATCATTTGAAGTGATATACAAACATCCGGACATCTTTTTGGTGGTATCATAAAACTTCTTCAAAAAATTAGAAAGAACAATGGCATTTTCCCAATCAATGCTACTTGGAGTATCAAAATTAAGCTCAGTTAGGAAAGAAACATCTTCTTCTTCCATCCTTTCAAAAGCTTTTCTTAGCTTTATGGCACTCTCTAACATTAGGTAAGTGGAATTTCACCTAGTTGAGATATTAAGACAAACTGAACCCTTATAAGCAATCCTTGTAATTTCAATGCAATCTCGAAATGTCTTAGCTCTCATAAGAGAACTCCTTACATACCTAACTATATTTCGAATTCGTGTAATGTAATCACGTATCTCGGCCAAGCCATCATTCACAATCAAGTTTAATATATGAGCCGTGCATCTCATGTGTAAAAATTCACAATCTAAGATCAATAGCCTCTCTCTTGAAAATTTTTCTTTCAAATAATTAATGGCCACATCATTTGAACTAGCATTATCTACTGTGATTGTGGACACTTTTTTCTCTATTCCCCACTCATATATGCATTTATCAACTACTCTCCCAATATCCCTGCCCTTGTGACTAGCTATCACCACAAAATTGATGATCATTTTATGCAATTTCTAATTTTTATCAATAAAATGTGCAGTAAGACATAGATAGTTCAAATTCTGAATGGAACTCCATGTATCAATTGTAAGGGCGATCCTAGAATTAAGCTTACGAAAGGAAGCCTTCATTTTTTTTTTTTTTTACAAAAATATAACTTCATGCAATCCCTAGCCACCATAAATCGCAACATATGCTTGAAGAGATGCTATAATTGATTCACATACTCATGAAATCTAACACGTTCAATAATTGAAAATGGTTGTTAATCAATTATAATCATCAGAATAAGCATTTGCCTACAAATCTCCTGATCAAACTTCCATGTCGTTAAAATTCCATCACTCCCAATACTACTAGTAGTATCTCCTCCTATCATTTGAGTTCCATCTACTCTTTGTGATGCAAATAATTTTTGCCTTTTATCCACATTACGAGGATACTTATTGTACTTTCTCAAGCGCTTCAACATATTTGAGGTCCCATTATCGACATGGTACGAATACTTGGATCTACAGTAATTACAAAATACATCATCTTTCCCATTTGTGTGAGTTGTTACTTTTCGAAAATGAAGCCAAGCTATTGATTTTCACTTACTAGGAGGACATGGAAATAATCGGATACCTTATTTGTTTTGGATGTTTCTTCAAAGTTTTCACCTCCTTCATGTTCTTGTGATGTTGATTCCACTATTGGCGTTATTGCATCATAGGATTCCTCTACTTCCATTGACATATTAATGAATCACCTGAATCAAGCAACACACTATGGTTAGCCATCAAATGAAGATAGACATTTTTAGGATGCTTATTATCTTTAAATATTATAAGATCCAATGTCAAATAGAGGAAGGAACTCAAAGAGTTGATCCTTAACATAACAAACAAAGAAAAAAGGTGGCTATTTGGGACAATCAGAGAACCTAAAAATGGTAAGGAAGTGGAGTTCAAATTCATCAAAGAGAGAGTCGCACAATCTACCTCATAGTTAGAAGAGGATTTGTTGAGATGATTGTTATGGCAAGTTAGACTTGTATTACAAGTGCAAGAACATTTTCTACAGACACTGCACCAATGTAGCAGTACATATCTTACTCATAAAAAACACACACAACTATCAATTATCAACCCGCTAGCCATGCATCAGTATCAGGCACAGAAAACTACTTATAACAACAACTCAAGTTAATCCAAATTTGAAGAGAGCCATCAGAAATGAAAAAAAAAAAAAGCATCTTCTAGAAAAGAGTTGAATGTAGCTAATACTTAATAGCTTTCTGAGGTGAAATGGTGACTTCCCATTTCTCTGCCAATAGCCAAAAATATTTCCCACGACCATGAGCATAGAATTTATCGACCATCAAAATACAAAAAATCAAAAAACACAGCAAAAGATAAAAGCAACCCTAGATTCTGCAAATTTAAGCATGAGCACCGTCGAAGACAAAGCACCAAGATGAACAGCGATCGATTCCCAAAATAAAGACTCGAACTTCACTTATTGGGTAATCATATTGAAGTACAAGTTTGCAAGCGGAAGATGATTTGAGAGGCAAGCTGGAAGCCGATGATCGTACCTTGTTAAGTGACGGAAAAGGGGGCTCGGTCGAGATGGACAGCAGAGGTGGAAGAGCAGCGGTTGTGGTGGGTGGCGACCTGTGCAAGGGGCCAGACAGCAGCGGCGGCGTCGACGCTCAGGGAGGAATCAAAGACGAAGGGACTGAGTGAGGGGGCAGACAGCAGAGGCGGAGGAGTAGCAGCAGCGGCGTTCGATGCTCTGGGAGGAATCAAAGATGAAGGGACTGAGTGAGGGGGCAGACAGCAGAGGCGGAGGAGCAGCGGTTGTGGCGGGTGGCGACCGGCGCGAGGGGGCGGACAGCGGTGGAAGAGGAGCAGCGGCAGCGGCGTCGACGCTCGGGGAGGAATCGAAGATGAAGAAACTGAGCGAGGGGGCGGACAGCAGAGGTGGAGGAGCAACAGCTGTGGTGGGTGGCGATCGGCGCGAGGGGGTGGACAGCAGAGGCGGAGGAGCAGCGGCTATGGCGGGTGGCGACTAGCGCGAGGGGGTGGACAGCAACGGAGGAGGAGCAGCGGCAGCGGACATTAAGGCTCAGGGAGGAATTGAAGACAAAGAGAAGAGACTGAGGAAGAGAGAGAGAGAGAGAGAGAGAGAGAGAGAGTCGAAGACAATGAAACCGGAAGAGATGAGTATTTTTTTTTAATATTAAAAAGGTTTTGGTCCGGTCCGAGTGGGCGGGCGGACCGAGAACCGGACTGGTTCCCAACAATTGGAATTGGGAACCATATCGGTTCCCTCAAGAGCCGCCGGTTCCGGGCGGTTCCGATCTGGTTCCAAGTGGTCCGGATGGTTCTCGGGTATTTTGCACACCTTTAATTCTTATCACTTTTTTTTTCGATGTTTCTTCCGAGTGAGAATATCCTTGTGAGGTTGGCAATGAATCTTCTGATTAGAATTTCAATAGTTATTAAGTACTTATTGGTTAAGTACCATAATAACGTCTTAAGCTGATCGGGGAAATCATTTTCCTTCCAGATAAGAGGATGTATGAATAGGTAATTCAAATTTAGCCTGAAAGGATAAATAATCGAACCTTCCATTAAATATGAATAGATCTGTATGGCACCGTCACATGAGATTTTCCAAGTTTTCAATAAGGCTGTCATTTTGGATTTGCTCCACAATCTCCTAGGGATATTTCCAGTTTGGCAAATCTTGATCTTCTCAATCTTGTATTTTACGCCATGATTGAGTATATAGAAAGCATGTCTCTTGATATACATGTTGATTTCGGCTTGTGCTTTTGTCTTGATAAGAAGTCAGCAAGTACATTCTTCTTTCCAAGAATATGTTTGGTTTCAAAAGAATATTTCAAAAACCATTCAGCCCATCAAAGTAGTTGAGAATTCAGAATCTGCTTCTATTTAAAATTGGTTATCTGAGAAAAAGATGCCATGTATAATTCTACTAGGAAGTGATGACCGATGAGATGGAATTCAAACTTTTTTATTCTATTTTTCACTACCAAGATTTCTTTAAAAGTGGAATGGTAATGCATTTCAGCTTAAGAAAACTTTTCACTCTTATAGGCACAGATATGTCTCTTACCATCAATTTCTTCAAGTAAGATGGTTACCCAGTATTCATCACTGGCGTTGGTTTGAAGATTCTCTTTCCTGTTGATGGTATTTGCAATGGTGGGAGATTCTTCATAATCTCCTTAAGCTCAGCTACTACCTTAGTTTGAGTTTTTCCCTAAGGTGAGGGATTCTTCTTTAGCATAGATTGCAAAGGGATCAGAAGTTTTGTAATATTTTAGGACAAAATCCCTGAGATAATTGATTATCCCAAGAAATTGCTGAACTTGCTTTATGGTGAAGTTTTCTTCAAGAAACTTCAATAATTCTTAAGCAATGTGTGGCCCTAGATAGTATGTTCCTTTGTTGAGGTGCATATCGATGAATTCAATCTCTATTTGAGCAATATTCATTTTTCTTTGAGAAAGCATGATGCCATGCTTCTTCACGATTTCTGCAAACTGCTCAAGAAGTTGGCAGTGCGATTGCTCATCAGGGCTATAGAGTAGGATATCGTTAATGTATACTGCTGCACTTGACAATATTGATTGGAAAATTCGACATATTGCCTTTTGGAAAAGAGATGGTGCTACTTTTAGGCCAAAAGGAAGAACTTTCCATTGGAAGTGTTGGTTTGGGATACAGAACCCTGTTTTAGGTCTGTCTTCGGGATGAATGCTCAATTGCCAAAATCCGGCTTTGAGGTCGAATTTGGAATAGATGTGGGCCTTGGATAGTCCAGTAAAAAGAGAATTTCTGGATGGTAGAGGGAATTTATCATCTTGAAGGAAAATGTTAAGGGGCTAGTAATTGATTACCAATCTCATTTTTCCTCTGTTCTACTCAGCATGTTTGTTGACATAGAAGGCTTTACAAGCCCATTGAGAATTGGAAATTTCAATAAGACCTTGTTGCAATAGTTTTGAGTATTCCCTTTGAGTTAAAGCCAAGTGTTCTGTCTTCATTCCCATATGACTTGCCTTTGTTAGATTGATGTCTTCATTCTTTTTGAATGGAAGGCGGACAAAAAACTTTGGATTTTCCCATAAAGAATGAGAACACTTTTGGGCAAATTCAGAATGGGATTCTGAGCAGGATTTTAACAACTTTTGCATGATTGGATCTAACAGACTTATTTGGATGGAAAAAAGTCTTTGGATATTGACAAATTCAGAGAATTGATCTTTGTACTTAAGGCCCCTTCCAAGAATGATGCGAAACTATGAAATATGAGTTATGATGTCCCAACCAATGATCAAATCTTTGTTGGGAAGACTAGATCCAAAGATTTTTGTGGTTAAGGAACATTGGGGAAAGAATTGAACAGTTACGGGAGTGGTCCTAACATTGTAGAGAAAGTGTCTCATAAGGCAGAGTTGAAGTATCGGACATAAGGAGTCCAATATTCTTTAGGGAGAACTTGCCACACTTGGATTTCTTTAAGAACCTCTTGAGGTTTCATTTTCGGGAAGCTTTTCCACAAGTACCATATCGTTGAGAGCATTTGATCTTTGCTGAACATTTCTCAAGTTCTCTATTTGTAAGGGAACATTTTAGCAAAAAAGTTCCCGACATTGTCGGGTTCCAAGCATTGTATAAAACCCGACCTGGTTTTCTCTCTCTTTTTCCCATATATTTCTTTATATTTTTCTTTTATTTCATGATAGATTTATCCAGAACCTCTTGAAGTGCTTCTTTTTTCGGGAAGCTTTTCCACAAGTACCATCACAGTCTCGTTGAGAGCATTTGATCTTTAGCTTCTGGCGAGAACAAGCTGTCTCAAGTTCTCTATCATCTGTAATGTAAGTCCGGACCATCTGTCGTTTTAGACACAATTCTTCAAGGCACAAATGGATTTCTTGTTGGATTTCTCCTAATGGAACATCCTCTATTCTTCTTTGCCTGTTGAGGAAGGCTCTTTCGACCATTTGGGATAATTCTTTGGGGATGGATGTCAAGAAGACATGCTTCAGGTTTTGATCAGCTCCAATACCATAAAAGAGCTTAAGCATTTCTCGATAATACTTATCAAGATGTTTTTTTTCTAAAGAGAGCAACATTTTCTTTCGAAATATCCTCTCCTTTTCAGTTCTTGAAGATCAGCGGGTTTTCCCACAAAGAAGTGATATAGAAGGGTGATGGCATGACTGAAATCGGGTGAACACAAGAAATGAATCTGTTCTTGTTCTGACACAGATTTCCACCAAAGTTTGAGGCTACCTGTAAATCTTGTGACAAAGTTGAAAAGAACATCATTCATATCATAATTGGTAATCACCTGAGTATTCAGCCAAGTATGAAATTCTTCAAGTCTTTCTGGCCATTTGCAATAAGAAATATCATCAAGGGTGAAAAATTGTTTTGATGTTGTGGACACATTTTGTCCAGAATTACTAATTTGAACAAGTTTTGGTTCGGACGAGTTTGATTCCATATCTTGATTTGGCGGATTAGCCATGAATATTGATGATGTTACTGGAGCAATAGGAGGGGAATCAATGATAGGGATGGAGAAGGATGAAGATGATGAAAGGGATATCGAATCTTATTCAATATCAAAGATGTTAGGAATAGTTTGTTCTGCAGGGAATAGAATATGATCATTTGGGGTGGCAGAACCAGGTGGTTCCTAGTTGCCTAAATCCTTTAGAAAAGATTCTAGTGGATTGGATAGCATCATCTGCTCTGGTTTTTCCCTTATAACAATTGAAGGTGAAGGAATGTCTTCCTTTTCTTTATCTCTCTCCTTTCGAACTTGGTTTATTTCTTTGAGACGATTTCGCATTTCTGCTACACTCGTCTCCTTCTGCCTGAAGGGGTCTTCTGGAATGGCAGCAAAAATTAACGTCTGAGGTGGTGGAGGTAAATACCATGTTCTTACAATGGGTGGAAATGGATTGAAAGGATCAAACCTTCCTTTTTCAAGGAGTTGGATTTGTCTTTTGAGCTTTTCTATCTCCGGCTTTGGGTTTTCAAGATAATGGTACTCGAGACGTTGTCCTGATTCCAAGGCATGAAGCCTCTTTTGGAATTTGGAGAGCATCTTCTTAGTAGTTTCATCATACTTTCGAAGATTTTGTTGCACATTTCCAATCTTGGAATCAATTGTCTATATTGAAGCATATGTAACTTGTTTTCTTATTATATGTTCATTATATTCTGGATTTGGGTTAAAAGAATTGTGATTTGGTTTGTAAATATGTATAGTGGGCGCTCGATTCGTTTAGAAGAGATGCATTACTCGTTGAGTTATGGTTGCTCACCCCTCTATTTTCCCCAATCTTTTCAAGTTCTTCGGCTAGCAATAAGTAATACAAGAGCGATAGCGATGATGGGACATTTGGGAGTTGGATGTTTAAGAGCTTTGAGGCTATGCCATTTAGATGAAAGGACGGTCGTGTTATCCCCCATTTATGATGGTTTTGGAGTGTGATAGTCCCGTTACCATAAAGATGATATCCAAAGTCTATACCTACAAGATTGTGATCGGGGATTGCCACTGAGTTTGATCACTTTGATGACGGAGTTTGCTCTTCCATATATTTCTGGTAGATGAAATAGTTTCTAAGTCCTGTCAATTTTCATAGGTGAATTGAATGTGTGTGGCCACAAAAATTTGGACATGTTGACTAAAACAATAAATCATCTAGACAAATTCTGACAGTTAAATACACTAAAAGGTAGATTGTTAGATATCAAGTTCAATATGTAATCTACATTATTTTAATCGGTATGAACCACAAGAACCCTTAGTATATTCTTCCATTAAGAGCTACTCGACTGAAAAATCTTGTGAGGCCCATGTGAAATTGTAAGTGCATGCTTAGGACATGTATGACAACCATTTTATTTCTGTTTCAAAATTATTTCTCTATTCTAAACTTGTTTCTGGAATAGAAATCGATTTAATGATAAAAATTTTTCATTTTTCTATTTCTGAAATAAATTTTTAGTCCAAAAATAGGTTTAGAACAAAAATGAAAAGTAAAATTTTTTTACTTCTTTATTTCTAGAATAAAAATGAGAAATAAAAACTATTTTTATCGCTCATCCTCTCTACTAGTTGGCCACCCACCCATTGTTGGTTGCCGGTCGCCACCACGGGTTGTTGGCTACCACTTGCCCGCTTGCCGGTTGCCGATGCCCATCGCCTTCCTAGTCACTGGTCGTTCGTCACCGCCCGTCACACCCACCCCCCGGGGTCATTGACCGCCGATTGCCACCGCCACCATCCGCCGCCTCTTAAGATAAAGAAATTTTGTGAAATTCTATTCTAAAATAGAAATTTTGCGTTGTTATCAAATATTTATTTTTGTTCAAAGATTCATTCAAGAATAGAAATAGAAAAATCTATTTCTTTTTTAGAAATTAATTTTAAAATAGAATAGTTATCATTCACGCATTTATTCTCTTAGATATAGTCTAGCCTCGCTTTGGCCACACCTTGCGATGGTTTGGGCAAGGCCAGCCTCACCAAGGCCTCATCGGCCTTGGGTGAATTCAGCTATGGCCTCATAGCTACGGATGAGGTCAATTTCCCCGCAGTCAACTAGTTTTAGCATGTTGGCCACTATGGTAAACAAAAGAATTAAAGAAAAAATAAAAAATTTAATGAAAAAAATATTATTGTTAATTATCATGTCGATATTAACTGTGTCAATAAATTCATTTAGCAAAATATAAAAAAAATTATAATTAAATCGGCATAATTGAATGATTAATGATTGAATTGATAAAAATATAATAAATTTAAGATTTTTTTTTTGAATAATTTTTCCGTGATACGGAGGCCGTTATCTCGCGTAATTCAAACCCGGTCTAACAAGTCCTCTCTGGTCCAGCCATGATCAACTTTTTTCTTCCTCGTTTCCGATAAAAAGCGAAGATGCCCAGAAAATAACATCGGGACCCACCCGCCCTCTCCTTCCGGATGAAGATAACGACCCTTACCATCGCCTACTCCCGCGACCAGCGTACACCGCTCTTCCCCAAACAGGTCAACCGACGACAGTCCAAGTCAAAGGCAAAGGGTCCTCCCATAGAAACCATCCACAGGCCGACACGCGTAGTTCCAAACAAGACTCCGAGCTGAGGATTATCAACTCTGCGGGAGCCACCGCCCTCCGTCGTCTTTAGAAACTTTTTTTTTGAGTCGGTCCTATTCCTATTTTTATTCTAATTTTTATTTTCAGACGTTTATTTCTTTACGTGAAAATCGAAATCTATGCTTAAAATTAAATGGACTCCAGTTCAGTTTCTTCTGAAAAGGTGAGGATTCAAGGCTCACATCTCGCATTTCCATGTTAGAAGGCCACTGAATTACAAAAGTTACAAACTTTTGTGGGAAAAGGAGAGAACGAGAATCCTTTGCGATCGGCGAACAGAGAGACAGAGAGGAGGAGCACTGCGAAGGGACGTCGACGATGGCGAGGCCTTCTTCTCCGACATCGTCGTGTAGCTCCTCGGATTCGTCTCAGTTTCCATCTTCTTCGTCATCCTCCTCCAGGTTCCCTGCCCTCCCCATCATGGCCTTCCGCGAGAAAATCGTTGAGAAGATCCTCGAGAATCGCGTCACCCTCATCGTCGGCGAAACCGGATGCGGTACTCTGCTCTCTGTGTGTTTGCGTGTGTGTGTGCAGAGTGCTCTGCTGCATTCCATTTTTTGTTGCGTTTAAGTATGAGCGGTGAACGATGAACTTGAAACGCTGAATTTGGCGCCGCGATTTTGGATGATCGGGGTCGTTATGGGGAGACTGTAGGCGAAGGAGTGCTTCTTTGCTCCTTTTAGACGCTTTCGAACTCGTGTGATGCGAATCGAGCGCATGAGATTCCTTTTTCTCTCTCTGGCCTTTTGGTTTGCGATTATCCATCACGCGCCTTTTCTTTCCATCGCTAGTTCGTGGACTTTGTTGTTGTATTTCATGGTGTTTCGCGGCTTTGGAAATTAAACCGAAGGAGCTAAAGTGTTCATGAATGATGAACAGGTCACTTTAGCGTAGCTCTGTGTTATTTGGTCTCATGTAGCGTGTACTGATGCCCACAAAACCGTGGGAATGTGATCACGTCAACGTTTTTGTTTTATTCCGATGAATGAACATTTCGTACTCAGTTTCTTTGTTAATCTCTGCAATATTGCTAACGCATGAAATGTCTGTCTAAAGACTTCTTAATCTCGTTGATTTGATTATTTAATGGAAATTTGGAAAGATATGAACTCATTTAGCTGGTAAACTTATAGACCATGTATTTTTTTCAGTTAAGCACTTTGTATTCGCTGATTCTGATTGCTAAAAACTTACAGGAGAAGGAAGCCGGCGGATTGTACATTTAGTGCTCTTCTTAAGACGCATCTAGAATATGGAGATTTGGCTTGATGTCAGGATGTTATCCATTTTTTGTTGTTGTCATCGTTGTTGTTTTAAAGCTGAATACAGTCTTTCATTATCTAGCTTTTAAGAGGAGTGAAAAAGATTATTTAGGATCCTAATAGTTTGGTTTGTCTAGTCCTATATTTGATTGTCCTTCAATTTAAAGGAAGCTTTCAATAGAAACTAAGGATGGGGCCTTCAAGATCTGTATCATGAGAAGTTTTCATTGGCTGAATGTTGATTTTAAACCAATTCAACCGTGTAATTCAATACTGGGATGATTGTATTTGTGCTTGCCCTGAAGTTACAAATGTGGATTGTGAATCGAATTTCATTTGAACCCGTGTTATCTACTTCTCTGCATCTGACTGATGCTCTGACCTGTATTTGTTAGTTCTCCACAGTTTGCTGCTTGGGATCGATCTGATTGTCTATTCTAAATGTCAGGGAAGAGCTCTCAAGTACCTCAGTTTCTGCTAGAGAGAAATATCTATCCTGTAATATGCACACAACCTAGCAGATTTGCAGTAATAGCCATGGCTAAAATTGTTGCAAAAGCCCGTAATTGTGAGTTGGGAGAGGAAGTTGGATATCATGTTGGTCATTTAAAGATTATATCATCCAGGTAGCCATGCTTGCTCTCTCTCTCTCTCTCTCTCTCTCTCTCTCTCCCACGTGTGGGAAAAAAGTTAAAAGAAAGAAACACATGCATCTATTATCACCATTTCCTTAATATCGAGAATGAGATGGTCCATGATGGTTAATATGCTGTCTATTTCTTTGGGCTTCTGGACATGTCGGCTGGCACTACTCAAAGTCACGCATTTTTTTTAATATCTACTGTCCTTTATATCCTTCAGCAGGTTTGGATTTTTTGCCTTCTTTATCTATCCTCCAGTACTTTTGAGCTAATCTTTAGTGAACTTATATTGCAGATTGGTATTTTTTTTTTACTCTACTGAACTAATGAATAATACAGGTGGACAGTTTTTTAAGTTGGCCCAACATATTCAGCCATACCATTACAGAAATATGAACTCTTTTCCCACCTATATTTTGTGTGTGAAGAGTTTCTAAATTCTATGATCATCGTAAGTAGTGAGAAAAATGTCCATGAGCATGGTGACTTCAACATCCACACAACTGATGAACCTTTCCGTCATTACCATACCATATTATGAAATAGTTGCAACATGTGAAATGTACTATGTAATTCGTCAAGCTTGTGCATGTGAAGTTGTTATAGCGTCTGAATTTTTATTAAATGTGAAACACTTGGACACTTCAAATTATATAAATGTCAAAATGTAAAATCCTATATAATTTGTTCCCAATTTTCCAAACTTAAAATCTCTATTTGTTTATTTATTTTGAAATTTTGGAGGAAAAGTCATAAAATAGAAGTTATAAGTTGGACCAAATAGGTCCATTTTCAGCATTGTAATTGAATTTTTCCACACAAATGTGATCTAAGATTTCATTAATCATTTTATTTTCTCCGATTTCATATATCTATGTCATTAATGCATGTTCAAGAAAGTAAAACACCGTGTCTTAAATGGTAAAACACGTAAATGCAAGAGACACTTCCATTGATTTGTTATCTATGTATATATTGGTTAAGCCATTTTTCTTTTCAGTGGCTTATGCAAATTCTACATTGATTCACCATTTGGAAGTGCCTCTAGGCATCTGTGTCGTGTCTATCCTAAACTAAAGTCCTTATTCCTTTCTACCTACAGCTCAAAGATTGCTTTTAAAACTGCGGGAGTTTTGTTAGATGAAATACGTGAGAATGGTCTGAATGCACTTGATTTCAAGGCTATCATACTAGATGAAGTGCATGAAAGATCTGTAGAGTCTGATCTCCTTCTTATCTACGTGAAGCAGTTTCTTCTAGAGAACAACAACCTCAGGTCAGGTTATTTATCTTTTCCTGTCTTGATGTCATTCGAAGATTATAACTTAGTCTGCACAAAATGGGTTGATATAAATTTTTTCGAGTAGCTTATCAATAATCATTGCTGGTGATACTTGGGGAGTTTGTTCTTAAGATGAAGTGAAATATTCTCTTTATCTTCAGGCATTTTATAATATGCATCACTTGTGAAAATAAAAATCTTAACAGGCGGTATCGGGTAGTACTGCAAATAGAAGGTGGATGCATTAGATTTAATAACCAAGTGGAAAGATTCAATTACACTGGCAATATATACAGAAAACCGCATCTTTGATTTAATGTTTCATGGATAGCGGTTACTTCGTGGGCTTAGAAACTTAACTCCTGTTTGATAATTTACAGGGTGGTATTAATGTCTGCAACAGCCGATATTGCAAAATACAGGGACTACTTTGGAGATATTGCTAGGAGTGAAAGAGTAGAGGTCGTTGCCATTTCTAACTCCAACCAGCAAACCATTTATAAAAGAAGAGTTTTATATCTCAAGCAGGTAAAAGCTCAATTATTAGTCCAGATAGGCCTAAATTTGCAGCATTAATTTTCCAGAGTACCCGCTTAATGGTTGATCATTTGGCATTCTCGTTTCACATGGAATTTCAAGGTCTGTCGGCGTAATTTTTTGCTTGTAGAAATAGACTTTACTTTCTGCTTTTAGTATCTATATTTGACTTTTATTTACTACGTAACACCTTGAATTTTTGAAAGCATTAATCATTAGCAATTTGAGTCATTTAAAGACGTAAAATCTTTTATCCTGATTTTTTTATTTTCAAAATAATTATTTTTGAATATTTGGTTGGAACGTCATATATATATATATATATATATATATATATATATATATATATATATATATATATATTTAAATTCATAAGTAGATTAAGAAGCCAAACAAACAGATCCTGAACTGAACTTAGTCCTTGAAATTATCATGTAGTAAAAGATGACTGGAATCTCCTACTGCCTTTTCACCTTATCGAGCCACCCATGTTTTTGCACTTATTAAATGCTAGAAAAGTTATTAGCATAGGCAAAAGATCGCTTAAAGTGCCAAAAGTTGGTACAAAATGATATTTAAGTACCAAAAGTTATGAAAGTAACATTTAAGTGCTAAAATCGGAGCAAAATTGATCACTTAAGTATCAATCCAGCCAAAATCTTCCGGTGAAATTAGTGCAAAACAATGTCATTTTGCATACTGACGTGATAAAAAAATTAATATAAAATTAATAAAATTAAATTTAAAACTAAATTTATTTAAAACATTTAAAAATACAAATACAAATATTAAAAAAATTAAAAATATATATAAATAAAGAAAAAAGGAGGCGGCTGAGGGTTGAGCCCTCACCAACGATGGAGGGGGAGGGTCAACAAGGGTTGCTGGGCCTCGGTTAGGGGCTGACAACCTCGGCCGGCCCTCCCCCTCGTCGCTAGCCCTTCCCGTGCGGTGGCGGCAAGGGCTCGGCCCTTAGCAACCTCCCTCCTTTTTCTTTTTCTTTTTTTTTTTTTTAACTTATATATATATATATATTAAATATTTAGTTTTAAATTTCAGTTAATTAATTTCTATATTAATTTTTTATTACGTTAGCACCAAAACGACACCTGTTTTGTTTTGCACTTGTTTCGTCGGAAAATCACCACGTCAGTATTTTGATCGGATTTTGACCGGATTAACACTTAAGTGATCCATTTTGCTCTAATTTTGGTACTTAAGTATCATTTTCGTAACTTATGACACTTATGTGTCCCTTTGTGCCAACTTTTGGCACTCCAGAAGTTCGGGCGTCATTATTAGCAAGTAGCTCTTGTGGTGATTCTTAGTGGTGAAGCATAATGCCTTCGGAGGCGTTGCTTGCAAGTACTTGCTTTTGCTTTTAAAAGTCTGCTTGAAACAGCTTGTAAGCAGATTTTCACGAAGCAATCCAGGGCTGATTTTGCTGATTTGGCCATTCAAACTTTTTGAGTTTGGGACACCTGAAGTGCTATAACTTGGCGCGGAAGGACATTAAGTGTCATAATTTCGAAAATGTACACTTAAGTGTTAGTTTCGGAGTAAAGTGGAACACTTAAGTGCCACTTCGGTCAAAATTCGGCCAAATAGGCGATGTTGCAATTTTCCGTTGAGTTGGGTGCAAAACGGTGTCGTTTTACACGCGACGTGGCAAGAAAATGTAAAACGGCGTCGTTTTGAATCGATGTGTAAATAATTAATATAAAAATTAATTAAATTAAATTAAAACTTAATTTTATTTAAAATTTTCTAAAAAATAAAAAACTTAAAATTAAAAAAATTAATATTTTAAAAACTTAAAATTTAAAAATCTTTAAATTTAAAAAAACTTAAAATTTAAATATGGACGTTTTTTAAATTTTAAAAATAATTTTTTTAAATTTTAAGTTTTTTAAATTTTAATTTTTTAAAATTTTAAGTGTTTTATTTTTAAAGTATTTTTTAATTTTAATTTTTTTAATTTTTTAGAATATTTTAAATAAACTTAAGTTTAAATTTAATTTAATTGATTTTTATATTAATTATTTATACATCAGACACAAAACGACGTCGTTTTTGCATTTTCTCACCACGTTAGCGTGCAAAACGATACTGTTTTGCACTCAATTCATCGGAAAATTATCACATCAGCCATTTGGCAGGATTTTGGTTGGAATGGCACTTAAGTGTTTCATTTTACTCCGAAACCGGCAGACTTAAGTGTTCCTAAAACCAAGTTATGACACTTGGACTGTTCTTCTGCCCAAACCTTTTATTGTAAATGTTAGAGAATACTCGTAAAGTTTCTTTATACTTTTGTAATCATGATGCGGGGGTCCATCAAGATAATGTCGAGATATGTTGTGGATTTATTACCCTAATGGTTGATGATTTTTTAATTAGAATGTGAATAGGATTTTACTTTTATTTCTTTATCCGTAGTATAATTGTAGTTGATTTTATTCAAATTAGTCTCTATTTATCAATTGGTTACATTTTCCTAGTTTTTTTTTTAATTTTCTTTTTCCTCCTAGTTTAGGTTTTCATAAATATGCTCTTTATTTTGATGTAAAGCCGCTCATCTGTGAGCTGTTGTATCTTGTGCATGTTTTGCGGATTCATTTATCCGTGTTTATCCCATTTCTGCTGCTTCAATTGGTATCAAAGCCGGTAAAATTGCTGATGAGCGGAACCATGTCTGGATACGATGGCAATGGAAGCAACCGTCCCACTGATGAAGATCAGGGGGCGCAGGCCTTGTGGACGGCTGCTCGTCGTCTGAAGGCATCTCAACAGGGCATAGAGCAGATCTTCGATTAACTCTAGACTCGATAGTTGAGCGGCTCGGTCCGGGGGAAAACCCGGAAAGGGCTGACGAAGTAGCGCTGCGGACGAATAATCCTCGTCCCCAGCTCCAGCTGTCCAAAGGAGTCTGGTGGTTCGGAACAATAGTTATGACTGGCTTACCTAGAGGAATTTGATTCGGATTGGGATAATCTGGGAGATGATTTCGGAAGTCAGTACAGAGATCACGGCTTCAGCTGAGATGGTAATGTGGACTGTGTCGAAGCCTATGGCTGGAATCACCACGGCGGGCGATGGGGGAGAGGTCATTGACACTGTAGAAAAATCCATAGCTGACTTGTCTAGCCATGTACGTGGGGCTTGTTTTATTTATATAGTGCTCGTCGAAGTAAACACATGATCAGGCCGAGATTGATTGTGGCATCCAAGGGGCTGCCTCATGTATATTGGAATATCAAGATCTCCGTGAAGGATTGTATTTTTGGCATCGAGTAGTTGCCAAAGGGGCCAATTATACTACTTGTTGAGATGATCGAAAGTAAAATCGGCATGAAGCTTGGTTTTGAAGACCCACATGCAACGAACAAAATTCATTTTTTGTAGTTGAGGAACAAGATCCCAAGTATTCTTTGTGGCTGTCAAATGAGTGGATTGGCTTAAAAATGGTTCGACTCATATTGACTTATTTAATTTGTTTTGACCCATTTTCATATAATATAAATTTGATGACTCATACTTAACTCGATCCATACTTGACTCACTCCATATTACCGAAAAACGTTAATATCTAACTCAATTTTAGTTAATCCACTCCTACCCATTTAATTCACTTTTAGCTCTTCACATATATGTTACTTGAATAAAAACTACAAAGCAAATTTTAAAAGTAAATTAAATAATAAAAATTAGTAAATAAAATAAAAAAATGTGAAATCTTTATCTAAACCTAAGAAAGCTTATTTCTTTTAATATTTTTAAAACAAATGGTATTGGTAAAGCACTTTCATGCAATAAAAATTTAATAGAAATTTTTATAAATGTTTAAAAAATTATTTTAAAAATTGGTTTTTTATTTTTTAAAAAATATATAATTTTTATAAAGCTTTTTTTCTTTTTCTTTTTCTTTTTCTCACCAAATCCGGCAAGCTTGGGCCTTGCCAGAAAAAAGTCGGTGAGGCTCTAGGCTAGTCGTCAGCAACTTTGAGCTTGCCTAAGGTTGGTGAACTCAAGCCTCACCTGGGCGATTGTTGGTTGTCGCCGTGCCGGCCACTAGCTAAGGAAGGAGAAAAAAGAAAGAAAAAAAAGGAAAACAAAAGAAAAGAAAAAAGAAATTTAAAAAATCATTTCGAATTTTATAAAGGAAAATTATAAAGTTAAAAAGGAGAAGAGAGAGTGTGAGGTTTGGGTTGGAAATGTGTTCTAAGTCCAACCCAGCTACATTTGGGAATGGCCTTGGGAATGGGGTTTGGACATCCAAAGCCCCTTTGGTTAATATGTGGATGTTTAGGAAAAATTTTACAAACCCCATTAGGGAAAGTGGGCCTTCTGAAGACTAAAAGGCCAAGGCTAGTCTTGAGATGCCTTGGACTTTTAGCATTCTTGATGTGCGAATTCGGGTAGGGCTAGTGAAAAAATTTCTTCCAAAGCTATCCTCAACTAACCTCTTCTTCTTTTTTTTTTTTTTTAATTTTTATTTTGCCCTTGTTACTTGATCGTTCATCTTCTTCGTTGAGGGTGGCCAGTGGCGTTTCACAGGGCTACGAGAGGCAGGCGATGAGCTAGAGAGAGGCCAACGACAATCACGACAACCTTGGCAACCGTCGTCGAGGGGTCACGCAACCTCCGCGCTATCTAGGTCGTAGCAACCTCCACAAGGGGCCACGTGATTTGGGTTGCCACGACCCAAGCAATGGTCGCCAGGGTTGCGCAGCCTTCGCAAGGGCCACTTGGGTTGAGGGTCGCGCAGCCCTAGGCGACCCTCAATGGGGTTACACGACCTTAGGCGAGGGTTTCGCTTGGGTTGCACTACCCTCGCCGGTGGTTGCCCGACTCCCGTCGGTGGTCATGCAATCCTAGGCAGCCCTCGCTAGTTGTCTCCAAGGGCCGCCTAAGGTCCAACAACCTTAGATGACGGCCGTCGTGACAGATTTGGATTGCTACGGTCGCTGCCTTTTACCAACAAGCTTTTTTTTTTCTTTTCTTTTTTTAATAATAAAGGTCTTTGTAAATATAATTTCTCTAAATACTATTTTATTAAAAATACTTCATAATGAACTTTTAAATTACAATTTACTAAACACAATTTGCATTTTGAAAAACTCCTTTAACTTAAAGTCATTTATATTTTTCTAAAGACTTACCCCAAAAATATAATCAAGCGCAAACCTATTTATTTTAAACTTTCAATTTTCAAATTCATCTAACTAGTCTCTTCAAAAGGTAAGTGACCCATATATAATCAATTTATGATTTAAGGCTCATGATTTTGACACCTTTATTTGAGGCAAGAGCATATATTTGATCAACCATTACCGCTTTCCACTCAGAATGTTTAAGAGCAAGGCATTGGCACGGGGCCCAGTGTGAATGGATGAGACAACAATGTTAGCATGCTTGGGATTACGCTTTAAAGTACCTGACTAGGACTTGGTGATCATGGGATGCGAAGGAACAGTAGCTAGGGAATTGATTGCGACACCAGATGTCTCAAAAGAAGCTGTAACTATAATATTGTTGAGGCTAACGATGCAACCTAAAGGGATGATTCAATAGGTTGATTTATAACTTGAAAATCTTTGCGGAATATTCTAAGCTCAATTTGGATCAATACATAAATAGTTTGATAATATCATATGCAAATACTTTTTTCAGATAGACATAAAGATGGATAAGGGGATTGAAAATTTTACATACAGATTTTATAGTGGTTGAGCTTATATGAAGCTTATGTCTACTCTATATAAGGGTGGAATCCACTAGTAATTTCAAATGATGTTATAATATAACAAGTGCTACTTTTACGCAAGGTTGATTAATCCCCCTATCAATAAACAAGTACGACTATTACACTAGTACACTTCTCTATTTACAGATCACAAGCAACAAAGACTCTAATTATAGTATCACAAATGAGTACTAGCACAATATCACAAATGAGTTGGAGCACAATTACAATAAGAGAGAGAACAAGACAATATCAGAGTTATAAATTTCTCAATTTTTCGCCAACCCTTTCAGCTCGATTTTAATATCTTAGATGGAACTTCAGTCTTCAATTTAGCCATTGGAGAGTCTTCAGGAAAGTCAAAGAGCCTTTGGGGTGGGTCGAGAGATACTTGGAAATCTGGCCGCTCATAGAATCTGATTTTCTTGGCAAAAAGTTTTCCCTAAGTAGAGTACGTTGCCCCTATCAAAAGTCTACTTTTCTGGGTGTTTGAAGGAAACAGGCAAAAACTGCTCTAACTCTAGTCCTTTTGAGCGAGTTCCAAGTTTTGTTGACGGCTATTTAGGCCATGTTTGGTAACTATTTCCGAAACAACTATTTTTGTTATTTTGTTTCCCCGAAACAAAAAAAGAAAAGAAATTCATTTGATAAAATTTTTGTTCCGAAAAAAAAAATCCATTTTTTTTTCTTGAGAATAGATTTAGAACCAAATCAAGAAATACAAAAAAGTAGCTTTGAGCTCCTAAGAACAATTTCTATAATCAATTCCTGTTTTTTTTTTTCTCCTCCTCTTTTCTCTTCTTCTCTTCCCCTTTCTTCTTTTTTTTGGCTAGTCATTAGCCTTGGCTATGGACGGCGACTGGCCAGACAAGAGTCGGCGACTTCGCCGAAACATTGCCAGCCCCCAGAGGCCAAGGCGAGGCCAACCTCACGTTGCCCGGGCGAGGTCAAGCCTCACCCAGATGTAGCGAGGTCAAGGCTCGCCTTGGCCAGGCGAGCTTGCTGGACCTCGCCATAAGAGATGTTCAAGTTTGAGCGAGCAGACTGTGAAGATGTAGTGGGACTTCCCTGATTTGATTGCAAACAACCATGACCTCTTGAATTAAAGCTAAATGAGCCATGCTGCCTCACGATTCCCACTGGGGTTACGCTGAGAAACAACGCCATTGAGGCGTTTGACGCAGCAGTCATGCTTCTTTTGTTAGGTAATTCATAGCTTTGAAGTTGTGGGATAATTTCTGCATATGATGGAAGGGGTGGTCAAAGCACAGTGGTCTTGAAAATCTCGGAATTGTCACCAAGGCCTTCCAGCAACCTGAAAACTTTATTTGCGTCCGGAACAAGTTGACCAATGGTAGCATTTAATATTATAGATGGCCTTGAAATTTCTAAGATAGACAGCTACGGGTTTAGTCCCTCTTTGAATATGTTGCAATTGAGGTCGAATTCCCGGGCGATAGAGCTCTCAGTATACTGTTCTGTTTGAGCGTTCTATACCCATGAAGCTGTTTTAATTGCCACTGCAAGTCCGAGAGCTTCTTCAGAGACGCAGAACCCCGTATAATAGATGATTTGTAATCAGGATTTGCAATCTGCTGCCCATTTTCTGGATCAGGTGTTGGTAAAGAAGCGTCTGTTTCGCTAGTGAGAAATCCTTGAATATCTTGACTACCGGCTAATGTCCATGCACAATATAATAGATGATTCGGGGCTTCAAAGGGCGCCATGACCCAAGGCTACTAACAAAGTGGGGCTTCTGACCAAAAAAATAAAAAACAAATTATGGCCTGCATATCCATTTGTCCCCTGGCTTGACAAGTGGCATATCGTATCTCAGTACACGTTCAATATCTCCTGACATCATAGTCCATGTGCATTTTCCTAAATATGTCTTCCACATATTGCATCAAATTCATTACATATGCCATATCAACGCTGTCCTTTTTATTACCATCGGTTATAAAGTTCCCTGTTGGTTCTTTTCCTGCTCATGTCCAGAAGTAGTTTACTCCTGTGTTAACATGTGTCTAGTCATGTTCAATCCAATACCAGGCCCCTATTCCCTCAACCCCGTAAAACCCAAAACGATCATATAATGGTGGGGAAAACTTTTTTGACGGTGGAGCAGAGTTGGTTCAGAAGATGAAATCCTCATGTTTGTCAAAAAATGTGGGAAAATGTGATGTCAGAATCATGGTACTTTTTTTTTTTTTTTGGTTGCGATAATGTGAGTGTATGAATCTTTAAGATCAATTTTTCACACAAGCAAAAGCCATCGATATAGTATATGATAATTCCCGACAGTTGTTTTTTCTCTTTTCTATAGAAAGGTTAATTACTATGTTTCTCATGAAGAGGAGTATCTTCGAGGTTTTTTCAAATATAGCTTGACAGGCATACTGTTATTTATTAAAATTTGCTGAAACAGGTAACCAAATTGCTTGGAATTAGTTCAGAGTCATTGTCAGTGAAATATTGCAATGGGGAAAGCCCTTCGACAGCCAACGCAGAGATTGAAGCTGAAGTCCAAACACTCATTCATGATTTGGTAATGCATATACATGAAAATGAGCCAGACATTGAAAAGAGCATATTAATTTTTCTGCCAACAAACCGTTCACGGGGGCAGCAATGGCGTCTTTTGAAGTCCTCAAGTTCATCGTTCAAAGTCATTTTCCATGACAGTATAGACACAGAACAAGCTTTGTGGCATATGAAGACCTGGAAGTCCCACCGTAAGGTAAGATGCGCTTTTAGGAAGCTCAAATAAACTTCTCATGTTTCGGCATTGGAGTTCTCTTAGGGTGTGTATGGTTGTGTTTTTATTTTTTGTTCATGAATAGTTTTCTGTTTTTTGTTCCCGGGAGCAAAATTGGAACAGAAACAAGAAACCAAAAAAACTTGTTTATTGTTTCTAGAACAATTTTTAAGAACAAATTTTCTCTCTTCTTTTTTTTTTCTTTTTTCTTTGGCCGATTGCCGGCCTCGGCTAGGGCCGGCAACCAGCCATGGCCGACGACCAACTATCAAGGGCCGGCAACCTCGCCGGAGTGTCGCCGGCCCTTGACGAGGCTCGGTTGGGTGCTCGAGCTCGCCCAGATCCGGCAAGGCTCAGCCTCGCCCGTGCTGGTGATGCTTGACCTTGCCTTGGCTGGGCCAGCTCGGGCTCACCCAGACCTGGCGAGGCCGAGCTCGCCCAACCACCGGCAAGGCTCGACCTCGCCGGTCCACCGCTAGGCGGCTGGTGGTTAGGCGAGCTCGGCCTTGCGAGGCCGGCGAGCCTCACTGTGGCTGGGCGAGGCCGCTGGCCCTTATTGGCCAGTTGCCGGCCATAGCCAAGGTCAGCGACCAACCAAAAGAAGAAAAAAATAAAAAATAAAATAAAAATATTAAAAAATTAAAAAATTAAAAGAAAAAAAAAAGAACACATTTACCAAACATGTTTCTATTCTTTTTTTTTATTCCTGAAACAAATTTACCAAACGCGTTTTTTGGTCAAAAATTATTTCTCGGAACAAAAATAGTTTTTTTCTATTTCTGTTCCCTGGAACACTTTTTAAACAGAAACACAAACAAATACACCCTTAATTTGCATGTTAGCTTCTTGCATGATCTGAATATTGGTAACTAAGTTAAGATTAATGTGCTCCATCCAAAGGCATCATATCATTTATGGTGCGTTTGGTAATTGCTCAAAATTTCTATTTCTGGAATAGAAATGCGTTTCGTACAACTCTTAATTTTCTTTTGTAACTTAGAATTTCTTTTAATTTTTTAACAATTTTGTTATATTTTTCTGTTTTTTCTTTTATCTCTCTCTCTCTCTTTTTTTTCCTTCTCTTCTTCTTCTTCCTCTAACCAATTGCCAGCTACAGTGGTAGCTGACAATTGGTTAGAGGAAGAAGAAGAGAAAAGAGAAAAAAAAAACGATTTGGCTTGATTTTAGAATTGTTCTCGAAAAAAAAAATTCTACTTTTTGATTATGTTCTAAATCTATTTTCAGAAAAAAAATATTTACTAGACGGATTTTTTTTTCAGTTCCAAAAAATAAAAGAATACAATTAGACGCTAATTAGTACGTTATCAAATAGGCCCTTAGTCTCTCTCTTTTTTTTTTTCCCCCGGTTTAAAATGTTGTTTAGTTTGTAGAAGTATTTGAGGAAGCAATAAAACATGAAGATTGTCTTCTTCTGAAAAGTTATCACAATGGAAAACTGTATCAATAGATTTTATATGAAAAACCTTGCTTGTATTGACTTCTAATCTTCGGCAGCATTTATGTCAATAAACTGATGCAGAAAAGGGAAGCCAATTACCCTATTGATGTCACTGCATAGGTGCAGATCTTTTAGGCATGTTTCTCCATGTGCTTCTCCTCATGTTGCGTTCTTCAAGGAGGCTACGGATTAGTTTGTCTCTGCTTTTGTGAGGAACGGTTGTGAAATTATGTGTACTTATCAATGTGAAATTAGTACGAGACCATTATAGTATTTGCTGTGGAACCGTACCATTTCTTATGCCATTATTAGTGTTGAAGTGCGTGCATGATTGTGGGAGGTTATGAATGACAAAAAGGAAAAAAAAAATTGAGAGAAATTGAGTGATTATTTAAGGGGGTAGACATAGTGATAGTGGGGTGAAAAAAATGCTTAAATGCTAAAACTTGACACGAAAGGATACTTGAATATCAAAATTAGGAAAATGACACTTAAATGTCATTTCTTTTAAAAATGAGATACCCGAGTGCCAAGTTCGATGAACCCCACCGAAAATCTTACACAAATTTTAATACAAATATTAATTAAATTAAATTAAAAATCAAATTAAAAAAAAAAAAGTTGCAAAACGGCAAGAACTTAGCTCGCTACCGCCTCCCCGTCATCATGGGAAGGGTTGGCGATGGTAGGGGAAGGGTTGGCTAGGTCGCTAAGTCTTGGCCAAGGGCTGACAACCCTAGCCGACCGGCAGCGAGGACCTGTAAGGGCCGATGACCTTGGCCTAGCGTTTGCCTTGCTAGGCTAGGGCCAATGAACCTGGCCTAGCGTTTGCCCCGCTAGGCTAGGGCTGGCGACCCTTGTTGGATTTGGGGGAGGGTTGTGACCCTCACCCCAAATTTGAGCGAGTGCTCGCAAGCCCTCGCCACCAATCAGCTGGGGTTGCAAGCGATGACGAGGGCTGGCAACGGTGGGGAGGTGACGGCAAGGGCTAAGCCCTCGGTCGCAATCAGCTTGTTCATCTTCTTCATTTTTTTCTTAAATAAATGAATAAATTTAGTTTTAACTTTAATTTAATTAATATTTATATTAATTATCTAACCACGTCAGCAAAACAATATCATTTTGCACTTATCTAACCACATCAGCGTGTAAAACGACATCATTTTACACTTGCCTTACTAGAAAAACATCATATGTATATTTTGACTGAATTTTTTCGCCGTAGGCACTTAATTGATTCATTTTACTTCGATTTTGGCAAAGTGTTATTTTCCTAACTTTTGGCACATAAGTATCTTCCTATACCAAGTTTTGACACTTCAGATGTCCAAGACTAGTGATAGTGGAGAATGGTATGAAATTGGTGGTTACTTGATGAAGTGAACATAGTTAGAGTAAGGGTGATATTAAAATGTCAAAAAAGTGAGACAAGTACAACTTTTCCCCTAATGATAGGGTTTATTATTAGTTAAATCTCTTTTCATTAGCCAGTTAAAGAACATACCACATATTTGAGTTCCTTCTGATTTGAAAGTTCTTTCTGACCAGATAATATTGGCTGCCGAGTCATCAGTGACAATTCCGGAAGTAGCTTTTATAATTGATTCTTGTCGAACAGTACAAGTTTCCTGGGACGGTAACAGGAGATGCGAATTCTCGGGGCTCACGTGGGTATCCAAATCTCAGGTATCATATAAAGCCCAGTAACTTAGTCTTAGTTTCTATGTTATGTTCATGAGATTCAAAGTTACATGTAGGCTGAGCAACGAATAGGAAGAACCGGTCGGACCTGTGATGGAGAGATCTATAGATTGGTAACTCGATCATTTTTCAGTGATCTAGAGGATTACGATTGTCCAACTATGCTGAGATTACGGCTGCAACGGCAAATACTTCTTATCTGTTGTGCTGAACTAGAGGCCATTAATGATCCCAGAGGTGTGTTCCTTCTGTCTATAAAACGACAAGTGCGCTGTTGAAATGTCCTCTCTTCCTGTTTCACCTTCGTCATCTACAAACTTGCCCAGTTCCATCAATCTTCTCTTAGAACTGGAAGTGCAAAATGGGACTCCAACCTATGCGTAAAAAATCATGCAAAAGGATGCGAAATAAAAAATTAAAAAAAAAAAAATGTAGGGACGAGGGCAAAACCAAAACTGAGAAGTCCTTTTGTTTCCTCCCTCTTTTAGCATAGCCTTACATTTCTAGAGCATTAATGGCCTTCCTTCCACTACCACTGAAATCCAAAACTGATGACCTCCGTTTTATCCCAGTGGACTTGCCCATACAGCATCTATTCCCATTATGTGTTGCATTTTTAAGATCAATGAGTACATTGGTCAGGACATTCTGCCTTGCAAAATTTTTCTTGTTCGATCAACTCCCTCCATATCGGAACCCTATGCAGCCAACAAGAAGTGATGAGGAAGCGAATCTCTTCAACAAGGTGGAAATTCTTCAGCTCAAGGAACACCGTGAGACACCCCATTTTCAAGATTCACAAAGCATTAAGGAATTTAACTGTCCTTCGTCACCCTTCAATTGACTAATCAAGAAATAATACTTTATACACTTTCATGTAAATATAGTTCATGAAGAAATTATGGAAGTCTTGAAATGAATGGAAAGGCATGCTGTTTAAAGCTATTCAGAAGATACCGAAAGGGGGATCGTCATCGCTTATCTATATTAAGAAGTATTGTCTTTGGTTCTTTTCCATTTTGTGCTTAGCTAGGACTGCAGGGAAAACTTCACACAGAAAATATTATGAAGCCATATTACTGACACGTCCTTACTGCATTTATCACTATTTGACTAAAAGGGAACTCGCATCTATTCCAGAACTCTAAGATACATGATACAGATTTCCATGATTATGTTTTTGACATTCCCCGATATTCTGCATTCATATATTCAGTATTATTTGATTAATAGAAATGCTAATCCTTGAAAAATATTTTTAGTGCTGTTGCAGAAGGCTTTAGACCCCCCTGATCCTGATGTTGTTCAGGATGCATTAGATTTGCTACTTCATATGGGTGCACTCCAGACATCTCATAGAGGGAGGCTTGAGCCAACATTCTATGGACGTCTGCTTGCCAGTTTCTCTCTGTCTTTTGATGCATCTCTGCTCATAATTAAGTTTGGGGAGGTCGGATTGCTGCATGAGGGCATTCTTCTTGGTGTATTGATGGACATGCAACCTCGACCCATCATCCATTTTTTGGGGGAGGATGACTTGGTACTTCCTATCAAGCAAATGCCAATTTCTTTTTAAGATCGATCGACTAGTGAAAGACAGTAGTCTCATTGGCTATTCCCCTTCTCTTTCCAGTTCGCAAAGTACCTTGGCAACTACTTTAGCAGAGATGATAGAAAACCTCCATCCGGCCCTCTGACGGAGGTGATCTTAATGGCAAACTTGTGTGCCTTTAAGTTTTGGCAGTGCATTTTCAAGGTACTCTCACGATTTATTCTTGAAGATCTTTGAGGTATTTATTCTCATAGTATGTTGCACTCTTCTGAAGGACAAGTATCGCACTAAGCATTTAAATCAAGTTCTACAATTTGATGACATGAAAGCTATGGAGAAGATGGTGCTGGAGACTGAAGATGACTGGTGCTTCTTTCATAATCTTAGTCGGCCATCACTTAATCATGTCGCTGAAATATGTACAGTTGCAACTTTGTCCTTAGAGTTCTCTCCTGTCACCTCTCTTCCCCTTTTCTTTCTTCACTTGGTTGGACTTTTGATTTTGAATTTGCTTTTCCCCAGATGAAGATGTCCTGAGTTCATTGCATCGATTTCGGCCCAACTTCCTTGGAACATCTGAAGGTTTTCCTTCTTATTACTATCCTTGTGACTTCCAACACAAATGCCTCCTTGAGTGTCCGCCAAATGAAGATGAAGATGAAGATGAAAATGAAGATGCAGCTGGCCTAGATGACAAAAAACTTAATTCTTCTGCCGACACCAGGAAATGTGTTGCTATGCCATTTGTTGCCCCAAATGACTTCCAACCAAAAAATGTGGCTGGCACATTGACAGCTGTTGTTAAAGAGGTACTGTATCATACTTTACGTGCCCTTTTGCAGATAACTATTGAATTAAGTTTCCTTTGTCGGTAATGTTTTCATAGATAAAAGCTCACTACGTTGGATTGGCACCCGGTGATCAGCCCGAGAGTTCTTCTGGGAGTCGTTTCTCTGTTAAGAATGGCCGTAAATTATGTAGACATTTTTAAAAGGATCTTGCAACAGGGGCAGTAATTGCTCGTTTTCTCATTCATTCCAAGCAAAAAAACCTGCGTGCAAATTCTTCACCTCTTTAAAGGTTTATACTTCCCTCTTGACTTTTATTTTCACCGTATAAAATACGAATGCATGTGTTGTCAGAATATAAATTTCCTTTCTCAGAGTTTGTGCCCACTTACCAAGTGAATGTTTGGTGACGTGTTATGCTTTATCATGAATGTGATTGAAGAATTATTTTTCCGCTTGATAGAAGCAAATAAAGCAGTGGATAACTTTGACAAGTTGGTAGGCCGAGGGCATGCTTTATATCTCATAGTTAACTTCTTAAATTGCCTACTACTGCAATTCATTAGATTCTGTTCACATAATGCATATGACACATACTTGAGATTCTTCCCCACTTTTAAAGTGTTGATCATAGGGCGCTGTAACCCCTCCATATGTGATTGTAAATATATCTGCTTTTGCTTAGTTGTCAGCATATCAGATTCCATTGCTTTGTTGTTCATGCTCAGTGGTACATGCTTCCTAAGTTTCTTTGTATCTAGTAATGTATTAAATTTAATCAAACTAAGACCACCATGAACACCTTGTCCAGCTCCTGATGTTCTTACATTTTTTGAGAGAATTTATTCTTTTTCTCAAGAATTTCAAATCTTACGATTCTGTCGTTCGGAGGCCTCACATTGAAAGTTGCCTTAGAACATGTGCCTAGGAGCACTGCTTGGCACCTGCTCTAGCTTTCTTGGAGTGCTTCGATTCTTTTTAGATGCTTGGCAAGCACTCAAAAGCTGGTGCAGTTAGAACCTTCAATGGTGTTCATTCTTCAGCAGCTTCTGGAGAAGTTGCTCTGATCTGGAGAGTTTGTATTACTTACTTTACATTTGAAGGTATATAGCACTTTTAGAACATGCTCTGTTATGCTCATTTTAAAGCCACAGGTATGACACAACTACAGGCTACAGCACTAGAGATTATAGCAGAAGTTACTACAAAGCTAAACAAACCTTGATAGGGTACTCATAAAAAGAATTCCGTTGATGCTTCATGTATGTTGAAAGGTAATAGAAGCAAATAAACTTCTGGATTTAGCACATATAGTCCCCCTGAGAGATTAGAGGTTTCTGAGCTTAAATTAGCCGCTCCTTGTCACAAGCAAGAGTTCCAAAAGCTGGTATTGGGATTAATTTGCATGTAGTCCTCCTAAGAGATTAGAGGCTTCTGAGCTTAAATAGGTCGCAAGAGATTAGAGGCTTCTGAGCTTAAATAGGTCGCTCCTTGTCTGAAGCAAGAGTTTCAAAAAGCTGGTATTGGGATTGCTCGTGTGTACGTGAACCTCTAGGTGATTATGTCCACGTCATGCCACACTCTCCTCATATGCTCTTAAGTCTTGTTTTTATCTCTACTGCTACTCAATTCCCCAATGCAAAGTGAAAGTAATTCATTAATTAATTGTGTAATTGGACTTGCAGGGTTGTCGAAACGGTGATTCATGTTTCTTCTCTCATGATCTGGGCACACCATTTTCATCAGTCACTAAGCCAAGTTCATGCATCCCAGAAAATGGCGATGCTGACCCGGCACTACTTATTCGGTTATTTCCTTTTGCTGATGAGGGGAATATTCTTATCTTGGATGACACCAACTTCCATTTTACCTCCAACATTGCCCGGAGTTATGATCCCTTAAGAATGGTTGCCACCACACGTCTTATAGAGTCCTCCATATCCGACCCGTCATTGACTTATGTCAAGATTATGTGGGGACTCCATCACCCATACCAAACCATCATAGGGAAATCTGTGGAGAGTCGAGTTCTGTGGAAGTCAGTGAAATGCGTCTTGTGGTTTCCTGATTTTGAAATTTGCGGATATGGGAAAAATTTGGAGGGACAGAGAAGTTTCATGAAGAATTTCTTCGAGTATCTGGCAATTCGGCTACTTGCTGATGCTTTATGTGAAATGCCGGTCATTCTTACCATGAACAACCTTAGGTTCTCAAACCTGCAGGTAATTACGGTTTCTGAAAGATAGTGACAATTTTTTGTCATTGGTGCGTTTGCTTGATCATGGGATCCTGTAAGGAACATGTGATTGACCGATCAGCAATTGCATGTGCTTTGCAGAGAGCTCGCCATTTCCATGCATGGCCAGTAAACTAGATTTTTTTTTTTTTTTTTGAGGTGTTCTCGAATGTATCTTTGCTAATCGGTAGTTACACTGATGAACCTTTCAGCTCGGTTTGGAGTGGTATCTTTAAACTCTTTTGCTAAAGTTCCTAATGGTGTGTTCAAGACATCTTTTTTAGATATCCGTCGTTAGCCCCTCGTGTTGTTTTGACAACTTTGTGATTATTGTTCCAGGTGGAGAAGCTGGGAAGGAGCTGCTTCTTCTTCCTCACCGAGTCATTTCCTTTCGCCGAGCAGAGCTTTGGGGAATTGGCGCATGTTATTCCCACACAGAAACTGATGGAGGTATCCAAGCCCATCTCGTATGTTTTTCGCATGTACCCTCCCGCAGACATTGAGTCCGATGATTTCCAAGCCGCGATTCAAAAATGTCTGCATGATGTTCAGTGACTTTCAGTGGCATAATGGATCAAAAGGTCATTAATTGCAAAGTGTTTAGTTTATGGTTCGGAATATTCGAGTAACACAAACACAACGAGGTCTTCTGGGCCATTGGCAGCTCTTCTTCTATCCAGTGATTAGAGTTTTGGCTCCTTTTTCGACCTTGGCAAAAATAACCCAACGCTCAGGAGAATCTTGTTTAAGACGTTTGATACTGAAGCTGCCATGGACAACCTAAATTTGGAGTGACTTGAGACAAAAAGGAGCATGTTAGCTTCATAATGTTAATCCCTTGGATCACTGTTTTCTAATTCCGAATATAGCTGTCTTTGAGTTCGATCAAAGAGCTCAAATCATTTCAATTTGGTTTGACGGGACGCTTCTTTCCCTTTATGGAAGGAGACAGCCTAAGAATTGCACATTCCTAGGAAAAAATTGTATAATTCTAACTGGGGGTGAGCCTATAAAGTTTTAAATCCATGGTTCAAGAGTACTTTATTGGGGGGAGAAAGCCTGTTCATAAGTCGAAGCCAAATCAAATTGCAAAAACGCGCCTACTAATTTTCTTATTATATTTATCATTTATACTTGGAAATAGTCTCTGTTTTTAATTGTGAAGTAGCTTAGATTTCATTTTTGCATGGAAATTACGAATTGTCACGAGCGTAGAAATTGGTTTTTATGAAATAAATAATCTGTCTAACTTACTTTTGATTTGATTTAAACTCAGCAAATTACAAATAATTAAAGAGAAAAAAAGTAAAAGAAAAAAAAAGATATCAAACTAAATTGTAAAAAATAGTTGGTTCGGTTTGATTCCAAACTAGTCTACAATTGGTTTGGTTTGGTCCCATTATGTTTGAACTATGTTTATAAGCTCACCCCAATCCGACATATATATTTTGGGCTGATTGTATTATCATGCTTTGTGAATTACCTTCTTTCCGTTTTTTTCTTTTTTTTTTTTTTTTCCAAGAAGCGCATACCTTCCAACTTAAGCTGATACACATGCATGCACCTTAGGATAATACCGGACAGTTCTTATAAGAGATAAAAGCTAAATAAGCGAAACACATGCTTAGAACACAAAGCAAATTCATCCTATTCGACGCTTGTCGGATAGAACAAATTCGGATATATCCAGCTAAAAGACATGATAAGTTGTCCGAATTTTATGGATAAATAAATTTGAACATACCCAAGCAAAAAATAAAAAAGACTAAAGAAAAAAGAGAATAGGACAACATTTTTGTTCCCCCACTCAGCGGCGCAGTGGCTGCGCCGCTGAGCGATTGTGCCACTCTCCGTTATTTTGCATAGGTGGGCCAAACAGACGTACGTAAGCAGGTTTGCATCTAAGAAGGAAAATTACTTGTGCAAGCTCATCCGATTTATGCATTGGTCTTATTCGCTCAAGCGGACCATGCAAACAATAGGACTGAATAATATAATATCTGCCTTTTGGAGGATCTGAGAACTATATAAATAATGGGAGACATAAGTTAAAAGTGCAGGAAAAATTCTATATTTACTACATGAATTTATTGGCATATTCAACCATCCACTAGAAATTTCACGCCATACTATATAAATTTATTCTCTGTGTTGATTCTTATATTTTTCTTTATGTTTCTAAATCTCGTTTTTCAATTTTAACGCTAAAATGTAAAATGCTCGAAACTCTTAAAATATATTTATACTGACGTGACATAGGGATTTTCATATATTATTTTTCACTAGTCTTTGAATTTTAGCAAATGATAAAAATTAAAAAAAAAATTGCCTTTTGCCTTTTTTTTTTTCTTTTTTCAATCCAAAACTAGATCTATTTATTTAGAACGAGGTCATCGCTTTTTTTTCACTTTGATGTCGTCTACGTGCACGTCATTGCTCCAAAGCTTTGCAGCTCTCCTCTGCTGGCTATAATGAAGAGAAACTCGCCCCCTGCTGAAATTCCATGCGTCTCGCTAGCTTCTCCAGATGCGACCTTCCACAAGCGCGAAGCTCATTTCGTTGACGCACCCGACTCTCAACTTCGCTCACCGCACCTTCGAATCCTTCGTCTGGAACAACATCATTCGAGCCCATGCCCAATCCCCTGCCTCTCTTCACCCTCCTTTATCGATCTTCGCTCGCATGCGCTCCCATGGCGTCGAACCCGACTTCCACACCTTCCCTTTCCTCCTCCAGTCCTTCCATTCCGTTCCCCATCTCCAGTCTGGTCGACAGATCCACGCCCAAGTTTTCGTCTTTGGGCTTGACCGGGATACCTTCGTCCAGACTTGTCTCATCAACATGTACTCTTCGTGCGGCGACCCACCGCTCGCACGTCGCGTGTTCGACGAGATTGCCGAACCGGATTTGCCGTCTTGGAATTCGGTCGTCAATGCGTACTTGAAATTGGGTCGCAGTGACACTGCCCGTGCGCTGTTCGACGAAATGCCTGAGAGGAACGTGAGATCTTGGAGTTCCATGATTAATGGGTACGTTAGGTGTGGGGAGTTTAAGGAAGCGCTCGCTTTGTTCAGGGAGATGCAACTCGCGGAAGGCGCTTTGGTTAGGCCTAATGAGTTTACCATGTCGGGAGTGCTTTCGGCGTGTGGGCGGTTGGGTGCGCTGGAACATGGGAAGTGGGCTCATGCTTATATTGACAAATGTGGGATAGGAGTTGATGTTGTGTTGGGGACTTGTCTCATAGACATGTATGCTAAATGTGGCAGTATTGAGAGGGCGAGATTGGTTTTCGACAATTTGGGCCCTTATAAGGATGTCATGGCTTGGAGTGCCATGATATCAGGCTTGGCAATGCATGGTCATGCTGGGGAGTGTCTCCACTTGTTCTCTGACATGATACAGCAAGGTGCGAAACCTAATAGTGTGACATACTTGGGTATTCTTTGCGCTTGTGTTCATGGAGGTTTGGTGAGTCAAGGTAAGGAATTTTTCAGGCAAATGAGTGAGGAGCATGGAATAATTCCGATGATTCAACACTATGGTTGTCTAGTGGATCTTTTTGGGAGAGCAGGTCTACTAAAGGAGGCATGGACTGTGGTGAAGTCTATGCCTATGGAGCCTGATGTGCTTATATGGGGTGCTCTACTGAGTGGATCCAGGACACATGGTGACATTGAGACATGTGAGATTGCGCTCAAGAAGCTAATCCAGCTGGATCCTGACAATAGTGGTGCCTATGTGCTTCTATCAAATGTTTATGCGAAATTGGGTAGATGGAATGAAGTGAGGCAAGTCAGAAACCTAATGGAAGCAAAGGGCATTTATAAAGTCCCTGGGTGTAGCTTAGTAGAGCTTGACGGGGCACTTCATGAGTTTTTTGTGGGAGATGATTCCCATCCGGAAACTAAGGAGATTTATATGATGCTTGATGAGATCATGGCGAAATTGAAGAAGGTGGGTTATGTGGGAAACACAAAAGAAATATTGCTTGATTTGGATGAGGAAACAAAAGAGCTTGCTCTATCCCTTCATAGTGAAAAACTGGCTATAGCCTTTTGCATTTTAAAAACAAGTGCTGGTACTCCCATACGAATCATTAAGAACCTTAGAATATGTGGTGATTGTCATGTTGCCATAAAGATGATATCCAAAGTCTACGGACGCAAGATCGTGATTAGGGACTGCAATCGGTTTCACCACTTCAGTGATGGAGTTTGCTCTTGCAAAGATTTCTGGTAGATGAAAAAAATTCTGGGTTAATGCCACGAAACCATGGGGGTCCTGTCAATTTTCATAGGTGCGTGTGGCCACAAAAATTTGGACATGACATTGAGTGAAACAATATATCATTCACAGATATTCTGGTAGTCAAATATTCTGGAAAGGCAGATGTCAGGGAGTCAAGATTCAATTTGAAGTATGCATATTATATTGAGTGGTCTGAACCACAAGAGCCCTGGGAGTGTGGTCATCTACTAAGAGGACATCAACTATAAATCCTGTAAGGCCTGTGTGAAATTGTAAGTTCATACTATTCTCCCAAATATTGTGACCATGAAGATATTTTTGCCCTTCAAAATTACAGTGCATGGAGAATTGACATGATGATGATCTGTGTGGTTCCAAGCTCCAACACATAAAATTATTAAAGAAATTATTAAACTTTGCATCTTTGTGCAGGTTTTATTTGAAGCCCTTCCTTGAGGTGAGACTAAGCGTCGCCCTTGGCTGAACTGTGGCTGTTTATGGTTGGTAACAAGTATCTGTTGAAGGCCTCTGGCTGTTTATAGTTGGTGACAGGTACCTGTTAAAGGCCTCTAGTTAGAGTTTGTACACTTTCCTGTTGTTGGCATTGCTGTATTCTGACATATTCCAATCAAGGCTAATAATATTTGTAGTCCTTGAATTTTTCCACTTTATTTGATATTATCCCCCAGCTTTTCTTTTTAATATTGTCCCTAAACTTGTTAATGTTTGTTCAACATGGTCTATTAAAGATCTAACAAACTTTGCTGATATGGCAGTTAAAGTTACTGACTTGTCAATTTACTTTTTGGCTGAATTTCGCGCTTGAATTTTGTTTGTTTATTCAATTTTGTCTTTAAACTTTTTTTTTTTCACTCAAGCAATTGACAAGATATACAAACTACATGGGCTAGTGTATTCATATAAGCTCAATGGTAATGGATAGTAAACGTGCCACGTAGAATTGATTCCTTTAATTGTTTCCGACATAATTGGACTTGTATAGTGAAGCAACTTGAATGCTCAGATATGTTTAGAAGTTCTAACAATATGTAAATGCAAGCAAACATTTTTATACAAAAGAATTTGGTACCGTAACTGTTTTGTGCTGTATAATCCATTTATTAACGTCATAACATATCTAATAACTATAGTTTGTGTTGGGATTAAAATTAAAATTCCACATCTTGAAAAAATATGTCCTGATCAAACGAAGTTGCGGGAAACGGTCGAAAGGAAGCAGGCTGCAAAGGAAGGGCACGCTGGGGTCCAGAGAGTTGAAAAAGGCGGCCAGTGCCCAGTGGGGGGTTTTTCCGGAGCTAAAAGAACCCGCAAAGTGAAAGCGAGCAGCCGCGCGAAGGAGCGGCGGGGTACGAAGATAAAAGGACGAACGCGCTGGAGCTTTTTAACTTTTTGGCGGGCTTTTTGCTCTAGGCTCGAGCAAACTCACACCAAGGATGCATTTGATAATATTTCTATTTAAAAATTATTTAACGAGGAAATAAAAAAAAAAAGTATTTCTGGCTTCGAGAAATAATTTTTGAACAAAAAAACGCGTTTGGTAAATCTGTTCCAAAAATATAAAAAGAATAAAACACGTTTGGTAAATTTGTATAATTTTTTTATTTCTTTTAATTTTTTTAATATTTTTATTTTATTTTTTCTATTTTCTTTCTTATTTTTCTTATTTTCTTATTTTCTTTTTCATTTTTTTTTTTTTCTTCTTTTGGCTGGTCGCCGGCCTCGGCCATGGCCGGCGGCCTCGCCGGATCTGGGCGAGATCGAGCTCGCCCAGCACAACGTGAGGTCGGCCTTGCCGAGGGGGCGACGCTCCGGTGAGGTCGCCGACTCTCAACGGTCGGTCGCCAGCCATGGCCGAGCGCCGACAGCCAAAAAAAAAAAAAAGAAAAAGGAAGAAGAAAATGGAAGAGAAAGAAAAAGTGTTCCTAAATTTTGTTCCAAAAATAAGAAACAAAATTTTTTTTTTGTTTCTTGTTTCTGTTCCAAATGTATTTCTGAGAACAAAAAAATAGATTTGGAACAAAAACGCACACAAACGTATTTCTGTTTCTTTTTTGTTCCCAGTAACAAAAAAATAAAAAAAACTATTTTTAAACAGAAAAAAGAAGTGAAAACAAACAGGCCCTAATTTTGTGATGTGAATTTCATAATCAATTGAATTATTTTATTTGTAAACACTTTAAGTTTTGGTATATTCTAACTATGGAAAATGCCTGTGCATGTGAACAATTATAATTCTTATTCTCCGCTTCTTTTAACTTTTTGGTAGGCTTTTTGCTCTAGTGTCCATTTATTTCTCTGGTTCTTTTGTGTTAATTGAATTGTAAAATCCCTTTCGTTTTGGTATTAATATTAGAACATCTAAACTTTAATTTAATGTGTAATATTATCGCTGTATTTTTAATTTGTGCAATGTAATTCTCAAAATAATTAGTAAAAATTCAATTTAATCCTTCCGTTTGCATCATTTTTATATAATTTACGGATTAAATTGGACTTTTATGATGGTTTAAGGAGCTTATGAGTCAAATTTCAAAGACCAAATTAAATAAAATAAATTTGAAGGACGACAATCAAAGTTCAAGGATTATCCGTACCTCTTTCTGAAAAAAATTGAACGAATTTTCCTACCATGAATCTTTCCTTATTAAAATTCGAGAACGAACTCGTCTTTACCCCCACCGCGACGCAAAGTACCGGAGCTGTTAACAACGAATGGGAGCGGGACGGTGGAAGGTTCGTGAATGGCCTGAAAACTGCAGATACGTGCTCGACCCCTCGGTCGAGTGTGGACCCCACTCATTTATTTAATTAAGGCAGCCATAAAAAAACAAAAAGGAAAAAAAAAAGGGAAGGGGGAGGAAGGCGCTTTTTGCCAGTAAAAAATCTTTTAAAAGGTAAAAAGATCACGCCCAAGCCATGCAGGCTTGCTTCGCCTCAGTGCGCTCTCTCTCTCTCTCTCTCGACTCTCTTCCAATCTTCTCTGTTTCGTTTCGCCGCGGGGGCACGCCCGGCGATTTTCCTCGCGTAAGTTCGGCTCGCCGTCCGTGCATTCGTCCATTTCTCTTCTCTTCTCGCCTCTCTTTTTCTCCGCTTGGTTCGCATTCTAGTCGTCGTTGCGGCGATCGTGTTCGAATTCCCGGGTGTGCCAAACCGTTCGGTGCTTTTTTTTTTTTTTTTTTTAATACCGAGTTCGGACGTGTTGCCTTACTAAGACTGTGATTTTAATATGAATATGTAGCTGAATTCCTCTTTCTATTTGAGTGGGATATCCTTTGTTAAGCTGGTTTTTAAGCTTGCAACCTTTTGCTCCAATGCCCAGTGCAGTTGGGTTTATGTTGATCAATGTGATGCAGGAAATGTGAACTTTGACGTATACATCCACATTGTTGATAGATATGATGGGCCATGGAGTATGTGAGAGCTACTTGCTTTTTCCTGGTGAAACAGCCCTTGGAGATGCTTTCCGAACCTTCCTCTATTTCCTTGGTCTTGCTTACTGCTTTATTGGATTATCAACTATCACTGCAAGGTTTTTCTGTTCTATGGAGAATGTTGTGAAGCAGACACGTGAGGTGGTAGAGATAGATCCTCAAACGAATTCGAAGGTTGTTAGACAAGAAAAGGTGTGGAATTACACTATAGCGGACATTACTCTACTGGCTTTTGGAACTAGCTTCCCTCAAATTTCTTTAGCTACCATTGATGCTCTAAGAAACCTCGGGGAACTCTATGCCGGAGGTAAGTCTTCGACTCTCGTACTTGTTTTGTCTAAGAGTGTTATTTACCTGGAAAACTTCTTAAATTTACTGATTGTATCATTCTCACGGGAAATGGAAGCAAGTTCATTATCAAAGGCGTCTCTGATTTATCATTCTATAGTAATGAAATCTTACTTTGCCAATGCCATTTACATTCAAGGCTGCAGCTTTTTGTGTTAAATTGCTTGTAATTTTGCGAGATACTCTTTGCCCAAACAAAACTGAGTGCGGCTAGTATTAAAATATTCCATTTATTTTGTATTTAGGGAATCGATCTATCTCTAAAATGGTTTGAGAAGTTTTATTGAAGAAATGATGACCCAAAAATGCTGGTTATTGTGGCCCAAATACCACAAAAAAGAGACAGCCTTTCACTACTGTGACAAATCTAACACGAACTCTCAAAGGTATCCGCCAAATTAACCTAAGGCCTTTCAAATGTACCAAAAAAATACATAACCTTCTACCACTATGGCAAAAATATCATCTTCTAGTATTCTGTCTAGTCTAGGCGTGATCTTGTGCTCATGTCAGCTCACCTAATTCTTACTGCGTTGACAACTAGTAATGGCTAGCAGCAATACATTCACAACCCCCCAAATACAGCTCATTTTCATCTTCATATCGATTTCATGGTATCTCCTTAACGGGGAAATCACCCTATTTTCTCTAAATAAGCATAAAAAGATTTTCTCTCTCTAAAAAGATACTTGGTTCGGATGAATATCCAAACCATTTGGCTATGGACCAGATATTGTGTATTTTCCCGTAAGTTCGAAAGGTCATGTTAAGCATGTCATAGTAGTAAAAGGTTGTGCTTTTCTTTGTTATTTGGCCTATTTTCTGAAGACAGTGGATGGTTGCGTTTTAGAATTTCAATCTGAGTGTTCCTCCTTGTGATATCTTTGTCAAATTTTATATTTATTTACAGTATATGACACACCCCACAAGGATATTCTGTTTTATGCTCATTTTTAACATGGTCCTGGAACTCTTCCCTTTGCTTCAACTCTTGTGGACATTATACCAATCTGTTTTTTATAGCTTCTGCTATAATATAATCAGCCTTAGTGCTTATATGTAGTTAACATTGATTCATGCTTAATTTTGTGCAAGCAAATAGATAAATCATGCTTTGCTGACATTTTGCAGAATCTTTTTATCCTAGGTTTGGGTCCTGGAACGCTTGTAGGCTCTGCCGCATTTGACCTATTTCCTATTCATGCTGTCTGTGTCATGGTTCCTAAATCTGGTGAATTGAAGAAGATATCTGATCTAGCCGTTTGGGCAGTGGAGCTCTTTTGGTCTTTCTGGGCTTATATTTGGCTGTACATAATTTTGAAGGTAATATTGCCGAAAATTTAAATGATTGAGCTTTCTGACAGGATGCGATAATATTATAGTTTCTCGACTTGCTTCTTTTTTTTACAGATGTGAGAAAGTATTTCCAAGTGACATGTTCTTTTGAAGAAATTAGTGACAATTTCCTGCCATAGAAGTTTATTTTGACTATTAAGATTATTGAGCTTTGTAATCTGATGCAGTTATCAGAGAATCAGAGAAATTGCTTGAACTTGTTGAAGGATACATTAGCTGCCAAACCTGTTACTCAGGGATTTGGTATTGATGCAGGTTTGGACTCCTGACATTGTGACAATTTGGGAGGCACTTTTAACTGTGTTGCAGTTTGGGTTACTACTGGTACATGCATATGCTCAAGACAAGCGCTGGCCCTACTTATCTCTTCCTCTGTATGTCTGAATAATCTCCCTGATACCTTTTGTTTCAACTAAGAATTTGTCAGATTATATCTGTTAATTGAGTTGACCGTCTCATAAATTTCTATATTGACAATGCTTTTTCTGCCTGTCCAAAGAGCAAGGGGCGAGAGGCCAGAGGAATGGGTGCCAGAAGAGGCTGCTTCATATAAACATGTGGACAATGTTGATGGTGAGTGCTCCAAGATAATTCAAATTGGTGAAAATTATGAAAGGACTATTGTGAACATCTTTTCCATCCATTCCAGACGTGGAATAGTTCAATCTCTGAAGTTGCTGCTGTGCCATCTTTCCTGCACTTATTTGCTTTATCGGTAGTTATGCTGCACATTACATGCTAAGCAACCACGTTCTCCGCTTATTGTTTGTCCCTGCTTGGCTGATAAGTTCTTTTGCCAGTGGCACAGACGTATCCACGCTTCTTCCCTGTCCATGTGAGCAAATGTGTGACATGCTGTAGCTATTGTTAGATTCTTTGTGTCATGTAAATAGTTGACATCCATTTTCTGGCTGGCACCACCATATTTTTCCCTTTCAGCTTTTATTCTCTGTCCAGATACTCTTGGTTACGTTGACATTCGGCACACAGGATCTAATAGGTGTGTGTCACACTGTAATGTGCATGTGTAGATGACCTGGCTTGTAATGTCAATAAGAAGTTCTTACACCGAGGAACTATTTGTATGCTTAGAGTAACATTATTTATTTGAGTTCTGGTAGTTCCATACAGTTTTTGGTAGGCCTCTTTATTCCACCAGTTTCAGCTTCTACTCTGATTTTACATGAACCTTTTAATTTAAGGAGGTTAACTTTTTTAGGTCCAATGTATCACAATGTACCTGCCAGTGATTTAGCCGAATCCTCTAATGAACTTCATGTGCTTTCACTTTGGAAGGAACAGTTTGTTGATGCGCTGATGGTAAGTCACACTGTCTGCATAGTTTTTTTGACTCCCCACCTAAAAATGAAGGGCAACCTTCAAATTTCTCTCACCTGTTTGGATGACAACGGAATGCTCATGTTCATATGTCTCTCTCTAGAGTGCAAATGACGCCACTGATCATGTTGAACAACTGCTTGTTTTGAAAAGTCTGACTTCAAGGCAGAAGTCATTGCCTAGAGGGTTACTAAAGTCGCCCATCTTTCCTTTTTATTTCCTTCTTTTTCTTCATTTCGAATTTCATATGCATGCTTCTTTATGTACGTATTGGGTGTCTGCTCTTGTGACTTGCTAGCTCAATCATTCATTTGATGTGGGAGACACTGTTTTGAGTTGTTTTACTTTTATGCTCCCTAATACGGTTCGCTTGATCTATACTCTGCTTTATTGTGGTTATAATTACATCTATTTGAGCTTATGAAATGGTGTAACGTGGGTATCAGTTGATGGCATTCTTATTGGAGGAAAGTGGTATGAAGGATTACAATCAAGATAAATAGAATGAGTGAATTTAACGCAACTTCCTTCTTTCTGCGTAGAGATAGCATCTTTAATTTTGGTTCGACTACTCTAGTAGAGAGTCAAAATTATCCTTTAAGGAAAATTACATGGACATCTCAACTTTTCTTATGCTATGGGTTGCATGCTCAGTGAAAATAACATAAACTATCCCAACATTTTCTTGTTCTGCAGTTTTCTTGCTCTACTTTAAGAATATACATTCACCCCCTAAGGTTTCAAAAAAAAAATCCTTTTTACGTTGGAGTTAAAGAGACCACTGAAAATGGATGGCGCAAAATGTGGTCCTTTCAAAATTTCAAGGTGCAAAAAGTTGGCTTTTGAAAATTGAGGTTGTAAAGTATTGGTTTTGCTTTCTTAAGTCAATATATTTCTTACCTTTTACCTAAAAAAAGTATTGGTTTTGAAACTGGAAGATGCAAATTGTAACTGGGGGAACTTGAGGATGGTTCTGTGTGGGAACATGAGGACGGTTCTGTAGTTTTTCCTATTTGAAGTATACGAAGAAGAACCTTATTGTAATGGGCATTTGCCCAGTTCCTTTGATTTGCTGGGAATGCATATTTCTCTTTTTGTTTTAGGCATGCAAACATGACAACAATGTGGGAGACATCTCCATTCTGTTTACATGCTAGGGTCCGAACGTGAGTTCTTAGTTCTCATCTATCTTTCAATTTTTCCTTTTGTTTTCTTTTAGCCAGGCTCGATGTCTCCATGAAAAGATGGACTAAAACTTCACAAATTAGTATTACAATTTGTATAATTTAGTTGTCATCATCATTGAAATTCAATCATTCAGTTTTGAAGGAACTTCATTATTTATATCAACATTGTCTGGCAATGATATCATTGTCCTTTTTCGCTTTCCTGCGTTTTTGTTTTTTGAGTCTCCCTGGTTTTTCAAACAGTTGGAGAGTGCTGAGACAAAGAAGTTGTACAGCATATATGTGCGGGCATTGCAAATGTTGTGGCAGTCACTTCTTGCACCTTGGAAGCTCATGTTTGCTTTAGTTCCTCCTTGCCAAATTGCTCATGGCTGGTTTGCTTTCATTTGCTCTTTAACCTTTATCAGTGGAATAGCTTATGTGGTGACCAAACTCACAGATCTAATCAGCTGTGTGACAGGTACCTAATCCTTGTTACTGTTAGTGTTGCCAATCTTTGCTTCAATTTAGAATGGGTGGCAACTTGAGGTCAGCCACAAATTTTCTTAGTCTAAGGTAGTCATTTATGTTCTCAGTGTTTGTGCAGGGATAAATGCTTATGTCATAGCATTTACAGTGCTGGCTACTGGAACGTCTTGGCCAGACTTAGTTGCTAGTAAGATTGCCGTGGAAAGGCAGACAACAGCTGACTCTGCCATTGCAAACATCACTTGCAGGTTTACTTAATTTAATATCATTGCCTCCTAAACTTGCATTCACTCATGGGCATGATTATAAATGTTGTTTCTCTGGAACCATTTAGTTATTAGTTCTACTTTTATCTTAAAGCCTTTCCTCTGCCGTCTGTGAGATTGCAATTTTGCGATTTTCCCATTCATTACCCACGTGTCTTTCTTCTCCTAATTCCTTCCATTTACCAATAAATAATCTATAATAATTCACAAATCAAGATCAGGATTTGGAAAACTTCCTGTAGCCAATCGCAACTGAAATATTCATTTGGTATGGTCGGCAACCAATAATTCTGGGGCATTTGCGAACCAGTATTGCATGCACTAACTGTAATTCTGCTGATTGGAGGAAACTCACCAGATTTGATTATTAAATCTCCATTATATTATGGCTAACAAAGTATTTCCTTTAAATATAGGGCCTCTTCTTGCTTTACTTCTTTTCTCTAGTTTCCAAGTGAAAATTTTACTCGGAAATATGCAAACAATTTTAGTTACACCATCTTTGACTGTCTCTCTCAGTCACTCATGAAATGAAGATATTTCAACAAGTAGGAGCACTGAACAATTAATATTCTTCGTCTGATGTCAGCCTTGTCTTGTCTGATGTGTCAAGGCCATGTTTTGTGGCTCCTTTATTGAGCTTGCTTGCAGCATTATATCCACATAGTTCATCTGGTTCTTAAAAAAATGATCCAGCACTGAACATTTCAGTTAACGTTCTATACTTATGCTCTGCAACACCATTTGATTAGGGTGAATAAGGAGCAGTGGTTTCAAGTATTACACCTTTTGAAACACAAAATTCCTTGAACCTTGACATAGTATATTCTCCTCCTCTATCACTTCTAAACCTCTTAATTTTCAAGTTGAGTTGATTTTCTACTCTAGACTTGAAAATCTTAAATTTTTCAAAAGTCTCATCTTTCGATTTCAACAAATAAACATGACAATATCTAGAAAAATCGTCTATGAATGTTATTAGATATTTCCGACCACCTTTCGTAATGTAATTTTTAAAATCACAAATGTCAAAATGTATTAGCTCAGGAAGTTGTGTACTTTTAGAAACCAACTTAAAGGGTTTTCTAGTGATTTTAGCTTGTGCACACACCTCACACTTATCAAATCGAATAGAAGTATCTAATAGAATGTTATGAGTTTTAGCTAAATGTTGCATTTTCCGTAATTCATATGTCCAAGTCTCCACAAGTTTACTGAAATCTTTGAAGTGACTTTTTTTCTTTTTCTTGCTGTGCTTTGTAGCAATTCAGTGAACATATATGTGGGCATTGGGGTCCCGTGGCTAATTGACACCGCATACAACTTCATCATGTGTCGGGAACCTTTGAGGATTCAAAATGCAGCCGGACTTAGCTTCTCGTTGATCGTGTTCTTTTCCACGTCTGTGGGGTGTATATCAGTTCTTGTGCTCCGGCGTCTCACACTGGGTGCGGAATTGGGAGGGCCAAAGCCTTGGGCTTGGTTAACCAGCGTTTACTTCATGTTGCTCTGGGTCATCTTTGTGGTGCTTTCCTCTCTCAAAGTTTCTGGCATCATATAGGAAGGATTTATTCAGGTTAGTTTCCTATATTATCATTCCTCTTTCTTTATTTTTTCTTTCTTTATTCTTGTTTTGCTTCTTATACGCACTTTGGAAGGGATTTTGTGGAGCACAGTAAGTCCCACATAAATCTCTTCAAGCAAGGGCACTTTCCTTTATGAATTCTGTTGATTATCTTACCTCTTTTTATCCCCGGATAGGAAACTGTCTTTTCAAAATACAAATGTTTCCTCTGCTTGAACATTTGAGATCTCTTACCATGCTTCTGTAGACATTTTACGTTTATGCACTGTTTTGCTAGGTGACGTGCAGTATTCGAAGCTCCAGACAACGCAGGCGATCAAACTTTGGATTTCATTATGGCCCTCGCAACCCCTCACGATCAGGTTGTTTGCCCTAGGCTTTGGACATGGACACTTCCATTGTTGAGGCAGATCCCCGGAAGCCCTGTCCTATCGTAGTTACTCTCAGTGCTCAAGTCGGATTTCTTATCTAGAGATGTACCAAATTGGAATGGAGATGAGCCACATTTGATGAAGAAGAAGCATGTACTGATATTTACTAGAACAAGCATATACCGATACATTTACTAGAAATATCTTTACATGATCGAACATTAAGGGCTCAAACACATTGATTTCTGTTTCTTTTTTTGTTTTTAAAGTTTCACGTAATTGTATCATTCAATATACGAAATCTCGAGTGCAAAATGTTATGTGCATGTTCCCTTATCCGTGCAGGTCTCACACTCAACAAGAATGGTAGAGAGAGAAAATCTAAAAGAACTAAAAATAAAAGAGCTTTGAAATGTATTTCATTTATGAGATGGGTACAAATGAAGGAGGGGAATCTCTATATAAACAAATACAAACTCAACCGTAGCTGTAGATCTCTCCTTAATTTGACGGTTGATATTACCTTTTACAATCCATCCAATTGCCTACATTTGTTTCAGAAGTGTATAATTACAATATTACCCAGTTTTAAAAGTTTCAAAAATACTCGAGAAAACCCTGAGACTTGAGGCATATTCGAGGGTTGCTTGTTCATGGACAGTTACGGTCCTTAGTTTAAAAATCCTCTTGATTGTGTTACTTGGACCGTAGCACTTGCATGTCTGCCTCCTATTATTATCGGCACCACATTTTACTATTCCAGCCTCTAAAACAGATGTACATCATGAGATTAATGATATGGCACATGCGCATTTAGACACGGCTAATAAATGAAAACGAACGCCCCTTTGTCGACAAGCGGATGTCGGACCATGATTTATTTCCTACTGCGGGGCAAAGTATATCAACAGTTTTCAGGTCTCTAAGTATACGGTCACGGGCATCATGCGCACAAAATTTGTAATTTATACACAGATTAAATGGACAGAGCCAGAATCGCTCGGGCCACAGATCTATCATATTATGTTTCCGAAAAACTACGAAGACCCTTTGAACTCATCGCAAAGCATCCTTAAAAAAATTCTCCTACATTACCCTACTCACCATAAAACCAGACTTCAAAAACCCAGACATGCGAATAAACCACAGGCGAACAACTATTTCCTTACGTAGAGATCCAAGTGACCTTCCAGACCCGTCGATCTCTTTAAAAACAAGTCCTGGTACTCCCATACGAATCATTAAGAACCTTAGAATCTGTGGTGATTGTCACATTGCCATAAAGATGATATCCAAAGTCTACAGACGCGAGATTGTGATTAGGGACTGCAATCGGTTTCACCACTTCAATGACAGAGTTTGCTCTTGCAAAGATTTCTGGTAGATGTAAAAAATTCTGGCTTAATTTTGTGAAACTATGGGGGTCCCGTTAATTTTCATAGGTGAGCGAGGCAACAGAAATTTGGACATGACATTGACTGAAACAATAGATCATTTACAGAAATTCTGGTAGTCAAATACTCTGAAAAAAGCAGATGTCGGGTTGTCAAGATTCAGTTTGAACTATGCATTATATTGAGTGTTCTGAACCACAAGAGCCCTAAAAGTATGGTCATCCACCAAGAGGACATCGACTTGAAAATCCTTTCAGGTCTGTTTGAAATTGTAAGTTCATATTATTCTCCCGAATATCGTGATCATGAAGATATTTTTCCCCTTCACAATTACAGTGCATGGAGAATTGACATGATGATGATCTGTATGGTTCCAAGCTCTAACCCACAGAATTACTTCGGAAGCTATTAAACTTTGGATATTTGTGCAGGTTTTATTTGAAGACCTTCCTTGAGATGAGAGGAAGCATCGCCCCTGGCTGAACCGTGACTCTTAATAGTTGGCAACAGACACCGGTTAACAGGCTTCTGGTTGGTTAGGGTTTGTACACTTTCCTGTTGTTGGCAGCAACTATATTTTGACATATTCTAATTGTGGCTAATGATACGTAGTAATTTTTTAATTTTTTATCGTTATTCAAAATCATCCTAAACTTTTCTTTTTAATGTTGTCCCTGAACTTGTTAATATTTGTTCAATATGATCCATTGAAGAATCAACATTGTTGATATGACCATAATTTGTCATTTTTTATCATGTGCGATGGAAATTCTAAAACTTGTCGCAAATGTATAATTGAATCTTAAAATTTACAAAAAGTATAATTAAATTATAAAATTTGGGAAATTGGTGCAACGGAGTCTTCCGCTAACTCCGTCCAATTTGACTAGCGAAAAATATTAATGTGACTTTTTTAAATATATTATCTTTCCTACGTGGCAATGACGTGGCTAAATCATAAACCATAGAGCTAAAACAGCGTCGTTTTGGTCCAAATTTAATTTTTAAACAAATTTTATTTAAATGAAACTTAAAAAATAAGTTAAATCAAAAGAATTATAATAATAAAGAAAGGAAAAGACACCAAATGGAGAGGTTGCAAGCCCTCATTGCTGCCACCCCATCATTGTTGAAAGGGCCGACAAGGGTGTGAGATGGCCAGCGATGGTTGTCAGGCTCTAGCTAGGAGCCGGCCACCCTCACCAACCATGGGTGAGCCTTTCTGTTAACTACATTCAACTTAATTAATGAGAAATGCCGACATGATTTTTTTGAATATTTTCTCTCTCCTACGTGTTAATGATGTGGCTAAATCATGAAACATAATGTAAAAACAGTATCGTTTTGATCTAAATTTGATTTTTAACACAAGTGTTATTTAAATTTAAAAAATAACCTAAATTAAAACATATAATAATAATAATAAAGAAAGGAGGAGAAATCAGGTGGAGAGGGCTGCAAGTCCACGCCACCGCCACCCCACCATTATTGAAAAGGGCTTGTGAGAGTGGGGGATGGCCAACAATGGTTGTTGACCCTCACCCAAACCTAGTCAAGGCTCGTGACCCTTGCCTAGACCTGATTGACTCTCACCAGTCATCGACCAGGTCTAGGCAAGGGTCGACAACCCTCCCCCGATCTAGGGGAGGGCTGCGATCCTCGCCGACACTTCCCGACAATTGCAATTCTCATCGACTGGTTTCTTTTCCTTTGTTTATTTATTTTAAATTTAGCTTATTTTAAAAATTATTTTAAAATAAATTTTACATTAAAAATCATATATGAATCAAAACGATGTCGTTTTACTTGGCTTGACTACGTAAAGGTATTCCAAATCAACACCTTTGGAAAAATTATGAATTGCCGCACTAGTGCTGCAGTATTCCACTAGATACCGTACATATCCTACCTTAATTTGATCTAATACATAACATTACACGTAGAATTACTTGGTATTATCATGCAATTTTATTGGACGTCTCCAAATAGACATCGTCACAATTACTGGGGGCTCCACGACAATGAATGTTAAGGATATTTGCTTATTTTATTCAATTTATTGACAGTCACCTTCACAAAATTCTTATTGGGGTGATAATAAAAATAAAGAGAATTCAAAATCATAAATATTAAAAGAAGATCATTTTTTTATCATGGTTTGATAAAGAGAAACATAGGCTGCGTTTGTTTGTGTTCTTTTTTTTTTTGTTTTTAAACACTTTTTCTGTTTTTTGTTCGCGGGAACAAAAAGAACAAACGCGTTTGGGTGCGTTTGTTCCTTTTTTTGTTCTTTTGTTGAACAAAAAAAGAAAAACAAAACAAAAAAGAACAAAAAAGAACGTAAACAAAAAAACACAAATTTTGTGTTTTGCTTGTTTTTACAACACAAATGAGAAACACTTTTTTTTTTTTTTCTTTTTCTCTTATTTTCTTGTTCTTTTTTCTTTTGGCCGGTCGCCGGCCGGCCATGGCCGGCGCCGCCGACGAGGGCCGCCGGCCTCGCCCACCACGGCGAGGCTCGCGGCCCCCGGCGAGGCCGACGCTCGCCGTCCCCGGCGAGACGGCGAGCGTCGGCCTCTCCATGGCCGGGCGAGCTCGAGCTCGCCCGGCCATGGCGAGGCCGACCTCGCGCCGGCCCGGGCGAGCTCGATCTCGCCCAGATCCGGCGAGGCCGAGCTCGCCTAGCGGCCGGCGAGCCTCGGCCTCGGGCGGTGGCTCGGCGAGGCCGAGGCTCGCCGGCCCCGGGCGAGGTCGGCCTCGCCGGATCTGGGCGAGCTCGAGCTCGCCCGGCCATGGCGAGGCCGACCTCGCGGGCCGGGCGAGCTCGATCTCGCCCAGATTCGGCGAGGCCGAGCTCGCCCGGCGGCCGGCGGCCTCGGCCTCGCGCCGCTCGCCATTGGCGAGCTCGGCCTCGCCCGGCCGGTCGCCGCCAAGGCCTTGGCGCGACCGCTAAAAAAGAAAAAAAAAAAAAAAAAGAAAAAAAGGAAAAATAAGAAAAAATAGAAAAAATAAAAGAAATAATAAAATTATCCAAATTTACCAAACATGTTTCGTTTTATTTTTATTAGAACAAGTTTACCAAACGCGTGTTTTTGTTGAAAAATGTTCTAACGTAAATACTTTTTTTTATTTCTGTTCTAACAATTTTTAAAAAAAACACAAACAAACGCCCATAGTTGTTGAAATAAAAAGAATTTGAATTTTTTTATTCTGTAGTTGTTGGAAAACAGAGATTTGGAAGTTATCCTTCTGATTGGTGTTTGCCCAGATATAGACTTCTTGATTCCCCTTTTTTGAAACGTTCCTGTCTCTGTCTTCATTGCGAGGGGACAGTCTTTAGTTTTTGTATATTTTCCATGATTGTGTTCTGTCTTTTTCATATTTAGGAAAATTTCAAAAAGAAGATCATTTTTTATCATGGTTTGATAAATAGAAACATAGTTGTTAAAATAGAAAAAGAATTTGAATTTTTTTTATTTTGTAGTTGTTGGAAAACAGAGATTCGGAAGTTGTCCTTCTGACTGGTGTTTGCCCAGATAAGACTTCTTGATTCCCTTTTTTGAAACGTTCCTGTCTCTGTCTTCATTGCGAGGGGACAGTCTTTAGTTTTTGTATATTTTCCATGATTGTCTTCCGTCTTTTTCATTATTAGGAAAATTTCAAAAAAGTCCCGAATGTCTTCATCTTGTCAAATGACCTTATTTCAAACAAGGACTTAGTTAAGGACATTTTCGTCAATTTCTTTTATCTTTTTTCTGATTCTTCTTCCTTCTTCGCCGGCGGCCGCCGGCCACCGGCGATGCCCGTAGAGGGCTGGGCGAGGCCGGCCACCGGTGATCCTCTCTCGGCCTTCTACGGCGGCGAGTCCTCCTCGAGCCGCCGCCTCCTGCTATCATCCCCTCCGGCGGCCGCCGAGGACATGTCCAACTTCGACGCCATGTTCTCCGGCGTCAGCCTCCGGTCCCTCTTGCTCGACAACCCGTCGTCTCCTCATCCCCTTCCCCTTTCTCCTCCTCCTCTGCTTCTTTTTCCTCTTCTTCGTCCCCTCTCTAGTCGCCACTGCCGTCCCCCGTCTCTACACACCGTCCGTGTCCCGAGCAGCAGCAACAACAGCACCTCTCGTTTCGCTGCTCGCCGTCCCCTCTAAAGATGCCCAAGCAAGAACCCCGTTATGGCTTCCCCGACTTCGCTCCTGGCTCGTCTGTGTTAAACTCCCCCTCGCCCGCCGCGAGGCCGGCGAGGCCAGGCGAGGGTCGGCTGGCGAGATTGGCCCTCGTCCGCAGCCGGCTAGCCCTCGCCCGCGGCCAGCGAGGACTCGACGGCCCTCGCCCGCTGCCGGCGATGGGCGTGCGATGGGCGTCGAGCCCTCGCTGGCCCCAGGTGAGGCCGACCCTCGCCAGATCTGGCGAGGGTGGCCTCGCCCGCCGCCGGCGAGCGCGCCCGCAGCCAGTGAGGGCTCGACGGTCCTCGCCGGCCGCGGGCGAGGCCACCCTCGCTTGGGGCCGGCGAGGGCCGACCTCGCTGACGGCCGCGAGGGTGGCCCTCGCCCAGCCCTCTGCGGGCCGGCCACCGGCGAAGAAGAAAGAAGAACCAGAAAAAAGAGAAAGAAAATACAAAAAAAAAAAAGGAAAATAACGAAAATATCCTTGACTATCCCTTTTTGGAATATTCCCTATTGATTGTGTCCTGTGGGAGCCCCATATAGTAATTATCACATTACTTTGTATTATTATATTCCCGCGCTTGCCTGCCTTCAATATGATTATATTATCCATGATTGTCTTCTGTCTCCTTCATTAGTTAAAATCTTAAAATGGATCTCGCGTCGGTAACGTGGGATCCCCATCCTCCACTCGACTCTCTTCCGCTCCTCTCCGCTTTGTTTCGCCACGTCACCCGGCGATTTTCCTCGCGTAAGTTGGGGTCGTCGCTTGTGCATTCGTCCGTTCCTTCTCTTCTTCTCTGCCGTTCGGTTCGCATTCGCGTCGTCGTCGCGGCGCTGCGTGTGCGAACTTCCGGTGTGTCGATCGGTGCGTTTTTGGTTTCATACCGAGAGATTCAGCGCGCGCGGGGTTCGGATGTGTTGCGTTCCTCCGTCGGCTGCTCCCTTCGGTTCACGGTCTCTTCTGTTTGGATCTTGTTTGCCTCGATCGATCCGTGATTCGGTAACTGATCGTCGCAATTTGATCTCCTGCTTTGAATCTGTACTCTATGTGTGTGTGTGTGTGTGTGTGTGTGTGTGTGTGTGTGTGTGTGTGTTCTTTGTTATAGTGAGGTTGAAGATGTGGTGGACGATAGTAAGTTGCGCGGTGAAATCGCGTGGGGCAGCCTATTTGTGCATTATCAATGGCTAGTAGAGATGGATCGTGCACGTGGAGCTGCGTTTTTTTGCGAGTTTAGTCTCAGGTTCCGCAATCTGATAGTTAAGTTTGGGGGAGCTTAATGGCCGAAGGAGTAGGGTCTACTGTGAATTTTCCAGCAACCTTCGAGCTTATGTGGTGTGTGAACAAGCATCGTGGTGAGATTGAAATCTCTCTCTCATTTTGATGAGACATAGGCGATGGAAATTACTGGAGGGATGGAACCATTCTCTTTCTGCTGGAGTTGAGGGTATCCCTTGTCTTTAAGTGCTTCTGGAAGTATTTCATCAGAACTACAGATATTTAAATCCCCTTAAGTCCTCAAGATATTCATTACTACGCTTTATTTGTGGTTGTCGTGAATTGAATTTGTCAACGAGACCAGGGCAAATAGATTTTTCACTGTGCATTTAAGACTGAGGTTTTTATAGGAATATGTAGTCGAATTAATAAAATTGTCCTTTGTCCTAAGACTGACATTTTGATAGGAATATGTAGCTGAATTCCTCTTTCTATTTGAGTGGGATATGCTTTGTTAGACTGGTTTTTAAGCTTGCGCTCTTTTGCTCCAATGCCTAGTGCGGTTAGGTTTATGTTGATCAATGTGATGCAGGAGATGTGAACTTTGACATATACATCCACACTGTTGATCTGTACCTTGGGCTTGATAAATATGAACTCAGTTCATAAGCCACCGAGTAATATCACACTCGGTGTTTCCAGTATTTTGGGCCATGAAGTATGTGAGAGCTACTTGCTTTTTCCTGGTGAAACAGCCCTTGGAGATGCCCTGCGAACCTTCCTCTATTTCCTTGGTCTTGCTTACTGCTTTATTGGATTATCGGCTATCACTGAAAGGTTTTTCCGTTCTATGGAGAATGTTGTGAAGCAGACTCGTGAGGTGGTAGAGACAGATCCTCATACGAATTCAACGGTAGTTAGACGAGAAAAGGTCTGGAATTACACTATTGCAGACATTACTCTACTGGCGTTTGGAACTAGCTTCCCTCAAATATCTTTAGCTACAATTGATGCTCTAAAAAACTTGGGGGACCTCTATGCTGGAGGTAAGTCTTGGACTCTCGTACTTGTTTGTCTAAGAGTGTCATTTACTTGGACAACTTCTAAATTTTACCAATTGCGGGAAATGGAAGCAAGTTTATTAACAAAGGCATCTCCGATTTGTCATTCTGTACTAATGAAATCTTACTTTGCCAACACCATTTATGTTCAAGGCCGTGACTTTTTGTGTTAAATTCCTTGTAAGTTTGTGAGATACTCTTTGCTCAAACAAAATGGAGTGCGGCTAGCATTGATACATTCTATTTATTTTGGATTTAGGGAATCGATCTATCTCTAAAATGGTTTGAGAAGTTTTATTGAAGAAATGATGACCCAAAAATGCTGGTTATTGTGATTCTATAAAAGACTCCGTGATCTTTTCTGGGCCAAATACCACAAATAAGACAACCCTTCACCACCATGACAAATCTAACACAACCTCTCAAAGGTATAAAAAGCAAAGCATATCAACACTAAAAATAAAGACGGCCTTTCAAATGTACCAAGAAAATATCTAACCTTTTACCACTATGACAATAAAAGAATCTTCTAGTATTCCGTCTATTCTAGATGTTATCTTGGGCACATGTCAGCTCACCTAATTCTTACCGCATTGGCAACTAGTAATGGCTAGTAGCAATACCTTTGCAACTAAAAATGAGCATGGTTCCAAGGTAAAACCTGGAACCTGAGAAACGGACCGATGGGAACTCGCAGGTTCTAAGTTTCAAGGTATGCAAGCTAGGTTTGAGGTTTCAAAAAATGAGTAACGTGTTTTGACAGGTAGGTTTGACAAGTAGGTTTTAAGTTCTAAGTTAGAGGAACCTGAAATATGGAACCTGTAACCTAGAACCTAGAATAAGTTTTAATGTTTTTTCGGTTCATGTCTTCGCAAAATCTTACAATAATTCATACTCTTCGATGATAAGTGTATAATTTAGAAGCACTAGTTTGAGCTTTCATTTTATGACTAAGATTTTTACTTTATTAATTTTCATATTTGTCGTGTGTCTTTATGGTTGGTAAATTATAGCAACAGGTGGTAGTCATTAATGATTTTAATTCACTGTAATCGTTCAATTAATGATATAGATGGAAACTGAATAGATTCTAGAACTGATCATGAAACCTGTAACAAGATAGGTTCTAAGTTCTAGGATATACAAGGTAGATTCTAAGTTCTAAAATTTGAGGAACTTGTTCCAACTAGTAGGCTCCAGGTTCCATATGGAACTTATACGAAACCTAGAACCATTCATCCCTATTTGCAACCCCCAAAATACAGTTTACTTTTCATCTTAATATCGATTTCATGGCATCTCCTCAACAGTGAAATCACATTATTTCCTCTAAACAAGCTTAAAAAAAATTTCTCTCTAAAAAGATACTTGATATTTTCTTGAGAATAGGAAGATCCAAACCATTTGGCTATGGATGAAATAGTAACCTATGCTATATATGTCAAAGAGACCAGATATCGTCATGTTAAACATGCCATAGTAATAAAAGGTTGCGCTTTTCTTTGTCATTTGGCATTATGAAGATAATGAATGATTGTGCTTAGAATTTGAATCTGAGTATTTCTCCTTGTGATATCTTTGGCAAATTATATAATTATTTACAGTAAATGACACACTGTACAAAGATATTCTGTTTTATGCTCATTCTGAAGATGGTTCTCGAACTTTTCCCTTTCCTTCAACTCTTGTGGACGTTATATGATCATTATAGCTTCTTCTATAATATTTCCAGCCATAATGCTTGATCTATAATTTACATTGATTCATGCTTAATTTTGTGGAAGCAAACAGATAAATCATGCTTTGCTAACATTTTGCAGAATCTTTTCATCCTAGGTTTGGGTCCTGGAACGCTTGTGGGCTCTGCTGCATTCGACCTATTTCCTATTCATGCTGTCTGTGTCGTGGTTCCTAAAGCTGGTGAATTGAAGAAGATATCTGATCTTGGCGTATGGATAGTGGAGCTCTTTTGGTCTTTCTGGGCTTATTTTTGGCTGTACATAATTTTGAAGGTGATATTGCCGAAAATTTAAATGATTGAATTTTCTGACATGATGCAATAACATTAGAGTTTCTTGCTTTGCTTCTTTCTGTTACAGATATGAGAAAGTGTTTCTGAGTGACATTCTGTTTTTTCGAAGAAAATAGTGACAAATTCCTGCCATAGATGGTTATATTGACTATTAAGATTATTGAGCTTTGCAATCTGATGCAGTTATCAGAGAAATTGCTTGAACTTGTTAAAGGAGACATTAGCTGCCAAACCTGTTACTCAGGGATGTTTGACATCGATGCAGGTTTGGACTCCTGACATTGTGACACTTTGGGAGGCACTTTTAACTGTGTTACAGTTCGGGGTACTACTGGTACATGCATATGCTCAAGACAAGCGCTGGCCCTACGTATCTCTTCCTTTGTATGTCTAAATAATCTCCCTCATACCCTTTGTTTCAACTAAGGATTCATCAGATTATATCTGTTAATTGAGTTGACCGTCTCGTAATGCATCATATTGACAATGCTTTTCCTGCTTGTCCAAAGAGCAAGGGGCGAGAGGCCAGAGGACTGGGTACCAGAAGAGCCTACTTCATATAAACATGTGGACAATGTTGATGATGAGCACTCTGGGATAATTCAAATTGATGAAAATTATGAAAGGGGTATTGTGGACATCTTTTCCATCCATTCAGGAAGCAGAACAGGTCAATCTCTGAAGCTGTTGCTTGCAGATCTTTCCTGCACTTATTTGCTTTATTGGTAGTATGCTGCACATGAAATGCTAAACCACATTCTTCACTTACTGTTTATGCCTGCTTGGCTGACAAGTTCTTTTGCCAGTGGCACAGATGTATACACACTGCTTCCATGTCCATGTGAGCAAACATGTGACATGCTGTAGCTATTGTTAATTAGATTTTGTGTCGTGTAAATAATTGACATCTATTTTCTGGTTGGCACCAACATATTTTTTCCCTTTAGATTTTATTCTCTGTCCAGCTGCTCTTGGTTACATTCACATTTAGCACATGGGATCTAATAGGTTCATGTGACAATATAATGTGCATGTGGTAAATGACCTGGCTTGCAAAAAATAATGTCTATAAGAAGTTCTTACACCAATTAATATTTGTATGCTTAGAGTAACATTTTTTATTTGAGTTCTGGTAGTTCTGTATGCTTTTGGTAGGCTTCTTTATTCCACCTGTTCAGCTTCTACTCTGATTGTACATGAACCTTTTAATTTAAGGGGGATCATTCTTTTAGGTCCAATGTATCACAACGTACCTGCCAGTGATTTAGCCGAATCCTCTAATGAACTTCATGTGCTTTCACTTTGGAAGGAACAGTTTGTTGATGCACTGATGGTAAGTTATGCTATCTGCATTAGTTCTATTGGACTACCCACCTAAAAATGAAGGGCAATCTTCAAATTTTTCGCACCTTTTTGGATGACAACATTCTTATGGTATGGTCAGGTTTGTATGTCTCTCTTTAAAGCGCAAATGACACCACTGATCATGTTGAACTACTTCTTGTTTCAAAAAGTCCAACTTCAAGGCAAAAGTCATTACTTAGGAAGTTACTCACATCACCCATCTTTCCTTTTTTTCATTTTTTTTTTTTTTTTTTCCTTCATTTCGAATTTCATATGCATGCTTCTTCGTGTACATAGTGGGTGTCTGTTTTTGCAACTTGCAAGATCATTCATTTGACATGGGAGACGTCAATCATTCATTTGATATAGGAGACACTGTTTTGAATTGTTTTACTTTTATGCCCCCTAATATGGTTCGCTTGATCTGTACTCTGCTTTGCTATGGTTAGAACTACATCTATTTGAGTTTATGAAATGGTGTAACATGGCTATCAGTTGATGGTGTTCTCATTGGAGGAAAGTGCTATGAAGGATTACAATCAAGTCTTAATAGAATGAGTGAATTGAATGCAACTTCCCTCTTTTCCGCATAGCAATAGCATCTTTAATTTTGGTTCAACTATTCAACCTCTAGTAGAGAGTCAACATTATCCTTTGAGGAAAATTACATAAACAATCTCGACTTCTCTTATGCTGCAGGTTGCATGCTTAGTGAAAAAAATGTAAACTATCCCAACATTTTCTTATTCTACAGTTTGCATGCTCTGCTTAAGATTATAGATTTGCCCCCTGATTTTTCAAAAACGGAATCCTTTTTACCTTGGAGTTAAAGAGACCATTGAAAATGGATGGCGCAAAGTGTGGTCCTTTCAAAATTTCATGGTGCAAAAAGTTGGATTTGAAGAGACCATTGAAAATGGATGGCGCAAAGTGTGGTCCTTTCCAAATTTCATGGTGCAAAAAGTTGGATTTGAAACTTGAGGTGGTAAAGTTTTGGTTTTGAAACTGGGGGATGCGAAGTGCAACTGGGGAAACTTGAGGACAGTTCTGTAGTTTTTCCTATTTGAAGATTATGAAGAAGAACCTTATTGTAATGGGCATTGGTCCAGTTCCTTTGATTTGCTGGGAATGCATATTCTCCTTTTGTTTTAGCCATGCAAACATGACAAAAAAGTGGGAGTCATTTCCAATTCATTTACATGCTAGGGCCCGAACATAAATTCTTAGTTGTCATCTATCTTTCAATTTTTACTTTTGTTTTCTCTTGGCCTGGCTTGATGTATCCATAAAAAGATGGACTAAAATTTAACATATTTTTATTTAGTTTGTATAATTTAGTTGTCATCAGCAATGAAATTCAATCATCCAGTGTTGGAGGAACTTCATGATTTATACCATCATTGTGTGATGATGATATCCTTGTCCTTTTTCAATCTCCTGCATTTCTATTTTTTGAGTCTTCCTGGTTTTTTAAACAGTTAGAGAGTGCTCAGACAAAGAAGTTGGGCAACATATATGTGCGGGCTTTGCAAATGTTGTGGCGGTTACTTCTTGCACCTTGGAGGGTTATGTTTGCTTTAGTTCCTCCGTGCCAAATTGCTCATGGTTGGATTGCTTTCATTTGCTGTTTAACCTTTATCAGTGGAATAGCTTATGTGGTGACCAAACTCACAGATCTAATTAGCTGCGTGACAGGTACCTAATCCTTGCTACTGTTAGTGTTAGCAATCTTTGCTTCAATTTAGAATGGGTGGCAATTTGAGGTCAGCCACAAATTTTCTTTGTCTGAGGTAATCATCTATGTTCTTATCGTTTGTGCAGGGATAAATGCTTATGTCATAGCATTTACGGCGCTGGCTAGTGGAACGTCATGGCCAGACTTAGTTGCCAGTAAGATTGCCGCCGAAAGGCAGACAACAGCTGACTCTGCCATTGCAAACATCACTTGCAGGTTTACTTAGTCAAATATCATTGCCTTCTAAACTTACATTCACTCATGTGCACGATTATAGATGTTGTTTCTCTCAAACCATTTAGTTGTCAGTTCTACTTTTATCATGAAGCCCCACTCTGCCGCTTGTGAGATTGAAATTTGGAAAATTTTCTGTAGCCTATTGCGACCAAAATATTCATTTCATATGGTTGGCAACCAATAATCCTGGGGTATTTGCAGGACAGTATTGCATGTAGAAATTATAATTCTGCTGACTGAAAGAAACTCACCGGATCTGATTATTAAATCTCCATTGTACCATAGCTAACCAAATAAATAAATAAATACAGGGGCCGTTCTCTCCTTACTTGTTTCTTCTAGTTTCCATGTGAAAATTTTACTCGGAAATATGAGAACAAGTGACTTTCTTTGACTGTCTCTCTCATAGCTATTCATGAAATGAAAGATAATTCAACAGGGAGCACTGAACAATTAATATTCTTCGTCTGATGTCAACCTTGTCTGATGCGTTAAGGCCATGTTTTGTGGCTTCTTTTATTGAGCTTGCTTGCAGCACCATATCCACAGAGTTCATCTGGTTTTTAAAGAAATGATCCAGCACTACCACGAGTATACTGAAATCTTTGAACTGACCGTTTTCTTTTTCTTGCTGTCTTTTGTAGTAATTCAGTGAACATATATGTGGGCATAGGAGTCCCGTGGCTAATTGACACCGCATACAACTTCATTGCATATCGGGAACCTTTGAGGATCCAAAATGCAGCCGGACTTAGCTTCTCGTTGATCGTGTTCTTTGCTACATCTGTGGGGTGTATATCAGTTCTCGTACTTCGGCGTCTCACGTTGGGTGCGGAATTGGGGGGGCCAAAGCCTTGGGCTTGGTTAACCAGCATTTTTTTCATGTTGCTCTGGGTCATCTTTGTGACGCTTTCCTCTCTCAAAGTTTGTGGCATCATATAGGAAGGATTTATTCAGGTTGGTTTCCTATATAATCATCACTCTGTTGTTTTTTTTTTTTTTTTCCTTTCTTTATTCTTGTTCTGCTTCTAATAACCTTTTCGGAAGTTTTTTTTTTTTTGGAGCATAGTAAGTCACAAATATATCTCTTCAAGCAAGGGCACCTTTTTGAATTTTGTTGATTGTCGTATCTCTTTTTATCCTGCGACCGGAAACTGTCCTTTGAAAACACCAACGTTTCCATACTTCTGCAGACATATTAGGTCTATCCACTGTTTTGCTAGATGACGTCTAGTATTCAAAGGCCCAGACACCGCAGGCGATAGAACCTTGGATTTCATTCTGGCCCTCACAATCCGTCACCATCAGGTGGTTTGCCCTGGGCCTCGGACATGGACACTTCCATTGTTGAGGCAGATCCTCAAAAGCCTTCTCCTATCGCAGGTATTCTCAAGTCAGATTTCTTATATAGAGATGTACCAAATTGGCATGGAGATGAGCTACATTTGATGAAGAAGAAGAAGAAGCATATACTGATATTTATTAGAAATATCTTTACATGCCAAGCATTAAGAGCAGATACATTCAACTTTTTTTTTTCCATTTTTTCCCCCCAAAGTCCCATGTATTGAAAGAATCCCATGCTTGTTGCTATGTCATTCGATGTACGAAGTCTCGAGTGCCAAATGTTATGTGCATGCCTGCCAGCCTATTATTGCTGGCACCACTTGCTCCAGCCTTTAAAAAGGATGTATGTTGTGAGATTAATGGTATAGCACATGCACATTTAGAAACGTGCAGATAAATGAAAATGAACACCCTTTTTGTCCACAAGCGGATGTTGTACCATGATTTATTTCCTGCAGTATGGCAAAGTATATCAACAGTTTTCAGGTCTCTAATCACAGTCACAGGGCTACATCATGCCCACAAAATTTGTAATTAAATGGACAGCCAGAATCGCTAAGGCCTAGATTTTTTATATCATGTTTCCGAGAAACTACAAAGACCCTTGAACTCATCACAAAGCATTCTAAAAAGAAATTCTCCTACATACCTACACACCATAAAACCACACTTCACAAACCCAGACATGGGAATAAATTACGGGCAAACAACTATTTCGTCACTCAGAAACGGAGCATTAGAGATCCAAGTGACCTCAAGACCCTGTCAATCTCACTGCCCTGCTCATCCTCTGAATCATTTAGCAGCGAGGATAGGGTCAAAAGCAGATTTGAGTGGACAACCAGAATGAAACATGAAGCGCATTCATCTGTGTAGCTGTGATTTGGGCATCCATGGAGAAAGAAAGATGACTCCAGATCGACTTGCAAAAAGGTGATCCGATTTTCACTAGTTTTTTGGCCTGTCAGTTGCAGACAATCCACGATCTCCAGCCAATCAATGAATGCCACATTTACCTGGGCTTGCTCGTGGGACAGATTGGGCATCCCTCATTCAACAAGCACTGTCCAGTTAGCAAACCAAGGCATTCAGCTCGTACTTGAGTTGAGAGAGCGGTGGCCGGAATTCACTCACTGACTTGGCATCACTAAAGATAATATGCAGCAAAACACCTCAGGAAAAACAAAATCAAGGCTGGTCGATAACCAGAGTAGATTCCCGAGCTTAAAGCAAAGCGAGATCTATGGTTGGTTCAGGACAGGTAGGGCGGGATGCGATCTGACTATATTCAGCACACCTTTTGCAGTTGCCTGTCACAGAAGGGAGTAGTTAAAGCTCCTGTGAACATCCTAGGACCAAAATAGTTGGGTTTTTCTCATCAAAATATTACCTCAAAGAAGGAATTGAAATTCAGACGCAAAAGGAAACGCCTGAGAAATGGAGCCCGTTGACTTCCGGCAAGCCTACTGCTACGCAATATAGTATACAAGGAGTTGGATTTCTTGTTGAATTCCTGGAACACATAAAATAGGTGAGGTTATAATAGAGAACGAGTGCCTTCAAGAGACCTCCCACAGCATTATTTTTTATGCTTATTATAAGGGTATATCAGCCAATGCATGTTACACAGCTAGTCCACAGGAAAGCATTGCAAGGCTAGAACTTTCACATGTCACAACAAAAATAACGGCACTGGATTGCCAGCCTCAACACGCAGTATTTTCTTCATTGATGTTTTACTTCTTATATTGTTGCCAATAAGGTTGACTCTCCTCTGCTAAGATGAGAATAAAATTATATCAAGTCACTGATCAAATTCTGTTATTTTACATATTGGCTTTAACAAGTAGCAATTCTCAATGTATGAACGCATTCTTGACAGAGCTGTCAAAGGTCAGAGAAATGACCGTTTTGTCGCTCGATAGTGAGGCTGTAAGTCGATCATGTAGATCTTGGACAAACACAAACCGAACAAATGAGAATGAACTCATAAACTACCTCTGTAATTTGTTCCAGCTCAGCTGTATTTGCAAAACCATCTTGATTCTCAACAGTCCAGCAAAACTGGAGGCAAAGTTTCATTATGCTATCCAGTATTCTTGACACTGAACCAATATCTAAGAAAGACTGAGAAATCAAGGCTGACAAGTACCTGCACTTGATGGAATTGAGATGTAAGCCTTGTGATGCAAGCATAAACAATCAGAGCAACAATGATCCACCACAAAACATGAGAACTTAAGTCTAAGGGAGTGCCAAGGAGAAAAATGTCTGAAGACCAACGTTGATGGTTAGGAACAATTATTGTCCCACAAGAAACTTGAATTAAGCAGAGAGGCAATTGTATTCAATGAATCGAATGAAGCTAATCCAAGCTACTCCAAAAGGGAATGCATCAAGAAAAAATTAACTATAAATGTCAGATGATGACAACGATGCTCGGAGAAAATAGTTATTCCACAGGAATCCTCCCACCAACTTCAGAAGAAAAGCAATCACATGAGATGACTTGCGTAAATAATTAATCCATGGTATTCCACAAACAGAAATGTAGCCCGCTTATATTCAATGTCAGCATCTAACAAGACAAGTGAAAAATAAAGCTTCCTTATTCACATACTTTCCCCATAATAGAAATTGGCCATATGACAGCAAAGCATGATCCCCAGAACATTTCAGCACATGGAGCATGGTAAACTTTGGTATGCGGAACAAAAAGGGGGACGAAAAATTCCCCTATCAAAATGTGGTAGGATAGAGGAAAGATTCTTTCGAGCATGCAGTACCAATAAGACATGATTATTTGAGATTAGATAGATAACTCATTATACTTAAACTTAGCCAACACACCAAGTAGCATGTAAAAACAAATATTCTTATGTTTAAGTACATTTTCTACTACAAAATAAAAACGTGAAGAATATATTATGTGAAAGAATAAACATCTGGAATATGCATTTCGAACCGCAGATCACTAGTGAAATAGTGAATCTTGTGGTGAAATAGTTTATTCTGGTAGCCCTCATGATATAATTTCCGCCATCAATAAAAGCTTCCAAGAATGGACACTGCCATCATATTCTTCCATGGCCATCTCTGTAATTCATCCACAAAGTAGGCTCCCCAGAAAGGGGTAGGTTGTTGGATATTGCATTTCTCCACACTCGTTATGCAAGTTTATGTATCAATATAACAGGTAATTTCATTTATCTTTTCATGTCCTGATTTTGAAGATGCTATATTGCTATAATCACGAACCAGACGGTGCACCCTGGAGATAAAATTTTGTTCACGTATGTACCAAAACAACATATATTTTCTTAAAGGATATCTATCACATTTTTCCATATGGTTGCTGATGTTATATCTGCTTTTGTAATGCTATTAATACTATAAGAATCCAAAATCATTATCTTTAAGCAATGAATTAATCATAAGCCAATAAAAATATTTTACTTACTCTTGATGGTACCCAACAAGTTCAGTGAAGTCATTAGAATTTTGGATGCGTGCTTGTAAGACATTCCACTGAGATTCTATCACATCCACCTGCAGAAGGATCCATACACTAAGAATAGCATACTTTATGGATGAAGATACACATGTCCAGATGACTTCTCCAGTACAGAAAGATATCATAAAGATACACATGTCCAGATGAAATTATGGAGATTGCTTTAGAGTATACTCTAACCTTCCAAAGCTTATACTGATTACCGAATGCAATTAATAATAGGTCCAATCCAAGATGTAGACCTTTAATACCCAACTTTTACAAAACTTCCCACATTGTTCTTCTCCTCCCTTACTTAAGCTGCACAATCTTTTCATGATTTCCCTCCCTGTTTTCTACCATCCTTCTTTCAGTGGACACAGCACCTCATGCAGCTTTTTTTCCAATAGAATTTGGTAGTGAACATACAAACCTGGATATAAAACTGAAGATTCCTGATCAAGAATGCCATGTGCTCTCTAACCCGCCAGGCAGGTTTGAGGTATTGACGCCTTTTCTGAGGCCTTGAGCTGTTTACACTATCATTAACATGTTTGGAAAATTCTACATGATCTTGATGCATCATAGATGCCCATGATTTATCCAACTCCATTTGCGTTCGCTTTAGCCGTAGCAAATACTGGAAGACCCTACAGTACCTGGAAAATTCATGATGTCAAACCACAGTCAATTGTTTAGCATGCTAATTCCTTTCCAAAATGGTACTACTCTTGTTCAGAGTGTCCTTCTCCCAGTAATCAACATAAAGAACTGCTGGAAAGGAATCTTACTTAGAGAGAACTTCTTGAGTAAAGAACAATTCGAGGGGCCAATCAATAGAATAATCAAGGTAAATACCATCCCATCCATCGAGGGACATCTCTGAGAACACATTTGGAGGAGCAGCATTAAGTTTCCCCTTTATTAAATCTACTTGGGAAGATTTGACTGGAATCCCAAATGAAGGCATCCTAACACATCCCCAAATTTAGTTTGCCATTAGCAACATGCCTTAAAGGTAAATTTACAGATTCAGTCAGTCTCGAATGTAACGCTGCAGAAAGTCAACATAAGCACTTACCGCAAGGTCACTCTAGAGTAGTACTTGTCTTCCTCACTGATTGTCTTTAGCGCAGCCTGAAGGAGGAAATTGGAGACAAATAAACTGCTGTGCCTTAAAATTATATAGGGCATAAATTCAGAATATGCGAAAACTAAGGCTTACCAGCTGGAAGGGGACCATAAGATCAGCTTCAGCAGTCGACTGACGAGGTGGCAAGCGCATCAGTTGCCGACTTTCCTCCAGAAAACACTGGAAAAAAATTATCAGCCACTTAATCAAACTCCTTGATGGCCAAAGGATTCACACAGTGAAAGGAAAGTACAACTACAAGTTTAACTTAACTGCAAAGGATTCCACAGAGCAAACATATGGATTGAGTTCAACATCTAAGAAAATATCCGCAAATATATAATTTACCCCTCTTCCATACCTGGAAGAAATCTCCTTTTGCTAAAAGAAAATAGTCTTTTAAAGCCTTCAGATGGCCATTCAAGTCAGCACGAACTACCACGAGCTGAAGAAAAAGAAGAATGAGTAATGAAATTTGAAAAAAATACAGAGTAAAGATACAAGCATCCATCACCTGCCAAAGATGACTGGCAGCAATTGCTCGAATGGAGTCCACGGCACATTCAAATGATCTCTTGTGAAACTCAGATGACTCCTATAAACATCAATCCAAGTAAAAGTAGATGTAGGGGAAGCTTAGGCACTATAGTCGTGTTAAGAGAACATGGAGTCCAATGCTGTTCTTGAGTCTTGGCAACAAGAGTATGGGCAGTACAGACCTGTAAGTCTCTAAGCATTGCTTCAATCTTATCAGCCTCAGACTGCGGAAATAATTCCTCTCCACTGAGCTTTGAGTCCACAAGGGGCTCCTTCAGGAAGGGGAATCGTCCAACAAACCCTTGAATTTTGTGAGGACCTCTCTGCATCTGTTGATGACTTGCAGCATCATGAAACCGAAAGGAAGTACTCGGATTGCGGAGAACCCTGATTGCTTTACCAGCAAATAACACTGACTCTGCGACACGCATATGTATATACTCAGGAAGCATATCCTACAAAAGGAAACAGAGCCAGAAAGTTCTGAAAGTTGGAATCATAAAAGTTATCTCACATTACAGCAAAAGTAAGAGAACTGCAAGACGACTTCAAATGCTCTGAGGAAAGAAAATGCAAACAAGCATAAAAGAAAGGAACAAGCCTGAATAATGAACAATATTTTGATGATACTAGATATAAACAGGGAAAAAAAAACCAATCATGACGCTATATATGAAAAATAGTGTTTCTCATCCATCAAACTTCAAAGCAACAAAGATCTGCCAAAAAACAATCCAAGTTTGCAAGCCACACTTCAGTAACAAAAGCCATATTAATTTCTATTATTTCTTCCCTTTTTGAATATGAGTTTGTTGATGAACACCAAGGGGTAGGGATATTGAAGAAAATAAGAAACTCCACATTGAGCAGACTAAGGAAACAAACAAAAACCACAACAACTAATACAAACATCTAAAATATCATCGTCATACCAAACAAATATGGAATCCCAGGTGCCAATCTGTCAAAGAAGTATCATCAGTTGACAAACGAGACAATCTTCTGGATAGATCTGCATGGCTTGAGCCATGATCTACATCCCTATCTTCCTGCCTGTGATTCAATATAAGAAAAATAACTTAATTAAAATTCCATGAGAGACAAGCTCATTATAATGGATATCCAGGCATATTTATATCATTCTTTAATAAGTCAAATTTAAGTTGTCAACATCATCTTCCCTTACAAAGTACCCTCACAAACTTGTTTAAATTGTGATGATAATACAAAACACCGTCATTCTGTTTAGATGGGTCAGTTAGGCAAAACAACATGGTAGCAAAATTTGATCCTATAAAGAAAACTCTACTTTAACCATAGACCATCTGAGCCAGCATTGTTCCATGAACTTCAACATTAACAATGGCAGCTGCCTAAAGAAGTTCATTTCCAAGCAATTCGGTTAATAGTGGGTACATGTATGTACCTTCTAATAAAAAATTCTCCATATTGGTCCTGAAGGATGCCATAGACCATCCAAGATGCAAGTTGGTTGTACATGACTTGGTGTCCATGCCACAGAAGCCTGTAACATTTGAAAAAAGAAAGGCACTCATTAGCTTTAGTTTCTTTTTAGGTCACCATTAGCTTCGGTTCATTGACAGCAGACAAGGCCATGCAACTGGATGGTGAGATTGCTACATCATAGCATGATTGCCAACCGAGTATGTCATAGAACAAGCACTTAACCATTATCAGCATATCTAAGGAACATCTAAATTGAGTTTACAAGCCTTCAACCAAATCCACTATCAAATTTCTTACTTTTATCCAAATAATTCACCAAGAATGAAGGAACGCATCATTCTTCAAAAAATATATAGCAATGTCGCAAGGGCATCCACTAAGCTGTTTATAAATGCAACCAAGAAACATATCAAGTAGAAATCATGCATCACATAGTCATCCGAAAACATACCTCTGAATGCATGTCTGCAGTTCAGGTACCCCACAGTGGCATCGCTTATGTAAAAGATTAAGAAGTTGTCCTCCACGAATATCATTGCGTTCAATCTCAAGTATGAGCTCATATAGGGGTGGCAAGAGCACATAAAACTGGGAAAAGAAACCATTATACAGAAAACGTTTGAGAAAAAAGAGGAAGAGTTTTGTTGTTGATTTAAGCATCACACAAACTAATATCAAGGACACAAAACTCAGCAAGCAATAGAACCTTGTTGAGGCCTTGAGTGACAGTGGCCAAAATGGGCAAAGATTCGGACAACAACTTTTGCTCAATGCGGAGAACAGCAGACCTGTAGACCGACAGTATCTCAACAATGCCATTAGCAATGGCCCTACGGTAAACACTCGGTTTTTCTTCTTTCTTCTTTGACAACTCAGAAATTCTCTCCAAGGGAGACAGGTTGGGAGACCTAATCCAACTCAAATTTCGAGATTTTGTGGCAAACCTATCCAACTCTCGATAATAGAATCCTAATGTGATGAGCCTCTCGATGAGATCCCTGCAACATCAGAACGTTTAGTGAGGACTGAAGAAGATCAAAACTTAAATTAAATCAGTACATACACGCATGACCTAAATCAGATACGTAAGCAGCATTTCAGAATCACGCGAATTCTCTTCCCGTCTACATCACCGCGACCTTCTCTTCTCATCCGGAGACATAATCTAAAAAATTCTCCACTCGTGACCACATTCCTTAACACTATAGCAATCGAACAACAACATCCTTATGCCCGGGCACACTAAACCATAGCATTTCCTAAAATTTCCATGCGAGACATCAGCAGGAACTCGCATCTCATTACCGCGAGATCAACACGCGATCACATCGAAACCGAGACAGTCCCGCTCTTTGAAAGCCAAAAAGGTCAGCGAGAAAAGGACAGCGGAATCAAAGTAACCTCTCGCTAGGCTCGATGAAGGAGACATCGGGCGCGAGCTTGAAGGCGCGCTCATCGGAAATGGGAGCGTCGGGAGGGAGAGGGAGACCGAGGGACTGCCGGTGCTCTCGCTCGTCGACGATGAGATCTCCGGTGTAGCCGAGGAGCGCGAGGAGGAGCTCGTGCAGCATCGTTTTGCTCGTGGCCTCTTTTCTTCGGCGGCGACCGGCGCGAAACCGCGAGGGTTAACGGAGGTGAGCGATGGCCTGACGAGCGCTTGATGAGAGAGAATTGCAGGAACTCATGGCGTCGGAGCTCCTCCTCACCAAGAGAGAGAGTCTAGAGAGAGAGGCAGAGGAGGAAAGACGAAGCCCGGTTTTTTGAATGCATGAAGCCCAACCAACGAGGAGGGCGGGGGAGAAAAAATTGCCTGCTCGCTTGATTTTAGTTCTCTTCACTCTTTGTTTTCTTTACATGATTGACTGCAAAAAAAGACGATCTGAATTAAGAATTCTGCGTAACAAATGGAGAAGTTTCAAAAACTATCTCCACTATTATTCCTATATTAATTTATATCCTGAATTTCAATATTAATTTGTATTCTAAATTTTAAAAATTTATAATCTATATCTTAAATCAAAATCTCTAAATTCAAAAAGACTAATCTACATTTCAAACTTGTTTGTACTCTATATCATTCCCGCCTTTTACCCTTCTCTCTCTCAGCTCTAATTCTCTCTTGGGCTCTCACCACTAGGTATTGCCATCGCCAATCCCGATTGAGCCCTTTATGTGTGTTTATCTCTCTCTCTCTCTCACTATGTTATCTACATCTCTCTCTTCTCGACCATGGCCAACATTGAATTTTAGTCGAGCTCCATCGGCATTGCGTCGTGTTTGGCTCGGATTTGGGTAAAACTCGACTGATTGGAGTTAAGCCTGACACCGGCGGAGCCCAACTTAGTTATGGGTTACACTCGACTGATCTAATTCGAGCTTGAAGTCAAGAGAGCTCAAAACATATAAGTCAAGAGCAATAGGCACAGCTCCACAAATCGCAGCTCATCTATGGCCAGACTGCGACAGGAGTTGAGTATATTCGTAAATAGAATAGAATGTTATTATAAGTTAGGATATTAATCGTAGACTTTCAAAACTCAAGTGTATGCTGATATTAGAATGAAATGCGAGAATATCAAAACTCTTCCCTAAAACAAAAATTGAACGGAAAAAGTCACCGCCAAACTAGTCGAGGACCAACTTGTGGTAATGGCAGCTGCGACCGTGTAGACGTGGTTGGGGTACCTTTGCTGGAGTATGGAGGACCGCGACCACCACAAGAGGGTCATAGAGAGAGATGGAGGAGAAGGAGGAGGAGGGAGAACGACGGGTCACGAGGAGAGAGATAGAAGAGGGCTCGCCAACAGCTGCAACAGCCATCGCCACAGCCTCCCTCTTGCTCCGTATCTTTTTCTATTGCCGGACAAATTATGTGCTTAGTTCAATTAAAATTGGTTAAATATGAATTTCATCCATACTTCGCAACCTCTACTCAAGAGGACAATGGATTTAATGGGGAACAAGTACAGAATTTAAAAGATGCTCGCTGTTATGCCCATGTAGAAGATATCATAAGATACAGCACAAACAAGGATGCCCAATGGCTGTAAAAAATCATTATCGCTTCTCAGTGGAAAACTAAACTTAGCTTTCCCTCTGTAAAGGCTTAGTTCAGCCTCTCCTAGTTCAGCCTCTCCTGCTCACAAAACTGGAAATACATCAAAAATGGGTGAACCAATAAATCCTAAAATCAAGGGAGGAAGAAACTAAACAGCATCTCCTATCGATTTTTTGCCTTAGCTCTGTTCTTTTTGTTACTCTTGCCAACTTTTTGCCTCTTGCTCGAATGCTTCCGTTCATTCTCGTACTCTGCTTTTTCATGAGGATTCACCTCCTCAAACTTGATGGGCTTTATGATTGTCCCTGATTTCTTCACCACCTGCTCATGCAGTCAACAACTTACAGTGTGAGAGTGTGAGAGAGAAAGAACGAGTTCCCATTACATGCGCATGTTCACAGTTGGAAATAAGAAAAAACCAGTCCTCTCCGCTAAATGAGCACGTCAACCTTTTTGTGACGCTACGTATTTAATTTGGTCCTTTTTCACTCGATTTAAGCTCAACTACTCACTTAAGAGAGGAAAAATTCTCTGAAGAAAATAAACCGTACAGAAGGTGAAGCTAAACACAGACCTCAGGACGATTAAGAGCTCCAATTGCTGTTGCTGGGTTAAATTCAGGGCCAATGGGCATGCGAATACTCTGCTCAAAAACATCCTTAGAGGAAAAAGGAAAAGGCAACGATTTTGTATGTAGCTTCTCAGCCTGCCAGACAAACAAAGAACACATCCACTTAAAATGAGTCTCACACGAAGCACACATTAATTTCAAAACCAGAAAACACTTCAATTACATCCATTAGATTCTATGCCACATATTCTGTTGCTGCCTGCTGGCTATTATATTATAGCAAACAAAAAATTGACCTGGAAGTAAACAAATGGGTATGAGGTAAACACTAAAGAAACCAACCTTTTTATCTACTTTTTCAGATATAATAACATTCTTTAGATGTGCATCCTTTCTCTTCTTAAGGGCATCTTCCCTCTTTTTCTTGGCATTTTCATGTTCTCTCAACATCCAAGAAGGCAACCCTTTCTTTTGCTGGATATGGGTCCACTGGCCCCAACCTGGAAGTAAAATGGGTTTCTCGGGTTCAGGATTTTCCTTGTTCAGAATCTCCATTTTGTCTTTCTCAAAATCTTCTTCCACATCATCCCCAGCAAAAGCACGGTGAATAAGCTCCGCTTGTGAAGGAAGTTCAAACGATTGTGTTGGGCCAGATGATAATATTCCATCTACCATCTGTCCTTCACTCTCAGTATCACTATCCCCACTCGCTTCCTGTACAGAGATTTACATAAGCTCATCAATTATTCTAGAGAGAGAGAGAGAGAGAGAGAGAGCAGGTAGAGAAAGGGGTGAGGGCCCTTCCACAAACCTCCAGATCTTTCTTCTGCGAATCAGGTTCCAATAAATCTTGCTTCTTTTCCATAGCAGAGTCTAATTTATTGCTGCCTTTCATCTGCACATATCACGCAAAAAGGGTTAGCATGAGATTTCGTCCACTCCAAAGAATAGCTCAACAAAAAAAGTTCAGCTACTACATAACCTTTCTCCACCCATCTGATGCAAACATAGCAACTTCATATGTTGTCTTGGCACCAGGGTTCTTTACAATATCATCAAAGCTCTGAGAATATGAATTTCTGGAGCACATCAGATATACAGAAAAGAGGAGCAACTTTAAGCAGGAAGAAAGAAGTTTAAATCCACCTTGAAGACAGAATGATCATGTGTCTCGGAGTCAGGGTGAAGCACAGTAGAACTATTTTGAAGTTCATCCTGCATGTCATTCCCAGAGTGGCTCCCATCATCGATGTTTTCTCTGGTCTCCATGTCGTCTTCGCTATCACTATCATCATAAGTTCTTTCTGACTTTCTAACATTGTTTGCTCCTGGGGCTTGCTGCTTAACTGCACCAAATACCATTCTACCTTTCACAGAATTTGCTTTTGTATCTTCTGCTCCCTGTGAATCCTCCATTTGTCCATACTCTTCAAGAGTAAGTCTAGCTTCTTCTACAGCTGCATCTCTTTTTTTCTTTAGTCCACGTGCCTAGGACAATGAAGATGATTCGAGAGCATCAGACTCCTCTCAAGAACAATACATGCAAATAGCCTCACTTTTGGATATTTGGGGAAAAATTATTTCCACATCAAAACCACGTAATCATAATGTAAAGGGGCAGCAGACTCTTCTCAGCATCTTGTATTAGCATAGAAAGCTAATAACAATTGCACGCTTCAAGAGATGATAATAAAAATAATCGATTTATTAGATTTCTCTTCTATGCATGCAGCTGAAAATGTTCATGCTTCTTATTCTTCAAATAGAAAAAGGAATGATTTAAGATATTACCATAAAAGGTAAAGAAAGAACTCCAGTGTTGGGGATTTCATCATCTTCCTCAAATACTTTGAGTGTCTTCTCCTTTGCTTTGGCTAACAAATTGGAGTCTTTATCTTGGTCTGAGCCCGCAGAATTTTCTTCATCATCATCATCCTCATCACTACTCTCCTCACTACTGCTACTGTCCTTCATGGAGTTCATTTTCCTGGTCAACAAGGCATGTTGGTGAAGCTGTTCAGCAATTGCTCCACGAGTACCCTCATCTTGGGTAGTCAAACCCCGCTGCAAAATGCGCTTAGCCCACTTTGAGCTGTTTTTATGCTTTAAAGTCATACGTTCCTGTCCCAAATTAGCAGATGCCACAGCTCACATAAGTCAAATAGTTCTTTAGTTTACTTGGGAAAATCTCTTTCTGCATGTTTGTGATTAAATTACCTCTGCCCGTTTGAACTCTTGCTTCATTGCCTGCTCTTTAGCAGCTTCTGGATCCATTTCAATTTGCGCAGAAGTAGCTTTCAGTCTATCCTTCTTCATTAATCGATGATAAGTTTTAGATTTAATCTTCTTTATATGCTTTTGCTTTATCTCATGGCGAAAAAGAAGGCTGCGCATTTTAGCGATACGATCCCTTCGTTCCTTTTCATCTTCAATTGATGTCTGGAAAACAATATTTAGGGAGAGAAAATTTCAATTAAATGTAATGTTAATGATGCAACCAAATGAATAAATCACTACTTGAGAGCACCTCATAAAGTTAATTCTAAGAAGTAAAAGATGGAAAGCATACAGAGTTTGTCACATCCTGCAAGCATGACCATTGGTATATGAAAGCACATACATAAACCAAATCGCAGACAATCTAGTGACTGGAAAATTACATCCGAATAAATCTGTTATAGAAGCAATCTAGTTATAGGTAAGGGAAACGGCACCATCACAACATTTTAACAACCGAATTGTTTGCTAATGAACAGTGCAAACAGTGCATACAGAAACTTTTCACAACTTATCACCCCTTGCTCCTGAATCAGATGATGGTTTCTTTGGGAGCCTAGTTTGGGACAAAACTAGTCTTTACCGATGATTTCAACATATATTAAAAACTAGGATTTGCTACCCAAGAAGTCTCTTCCGGAAGACTGCATAATGGCATGGCATCAACTTGCTAAACAAACAGCCATTCTCGAAGAAAACTCACAAGTCCAAGACTTGTAAATACAGTGGAAAATCATATATCATCGGAGGGACTACAGTAATCAAACTGCAGAATAAAAGTAAATAAAAATCAAGATTACAACAAAATAGGAAACCTTCACAAAAACAATACCTTGTTTAATTCAAGAAGCCTGGCACCATCTTTTTCATGTGCTTCTTTAACCTTGTTGTCATGAACTAATGAAGCGATTTTTTTCTCAAACTCAGTTCTTGGTTCAAATTCAGAAGCTATTGCCCCAACAGTTGAAAACCCCAAGTCTAAGTCCTGATCAAAATATATAGTGGGTGCCTCTCTGTTCCTCTTTACCAAAGGTTCCCACTTTGTTATGTCTTTCTTTGACTGTTCGTATGCGGCCTTCCTCTCTAACTTCTCTCTATATGGTTTGGGAAGTGGAGCTTGAATAGACATAGGTTTTTTTTCCATCTGAGATGTCCTCTTCCTAAGCTTACTATAACCAGCTTTTCCATGAAGAGGGTCGAGAAGATCTTGAATGGTAATGCGTCCATCATCATCCCCACGTCATGGCTAGGATTGAACTCGGACTCCGGATATGCCTCTGACACAACAAAATCACCCTTTTTCCTCTTCTTGCCTGAGAAATAACATTCACTGCACATCAGCTTCATCATCACAAAACTTTTAACTGTGGAAGATCCAACACTGAAGAGTATACGAGATGCAAGCATATTGACTGAGCCATGAGAATGCCATTATTGTAACCAACTAATCACACGGCCATGCACATTTAAATTTTCAGTCATGGGAGATCCACGTCACTGCCATTACCCTGAAATGTCTCGCTTGGCATTCCAGTGATCTCCTCCAACATTTTGACATGCCTTCCTTCATCTTCATCTTCAGCCTCCGCATCAGATGGATTTTGCCCATCACTGCAGCCAAGGTCCTCGTCGTCATCAGATGAAACATTCTCGTCCTGCAGGCCGAAAAAGTTCGAAGAGAAAAAAATCCTACTTTAGCAATGACCAAAACACCTAACGGAACAGTCTCAACATCAGCTCTCAAATATATCATGTTCTAGAGCAAACCAAAACCTCAGGCTAACCCTAAACTCCTCAAAGGTCCAAGCGTAGCCACCAAAGTTTACTTCTAAACCAACAAAAGGCAAAAGGAACGACCAATTCATTTCCAAAACTAACAGAACTCTCAACAGTTCACGTCAAGGAAAGCAAGTTGACCCCAAAAACCAATAACGCTAAGCAGGAGCCGCATCAACTCAAGGATGGCCAATTCGCTTCCTTTCTAAGAAAAAACCGAGAGCGAACAAATTCCAATCACCTCGAACTCGTCAGGCAGCTCGTACTCCAAATTGTCGACCGGATCGAACCTGCGGTTCTTCCCGGCCTCTTCCTGAGGCGCCTCCTCCTCGTACTCGTACACGTCGCGGCCGTTGCCGAACTCCGCCTCGTCGGAATCAATCTCCTCGCCTTCGCTGTCCGACGGGCGGCTAGGGTTCAGCCGCTCGAGCTCCTTCCTCAGCGCACTCGGCAGGCGAGGTCCGGTCCTCTTCCTCTGGTTCGCGTGCTGCTTCCTGCGGTTCTTGCCGTTAGGTAGGGTTTTGGACGTGGACTGCTTGCGGTTCTTGCTCGGTTTCTCCGAGCCGCGGCTCTTCATCTTCTTCTCCACCATGATGGAAAGGGTTCGCAGCGACGCGGAGCGGCGGAGGCGAGGAGAGCGGCTCTGCTCTGGGCGTGTGATTTGGCGGCGAACTTTCCTCTGCTACATTTGATCTTCTAGATTTTTAGCCTATAGTACTGAATAGTGAAATCCGATATCCTATTTACTATTTAGTAATTACAATAATAAAATTAAATATATTCATATAGTATCATATATAAATATATATATATAATATAAATTAATCACAAATTTTATAACACTCTTGTCAATATTATCCTTTATTTTTAATTAATTTTTCATTTCTTTATTTTGGTTCCATCATTTTCTAATAAAAATTTATTAATAGAAAACTGTATTAATATATCTAAAATACTAGATAGCTAACATACGTAATAAATATAAATATATATTTATATATTGAATATTTTATAATTAAATTTTAATATATAAATAAAAGTAAGATTAAATTTTAAAAATAAATTTTTATTTTTTGTTATTTCGAAACTTTTATATTAGAATTCAATTATTATTTGATTGAAATATAATTTTTAATTTGTTAATTTAAGAATTTTTTATTTAAGAAAAAAAATTCCTATTATGAATACTATAAATCTTATCCATCTTAAACCCATTGGAATGAGATATTTTTATCAGACTTATATCATATTTATATCTGACTTTATCATGTTTTGTATAGACATTAAAAGTAGGATATGATAAATTTATCATATCATGAATTTTATTCGCAACATTATAGAATACCAATTCACTAGTAATAAGGAGACTTGCAATATCGTAAAAAGACATCATGATCCCTTGTGAAAAAAAAAATTGTTGAGATATAGCTAAAGATATCAAATTCTTATCGAAATAATTGGAAGATCCAACTATATGAATTCTAATGAACCTAATAAAAGGATAAAGGACTAGCACAAATTATTTATTTTTCGAAACCCCATTATAAGTTCTATCCATATATATATTTTGATCGACAACTCATATTAGATCCAGTTACATTTTATTGGAATTGTGAAGGGTTGGTTTATCTATGCTTCGAACCAACTGTTTGAGGCGAGCCAAACAGCTAGCCTACACAAAGAGGACTCTTAGTTTAGGGAGCCTAACCAATAGCAATTCGCAATTAATTATTGACTGCTTATCTTCGTCCAAAAAGAAAAGAGACTGCTTATCAGAACGTTTCTTAGCATAAATGATTTGATTGCAGAAGACTAATTATAGGTTAGTTGCTTATTGAAAACAGTGAAAAATTCCTTAAATGCTATCTTTTCAATATAAGAAATAGATAAAAGCCAATTGCATCGTCGATTAGTTCCTAAAACACTCGTTAACAAAATTTTTCTTTCTTCCAGCTAAATTCCTTTTTTTTTTCTTTTAAATTAGAAACAATCTCAAACGGGCAGGCTTAAAAATCATTGCTAAAAACAACTTCCAGTGAACCTAAGATTTTTGCCTCGAACACTACATATTAGTTATGTGGGACAACCAACGTCAGACAACACTTCACATATTCATCTTCGCACGCCACTACACATATAATTCATAAGATAGATCTCTCTAGTCTTCGCAAAACCATAATCCTCATGCTCCATTCGTTGCGCATTTTTTTTTCCGATCCTCGGCTGCATGTGCGCGAAATTTCTAAATTTCTAAATCCCGACACTACGGGGATATCAAGAAATTGGCAACTGCGGCGCATCCCAAGGCCTATAAATAGAAGCTTCTTTCAGCTCTCTTTGGCAAAGGGCAGATATACTTGCATTGTAGAAGTGCCTAAAATATAACCCTCACACATTTTTCGGTACGGTTGTAATCAGAACAGACCCTGAAAACATAAAGAGGCTAAGGCACGCAAAGCCGACCTGCCCATGATGATATAAGACACGAAAGGCAGAATGGGCAACTTGATATACTTAAAATCCAATCTAGACAATTCAGAGCAGGTATATCGTATGAGTTCCAAGCCGGATGATAGCTCAAAACGATTGAGCCGAATAACTTGAATCCAATTTCCCTCATAATGATCGTGCACTAATGGAAAGAAAAGAAGAGAAAAACTACAATGGTACAAGAATGCTAGACATCCTATCAAACAGTATTTCACAAACCCTAAAGATAGATTAGCCGAACTATATTAAGGGTTCTTCTTACAAGATGCATTATCGCAAAAAGCAGTGAGAAGTTGGCCCTCTACTTCTTCGCATAAGTGATCAACATTGGGTTTTGCGGGGTTAACTTGAAACCTTGAAGCGCCTGCATTGCGACTGTCGATTGCATCTCGTCACTGTACTCAACGAATGCGATCCCCGGCTTTGTTTCCACCATCCTTACTTCCTTAAAACCAGGGTATTGAAGAAAGAGCATTTGCAACATCATCGGAGTCGTCTCATGAGGAAGATTCTGGACAAAAAGTATGTTATTTGGCGGAGCTGGAGCTTCTGGAACTTTTGCACCTCCCGGATACGGTACTTGTGATAGCTGCATCATTAAACAGATAATATTGTTAGTTAGGACTCCACTGGAGGTTAAGCAACTGAATGGACGCCACCTAATTTTAGCTTTCAAGACAAATTCCATTAATAAATAAATGATAATCTAAACAGCTGAAGTAGTAAAAAATCTCATTAAAGTTGACTTTTAGCTGATTTCAATATGATAAGGTAAGTGTAATTTTACAATTTTACTTTTAAAGGTTCAGCATTGTACCAAAAAGAAATAAAAAAACAAAAGTTAGGTGTTTTCGTGCCGCTACTCAACAGGTTTATAAATTATGACTGGCCATTTTGTTGTTCTTATGTGGTAGAGAAAATAGCTTTAAGAGAGCATTTTGAGCCAAAAATATCAAGCAAAGCAGGGCTCAATTACTCTTCAGTTATCCCAGAGAAGCGTTACATCCATAAACAAGCATAATCCATAAATTAGCATAAAGCTAGAAGTAGAACCATGAGCCCAATTGGACAGTGCATTACTTGAAGGGGAAGGATGTAACTCCCACTGGGTGGAATATGCATGTGATAATTTCTATAGATTTTCATTTCATGTCTGTAATTTAGAAATTTATAAAGGAAAACATACACATGGAGCTTGAAAAAATTAATGATAGCGTTACCATTAAAGTTTCCTATAATAAAGGATTAAGCAGAAGGAAAAGGTTTCCAAATAAATTTAGATATGCACTTATCCCAATCAACCAGAACTAAAACAACCCAAAGAGAGCCAACATCATCTCAGCTTGCTAGAGTTTAGACATGCAGCAGAATTCCCAATCTCGTCTATCGCTCAAACTGTTCTGGTTTGAAAATTTATGTACAATGAAAGCAAGTTCCAGGGAAAAAAGCTGAATGCTTCATCGTTTTAATCATCCTGCTCAAATAAATTTCACAGAAAAAGCAGCATAAGATCCTTATGAAACAGAAAAATTGCTTACAGGAGGCATAGCACCATAAGCACCGGGATAAGCAGGATTGACACCAACTCCAGCTTGGTTAGCATCATGTTGATCCTTCCGTTTTTTTCCTGTACCGAAGTTTCAAGCCGTAGGAAAGAAATCAAATCACAAACATAAGATATAGCAGGCACCATACAGGTAGCAACAAACAAGGCACAATAAGTTGCACTCCGAAATCTCAATTGCCCAAGGCTCCCTTCAGATAATCACATCATGCATACGTGCAAAAGTTACATACCTTTCTCCTCATGTCTCTTTCGCTTTTCACGAGGAACAAAAGTACCATCAGCCTTCGCAACTATGTCTGATTTCGTCTTTGCATACTGTATTCTCTGTTCAATTAAAATACATTCATCACTGTAGACTTAAACCAACACAGATTTTCCATATATTAAGACAACTTCAACATCATAGAAGCAACTAATGTCAATGGTCCCAAATTTGAAAGTACAAGACCGAAACAGAATAATAGGAAACCACAAACCCAAACAGTGACCACTGTCAATGGTTTCCCACAAGAGCAACATGATTAGTATCATTGTGATTGCCAGTTATGTCCAAAATGAGGAAGGAATGAATCAGAGTGGAAAGTAACTATATAGTACATTAGAGGGGAAATGGATATAGCTCATTAATAACAGTAATCGCGGAAAAAGGATAATCTTCAACATATTTGCTCTCGTTCTCTCAGAAAGGAAATCGCAACTTTATAATTTCAAGCAAAAGCCTAAGATATATTATACAAGTTTTAAAAAAATAATTATGAAAAATAATATGTAAATGTCCATGTCAACATTTGTATATTGTTAAAATTTTAAGCTTTGATATAAGATATAAAGTCAAACTGCCTCCACCGCAAGATCTAGCAAAAAAGCAAAAAAAATTAATGTCTATTTCAACACGCCCTTAAATAAATAAATGGCTGTCTACTATACTGAATATACATGTAGGATGCGTTTGGGAAAAAATATAAGCAATAGCCAAATTAAAGGGTCAAAGCTATCAGGTTTTGTATCTGATCAAGAAATGAGGTTTGTTTTTCTCCTCTCCGCTGTCTCGCTTAATTATGGTATGCAATTACAGCTGCACTGTTGCAGAAAAGCATAAGAACTAGTCATCAGTCATATTTCAGCATTCTTCAAATTCATCAAAGGTTCACAGTAAGAACAGCACTATATGAAAGTTAAAGCAGCAAACTAGAGTTCTACAATGGCAGCAACTAATAAATTTTGCACATAAAGCCACCTATTTCTTCTTGTCAATAATTTCTATAAGAGAAGTAAAATGGATTCCACCAGTAAAGCACTATGATATCCTTGTAAATGAAGAAGTATAGACAGCAACTTGCTACTAGTGCAACCACTGCAACGAAGGTGATATACAGCAAAACTGACTCTCAAAAGTCACGCCAAACTTCAAAGAAAACCAACACTTAGGACTTGCAACTGTCATCTGATCCATCAGTGGGGCAAGAAGGTTCTGAGAATTGCGACTAAATTATCGTGATTAGACCCTACATGCCTATTTATCTGATATCATGTCAAGCCCTAATGTTGCAGTTTAGTTGCATGCTCCATGCGCACAAGCAGCAAAACAACAAGTTCCCATGGACGTTCTTGATTATCACCCATAGCAACCGCCTCCACAACTGATTTCATAACATGTTCCAGTATGAAACATCTTTGTCAGCAAAAACGGCAGTTAGACTCATCCAGAGTCTTTCGGTAGGGTTTTTAGACAGAAACACGGAGTTCCTTTGGACAACAAAACACAAGTAGGATATCTCAATCCAAAGAGACAATCCCAATCCCGCTACTATCTCGGCATTGACATGTCCATCATCTTTGGCAACAACAACGACCCAGATTCAAATAAGCCCGAGGAGATTCTTATTCAATTAAGCAAAGATCAAAGTAATTGTATGATATATTTCCCCCACGAATCAAATCAAATTTGCTACTCCTTGTAATAGCAAGCACGAAAATAAAACAGGAGGGACGCACAGTGCTAAGAACATAACTTTGGGAAGAGTCTTCCCTCAAAAGCAAAGGCTTACCATGGGCTTATCATAAAAGGGGAAATCCTGCATTTGCCTGAGGGCGTTAGTGGCGGATTGGACTTCCTTGAAAATCACCCAAGCTTGACCCTTGTGCTTCAGGGTCTTGAACGCCAGAACCTCCAAAATCTCCCCGAATTGCGAGAACACCGCCCTCAGCGACTTCTTCAGCTCTGCAAAAAACAAAAAGAACCCCGCGAGAACAAAAAACCCGCTCAATCCACCAAAGCGAAATGCCGAACGAACAAGGGCGCGAGACGTTCCTCCTAAGGCTCCGTTCGCCCGCACGTACCGTCGATTTTGATTTTCTCGTTGAGGTTGTTGATGTAGATGGTCATGTTGGGAGAGATTTCGCTGTTGGTGTTGGCCTCCGCCATCGCTTCTCCCCTCGCCGATCCTAGTGCTGAACCCTGGCCGGGGCGAGCCTGTGTCAGATTTTCGAGCTCGGACCGAAGAGGGAAGAGAGATCAGTGAGGGCAGGGTGAAGCCATAGTGACCCGAGCTTCAGAATTGTCGAGGGTTTATGGCTCTTGCCTTGTCTGAGGGAAGATGTCGACGAGACGAGGCCGGAGGCTTCGATCTGGGCCACAGATATGGGCCTCCGAAATCCTCATCCGATCCGGCCTTCCGTTAATTAGAGCCACGTTCTTTGCCGGCCTAAAAAGAAGCCCATCAAATCGAAAGACTTTGAAGGCTGCGTTTAGCCATCGGGATTTAAATTAGAATCGGTCCGATAAGATATGATGAGGTGAAAATAGAAGTCACCAGCTACTTCAGCTTCCATCTGCCACATCCGACAACAGCGTTGTGTCTACCCTGTCTATTGCCCTCTCGATTAGATTTCTTGCAGTTGCTATTGTCTATGTAAATCTTGAGTGTGAGGATTGCCGCTCCTTCTGTACGTCACAGGTCGAATTCTGATAAATGTCGGACTAGAGGTGCTTATAAGGCCAAAAACAAGGTAACTTTTTCACTATGCTGAAGTAATAATTGTTTCTTTTGTACCTCCTCCACATCTTCAAAAACAAATTCCGCATTCAGAACATACCCCAATTCCTTTAGGATGCGTTTTGTAATATTTTTGTTCTCAAAAATAATTTCTGTTCAAAATTTATCCAAACATAAATTGTAAAAATGTCAGTGGAGACTTTACAATCCACATTTTTTCTATATCTATTCTCCGAACAAGTTTATGAGCAAAATAATGTGTTTGATAATTATATAAAATTTATATTCTTACTATAGAAAAAGATTGTAAATGCATTTGGTAATCCCAATTTATTTTTCATTTAATTATAAAAATGTCAGTGGAGACTTTACAATTTATGTTTGGATAAAACTAGACTTTTGTAAGGATTTAGTTGATTAAGATATTTTAAGATGGTCTTAGCAGAGTGTGCCACTGGTTTAAAATTCACAATATGGAAGGTTGATTGTTGACACTTATATATTGGCAACCTACTTAGTTATTAATTGCATAGAAAATTAGGGACTAAATAATAGCCCCTAGCAAAAATATTAAATTAAACTGCATCTAGTTTTTAAAAGCATTTATCATATAACTTAGTTCTTATGTTGCATTAACCGGAGCGGTGATGAGTGATAAATGATTATGAGCTTAATAAAACATGTAAGGTGAGGAATTAGAATGAGCCCATGGAAGCATAAAATTCAAGCCCAATGAATTCCTCACATGGTCGAAAATTGCATGTGCCGAACAAGGATAATCAAAATTGGAAAATCGGAGATCAATATTATGCAAATATCACGAGAATTCGGCCTTAAAATGAAATGGGAAGAGATATCTTGGACACATTCACGTGCTTGAACCGAGAAGGATACTAGTGTGCGGAGAGGACCAGAAAGGATTTTGAATATGGAGTAATATCTCACGTGAGGACATATATTTGATCTCATTATTTGAGCAATATATCTTTTTCACGATATTTTCTGTTCATAAGGAAGGTCTGCAAGTTGGTCTCTTTCAATAATTTTATACAAAGAAAGGATATATAAATTACAAAGAGAAGATTGGTGGACATAGGTCATATATCGAGTAATATAATTCTTGTCTTAAAAACAAGAAAAAGCGCGCTGTCAAGCAAGATTCCAAGCGTCCACAGGCGTGATGAGCACGAAGGAAGAAACAACCAAAGTGAAGGAAGAGCAAAATATAATATTTTAAGCATCCAGAACAGGAAATAAAAGGAAAACAAGAGAGAGAGTGAGAAAGAGAGCAGGAGCTCCCTCGGCCAATACTTGGCCGAGACGCTCATCTTGCCGCCCCAGCCCATGGTCACGCCGCAGTTGCCGCTGCCGTTTGCGGCCCATCAAGACGCGGAGCCCTTTGGCGAACTTGTTTTCCCCAACATGCCAAGCCGACACCAAAGCCCCGCCGCGATGTTGACGCTCGTTGCCCCATTTGAGCCACAACACCCTGACGTGCTCAAGCTGCGGAGCCCCGACGACAAGCTGCTGCCTCCTTGCACCTTTGCCAAATTTTCAACAACGATCACTTGAGGGTCGCTTATCAACACAACAACTCTTTTCTCTGGTTTTCCAATGTCCATGGCGTCACAACAAGTGCAACCTTCATCTGCGATTTCCATCGACATTTGGCTCGTGTGCGACATCGAGCATCACTAAAAAAATTGAGTCTGGTCGTGGTGGATTGAGAAATAAAGAAAAAAAAAATTTCAGAACGTCTAGTGGACTCCAAGTGGTGATGTGGAATTAGTTAAGGAGCTTGGTCAAAGTAAAAGTGTTCATGGTACGCGTCCGAGATCTTCTAACAGCACTGGAGAAACGCTTGCTCTCGCACCTAACTTTCCCTTTGCAACTTTATCAAATTAGAGCAATTAATTTTTACACTATGGCATAGTCACCGCACCTCACCCATCCGCGAGCTCCACCACTGCCATGCACCATCACCAATTATCGTGCAATCCACAGTCCAACGGTTTGAATTTGGGAAAAAATTCTCCAAATCAAGTAATATTGGATCAAATTTGGGAACAAATTCTCCAAATTAAGTAATAACCATTATCTGATTCTATTGAATATTCTTATTTGATTATTCTATTTAATCAATATCTATGAGTGATAGGCGTACCCCAAAACCAAGATGTATTTCCTAATTCGTAACTGTATGTAATCTTTGCTTCTATCTATAAGACTTTAGATTGAATCGTTGATTATATGAGAATATTTAAAATTGTTATTTTGATTTTTAAGGCTTAAGATCAACTTATCGATTTTATTTGCAAAATTCCAAGTTGATTAGATATTCTTTCCTTATTTAAATTGGTTTGATGATATCTTTAATGATCTTGAATAATTTGGTGATTATTTTAGTCCGATTGCTTTCTCTATCCTGAAAATACAAAAAAATTACATCGCATTTCATGTGGTTTGGAATTGGTTTTTGAGATAAAATTGCATCATAAAATAGTTTAGATACTTTTCTAATCAAATTAGAATTTATGTCAATTAATATCTTTGAATTGAATTGCTTGTTAAGAGAAGTCTCTAAGTTAAGATAGGATTTAAGTTAGTCTATTTCCTAACTTAAAATTGTTATATCTTCTGTATATTTTTATTTTCAGTAATTTTTAACTACGAATTTTAATTAAAAAAATACAAAAATATCATGAGCATGTCATATAGAATTAGATTCATAAAATGCATGTCATTTAGTAGTTATTGATAGATCCATTTAATTAGAATTTGTTTGCCATTAGAATTAGGCCATTTAGTTAAATTGCATGATATATAGTTTAAAAATAAGAGAAACCCAAAAAGAGATTTGCATGGAATTGCGCGTTAATTAGAAATCATATTTTGGTTGATAAATGTGGTTTTCTAACTAACCTTGCATATGCTTGCGTTGCATCAATATAAGTATTTCCTCATGCTGACAATTTATTTGTTGCCTTGTTTTATTGGGTGTTCAATGGAGGTTGTGCACCTGCATGACCACCTTGAATGTTAGATATAGCTTAAAATCAATTTAAGTTGTCAGTAAAATATTTTCAAAAATAAGAGACAAAAGTACCAAAATGGTGTTAGAGTAATCTAGTGTTATCAAGTGCTCCAACTCATTTATTTTCTAGTTCATAAAAATAAGGTATTTCTCCCCCACACTTTACTTGGATATCTAATCAACCTACCATAAACTGATCAGTGGTGACTTCTAGGTAAAAATTATTTGCATGCTAAAAAACTAAACCTAAGTTGCAAATTGGTATGGATTTGGGAAAGTATGAGCTAAGTCTAAACTTAATAATCTATTAGCCAACCCCTAGGTGGTTCACTCGACATAAGGTCTCCAATGGAGTTGTCAAGTTGTAGCGATCCATCTAGGGTTTGGCTAATAGAATACTAAGTCTAAACTTAACTCAGGTCCCTTAAGCCCATAAAAATTCATAACTTAGGTTTAAGTTTTTAGCATGCAAATTATTTTTTATCTATGAGTCACCACTAATTGGTTTATACTGGGTCAATTAAATACCCATGTAAAGCATCAAAAAAAAAAAAAATACCTTACTATTATGAACCAAAGATTATATGAGTCTGGAAACTTAATTACGCTAAATTACTCTAATGCACTTTCGATATATTTTCTCTTTTATTTTCAAATATATTTTGCAGACATCTGATTTTAACATATTCTCTAACAAGTAAGGTGATCATACGAGTGTGCAATCATTATTAAATACTCAATAAAATAAGACAATAAATAAATTGCAAACATGGAGAGGAAATACTTACCTTGATGCAATGCAAGCATTGGCAGGTTAGTTAGAAAACCACATTTAGCAAACTATATACTATTTCTAATTATCACATATTTCCACTCAAATCTTATTAAAATGAAAACTAAACAATATGTCATGTAATTTAACTAAATGGCCTAATTTTAGGGACAGGCAATAATTAATATGTATCATGCAATTTCTAAATGACGTGAAAGTATCAAATTACATGACCTAATTATATATGACATGCACATGAAATTTTTCATATTTTTCATCAAAATTCGTAATTAAAAATTACTAAAATAAAAATCTTTATAAAGTGAAATATTATCTATTTTAAGTTAGGAAATAGACTAACCTAAATTCTATCTTAGCTTAGAAAGATATCTCAACAAGCAATTCAATTCAAAGATATTATCTAACATATATTCTGATTTTAATTAGAAAAGTATCTAAACTATTCTACCTAGAAAATCAATTCTAAACTACATAATATACAATGCAATCTTTTTGCATTTTCAAGATAAAGAAAGCAATTAAAGTAACGTAATGATCAAATCATTCAAGATCATTAAAATATCATTCAATCAATTCGAACAAAGAAACAATATCTAATTAACTTGAATTTCACAAATAAATCGATAAATTGATCTGAAGCTTAAAATATCAATTTTAAATCTATCAATAATTCCATCTAAAAATATCAATTTTAAATATATCAATAATTTCATCTAAAGCCTTTCAAACAGAATTAAAGATAATGTGCGCTTACGAATTAGGAAATGTATCCTAATTTGGGGCAACGCCTATCACTTGATTAAATAGAATAATCCAATTAGGTAATAAGATATTCAATGGAATTGGATAGCGATTATTATCTAATTTAGAGGATTTGTTCCCAAATTTGAATTGGATAGTGGATTGGACAGTGATTGACGTTGGTGTACGATAGGAAATGTATCCTAATTTATAATCCAATTAAGTAATAAGATATTCAATGGAATTGGATAGCGATTATTACATAATTTGGAGGATTTGTTCCCAAATTTGAATTGGATGGTGGATTGGACGGTGATTGACGTTGGTGTACGATGTAGCATAGCAGCATTCGTCGAGGGTCGAGGGTCACGGATGGTGCGACGAGGGGCTTGGGAGCAGCTTGTGGCAGAGCAAAAGCAAGTCGCCGCGGGTGGTGCTCGTCCACACGGTGATTAGCAAAGTAAGGACACCGACATTTAAGGCTTGTCGAGGAAGTGCTCACGACGAAGCTCACCGAACCGTCGTCGAGAAGAGTTGAGTGCAAAAGGATGAACTTCAATGTTCCTGGACTTTCACTAAACAATCTATGGTCAGAGAATCAAGTATGAACCAACTGGACGTCTCTAGACTTTTGGGTAAATCAATGCTGAATTGGACGTGCAGGGAATCTGCCAGGTCTTGCTGGAATTCACGTGGACTTGCTGCCTTCGCCGGACAATCTGGAGTTGCTGGGACTTAACGGTGAACGGGACACTCGTGGCATGTCTGGACAGCAACATTTTCAACGGAGGTCCCGGCAAAACGCTGCAGGTCTGTTGTGGGATGGTCGACAGTAGATCAATCAAGGCTCGTCGATGGAAGGGGGTTCTGCGACTCAAGCAGCAAGGATGGCCAGAAGGCAACACGGATCAGTAGCTCGGGCGGCTTGCATACGACATCGCGGTAACAAAGGATGGCGAGCACACAGAGACCCGAGGCTTAATGGATCGGCAGTGAGCTCACGACGTCGAGGCTGGATGGCAAAGGAAGCGGCGTCACGAATGGTGAGGACATGATGGTGGTGCGGCGTGACGACATTAGCATCTCGGCCAAGGGTGGCCAAGAGAGCTCTTTCCCTCTCTTTTCTCTCTATTTCTCAATCATGACTCTCTATTGTGGCCGTGCATTTTTTCGTGTGGCCTCTTCCCCTGACTGCAAGGTGTTGACCAAAAGACCACGAAGATCTGCCGGAGCAATTATTGAACACTTGGACTCCTTGATGATTGCCGTGGAATTGGTAGCCCTGGCCACACGAGGAGCAGCAACAATGTCGTGGGCTCAATGGGAAGGAAGCAACGAGTCGTCGTAGATCTCGTAGCTTTCTGGAGATATCACGGCAAGGCCACCTTGTCGTCGAGAGGGAGGCGCGGTAATGGGTCACCGTCTCGTGACGGCAAACAACGACAACTGATGTGAAGCTCAGCTGTGGGATCAGCAAGGTCGCAATTACGAGAGGCTCGACGTGTGATGCTTGGCTGAAGGCTCCTCACCCTCTCACGTGTTTTCTGCGGCCGTGTCGTTTCAATCTCTGTACTGTCCCCCTTTTGTAGGTGAGGACGGCCAAGGCTTTCAAGGAAAGAATCAAATCCTCATTCCTCCTCTATCAATATTCGAATATTAGAATGAAGTCTTCGGAATATTGTAATAATTTTTTGAGATATCAATTCTTTGAACTTTCTTGCCCGTGCTCTTTTCTTTCCTGTTCTTTGCCGAAAATTAATTATATCCAGCCTTTATTTCTCCGAAGACATCTCCACCACGTCCTTCTCTCCCCTTGATCACCGAAATTCTCGGGGCCTTGCAAGATTGAAAGAATTTCCACGTGGGTCAATGAATCAAGACTTTCACTTTAGATAATTAGAACTTCGGCACGTTGAGGATGCGGTCACCATAGCCTTCTAATGAGCTTGGCCCTGTTTTTGCTATTCCATGGGCTTAGTCCAAATAAACACTTAAAGCTTAGAACCATTCATTCAAATTCATCCGCAGCCGGTGCATTTGATTCAATATTTTGAAAGTCTCTTGAGACCGTAAAGTCCCTTGGTGAAAATTTGGAGTATTTGGCAATCATATCTAATGTACTTTGAGATGAAAGCTAGCCTTGAGAAGGTTGAAAACTCAAAACTAGGTGATATTACTTATGAGCTTTTAGTATTTTCGAAATGCTAAAGCCATAAATTAATGAAATTTAGTCAGTTTCCTTTTTTGCCCTCAAAAACTTATTAAGAGTCCAATTTTGCCCCTATATAAAAAATAAAACCCTGAGTTACGGCTCGCCTCTTTCTTTTGCTTCACTAGTTCCCTCTTCACTCGACTACTCCATTCTTTGGATGTGTCGACTTACTCAGCTAGACTAAATTATCTCCTGATTCCCACCATCAATCAGTCGAAGAATTCTGACCAAAAAAAAAAAAAAATCGGTCGAAGAAACAAGTTTTTGAGTGTTGGAGCTAGGATCTCAGCTTGCCCATGGTCGCTGCTGGCGTTGGAAAGATGTCACAGGGGTGAATCTTGACTCTGTTCGCCGCTAATTGCGCTCAGAATCTTCTCCCCACTGGTTAGTCTTCTCTCGCTATACGTGTTGTTCATGGACAAGCAACAGAAAGAGCAAACCCTAGTCGTAGCAATGCCCATCGAAAAAGCTAAACCAAACGCAACCCATATGGGCTTATCAACTACTATTGGAAGTTGCTTTCTAAACCAAGTTTGACAAACCGTCTTTGCTTTTTCATGAAGACCCTTTAAGCTAAAGTCATTTGTTTCCCTAAAATCCATTGAAAAAGCTTGACCAAATGTAGCCTATATGGGCTTATCAACCACTAATGAAAATGCTCCTGATATCTATCTTCATTTTAACCTAATATTTTTGCTAAGGGTCGAGGTTGATTCCTAATTTTCCATGCAATGAATTACTTAATAGGATGTCAAAATTTAGATGTCAACATCGACAGCAAATCTTTGGATATTGAAGTAAACAGGTACGTAAATCTTTTGAGCTTTTTTAACTGCAAGAAGAAGAACAAAAGTTGCTTGGTGGAATGGGCAATGACGAAACAACTGATGATGGAGCGATCCTAAAGTTGGTGTGTTTATTTGTATAAACTCATCAAACTTTCAAGCAAATGACATCAAAAATCCATGGAGCATAGGCTTATTTGAATGCTATGAATACAAGATAAATGGTAATGCAAAAGACTTATTTAGAGCCATCTAATTTTCTATTAAAATAGAATAGTAAACAATCTTAAAGGATGTCTCTAATAGAATCTTAAGGAAAGAAGACTAGAGCGTCAAGTTTTCACGTCCTAACTTTGTCTCTAAAAAAAATGACATTCACAAATTTACATAGTAAAAGCCTTAAAAAGCTAATCCAATTTTGAATCCAATTTTCATTGAAAGATTTTCACACTGTTTATGACTAAAATCTAGTAAAAATACTAAAAATCTAATTTCTAGATTTTCTCCTAAATTTTTTTATTCCAAAAAATGGAGACTCAAATTAGGTCAAGAGATCGGACCTCATGTTGATTGTGTAAAGAGGAGCATTACGTTACATTGAGCTTGTTTATTTTTTCTAAAATGACCATATTTTTAAGATTCTTTTTTACTTTTTGTTTTTGTTCCACATTTACCTAACCACTTTTCTTTTCCTAAGGAAGGAAAAATTTGTTGACGTTACTAAATAGATTTTTATTCCGAGAAACAAAAGAAGAAAAGGAGAATAAAAGAATGGCAAAATAGAAAAACAAAATAGTTACCTAACAAGCCCTAATTCACCAAACCATTTGGTCCAGTTTGTCATAGATCTCTTGTGCCCTTGGGTGTGAAATGTCGCCTACATAGAACTTGTGGACTATATGTTTCACTTGATTCCAGCTACAACAGGCTTTCCAGTTTCATCTTCTTTTTTATTGCCGCTGCATATTCCCATAAGACCTTCTGAGTCATGCATATTTGATAGCAAAATATAAGCAACAGGCTCTTCTGGTTCCTGCTTAAAAATCTTTGTTGCAGGTTGTTTTGCAAGCTCGACAATGCCGGGATCTAGATTTTCCTAGAAAGTCCCCTATGTATGCATGGTATTCGATTCTGGACACCGATTCCAAGCACAGACTCCTTTTCAGCCTCAGTAATTGATGTTAGGGAAATCTCTTATGATGTTTTGAAGATGACAAAATAAATCAAAGGCTACTAACATATTTAATGGTTAAGTAATAGACCATGTAGATGATAGAACATGTAAAGGATATTGTCAAAGTGTGAAGACGACCAGAAGACTGTACATAACACGTGTTCAAAGTATATTCTGAAAATTTCCAGACTTCTGTGTCAAAGTCTGAAGACTGTCAGACTTTAGTGTCAAAGTCTGTTCTACATCAGAAGTCAGCTCACTCTGACAAATTCCAGACTAAACGTGAAGGAAGAACCAGAAGACAGACTATATGCTGAAACTGAACCAGAAGACAGACTCTATTGAAACTGAACTTATTCAGACGGTGTTCAGACCTTAAAGCTAAATCTGTTCAGAAGCAAAATATGTTCAGACTCAGATTGCAAAGTCTATCACACTCAAACTCAGATTGTAAAGTCTATTGCTCTCAGACTTTACATTCAAATTCGACAGACCTCAAGCCCAATCATATAACGGCTAGTGATCTGGTTTGGATTCCACATCAAGATTGATTTGATTGATTCAATCTAATTGATTGACGATTGGATTTTGAAGACAAGAACTTTATATATGAAGAAGCTTTACTTATGGAAACCAAGATTCCGTTTGTATGGACGATCGGAATCAATTTGGAATTCTACCTTTGTCACTCAACGGCTACTAAATCTTCTAGATACAGAGCTGTCCAATGGGTATATTGGAAGACGATTCTCCGGGATACTGTCTAATGGCTAGTTTGTAAGTGGAGGAGTATTTAAGGAGATGAAGGACCGATGAGCAAGTAAGAGATAGAGTGTAGAATTTATAATTTCAAAGTCTGAGCGACCTTCGATCATACACTTGTCTTTGGAGAGCTTAAACGTTTGTAATCGTGAGAGAAATACCAAAAGAGTGACTTAGTGAGATAGTGTGATCTACTAAGTGTTTGCACTCGAAGTTGTAATCTCTTGTTGATTGCATAGTGGAATCCAGTCAAGAAGGCTGTTAGCGTGGGAGAGTGGACGTAGGCTTGGATTAAGCCGAACTACTATAAACCTTGTGTTCTTATTCTCTTCCCTAACTCCTTTGTTTGAAGTTTATTTTATTCCGCATATATTTGCCAAGATTTATTTTAAACACCTATTCACCCCCTCTAGATGTTCGTACTAGCTTTCACAATTGAAACATGATTGAAGGTGAAGAGGACTAGATCACACGGTGATCAAAAGCGATAGACGAAGCAATATTCGAATGCATCACCTATTGGGTGGTCTTGAGTATCTCTCATCCCAAAAGTCAGTTTAAGAGATGAGGCTTTCTCTTACATTTATAAATTGACCACCTACCCTTTTCACAACCGAAGTATAATGAACTCCAACATCACCCCATCACTTTATCAGGAAAGATAGCATGGCCTATTAAATTATTTTAATTTTTTTTATCTAATTTGGATTTATCTTAACATTTTATCTAAAAAAATTCATACTTATCCAATCCGAAAGACGTTGCCAAACACCAAACATAATAAGTTGTTTTATCCGGACTTAAGTACGAACTAATAAAAATATATATTTTTTTATATTCAAATTCAAAATTATTTTCACATCAAATTTATTTTTTAAAAAATATAACCATTATATGATGAAATCCGGTGTATTAGTGCTGGTATGATCGCACCCTAGCTCATATATAAATCCATTCTAAAGAAAGGTCGTTCAAAATTATTTTCACGTCAGCTCTAGACATGTTTAGACCCTGGGAAGAAAGTCGATTGACCAGTCAAGAACAAATATGCTCCGGAAAAGAGAAAGCGCCGTTGATGCGTAAACGCACGCCAAGCTTTGGTTGTAGGCGCAGATGGCGCGCCGCAAAGTCCTGCCTTTTGACCTGGTCCCTTTTGGACTCCATCAATCCTCGCGGATGAAGAAGCAGAAAATTCATTTCTCTCGTCTGTCTCGGCCCTATATAAAATCTCCCCCACCCACCCTTCTGTCATCGTCAAAGAAAGAAGAAGAAGAAGAAGGGATCGCGAGAGGGAAGATTTTCAGTGAATAAGCGAAGGTTTCTTTAGGATTTTTCAGAATCTTTGCCTTGTCATGGCTCGATCTCTTTTGAGCGCCAAGCTTCTCTCGGCTCTCGCCGCGGACGCAATGTGCAGCACCTTTGCCCGGTCCGCACGCTTCCGATGCGTCCCTCTTCATCTCCTGAATAAACCCATTCGAGTCAACTGACCCGGTACGCGCTTGATGTGCTCGAAATTACAGGCGTGGGTATTCGGCAGCGACACGAGGCGCGACGGCCCAAATGGCAAAGGCCGGTGGCGCCATGAGAAGCGGCGCTGCGGCCGAGGAGAAAACAGGGGAGGAGGAGAAGATGGCGAGTTCAGACGGGCAGGTCTCCTGGGCACCCGACCCGAGGACCGGGTGTTACAGACCCGAGAACTGCAACGAGGAGATCGACGTGGCTGAGCTGCGAGCAAAGCACTTGAGGCTGAAGGAATGACGGGTGGGGTTTGGCTGATATGCGCGACTGAGGCTCTGTTCTCGTTTCGTTCGCATGAAGAACGAGTCCCATTTGCCAGTTGTTTGCCCCGAATTTTTGTTCGATCCTTTCTAGACTCGCACGGAACCGGACAAATGCCATGATTCGATTGATTAATGATGATATTACGAGAAATCCTCTGTTTCTGGGCTTCAAATGCCACTTCTCTGAATACGTACCATTAGTTCGTTTAGACACAGGGCATATCACAAAACCGAACAAGTTGTTGCAATGAAATTATAGAAGAGACCCCAACGACGGCTCATGCATACATCGCGTGCTTCCAGACTCAAACCACGAACACACCTCCTATGAAGACGACAGAGAAGAAGAAGAGGAAGGCCTAAACTCGCTCAACGTGGCATTACAGGCCAGCCCGCACCCACACCGTGGGCACTCGGCGAAGTTCTCAACTGGGAATCCCGCAGATGCGACCCCAACGGAGAACTCCAGATTGGCCCCCTGCCGCACAACCTCCACGATGCTCAGCCACACCACCGTCACCTTCACGCTGATGCCTTTCAGCCTCCCTAGCCTCTCCCTCTCGATCACCCCCTCGATGCTCTGCTCGTACTTGAGCTGGTACGAGTTCTCGAGCGTGAAGCTGCACGTCCCGTTCATGCTCGCCGTGAACTCGCCGGTGGCCTCGTGCAACTGGTACCCCGTTATGCCCTTCGGGAGGAGGCCGACCGGGAACCCGTACGACTGGAGCACCTGGTATGCCGACGGCGACCGCTCCTCGCCTCTGGAGGTGGCGACCGGTGCCGAGAAGATGGCGACCCAGAAAAAGAAGAAGGCCGTCGCGTAGAGAGACTCGGTGGGAGACATGGATTCTGATGGCCGAAGATTGACGATTCTTGGCTTGGAAAGAATCGACGAGGAAGGCTTTTGGACGGGAACTGCGACGGAGAGAGCGACGAGATTCTCGTTTCATTCACGTCACGGATCACACAATTGTCATGGACTGCATTGTTGTCGACTCTGGATTGTTGTGGACGTATGATCTGGAGGCAGGGCAGTCGAGTCGCGGATGCGTTTTTCGCAGAGGTTTCCTCAGAGCACGCGGGCTCGTGCCACGTCTGAGATCGATTTGACACCTGCGTGCGGCGATTTCCCACCCCTTCATGCCAGATGCCAGAGGAATGCATGAACCCGACGGTTCATGTCATCTACTTGATCTTTGAGTAGATAAACATCGTACATTAACACTTGCCATAGAACAGAGATGTAATTAATCAATTATAATAGGGCCTCACGATATCCAATAGAAAGCCCAAAATGCAGACTTAGGTCCAGGGCTCACCGACCGGCTTGGCTAGATTGCTCGCAGCTTGAGGCTCGATGAAAAAGCCCACCTAATTCCCCCTTACATATATGCGCACTTAGGAATGGCCTTCCTTAGAGGGTCATGGCCATAAAAAAGACATGGAAAAATTTCAAAATAAAAGTAGGACCTATTTTTTCAAGAAAGTCCTTATATCAAGTTAATACCTAAAGTGAGCAACTTAGTCTCACAATATAAGCCCATCAAATCTTCGTCGGCCAACGAGCACGTGACATTTTTCTCGCAAGAACAGCTCCCAGCTAATTCATTACATGAGACGATTCCAACGCCTCTTTATTTTCACAGGGATTTCAATCCTGACTGCATGGAGCGTTGTCCTCGAGGCCCTCCTTGAGTCCTCGACTCAAACTGCGCCCGTGAAAACTCTGTCAGATTGAGGGGACGAGCAAGACGTTGCCGCATCGACATAAGCATCAGCCTCTCGGTCAAACCACACGCAGCAATTCACCAGCCCAGAAATGCTCTACCTCAATTGATCTGGACAGACGAGCATGATGCATCGGTTTGCTTCCTGTATTTTTGGAAAGCTGCTCGTTTGCCCCTAATACATGAAGTCAAATATACAACACAGCTTGCCTTGAACCACAAAACAAGAATCATGGGACGATCATCGTTTAGAATAACACCACCTCCCTTTGCCCAAACAACTTTATAGAGAAAAAGATAAGTATTACAACTTTTATACGATACCCCACTTAAGCGTCATAGCTTCTTTTGTAGTGTCATAATTTCTAAAATGCGTTCTTTTGAATGTCCTCAAGTAAACACCATACAACAGTCATGGCATTTGTGATGTCCTTCAACTTAACTTTTCGGGGCATGTTTTCAATGGGTTAAGCATGAAAAGGGGAAACCGTGTGAGTTTGTGTTTGATATCTAAGGAGTTTAATTCTTGACCATCTCTACTTATGGGGTGTTCAGAAGTCGTTCCACTTCTCTTATCCCTGTTACAAGAACGACATAATACAGGTGAGAAATATGTACATATAACTCTGTGCAAAAAAAAAAAAAAAAATATGTACATATAACTCTAAACCAGTAGCTAAAATAAGCAACAGCTGAAACAACAAAGCCCATCCTCAGCAAACGTTCCAGTTATTTTGTGGAGACGGAGATGAAACGATTCACTTCTCCTTCTTCAAAGAAAACTTTTGAAGGTACGTAAAACTCAAAATTTCTTGATGAAGTCATAAATGTGATTAGTAACTTCCTCTGGCTTTTCTTGCTGGAGAAAATGAGCCACTCCTTCCATCACGACTACTTCTTGCAAGAATGGCACAAGTTTCTTGAGCCCCCCATTGTGAATGTACTCTTTAACACCGGGTCCATGATAGGTAATGTCGAGGTCTCCAACAATAAATTTAACCGGCACTTTAATTTGTACTCCAGTCCATGGTGCGGCCAGCTCCCAAGTTCTGCAACAAGGAAAAAATTATCTCTTCACAAGTTCCTGAGCAATTGCCATTTCACTAGGACTAAACTCAAGTTCTACAGCCAACCACATATGATATATATCAAAACTCGTGAAAGAGCCTCGAAAGAGAACAGTGCTGCATCAGATCCAAACTACGCAAAAGAGAGAACCGTGTTCAACAGTACATGTCGGGACTGCTAATGGTTATTAATGGACTTCAGCCCCACCATTATATCTTTCACTAATTATCAGTCAAACCTTCTAGTCCCCACATAGGGAAGATCCTCGTAGTTCTTTCAGAATATTGTGAATATCAATCCAACAGACAACTGCCTCCAATCCAATAGAATAGGGTGACACTTACAAGTTTAACGCTCGATAATAATTCAATCCTCCGGTGAAGCCTTTCTGACTGAATTTGCTGGCATAGAAATTGATGTCTTCCTCTGACAGCCAAGGGGGCAATTTATCTCGAGAGCTGGCCAAACCTGAATATCCTATTTCTTTCGGAATACAAGGTGGTTTTGGATTCCGGCTTGTGAGAAATAGCTTCATAAGTTTTGTGATATCAGCTTGTGCAAAGTCTTCTTCAGCTTCTCCAGGTTCCTAAGACAGATTGTAAGGCCTTTCAGGAGCATTAAAGATATAATGATCAAATCATATAAAGGGAGGGATTAAGGAAGCGCCTGAAAGGATAAAACTGGCACTTGGGCAATAAAAAGGTAAAATGTAAAATCTAATCGAATCAACAATCAGAGTGTTTGGTTAGAACAGGAATATGATACTTGCAAAACATGCTCAACACGTGTGCTCGTATTGTAGTGGAGACCCTTCTCGCCTCAGAAGATCTGGGAAAGATCTTATTGAGAATTACATTCCATGTCCTCTCTGTGCGCTGAGCGAAGTTTCCAAGGAGCACTAAACAACATGTGCAGTTCTAGAACACAGATCCTTTTAGTCCAGAAAAGTATAGTAAGTTACCCTGGATAGGAGTCCTAAGGACATCGAACTTTGTCTACCAGATGACTTTCTTCTAGCCTTTTTATGTAAAACTTAGCTCACTAATAGCGAAAACAGAAGTCAACATCACCTGCTCTGAACAAGTTTGCTCTGGTTCTACAGCTGTAAACTGGTGAAAAACTTCAATTTTAGGCATTCCACAAGTTAAGGGCCAGAGTACTCATGCAGGGGCAAGCGAAATCCAATACTCTAATGATGGAGAGATCCAAGAGGATCGAAAGCTTAAACCGGGTGCATTATATTGCTCCTTTTTCACTTCAAGCATCTTGTGCGAAACTGTTCTCGGCATTCACATCTCACACGTGCACTTAACACATATAAACACAGTTGATTGTGATGATAGAAAGGGAACTCTCTCGTGTCTGATTCATGGGCAGCACATTAAATTCAAAGCATCCCAACTAGAAACAAGAAGTGAAGTCAAAACCATCAAAGCAGTAATAGATGAGATCAACGCATCAAAGCAGTTTTAGCCATCATTATGAAGGACCCACTTGCTATACGTAGAAACACCAAAACGAAAGGTCTTCTTGTAGTACACTAGTATCCGCCTATAAATCTACTCAAACGGTGCCACAGCAAACTCAAGGTGACCCAAGTTGAGAGCCAATTCTGTTCTCAAGACGACTTTTTTCAAAGGAAAAGTCGTTTATCCCAGATTTGTTAGAAGCCACAAAAACCAGAGCCATTAACACCATCACCTCCAGGTCATCATTGGTAACCAAAGATAGCCAGCTCCATTGATTCACAGCCTCAATTTAGGCAAAGAACTCGCTACACATCCCAAAACCAACAAAAATCTCCACATAAACACGGTCAAGCAAGTCAACATAACCGAACCAACCCACAATCACATCTCTAATCATTACTCACCTGAAACCGACAGATGTAGTAATCGTCGCCAAACAACGCCCTCAGCGAATCGACGGGCTTCCTCATCGGATTCCTCGGCTGAAACACGACGCTCGTGTTCACCAGCGCCTTAACCCTATCGGGCCTCAGCAGGCAAAAGTACCACGCCATGACCGCCCCCCAATCGTGCCCCACCAGGAACACGCGCTCGACGCCGAGCGCGTCAAGGAGCCCGACCAGGTCGCCCACGATGTGGAACGCCGTGTACGACGCCGCGGAGGACGGCGCGTCGGTGTCGCCGTAGCCGCGGAGGTCGGGGGCGACGGTCCGGTACCCGAGGGCGGCAAGGGACAGCATCTGGTGGCGCCAGGTGTACCAGAGGTCGGGGAAGCCGTGGAGGAAGAGGACCGTGTCGCCGCCCCCGGCGCCGCCGACCGATGCGACGTGCATGTTGATGCCGTTGGTGCGGACCGTCGCGTGCTCTATCGTCTCCATCGCTCGGAAGTCCTGGCGGTGCTCTTGCGTCCTTCTCTCCGCTTCGAGCGAGCTCGGGTTCGAGCCAGAAAACGGAGGTCGTCGTCGGATTAGTCGATCTATTGAACCAAATTTCGAGTCTTCGTCAGAAAGAAGACGAAGAAGACGACGAACCAAGAAAGTTGCCGTTCGGTTTGTCTTGTCCCGTTCCTGGAAAGGAGCGATCTCGTAAGTTGAGTCCACGCTTCAAGGTATTGAATTCCTGAAAAGCCGCCAAGGAAATAGAACTTTTCTCATGATTAAAGTTAGGCAATAATAAAAACGGTGTGAAGTTAAAAAACAAAATTTGCTCAAAAAAAAAAAATGTTTGATTATTCCTCATCGACAGAAGAAGTTCTGTCCAGGGGTGCCCCCTCAAAGGAAGTCTACTTCTCTCTCTCGGGGGGGGGGGGGGGGGGTCTTTGTGTCAGAGGGGGTTTGTTTGAAACGTAGAAGGAAAGAGGAGGGTTGACTAAAGCAAGAAAAAAAAAGGAGGGAAAATTTATTTCTAGAATGGAAAAAATTAGAAAGAAATTAAATGGTATGCTGAGTATACAGAATTATGGACAAGAAAGATCTCTCTAGCCTCTAATTAGGAGAATTTTATCCATTTTTAGTTTCTTTGTAAATCATATGAGTAATCACAACTCATTAGTTACTATCAACTCGATAAAATTATATTTCTTAATCGAATAAATTATATCATGTTATGTGTTTTATGTAACATGTTAATATGATCTTGCTAAATATAACTAAAATTGTTTAAATGCTACCTAAAGAATAGAGATTAGCGTGCTTCGAAGAATTATTTGATGTAAATTGGATGGTACCAACCACATATGACAGGAGGCTAGTCGATTTTTTATTGTTAGTGGGGTTGAACACCTTGCAACCATAGTTATTAAAATTAGTCAATTCTTGACTCGGCATGCTTCTATAGTTTGATGTCCCTCTTAGTTGACACGGCATGCTTCCGTAACTCAGTGTCTCTTTATATTAATTCGACATGCTTTCGTAGCTCAAAGTCCTTTTCATCGATTCGGCGTGCTTCCATAGCCCAATGTCCCTTTTAATTGACACGGTGTGCTTTCGTAACTCAGTGTTCCTTTATATTGATCTGACATGCTTTCGTAACCTAAAATCCCTTTCATTGACTCGGCGTGCTTCTATAGCTCGATGTTCCTTTTAATTGACATAGCGTGCTTCCGTAGCCCGGTGTCCCTTTATATTGGCCTAGCGTGCTTTCGTAGTCCAGAGTTCTTTTTTATCGATCCGGCTTGCTTTCATGGCCTAGAGTTCTTTGATATGACTTGGCGTGCTTCTGTAACCCAGAGTCATTTTCATTGACTCATAGTGTTTTCATAGCCCGACGTATCTCTTAATTAACATGGCATACTCTTATAGCCCGGAGTCCCTGAGCTGGTGTGCTTCCGTAATTCGGAATCATTTTTATCGACATGGCGTGCTTCTATAACCCAGAGTCCCTCTATTAAATCGGCATGCTTAGGAGGTATTCTCTCTCAAGTGCATCGACACTCAGCTCAGTCGAGCTGTCCCCCAAAGATTTTTCTCCAAATTCAGTCTGATTAAGACGACTGAAAAAAAGTTCGGATCCTAGTTAGATGATCTATGCCGTAATGTTAGGCGATCGTAGAATGCTACGGGTTCTAAAAAAACAATTTCTCATTTAAGCAATCGTAGAAATGTATAGGTCCTGAAAAAATAATTTTTTCTGCCAAAGCGACCGAAAAAAGGTTCGAGTCCTAGATAACTAAATACTTTCATACTGGGCAATTGTAGAAAAGTACGGGTTCTAAAAAAAAGTCTCTTTGCAGAGCCTTGTTACTATTTTGGGCGACCGTAGAAAGGTACAGGTTTTGAATATGTAACACCAACTATCTTGAATTACTCTACCTTCCTCGAAGGTAAGATATTCCAAGTAGGTACCTCAATTGTTTGCATTAGTATTTCCATGCATAATATAAATTGCATTTCAAAATGGAATTCATTTTCCAACAAAAAAAAAATCATTCAGTGTGTGCATGATCAAAATTTAGGTCTCAATTTATCTTTGAAGGTAATCTCTACGAATTCACCTTCAAAGAGGGGAAGCTATTGATACATAAATTTTGGTGACCTAGTTATTTATTTATTGCATAAAAATTAGGGATTAATTTTTAACTCATAAAAAAATAATAATTCCATAGCATATAATTTTAGATGTATTTATTTATTATTATTGTTTTTGCATTGGACCGGTGACGGATGGGTTTGATTTGATGGTTTTGAGTTATAATTTAACAAGTTGGACTAAGCTCATGAAGAGAGCAAATTGGCTCAAGCCAGAGGAGATATTACGAGCTCATCTTTGTAAAATTTGAAATTTCAGAAAAATCCTATTGCAATTTTTAATATTTGGTAATATATGATAAAATTGGTGGAGAATATTTATTTTTGCAAAGGAAATCTATAAGAGATGTGGAAAATTAAAAAAAAAATTGCATTTGGGAAAAAATCTTCGCGAATGTTGATTTAAGGAATAAATTAAAGCTCTAATCCTTAACTTATAAAGCTACGTTTGGTAGTCGGGATAAAATTCGGGATAAGATATGATTTATCATATCCTACGTTTGGTACTCATTCAGAACAGTATAAAGTCGGATATAAGGAGGATATAGACAGAATAAAATTATCCCATGGAGAAGGTGGGATAAAGGTGGATAGAATTTATAATATTTATATTGTGAAGCAAAATTGAAATCATATTTCAATATAAATAAAATTTTAATTACACTTTAAGAAATTTAAAATAAAAATTATTTTTAATTCTTATTTTAATTTATATATTTAACTCTAATTGTATCTTATAATAAAAAATCAATCTATAAATTAAATATTTATATTTATTATATATTTTAGGTATTTTTGTATATTAGGTATGTCGGTACAATTTACTATTTAATAAATTTTTATTAAAGAATGATAAAAGGGGAAAAAATAACAATGAAAATAATATAAAAAACAGGAAAAATAAAATAAAAATAAATTAAGAAATAGTGTTACGAGAGATTTTTACCACCTCTTGTTTATGAATATTTAGGTTCATTTATAATGATATACCGTTTATATCAAAAAATATATATGATATTATGTGAACGTATCCGACTTTAATATTGCGATTCATCAAATAATAAATGAGATATAAAAAAATTCAAGAATTTTATATCTTATCTTATCCAGTCCTATATCAATTAAAAATTTAGACGACCAAACCAAACGTAGCTGAAAAGAGTTGCTCGCGCACGGAGAAAGAGGCTTTTCTATCGGTTTCTAAGTTAAAAATTCAAGACAAAAGAGAAAAATTTCTTTTTTCGTTTTTTTAGGGTTTTTGGGGCGGCTTTTCCTTCGGTTTTCGTTTTCTTTGAGTGAAAAGGCAACGAAGAAAAGTGAAGGAGGGTGAGCGAGGGGACGTGAGCAGGGACCAGAAGGAAGTACAGCAGAGAGAGAAGTGACGTGTAGCAGATAAGAAAAAGAAAATAAGAAGAAAGCAGAGGAGCACTGTTCATATTCTTCACGGGCGGCCGGGCTGCCTCCGCCAGCTACGGCCGCCGACTGCTGCGCCCGTGCCGCCGCCGCTCCGCCTCCACCGCGCCCCCGCCTCGCCTGGAGCCCGTGCCGGCCCGCGACCCACCTGCTCGCGACTCCGTCTCCCTTGTCGCTGCCCACCATCTCTGCACGCCGGTCCGAGTCACTGCCCTCCGAGCGACGCCGCTGCAGCCCGACGCCAGAAGCAGACCCCCTGCTCCGTCGCGCCTCAGTCTTTGTTCTGCCGTGCCTCCACCTCTACCGCACCCCTGCTGCAGCAACCGCCGAGACGCCTGCAGCCCGCAGCGCCTTCGCCCGAGCACCAGCACTCGAGCCTTCGCCGTGCTGACGCCAGCAGCCTACTCCGCGCCTCTGCCGGTCACCGCCTCCGCGCGCCTGCCCTGCCGCGTCTCCGCCCCTGCTTCGCCGCGCCCCGAAGCCCGCGACCTGCAGCATCCCGCGAGCACCGCCTCCGCCTTTGCTGCCGCACCTCCTTCTGCCCGACGCCGCTGCTCGCCGTCGCAGCAACTGCTCGAGCCCGCCTAGCTCCGCCAGCCGCCGCCAGCCGCCGCCCCCTTCCGAGCGACGCCACCACAGCAGCTTGCTGAACGCCGCCCCTTGCTGCCGTGTCCTCCTCCGCCCGCCGCCGGTCCCCTCACCGGAGCCCCGGTCGACGGTGGCCCATCACCCTCGGCTGTCCATCATCACAGCCACCCGTCCTTGAGCCATGCCGAGCCTCCATCATGACCCACGCAAGGCGCCGTTCGTTAAGCCAGATTTGGAAACAAAAATTCAAAATTAGGTAGTAGTTTTTTTTTACCCAGGAATCGTGGTACAACGGTGACCTAAGCCTAGGGCGGCCTTAGCACAAGATCCGCCACCACGATGCCACACTTAAAAATGTGTAGTATGCAAAAAGTGGGGTTCGAACTCTCGCCTTACCGTGAAGGGTTTGAGTGCATATCAACACAGCCACCGAATGGGATGATTTTTTGTTTTTTGTTTCTTCATTTGAAACATTTCCTAATGCATGATTGAAATCCTCGACATACCACTTAATTCGCAACCGCACATAGATGTTTTACTCCATATATAATGCTTTAGATCACGTGGGAATATTTTATTGATATCTTGATCTTTAAGACATAAGATCAATTTATCGATTTTATTAGTGAAATAATGGACCTAAACTTAGAATTAGTGAAGAAGAGTAAATTTCCTGTAGGTATGCATCTCACAGTGGGCGAACAACTCTTGTTCAAGCCCTTCAGGGACAGCCTTTTAGCAGAAAATTACTCAGCCATTTAGTTTAGAGTCTAGAGACACTCAAAGATGCCATGATAGAAACGTTTCTAATCTACCAAAGCTGCATTTCTTAGCGGATCCTACCAGGCTGGAGAAGATGAGGGATTTAGAAAGCCATTGAGATGTTTTCACAAAACACTTATTTTACTTCAAGGGACTCTGCCCAACACATTACACTCTCCTCGCTTTTTATAGACGATAAGAGGTTACAAAAACATTCACAAGGACCAAGCTCATGGGTCCGAATACAAACAAAGGCACCGGAAACTTCCGGGAAGGAATTATTCACACACTATGAACAATAACTGCACTGTGAACAGTACTTTCCCTAGCCTAGTGTTATAGTAAAAATGAACAGTGATTTGCTACAGTGAAATTGTATTAACTCAATGGTCTCATCCATCATGAGCATTATAGCTACAGACTGAGTCATCTGAGCTGCATTCTAGAAGATGTTCCTCATAATTCTATTCAAGAGCTTCAAGGTTTTCTGGTAAGATGGTTGTGTTCAGCAGTCGTGATGAGGATACTTCTATATGAGCTCAATGGGATGCTCCTTCTTCAGCCCAGTTTGTATTGTCACTTATAGTGTTGGCAGGAATGCTTGGCTGAGGCCAATTGGATGGCTGTGCATAGAAAGATGTGTCCATATTTTGGGATAAGGACGAAGGTCCTGGATTATTGGGATCTTGGGAAAGAGGACCTCCAAAGCATGCATAGGGGTCTTGAGTAGACTGGACAATATCATCTTTACTTGTCACTTCATGATCCTGGGATGATGCAGCTTGTCTGTATTGCCTGAGTGCTTTCTTAGCTTCTGGTGCTAGGTCATAATGATCCCACGTAGTGAGCACATTGTTCCATACATATTCGGGAATGGTTTTTTTTCCTGGCACAAGATTTTTGGAGTTCTCGTTACTGGTGTTCACAAGATCTAACAGATCTTGGATAAGATTTGTGAATCCGAACTTCTCGGCTGTCTAAGTGAGGTCTATAGGATGTGGTTCCTATTTCCTGTGGAGTGTTGAGGATGTTGCCATTGTTTCTGAAAAAATGCCATGGACATTGGAAAAACAGGATGGTATGTACTTCAGGATTTGGGGTCATGGTTCTCGGTTCTTTTTTCAAGAGATGTTTCTAGTGAGTAGGATGATAGAACCAATTAAGAAAGTCTAATAGATTCTTATCATTTTCTTTTTCAACATTTCTTCAGAGTAAGAATATACTGGTGAGGTTTGCAATGAATCTTCTGGTTGGAATTTGGGATGTAGTACTGAATTCTGGTGGTGGAGGTGGCGCATATGAAACCATGAACTGGTATTTATCATACTCATCAAGAGTATCAATGGAGGAATTTCCGTTTAAATACCTTTGGTATACTTTATCTTTGGGCTTCTTTCGTCGAGGTGGAGGTCTTGCAAGAGGATCTACCTCGTTAGGGGAATTTGTACAATAGGAATATTGGCAAAAAGAATCTCAGAAACAATGACCATAATTGTCTTTGTAGTAATTGACAAGATATCCATCACTGTTGAAGTGTCGAACAAGTTTTTTTGGATTTGGCTTGGAAATTGATTCTGGAACGCATGGTTCAATCATAAAAAGTGTTTGGAAGATAGAAGGACTTTCTTCATTTTCCTTGCCAAATCTGATGGAAACAGTTCCATCTTTTTTCCGGATGAACTCAGAGTTCGTAGACTGGAAAGACTTGTTATGCTGGTGCAACTTTTTATAGTTAGTAATCCAAGTCTCTAGAAGGAGTTTGGCCAACGTATCCTTCGGGATCTGTCTGGGAACATGAATGCATGATGCTTGATCATTTTACATAAAGATGAACAAGGCATCTTCATTGCCATTGTTAAAATTCAAATCAAAAGCATGGTTCTGCATTCGATAAACCATCTGGTAACGAAGTGTTGCAGTTACAGAGTCAGCAATTTGAGGGGCTCTAGTGAGTTGAACTTGAACTTTTAAGAAAGAGAGTAGCTGAGGGTCTGAAAGAGCAATGTTGAAGTTTGGATATAAAGTCACAAAGATTGTTCTAGCGTTCAAAGTAGTTTGTACAGTACCAATGCAAACATGCTGGTATTGCAAAAATCTGGTATCCAACAACGCAATTCTTGCCACAACTGGCAAGCCTTTACGACTATGAAAGGTAAGAGCAAGACGAATAGCGCCATAATGGACATGAGAATATCCTTGCTGAACCCATTGTCTAAGAAATTCCGGAGGAATCTAGAGAGTAACAAAGTACTCTTTTTCAGTAGCAGGTATGGGATGCTAGTCAAATTTGGAGGACTGGACGTACTCCTTTATTTGCTTTGGGGTCTGATGAATGAGTTGTCAAATAGAACGGATGGGTGAAAATGACGAGTTGGGTTTGGCAAAAGCGGAGTAAGGGTTCATGAGAGGAAGCTGGGTTTTAGAAATCTTGGTTTCATCACTAAGAGAGATTTCATAGAGATAATCTATCTTAGAAGCATTAGAGACACGAAATTCTGAGGGGGTGGAAGATGAGGAAGATGGAGCAAGAGAAACAGGTGCTTTGAGAATTTCTGGTTCTGTAGACATGGTGAGAAAAGATCTTCTCAACACTTGATTCACCTACCAAGCGCATGTAATGGATAGCATCACAAACGAAACCATGGCTTTGATACCATGAATGGATAATTCAAATTTAATCCGAAAGGATAAAGAATCGAACCTCCATTAAATTTGAATAGATCTGTGTGGCATTGCCATATGAGGTTTTCCAGGTTCTCAACGGGACTATCATTTTGGATTTGTTGAATAATTTCCTGGGGATATTTCCAACTTGGCAAATCTTTGATCTTCTCAATCTTATATTTCACGCCACGATTGAGCATGTGGAAAGCAGATCTCTTGATGTACATGTTGATTTCAGCTGGTGATTTTGGTCTTGACAAGAAGTTGGCAAGCACATTCTTTTTTCCAGGAATATGTTTGGTTTCAAAAGAGTATTTTTAAAACCATTCAGCCCATCAAAGCAGTTGAGAATTTGGAATCTGCTTTTGTTTAAACTTTGTCATATGAGGGAAGGATGTCATGTCTAATTTTACTAGGAAGTGATGGTCGATGAGATGGAATTCAAACTTTTTTATTCCATTTTTCACTGCTAGAATTTCTTTGAAAATGGAATTGTATTGCATTTCAGTTTGAGAAAATTTTCCACTTTTGTGAGCACAAAGATGTCTTTTACCATAAATTTCTTCAAACAGGATGGCTGCCCAGTATTCATTACTAGCGTTAGTTTGAAGGATTCTCTTTCCTGTTAGATATCGTTTCCAAATTCGAACAATGAATAATGTCTTTGATAATCGCGAATGATTTAGTGCTTATCTTCTAATTGCTTTATTTATCCCAAAAAATACACAAAAAATGATTGCATTTGCATATCATGTAGATTATAATTGATTTCCTAAATAGAATTACATGATAAAATAGTAAGATTTTTTTTCTAATTATATTAAAATGCATGTTTAGGTAGTATCTAGGTTATATAATATCTTTGAATTAAATTGCATGTCGAGATAAATTTCTAAGTTAAGATATGATTAAGATTAGTCTATTACCTAATTTACAATAGATAATATCTCACTTTAGTTAGATTTCTATTTTTAACAATTTTTAATTACGAATTTTTATAAAAAATACAAAAATATCATGCACATGTCATATGAAATTAGATTTATAAAATGCATGTCATTTAGTAATTGTTGCTTGATCCATTTAGTTAGAATTTGCCCGAAATTAGAATTAGGTCATTTGATTAAATTGCATTGTACATAGAGCATTAAACAAGGGAAAATCCTAAAAATTTGGAGTGATTGCGTGTTAATTATAAATCATCTTTAGGATTGTTGATATGAATTTTGATTTAACATTGCAGACGCTTTCATTGTTATGAAATAAGTTCTATAATTTATTCATTACTTTATTTGGACGTTAAATTGGTGGTGTGCGCATCCGTATGATTGCCTCACATGTTAGGAAAGTAGATTAAAATTAATTCAAACTGCCTACAAAACATTTTTTTCAAAATAAAAGAGAAATAGATAAATGTACCGAAAATTTGTTAGAGAAATTTAGCGTAATTAAATCCCTAAATTCACAATCTCTGGTTCACAGGAGTAAAATAAATCTCTCATTATTTTACTTAGGTGTCTAATTGACTTACTGTAAACTAATTAGTGACGACTCATAACTAATCAAATATTTGAATCTAAATCGCGAATTGGTATGAGTTTGGGAGAGCTCGAACTAAGTTTAAACTTAGTAGTCCATTAGCCTAATTATAGGTGCTGCACCCAAAATTTTAGGTCGCGACAGACCTTATGTTGATTGTGTAGAGATAAACATTAGGTACCATCACCCACCCGTGTGGTGGCGTAGGTGGTTGAGCAAGGGAACTTTTTACGAGAGGTCCCGAGTTCGATCCACGGCGTCGTCGCTGTTTAAGTGCTAGCACGTCTTAAGTGGGTTGTCGGGGGTGGTGGGGTCCTCCCGCTTACGCAGCCCCCTAGGGTTTACTCTCCACCGCGAAGCGGTGAGTGGAGGTTCCCTGGGTTACCAAAAAAAAAAAAAAAAAATTAGGTACCATCACTGCCGCCTTAGTGATCGCGATGGTTTAGGCTCTCTCCTCCCCACGAAAGGGAGGAGTTCAAATTCCCTCACGGTCGCTTGGGATCTTAAGTGAGATGCCGGGAGTGGTGGATTCTCCCGCTTATGTGTCTCCTTAGGTTTACTCTCTGGCTGCCGGCTGTACAGAGTTCTTAGGTCACCAAAAAAATAAAAACATTAGGTACCACCGCACTAGTGGCGTTGCTGGCTTCGGGTTTTCTCCCCCTCATAAAGGGGAGAAGTTCAAATCCCCAGCACGTCGTAAGTAGACTTACCTAGGGTTTGCCCACCGGTTATTAGCTTACGGATTTTCTGGGTCATAAAAAAAAAAAAAGAAAAACATTAGGTTACATTGAGCTTATTTTTCTAAAATTACCTTATTTTTCTTATTGTTCTTGAGAATAAAAAAATAGTTTTTTAAATTTTTTTATCCAAATCTATTTACTGATCACTTTTCTTTTTGAGAGAAAAAAATGCGACATTATCAAATGGATTTCTGTTCTAAAAAATGAAAAGGGGAACAAAAGAATAGCAAAATAGAAAAACAAAATAGTTATCTAACAAGCCCTAATTCGCCAAACCAATTGGTCCAGTTTGTCATAGATCTCTAGTGCCCTCGGGTGTGAAACGTTGCCTACATAGGACTTGTGGACTATATTTTTCACTTGAATCCAGCTAGAACCTGCTTTTTCAGTTTCATATTCTTTTTGATTGCTACTACATCTTCCCATAAGACCTTATGGGGCACACATATCTTATAGCAAAATTTCAGCAACAGTCGTCTAGTTCCTGCTTAAAAATCTTTCAGTTGCAGCTTGTTTTGCAAGCTCAACAATGCCGGGAACTTAGCAGGCTCAAAGAATCGCACGCCAAACCAGTGTATTAGCCTTGGAAGGCGTTGAATCTATAAGCTACAAACTGAAGGGCTTCGACAATGATCTAGATCTACCCGGTAAATCCACTATGCGTGGATGGTATTCGATTCTGGACCCCAAAACACGATTGAAGGTGAAGATGATCACATGGTGATCAAAAGTGATAGACAATCGGCTATCGTGGTGATGGTCCTCAGGTGGTGGCCGATGAAGTAATATCCGAATGCATCACCTAATTACTTTATCAGGCAAAGACAGCATGGTCTATTAATTTTTTTTTTTTAATTTTTTTTATCCAATTTGAGTTTATCCAAAGAAGTACGTTGCCAAACACCAAATATAATAAGTTATCATTTTATCTGGACTTCAATACAAGCTAACAAATGTAGCCTCAAAATATTTCTTTCTTTGATATTCAAATTCAAAATTATTTTCACGTCACTTCATTAAATTTACTCTAGATTAGTCGTCAATGATTTTTTTATTTATATGTAAACATCCTAAAGAAATTAGTGAGACTAGCTCATATATAAATCCATTCTAAAGGAAGGTCATTCAAAATTATTTTCGCGTCAGTTCTAGACAAGTTTAGACCCAGGGAAGAAAGTCGCTTGACCAGTCAAGAACAAATATGCTCCGGAAAAGGAAAGCGCCGTTGATGCGTAAACGCACGCCAAGCTTTGTTTGTAGGCGCAGATGGCTCGCCGCAAAGTCCTGCCTTTTGACCTGGTCCCTTTTGGACTCCATCAATCCTCGTGGATGAAGAAGCAGAAGATTCATTTCTCTCGTCTGTCTTGGCCCTATATAAAATCTCCCCCACCCACCCTTCTGTCATCGTCAAAGAAAGAAGAAGAAGAAGAAGAAGAAGAAGAAGGGATCGCGAGAGGGAAGATTTTCAGTGAATAAGCGGAAGGTTTCTTTAGGATTTTCAGAATCTTTGCCTCGTCATGACTCGATCTCTCTCGAGCGCCAAGCTTCTCTCGGCTCTCGCCGCGGACGCAATGTCCAGCGCCTTTGCCAGGTAAACCCCATGCTTCCCATGCGTCCCTCTTCATCTCCCGAGTAAACCCATTCGAGTCAACTGACCTGGTACGCGCTTGATGTGCTGGAAATTACAGGCGTGGGTATTCGGCAGCAACGCAAGGCGCGACGGCCCAAATGGCAAAGGCCGGTGGCGCCACGAGAAGCGGCGCTGCGGTCGTGGAGAAAACAGGGGAGGAGGAGAAGATGGCGAGTTCAGACGGGCAGGTCTCCTGGGCACCCGACCCGAGGACCGGGTGTTACAGACCCGACAACTGCATCGAGGAGATCGACGTGGCCGAGCTGCGAGCAAAGCACTTAAGGCAGAAGGAATGATTTTAACGAGTGGGGTTTGGCTGATATGCGCGAATGAGGCTCTATGATCGTTTCGTTCGCATGAAGAACGAGTCCCATTCGCCAGTTGTTTACCCCAAATTTTTGGTCGATCCTTTCTATGGTAATACAGAACATCGGACGTATGCCGTGATTCAATCGATTAATGATGATATTACCATAAATCCTCTGTTTCTGGGCTTCAAATGCCGCTTCTCTGAATACGCACCGTTAGCTCGTTTAGACACAGGGCATATCACAAAACCGAACAAGTTGTCGCAATGAAATTACAGAAGACTCCAACGACGACACATGCATTCATGGCGTGCTTCCAGACTCAAACCACGAAGCACGAACCCACCTCCTACGAAGACGACAAAGAAGAAGAGGAAGCCCTAAACTCGCTCACCGTGGCATTACAGGCCAGCCCGCACCCACACCATGGGCACTCGGTGAAGTTCTCCATTGGGAATCCCGCCGATGCGACCCCGATGGAGAACTCCAGATTGCCCCCCTGCCGCACCACCTCCACGATGCTCAGCCACACCACCGTCACCTTCACGCTGACGCCTTTCAGCCTCCTCAGCCTCTCCCTCTCGATCACCCCCTCGATGCTCTGCTCGTACTTGAGCTGGTACGAGTTCTCGAGCGTGAAGCTGCACGTCCCGACAACCCGTACGACTGGAGCACCTGGTATGCCGACGGCGACCGCTCCTCGCCACTGGAGGAGGCGACCGGTGCCGAGAGGATGGCAACCCAGAAAAAGAAGGCCGTTGCGTAGAGAGACTCGGTGGGAAACATGGATTCTGATGGCCGAAGATCGACGATTCTTGGCTTGGAAAGAATCGACGAGGAAGGCTTTTGGACGGGAACTGCGACGGAGAGAGCGTGGAGATTCTCGTTTCATTCACGTCATGGATCACACAATTGTCATGGACTGCATTGTTGTCAACTCTGGACTGTTTTGGACATATGATTTGGAGCAGTCGAGTCGCGGATGCGTTTTTCGCAGAGGAGCACGGGAGCTCGTGCCACGTCTGAGATCGATTTGACACCTGCGTGCGGCGATTTTCCACCTCTTCTTGCCAGTTGCCGGAGGAATGCATGAACCCGACGGTTCATGTCTTCTTCTTGATCTTTAGTAGATAAATATCATGCATTAACACTTGCCATATAACAGAGATATAATTAATCTATGGGAAAAGACCACAAAAAATCCCAAACTTTGCCTAAAGTGACAGATATACCCTAAACTTTTTTTTTTTATGATATGAAAAACCCCAAATTTTGCAAACTGTGACACATTTACTCCATTAAGGGCATTTTCGTCTTATTCTTTATGTTTTTTTTTATTTTTTATTTTTTTATTCTTCTCTCCGGCGCCCCGGCGAAGGGAAGCTGGCACCGGCGGAGGGCTACCCTCGCCGGACGCCGGCGAGGGTCGCCCTCGCCTGGGCTGACGCTGGCAAGGGGTGCCCTCGCCCGACGCAGGCGAGGGCGGCCCTCGTCGGCGTCGGGCGAGGGCCTCCCGGCGAGGGTCGCCCCTCGCGGGCCGACGCCGCAAGGGGTGCCCTCGCGCGTCGGGCGACCCTCGCCTCGCCAAGGAGGCCCTCGCCGACGCAGCGAGGGCGGCCCTCGTCGGCGTCGGGCAAGGGCCTCCTCGGAGAGGGTCGCCCTCGCCCGGGCCGACGCCGATGAGGGGTGACCTCGCCCGACGCAGCGAGGGCAGCCCTCGTCGGCGCCCGGCGAGGGCCTCCGGAGAGGGTCGCCCTCGCCTAGGCCGACGCCGACGAGGGGTGCCCTCGCTTGACGCAAGCCCTCATCGGCGTCGGGCGAGGGCCTCCTCGCCAAATCTAGCGAGGGTCCGGCGAGGGCGGCCCTCGCCCGGCCGGCAAGGGCACCCTCTCCGCAGCCCTCGTCGGCGTCGGACGATGGCCTCCTCGCTAGACCCTCGCCGGATCCGGCGAGGAGGCCCTCGCCCGACGCCGATGAGGGCTGCGTCGAGCGAGGGCACCCCTCGCCGGCGTCCCGCAGGGCCTCCCTCGCCGGATCCGGCGAGGGTCCGCAAGGAGGCCCTCGCCTGACGCCGACGAGGGCCGACCTCGGCCGATGCCGGCGAGGGCAGCCCTCACCCGACACTGGCGAGGGGGGCCCTCGCCGGACGCCGGCGGAGGGAGGAAAGAAGAAAAAGAAAAAAAAGAAAAAAAAGTTTTTAAAAGTAAAAAGACAAAAATGTCCCTATGATTTAGGATAAATATGTCACAAAAATGAAAGTTCAAGATTTTTTGTGTCACAAATGAAAGTTCGGGGTAAATGTGTTATGGTAAACAAATTTCAAGGTTTTTCATGTCACAGAAAAAAGTTTAAGGTAAATTTGTCACTTTTGTCAAAGTTTAGGGTTTTTGGTGGTTTTTTCCCTTAATCTATTATAAGAGCGCCTCACAATATCCAATAGAAAGCCCAAAATGCAGACTTAGGTCCAAGGCTCGCCGACCGGCTTTGCTAGATTGCTCGCAGCTTGGGGCCCAATGAAAAAGCCCACCTAATTCCCCCATATATGCGGACATGGGAATGGCCTTCCTAAGGGGTGACGGCCATAAAAAAGACATGAAAAAATTTCAAATAATGGTCGGACCTAATTTTTCAAGAAAGTCCTGTAAAGACCAAAAATGAGCAACTTAGTCTCACAATATAACCCTACCAAATCTTCGTCAGCCAACGAGCACGTGACATTGTCCTCGCAAGAGCAGCTTCCAATTAATTCATTACATGAGACGATTCCAACACCTCTTTGTTTTAACAAAGATTTCAATCCTGACTACTTGGAGCATTGTCCTCGAGACCCTCCTTGAGTCCTCGACTCAAATTGCTCGCGTGAAAGCTCTGTCAGATTGAGGGGACGAGCAAGACGTTCCCGCGTCGACATAAGCATCAGCCTCTCGATCAAAACACATGCAGCAATTCATCAGCCCAGAAATGCTCTACCTTAATTACTTTGGACAGACGAGCATGATGCATCGGTTTGCTTCCTAAATATTTTTTGAAAAGCTGCTCGTTTGCCCCTAATATATGAAGTGAAATATACAACACAACTTGCCTTGAACCACAAAACAAGAATCATGGGACCATCACGGCTTAGAATGACACCACCTCCCTATGTCAAAGCAAGTTTACAGGGAAAAAGACAACTTTAAGTATCACAACTTTTTTTTCTCATTATTTTAGTGTCATAACTTCTAAAAAGCATTCATTTGAGCATCCTCAAGTAAACGCCGTACAATAGCCATGGAATTTGTGATGTCCTTCAACCTAACTTAATGTGATTGGGGTGTGTTTTCATTGCGTTTGAAGCATGAAAAGGTGAAACCATGTGAGTTCGTGTATGGGATCTAGGGAGTTTACTTCTTGACCAGCTCTACTTATGGGTTGTTCAGAAATCGGTCCACTTCTCTTATCCTTGTTACAAGAACGACATAATAGAGGTGAGAAATATATGCATATAACTCTGAACCAGTAGCTAAAATAAGCAACATCTTAAACACCAAAGCCCATCCTCAGCAAACGATTCCAGTTATTTTGTGGAGACGGAGATGAAACGATTCACCTCTCCTTCCTTAGCAAAAAAAAAAACGATTCACCTCTCCTTCCTCATAGAGAACTTTCGAAGGAGCATAAAACTCAAAATTTTTTGATGAAGTCATATATGTGATTAGTAACTTCCTCTGGCTTTTCTTGCTGGAGAAAATGAGCCACTCCTTCCATCACGACGACTTCTTGCAAGAATGGCACAAGTTTCTTGAGCCCACCATTGTGAATGTGCTGCTTAGCACCAGGGACATGATAGGTAATGTCGAGGTCCCCAACGATAAATTTAACCGGCACTTTAATTTGTACTCCAGTCCATGGTGCGGCCAGCTCCCAGGTTCTGCAACAAGGAAGGAATTATCTCTTTGTTAGTTCCCAAGCAATTGACATTTCACTAGGTCTAAACTCAAGTCCTACAGAAAATCACATAGGATGATATATCAAAACTCGTGAAAGAGCCTCAACAGAGAACAATTTTCGATCAGATCCAAATTACGCAAAAGAGAGGATTGTGTTCAACGGTACATGTCAGGACTGCTAATGGACTTCAGCTCCACTACTGTATCTTTCACTACTCATCAGTCAAACCTTCTAGCCCAAGTTGGGAAGATACTCACAGTTCTTTCAGAATATTGTGAATATCAATCCGACAGACAACTGCCTCCAATCCAATAGAATAGGGTGACACTTACAAGTTCATCGCTCGATAATAATTCAATCCTCCGGTGAAGCCTTTCTGACTGAATTTGCTGGCATAATAATTGATGTCTTCCTCTGACAGCCAAGGGGGCAATTTATCTCGAGAGCTGGCCAAACCTGAACATCCTATTTCTTTCGGAATACAAGGTGGTTTTGGACTCCGGCATGTGAGAAATAGCTTCATAAGTTTTGTGATATCAGCTCGTGCAAAGTCTTCTTCAGCTTCTCCAGGTTCCTAAGACAGATCATAAGTCCTTTCAGGAGCATTAAAAATATAATGATCAAATCATATAAGGGAGGGATTAAGGAAGCACCTGAAAGGATAAAAGTGGCACTTGAGCAATAAAAAGGTAAAATGTAAAATCTAATTGAATCAACAATTACAGTGTTCAGTTAGAACATGAATATGATACTTGCAAATCAACACGTGTACTTGTATTGAAGTGGAGACCCTTCTCGTCGCAGAAGATCTGGGAAGGATCTTATCGCGAATAATATTCCATGTCCTCTCCCTGCACTAAGCGAAGTTTCCAAGGAGCACTAAACAACATGTGCAGTTCTAGAACACAGATTTTTGTAATCCAGAAAAGTCTAGTAAGTTACCATGGATAGGAGCCCTACGGACATCGAACTTTGTCTACCAGAGGACTTTCTTCTAGCCTTCTATATAAAACTCAGTTTACTAATAGCAAAAAACAGAAGTCAACATCACCTGCTCAGAGCAAGTTTGCTCTGGTTCTACAACTGTAAACTGGTGAAAAACATCAAATTTTAGGCGGTCCACATGTTAATGGCCAGAGTGCTCATTTGGGGGCAAGCGAAGTCCAACACTTTAATAATGGAGAGATCCAAGAGGGTCGAAAGCTTAAACTGGGTGCATTATATTGCTCCTTTTTCACTCCAGGCATCTTGTGCGAAATTGTTCTCTGCATTCGCATCTCACACGTGCACTTAACACATATAATCACAGTTGGTTGTGATGATAGAAGGGGAACTCTCTCGTGTCTGATTCATGGCCAGCACATTAAATTCAAAGCATTCCAACTAGAAACAAGAAGTGAAGTCAAACCAACAAAGCAGTAAGAGATGAGATCAAAGCATCTTAGCAGTTTTAGCCATCATTATGAAGGACCCACATGCTATTCGTAGAAACACCAAAACGAAAAGTCTTCTTGTAGGATACAATTATCCGCCTATAAATCTACTCAAATGGTGCAACAGCAAACTCAAGGTGACCCAATTTGAGAGCCAATTCTGTTCTCAAAACAACTTTTTTAAAAGGAAAAGTTGTTTATCCTAGAATTATTAGAAGCCACAAAAACCAGAGCAATTAACTCTATCACTATCAGGTCATTGGTGCTAATTAAAGGTGGCAAAATAGTTCTTAGACTCATATATAACCCATTTAAATCATAAGTAGATCATATATGAGTCACTTATTTTTTGAAGAAACTAATAAAATGGGTTTAACAATTGAAGACTTAAGATAGATGGATTTTAAATAGGTTGGATTTAAAATCCATTTTCATCTAAAGCCTTACAATCTCTCTTTTCCCTCTTTAACTTTACAAAAATATTTTTTATTTAAAAAATAAATTAGAATTATTTTTTATATTTCAATTTTCTTTCTTCCTTGTTCTTTAGCCGATAGCGGCTGGTGACCGGCCAGGCGAGGCTCAAGCCTTGTCAATCTAACAAGACTTAAGCTCGCCAGTAGCCGGTCGAAGAAGAAGAAAAAAAAATTATATTCTTAAAGAATAAAATAAAAATAATTCAAAATTTTTATAATAAAAATATTTAAAATTAGATTTTTTTAAAAATAAAATTATAAAAATTGTCCATTAAATTTGTGTTGCATAAAAGTATTTTAGCAATATGATTTAAAAAAACATAAAAAAATAAGTTTTCTTAAATTTAGTTAAATATGTCACATATAAGTTAGGTTGGGTATGAATCGAAAATTTTATACTACAATAAATGAGTTATAAACAGGTTAAATGAGTTGATTTGAGTTGGATCATTTATGACCCGACCTATCCATTAAACAGGTCTATTGGTAACAAAAAATAGTTAGCTCCATTGATTCACAGCCTCAATTTAGGCAAAGAACTCGCTAGAACATCCCAAAACCATAAAAAATCTCCACATAAACACGGTCAATCAAGTCAACATAACCGAACCAACCCACAATCACATCTCTAATCATCACTCACCTGAAACCGAGAGATGTAGTAATCGTCGCCAAACAACGCCCTCAGCGAATCGACGGGCTTCCTCTTCCGACTCCCCGGCAGAAACGCGACGCTCGTGTTCACCAGCGCCTTAACCCTATCGGGCCTCAGCAGGCAAAAGTACCACGCCATGACCGCCCCCCAGTCGTGCCCCACCAGGAACACGCGCTCGACGCCGAGCGCGTCGAGGAGCCCGACCAGGTCGCCCGCGATGTGGAACGCCGTGTACGACGCCGCGGAGGGTGGCGCGTCGGTGTCGCCGTAGCCGCGGAGGTCGGGGGCGACGGCCCGGTACCCGAGGGCGGCGAGGGACAGCATCTGGCGGCGCCAGGTGTACCAGAGGTCGGGGAAGCCGTGGAGGAAGAGGACCGTGTCGCCGCCGCCGGCGCCACCGTCGCCGCCGACCGACGCGACGTGCATGTTGATGCCGTTGGTGCGGACCGTCGCGTGCTCTATCGTCTCCATCCCTCGGAAGTCCTAGCGGTGCTCTTACGTCCTCCTCTACGCGTCGAGCGAGCTTGGGTTCGAGCCAGAAAATGGAGGTCGTCGTCGGATTAGTCGATCTATCGAACCAAGAAAGTTGACGTTCCGTTTGTCTTGTCCCGTTGCTAGAAAGGAGCGATTGAGAAGTTCACCTCGTAAGTTGAGGAGTCCCACACTTCACGGGATTGAATTTCTGAAAAGCCGCCAAGGAAATAAAACTTTTCTCATGATTAAAGTTAAGCGATAAAACGTGTGAAGTAAAAAAAGACGGTTGGATTATCTCCCTTATCGACAGAAAAAGTTCTGTACAGGGCGGCGCCCTCTCAAAGGAAGTCTACTCCCTCTCTCTCTCTGTTTTTTTAATTTTTTTTTTACGTGGGGGTTTTTTTTTTGGTCAATTAGGTGGGGGTTTGGAGTGGCGTGTTTTTTTTTTTTTTTTTTTTTTTTTTGGGTCAGAGGGGGTTTGTCTGAAACATAGAAGGAAAGTAGAAGAGCTGACTAAAGCAACGAAAGAAAGGAAGGAAAATTTATTTCTAGAATGGAAAGAATTAAAAAGAAATTAACTGCTATGCTGAGGTATGCAGAATTATGGACAAGAAAGATCTCTCTAGCCACTAATTAGGAGAATTCCATCCATTTTCAGTTGCTTTGCAAATCATACAAGTGATCGCATTCATTGATTACTATTGACTTGATAAAACGACGTTTCTTAATCGAATAAATTATATCATGTTATATGTGTTTTGTGTAACATGTTAATATGATCCTACTAACTATAACTAAATGTTCTAATCCATGAGTTGCTCAAGTGTCAAGGTGAATTATCTAGCAATTAGTAATGTTGTTTTAAATGTTACCTAAAGAATAGAGATTGGCATGCTCCAAAGAATTATTTGATGTAAATTGGATGGCACTGACCACGTATGATAGGAGGCTAGTTGGTTTCTATTGTTAGTTGGGTTGAACACTTTACAACCATAGTTATTAAAATCAATCAATTCTTGATTCATATTGTATAATCGGATTTGAGGTCCAAGCAATAAGTATCTCTGAGATGAAATGCTAGTCTATGGAATGGCTCTATGGAATGGCAAGAAGCTACTATTCGATACCTATTTACGATCCCAACGACTCAATTTTATGTATGTTTACCTATCAAAATGTGCAATTTTTATTGTATTTTATGATATTTCGACACTAACTAAATAATTGAAAATATATTTTGCACTTTACAGTGTAATAATAAATAAAATGTCATAGAAATTTTTTTATTGATATTTGAATAAATTCGCGTGTTAATAAAACGATGGGAAAAAATATCTTCTTATGAATAGAATTCATCACATGGATTCGAAATTAAGATCTTTTGTTTTTGTTAAATGATAGATCTACTCACCGTTTAATGTCTTACGAATTTATTAACATCAGTATAAATGTTTATGACACAAACTATAAATTGAGGACTTTAGCGAATAGTACAATTCGATTTCATGACTCATAAATTAAAAATTTGATTCATGATATGTACCTTAATTTAAAAGCTACACCTATGTAACGTAAAAGAAAACAAGGCAGAGGATTGTTATAGTAGTAATTCTAAAACTCATCGTAACAATACACTTGAATCCTAATAACTATAATTTAGTGTATATAAGTCATAAAATTTGCCGTAATGGTCCACTTATAATTCTTATGTTAGCTCTCTTAGCTTTGACGGGCAGAAAAAGTTTGAGGCGGTGTTTTTTGTTATTTTTCTAATACGGTAAAAGTACCCAAAAAATTCTAAATTTTTCATATTGATACCAATTTAGTCATAAATTTTTTCACAATTTCCCAATGAGTCCATCATTGATAATTTGATATGAACATCGATCATCTTACATGACACGACATGCACCGACATTAATATTTTAATTTTTATAATATCTTTTCTTTTCTTTTCTTTCCTTTCTTTTTATTATTTTTTCCTCTTTCCCTTTTTTACTTTCATTTTGGCATGTAAAAGGTTGTGGCCCTTGCCCAAATCTAGCAAAGGGCTTGGGCAAATCGTGACCCCCTAGGAGCCGGCCACTATGAAAGAAAAAACAAGAAAAATTATTTAAAAACTCATTTTTTTAAATTGTAAAAATTATTCACATAAGTGATTTTTTTTATCAAAATTGATTGGATAAATTCAATTGAAAAAATATAAAAAATGTTTAAGGTTTAATTGGCTCAATTGAAAAATTTATAACTGAATTGATACAAATGCAATAAATTTATATATTTTATAATACTTTCCCCTCTTTCATACACTTGGCTGCTCATAGAATACAATGTTGTTTACTGAAGCAAAGCCCTAAACCCTATTCCTAGAAGGAACAACAAATGAAAGCTCGGAAAAAGAATGAAGAATGGGAAAATTTCAAAAAAGGGCTTCAGGTGCACTCATTTTCTCAAATAAAGGTTCAAAATGGATATTGTTTCAAATAAGGATCTGAAGTAATTATAACTGTTTCAAATAAAAGCTTGAAGTAGCTATAATTGTTTTAAATTAGGACCTTACTTCATTGATACCTTGCCGGTTATCGATCGGTTAAATTTTTTGACCAGTTAAGGGCAATTTTGTCCATTTTTTTCTCTTTTCTTCTTTTTTCTTTCCCTCACTAATCACGAGTGAGGGTTGACCTCACCTAGGGCCAACTTCGCTGACGGTTGTGAGGGGCGACCTCCTTAAGGCAAGGCTATCCTTCACCTATCCCTCGCCGAATCGAGTGAGGGCAACCCTTGCCTAGCCCTTTGTGGGCATCACTAGTGGCTGACTGGCCACCGATGAAGAAGGAAGAAGAACCAAAGAAAAAGGAAAGAAAAAAGGGAGAATGACAAAAATGTTATTAATTGCTAGAAAATTAGGCTCCCATTTGAGATAAACATAATAGTTTTGGATTTTTATTTGAAATAAGATTCACTTTAAACATTTATTTGAGAAAATAATAGTACTTCGACCTCATATTTGAAATAATATTCACTTTAAACTCTTATTTGAGAAAATGATGGCATTTAAGGTTAATTTTTTTAAAAAATTTCTCAAGAATTAAAAGAAACGAAAATTGGAAAAAGAAACTGAAAATTCAAAAGAGTAAACTCTTATGTTAAAAAAGAGGGGACCCACTTCGCAAGTGATTTCACTTGGAGGCCAAGGCACCCACTCCGACCACAAAAAGGGGCAACGCCACCACCCTCCTATCTCCAATTTTTTACTCTATTCTTATCTTAATTTAAATTCTTGTTTTTAACTTTTGGTCTTTTCTGATGCAACGCCACATCATGCCACCCCTGCAAAAAGTAAAGGGTAATTTAATTATAAAAAATGCCACAAAAAATATTCGTCTAAGAAAAGCGAAGAAAGTTAGGGAAATGATTGGCGCAGTCGACCGTGACAAGTATTAAAATTCAAAAGCGTGAAGCGAATTATCATGGCAAGTTTTAAAAGTCCGGCTTTAATTTTTTCTAGAGATAAGAACAATTTTTTTTTTTATCCCTGCACCTTTCAATAAGGCAAATTATATATATATATATATATATATATATATATATATATATATATATATATATATCTTGATGAGAAATGCCAAGTCAACAAAATTAGGATGCAAAATCGATGTATCAAGTATCATAATATGTTATTATTAATTGTCAAATATAATATATCTATTCAAATTACCTGACTATAATATGTTAAATCACTTAACATATCATTCCCATTGTAATATCAAGCCACAGAAAGTTAAGAAGCAGGACGCTCGGCGTCTTTTTTTGACGGGGGCAAAAAGCAACAGCTCCAGCCTGCATTTTGTCGAGAGAGTACAAAATCAAGGGATGAGAATTTCTAGTGTTTTTTTTTTTTTTTTTGGTGAAAAATAATTTCTAGTGTTTCCTCCTCATAAATCCATAAACATGAATGAGTGGGAAAATGTCAACATTTTAGACTTGGCAATTGTTGCTGACCCGACGGAAGAGCACAATTCAGACACGATATGAATCGATCAAGAGAAATCCAAATCCACCACGACTGGCACCTTAAGCTCGAAGCCGACATGACTCGGCAAGTTTTCTTCAATAAGAAATGCTTTGTACTTCCATTGGAAAAAATAAAATAAAAACATTTTAGTGATGGCACCAATGATTTTACGAATATATTGACATATCATAAACTGCTGCCCCTCACCGTACAAGACCATCTTCATATGTGAGAATAAGTATTAAAAAAGTCTTAAACCATTACATTGATATCAATTCAATCATAAAATTTTCAATTAAACTAATTTAATTATAAACATTTTCGCATTCACACTAATTTAGTCCATCCGATCAATTTAGATTAGAAATTATTGACATGGATGTCGATGATCCAATATGACACGATCAGCGTTGACATGAATAAATATTAAAAAATTTATTTTTTTCTCTTTTATTTTATTCTTTTATTTTCTTTACTCTCTTGACCAACAAGGTCGCTAGCCATATGTTGGTTAGAGTGAGAGCCTCCACGCCCTTGCCAACTATAAGCAAGGGGCACGATACCCTCGCCCAGACCGGGCAAGGGTGTCACAACCCTCACTGACCATGAGCAAGGGCCTTTGCACCCTCATTGACCCTAGGCAAGGGCACGAAAGCCCTCGCTTGTGGTAGGTGGGGGCCATGATGCCTTGCCTAGACTAGCTGAGGGCATCGCGCCCCTCACCTGTGGCCAATGAGGGCACAAAGGCCCTCCTCAACCAATAGGCGAGGGTTTTGGTCCTCACTTGGATCTATGCAAGGGCCAACGTCCTTGCTAGTGGCCGACGAGGGCATGGCAGCCTTTGCCCATGGTCAATAAGGGTCGACTAGCAACCTCGCTAGCCAATAGAGTACAAAAAAAAATTTAAAAAAAGAAAGAAAGAAAGAAAAGAGAATAGAAGAATAATTATGAAAGATATTTTAAAAACTTAAACTTTGTCCATGTCAAAGCCAATGGTGTCACATAGGACCGTCAATGACCACGTCAGTAGTTTTTAGCCTAAATTGACGGAATAAAATAAATTAGTACTAATATGAAAATATTTATGACTAAGTTGGTCCAATTGAAAGATTTGGTATTGAATTGGTGTCAATATAATAGGTTTAAGATTTTTTTTTTTTTTTTGTACTTTTCCCTCATATGTCATTGGATTTCTACCCTGTCAACTTTCGCCTTAACTCGAGCTGGATAGCACAGCCGCTGATAACTTTCTTCAAATTTATATTTATACCATCTTCAATGGTAAACCGATAAGAGAGCATAAGCTTAGAGAGAGGAGGAACGTACAAGTCCAAACAACGGTAATAGTTGAATTCTCCGGAGAAGTCGGTCCGGCCGAATTGGGTGGCGTAGTAGTTGATGTCGTCCCCGTTCAGCCAAGAGGGCAAGTCGACCTGGCGGTCCTCGAGTAGCTAGGTCCTTCCCGAGAATCCTGGATCCTTAGGCACGCAAGGTGGGCCTGGGTCACGGCTTCAGCTTGAGAGGAGTAGCTGAATGAGAAAGGCCTCTTCCATCTCTCCAGGTTTCTACCACGTACAAAGATCATACATCCATAGTCAGGACTTGTAGAGTACAATTTCGAGCTTCAACTCAAGCCGGGTATGGTCTGTGATCTAAGTTTTGCCAGTGGCGACGACTCAAAGTTCCATAGTCAGGAAACTTGTACACTACTAACAACAAAGCTAATCGCCAAAAAGCATAAACCAGTCGAGTTTTATTAGTGAGCTATCTAGCTGTCAGAATTTGGATTGACTTATACGAATTGGGTTTCTATTCGCTATGAGCCTAATAGTTGAAATTTTTTTACATCTAAACTATGTCCCTACGGTTTCATGCAGTATTATTCACGAATTTTCATTGCACTCGTAAAATAGTAGTTCGAGCCTCAACTCGAGCTAGCGTGGTCTTTGATATGAGTTTTGCTACGAGCAACGTATTAAAGTTCCATACTTTTAAGAGATGAAGCCCGAGTCAAGTCAGATCTCAACTATCCAAAAAAAAAAAAAAGTTGGGAATTTGGGGAACAAATTATTACCCTTTTCTGGCTAAAGAAAATTGTCAAAAAAATCATATACTTATTGTACTTTTACTAATTCGGTTATGAATATTTCAATTTTGTCAATTAATTTTTAACCGTTTTCACATTTTGCCAACTAATTCCATCGAATTAATTTTAATAGGAAATCACTAATATAGACGTTAGCTATTTTACATGATACAATTGACGTTCCCGTGGATAATTTTAGATAATATTTTTGAAAAAAATTCAAATTTCTTGATTTTTTTTCTATTTTCTATTTTTTCTTTCTTTTGACAATGGTTGGCCACAAGCGATGATTGGGTGGGTTGGCCTCACCCAGGCAAGTGCGAGCACTGATGAAGGCTACCCTTGTCCAAGTGAGGGTTGGTCACCAATCCATTCTTCATTACAACCTCCACCACATGACGTTGCCTCGCTGCCACCATCGAACCTCCTATCGACCAGCTCAACACTCCTCCTCCATGCTCGCTAAACTTGTGGCCATCGAGATCTCGGTGAGCTAAATGGCCATGGCCGAGCCTCTGGATCTTGGCGAGCTCAACAGCTTATCCTCCAAGCAACTTCCCTCCAAACTTTAAAAAAAAGCTGAGTCACCCTAGGCCAGATCTAGTGAGAGGAGCCCTCCTTGGCACTTGCCCTCACCCAAGCAAAGCTTGGCCAAGTCGACCCTTGCTCAGGCAAGGCCAACCAGCCTAGCCATTGCTTATGGCCGGCCACTAGAAAAGAGGAAGAAGAAAAGGAAAAAAAAATTAAAAATTATTAAAAATTATCAATGTCTGTATTGTCCGTGTCACTTAAAACTATTGGCGTTCATGTCAATGATTTCTAGTTGGCTGGATGAAATCAAATGGCAAAATTGAAAAATTTTAGAACCAAATTAATGAAAGTGTTATAAATTTAAAATTTTTTGAACAATTTTGCTGCCTTGTAATTTACTCCACCTTCGCTCTCTTCACTTCAACTTTCTTTGCCTACATTTTCTTCACTTCCAATTTTTACTTACAAACATAATGCGAAAAGTGGATGACTTCCATAAGTCAGCAGCCGGGGCATGATTTAAGGAAATTTATTTTTTTAAAAAGGAAGGAAGGAAAATATGACTCATTTGATACAAATAGAAAAGACTAGCTATTTTAGTTAGGATTTCGATCTTGTAAAGTTATGAGTTAAATTAACATCTTGGATGTGTCCAAGGCTAGTCATCTTGTGGCTTAGATTGTCCTCCTTTTTTTTTTTTTTTTTGTTTCGTCTCCTCTTTTCCATCTCCTATTGAGTGCTCATATTTATGCCATTTTTCATTTTTTCCTTTTTTTTTTTATATTTAATCTTCTCTCTTTGTGACACTCTTGGATTAATTCATTCACATTATTATCTGCAATCTTACAGTTTTGTTTTTTGATGTACAGATAAACACTTTTTCAAAAATCATTCATCCCAATAGTGCTCTCACTTAAGCATATCTAAAATTAAAGTTCCAATATTTACATCAAAAGGTGTATCCTGTGAATTAATTATAATTTCACATATATTCAAGAATGCTCTCCCCATATTCAGTGACAATTCAGTTTATTCATGCCCCCTTGGCCATGTTGAGAGCCTACTCATAGGGGAGGCAAAACGGGTCAATGACCAATATTTTAACCCATATTTAATGGACTAGGTAGAAAATGATTTAGCTGAAGTTTTAATATGGGTTAAAAATGGATTTATTAAGATAAAGCCCAATTGAAAAATGGGTCATAAATGGCTCCGAAATCAATAACTCAACTTAGACTCATTATGCTTTCTCTTTATTTTTATTTTTTTGCTTTTCTTTTGCTTTTTCTTCTTCATTGGTTGATTGTCGGCCATGTTGATGGCCAGCGATCGGCTACAAGTGAGCTTGCTAGACTTCGGTGAGGTTGAGCCTCATTTGATCAAGTTGGGGCAAGCTTGGCCGATGCTAGTGAGCTCAGGTGAGCTCAAGCTCTATTGAAGCCTCGTTGACATTTGGCAAGTTAGCTAGAGCTCGAGCCTTGATGATGTCTGGCAAGGCCCAAACTTGCCGGCATTGGGCGAGCTGGGCCTCGCCATAGGTCAATGAGGCTCAAGGCCAATGAAGAAGAAAAAGAAAAAGAAGGAAAAAAGAAAAAGAAAAGGAAAAAGATAACAAATTAAAATTTTTAAAAAATATATTAATAAAGAAATTATCGAAAGGGGTGCATGAGGACACGATTTTCCTTATTGAATAGTGTAAATATATTCTATTTTATTTTCATGTTTCAACTGAATAATAAAAATATGGTTATTTTTCAGGAAAATGATTTTCCTAGAATATTAATGTGTTTTGATAATACGGGTCGAGTCGAGCATGAGTCGTGTATGGGTTGGGTTAAGTATATGTCATTAAATTTACATTGCATGAAAATGGGTCTACATTGTATGAAAATGGATCAATATAGATCATACCATTTTCGACCCAACCATTTGATGATCCTACCTACCGAGAGTCCTTGCTTGTTCGAATTCTCTTATCCCGACGACCCCTCCCCCTCCCTTGTTACTGAAAAAATGATAAAGAAAACTTTGATTAAAATTTCACCTAAAATCCTTAGTTAACCTTTCGAGGAACAATTTCCATATCTTTCATTCACTTTACTTTTAATGACCGGTCAATTGGCATATATTTGCCTAGAGGATTCTTGACTCAACATATGAAACCTGAGACTTTTTATTTACTGTGGAATGCTATGACATGAACTTGGAGCATTGACAATACGCATGTTGGAGGCTCAAAATTCAAATTCTCTCTTTATTTTTTGACCCCAAAATTATGCATAATTTTCCAAAAATTGCACTCGACAGAAGGAAAGATAGGGGACGGTTTTTGTCAGCGAGGGCGCCGCGCCCTTCCCAATGACAAAAGGGACAACGACGCCACCCTCTGTCCGTCCCTCACCCCTTGGATCTGGAATTTTTTTACTCTGTTCTTTGTTTCACGAAAATATTTTTTTCATTTTCATTTTCAGTCCTCATTGATGCGACGCGAATTTGGCGCTGCATGAGTGCCACTTGCACGGATAGTAAAGGGAAATTTAACAAAAAAATGCGTTATAGACTTTTCATCTAAGAAAAGGCAATAGAGTTAACAGAATGACTACCGGTTATAACCAGTCTTAGGATTTAAAAGTATAAAGCAAAAAGTATTAAGATTATCTCAGCTGGTGGCAGGAGTCTTACCGTCATTCTCCCAAAAGATAAAAATAAATTGTTTCTTTTGTTGCATTTTTTTGGGTCAAATTAGTTCGTAATTGATAAAATTAGGGAAAAGAGGAGCCTATAGAGGGGCATCGTTACATAAGATATCCAAAAGGATCAAAGGGGGAGAACGTAATGAGTGACCTGGCGAGGCTCTTTTTCTATGGGTTTCAGCAATCCAATTAGCAATCAAATCGGCTTCTCTAAAACAGTGAACTGCCCATTCTTCCAAAAATTGGGATAGCAGCTCGCTACACTAATTGATAAGTGCCCTTACTTCCCAAGTGTCCAAGTGAACTGATCTACGCTCTTTAACTGCACCGCTCTTATCGGTTCAAAGTTATCTCGTTCAAACACAACTACTTCTTTTGTTGCATTCTAAGAGGCGGTAATTAGAGGTGTACAAAAAAATTCGAAACTACCTGAAGTTGGATCGGAACCAACGGTTCTCATGGGAGCTAGTCCTGTTCCTAATTTCAATTTAGTGGAACCAATAAACTCAGGATCGTAAATGGATTCGAGTACCATTCTGATCGCCTCTTTCATGATCTTTTCTATAGGTAAAACTACTGTGAGCAATCTAAACTCCGACCCTTATTTCTTTCTTCATATTGTAAAGGGGAGTATCGATTCGGTTCATGGTTCTGAACATGGAATTGTCCCCGCCCACCCACTCAGACCAAATCAGCATATATATTTAAAAAAAGAAATTCCATCTTAATTACTTAATTATTTTGTAGTTTTTCCACCAAATATATATATATATATATATATATATATATATATATTCATATTTATGTATATTTGTAGGACTAATTTTGTCTCTTCAGTATGTAATAGGATTAACCCTCTACTTTTTTCTTTTTTTTTTCAATTCCAATAATCCACTTACTTTTTGAACCAAAACAAACTAAACAAATGTAGAGGAATGAGAGAACCGTTTGGAGATGTCCATAAGAGCCAACGGCATGTTTTAAGGATATAATTAGGTTTCTCCTTAGCCGTTTTCATGATTACATTAGGTTGACGTTGAAAAAAGATGAATCAAGCGATTATTGTTTTAACTTCTATGGAAGTTAAGACTTTTAATGTGGAGTCTAATTCTCCACATGTTTCCAATGTCAAGTAACCTTAAGAGGATTGCACCATAACCTTCGAAAAAATTAAGTTTTTAACTAATGAGTATATTTCTTCATTTTGCTTTATAGTTTTCAATGTTTAATCAAAATCAATAGCTTGCAATTTAACACAAATATAAGGCCGAATAAGTTTTGTAGGGATTGGAGACTAGGTCCAAGGATGCATGGAATTAACGGGCGGGTCTTGATTTCAATTTTTTGGAACCAGTCTTTAGTGAACGGTTCCCGATTTCAAGGTGGGAACCACTCAACTGGACCATATTCACCCATAGCGATCATGGTAGATATGATAAAAGGGAAATGCCAAGGCAACAAAATTAGAACACAAAATAAATATGTCTAGTAGTGTAGCATATTTTTATCAAGTGTCAAATATTTATCAGTTTTATATGGTTCCATTGTGATGCCCAATGACAGAAAAATAAAAAACAAGAGAATTAAAAAAAGTAAACAGATTGGTCCTTTATTAAGGGGGGAAAACAACTGCTTCATCCATAATTTTGAGGAGACAGTGATGCAGATCATGGGGATGAGAATTTCTTGAAGAAGTCATGAATGTGAGCAGTGACCTCCTCAGGCTTCTCTTGCTGGAGGAAATGAGCCACTCCTTCCATCACCACCACCTGTTCTAGGTTAGGCACTGCCCGCTTGAACCCATCACCGTGGATGTACTCCTTCACACCGGGAATGTGATAGGTGAGGTCTAGGTCCCCCACTATGAACTTCGTCGGCACTTTGATTGGCACTGCATCCCAAGATGCCAATAGCTCGCTACTTCTGCGTGCATAGAAGATCTTAGGGATCAAAATGGATTCAAAATATCACTTTGATTGCATTCCCTAAGAAAAAGAAAAGATTGAAGTGGCAACGTATGATTTACTTTGCGCCCATCTTCGTTCCAGCGAAACACCACTGATCTGTGTCGCTTTGAGGACACATCTACTTAAATGTTGAAAACGGCGAGACCGAAATAATCCGTCCCGAATACTAATTAGCTAGTGCACTTGTCATGCTTCTAGTGGATTTTACATTTCGTAGTATGTCAACGTATTAGGTGGCAATGGGATCACAAAGCAATGTTTACTGATGAAAAAGTGCGGGGTCAATCGTGACGGATTTGGATTGTGGAGTCAGTAGTGACGGATTTGGATTTCTATCGATAAGTTGATATCCAGTTTGAGTGGTCTTCCCTCGCCGCCGCCGCAGCAAAGTGCCACCTAATCCGTCACAACTGACTCCACACGTTTTCACCAGTAAACATTGCTTTGTAATCCCATTGAAATATAATTTAACCACATGCAACGATCATCATTACATATAATTCAGATTTCTACCCTATGAACTTACGCCACGACTTAAGCGAGATCTCGCAACCGCAAGCAACGGCGATTCAAATTTTCTGTCCATGCCATCATCGACGTTCGAACCATAAGAGAGCACAATATCAGAGAAAGGAACTTACAAGTCCAAGCAACGGTAATAGTTCACAGCTCCGGTGAAGCCAGTCCGGCTGAATTCGGCGGCGAAGTACTTGATGTCATCCTCGGTCAGCCAAGAAGGCAACTCGACCTGGTGCTGCTCGAATAGTTTGATTAATCCTGAGAATCCTATTTCCTTAGGCACGCGAAATGGGCCTGGATTACGGCTGGTGAGGATCAACTTCATGAGTACGGCAGTATCGGCTTTTGCAAAGTCCTCTTCAATCTCTCCAGGTTTCTACCAAGTCAGAGATTCGCCATTCAGGAAAGTAACTAAGATTTTGGTAGTCGCTACGACGATTCGAAGTTCCGAATACTTAAGAAATCAAGCTAAATTCTAGTCAGATCTGGACTGCTTTAACGTTAGTTCTCACCTGAAAACTGCAAATGTAGTAATCATCTCCGTACATCGCCCTCGCCGTCTCGACGGGCTTCCTCTCCGGATCACTTGGGAACCACATGAGCCTCCGGAACCACGTGACGCTGGTGTTCACCAACGCCTTCACCCGGTCGGGCCTGAGCAGGCACAAGCACCACGCGATGATCGCCCCCCAGTCGTGCCCCACCACGAAAACACGCCCGATCCCCAGCGCATCCAGCAGCCCCACCACGTCCCCCACTACGTGGAACGCCGTGTACGACTCCACGCTTGGCGGCGCGTCGGTGCCGCCGTAGCCCCGGAGGTCGGGCGCGACGGCGCGGTAGCCGAGGGCCGCGAGGGACACCATCTGGTGGCGCCACGAGTACCAGAGCTCCGGGAAGCCGTGGAGGAAGAGGATAGTGTCGGGGCCGTCGCCAACCGACGCCACGTGCATGTTTATGCCGTTGGTGCGAACCGTCGCGTGCTGGATCTTCTCCATTTGTCCGGCGTTTTCCTGGCTTTCCTTCCGTTCGCTGTCGAAAGAAATCGGCGAGTGTAGCTAAGAAGATGAAGAGACGAATCGACGTTAAAAAAGGAGTAGGCGATGAATCCGGAGTTCGGCCGTTTTCGTCGAACACAACAAGCAGACCGAATGGGAGAGGAAGAAGGCAAATCGACATTTAAAAAGGAGATATAATTGAAGCTTTGGGTAACGTCTCCCCATTTCCCCGTTAACCGGCCGAAGGTGGGCGGGAGGATTTTCGCATTGTTGCCAGTTGGTCATACGACAATTGAGGCCTCACCGGTCAGAAAACAAATAAATATAGATTTTCTACATTTTTTTCTATATAACTCTCTCTCCCCACCTCCTCCTCCCCCCCCCCCCCCCCCCAAAAAAAAAAAATTATAATAGCATCCCTACTTTTTCACCTAATTAAATAGTATCATTTAAAAAAAAAAACCAGTTCACTCTATGCTCAATTTATGCGGTAGTTAATGATTATAGGTTTGTAGATTTTTTAATACATGTCCAATATATGGGTGTCGTGATGAGATGTGAGGTATTAGTGTTTGGATGATGTGGTCCTCTTAGCATTATGGATTAGGATTTTTTTTTTCAATTTGAAACTTTGATAAGATATATCTTCAATTTATTGCAATTGTGTTAATGTGAGGAAGTGGTTATGGTACAAACAAAAATTTCATATTATTATATAGTACTTCAGCAACTTAAATAGTGAACTCCTAAGTTTTTTTTTTCCAATTGCATCGTAGAAAATAAATGTAATCTATCAACATCATGATAAAGTTATTATAACGAGAGAGATAAGTAATTCCGCATGACTATATGCCGTCCTTTTCGGCTATTGAGATAACTGTTCAATCTCTCATTATTCTAATTCTATGATAAGCTGAGAGGACACGAATTTCCGCACTTATTTAATCGCAAGAAATCGAGTAAACTAATCAATACAATCCCTTTTTCTTTTCCTTAGTGCATTGTTTTTATTTTTGGTGGACGCTCATTCACTATTCATTATTGAACGTTGGATGGGAGCTGTGATTCATTCTTCATGCCAAAATCATGTCAACATCCAAACTCCGTCTTCAAATTCTTAATTACTCCATTTCATATATTATCAAAATGCTAATTCATCTCTTAGAACTTGATGGTGCTATCGAGGTAGGATCTCGATAGGATCAAAATGCTTGTTCATCTGTTAAACTTGACGGTGCTATCAAGGTGGGATCTGGACAGGACTAAACCCATTACAAAAATGCATTGCTATCGAGGTGGGATCTGGATAGGATCAAACCCATTACAAAAATGATATTAATGCGTTTGTCATCATTGTCTCATACGTATGGCGTGGGCTATTTCTTTTTTTGGTCAAACGACGTGCGCCATTAAAAAATTAAAGGAATAAATACGCAAATGGTCCCTACATTTTGATTTATTGTGTAATATCATCTGGATGTTTTAATTTATTTAATATAATCCATAAATTTTAGCCCAACGGGCAATATCATCCCTAAGCTTTTAATTAGTTCAAGGTAGTCCTTGAACTTTTAGTAAATTATATAATCTAATCCATAGACAATACCAAAAAAATCCAGCATTATCCCATTCAAATTAATGTAATTTGCTGATTTGGCTTTCAATCTTGTAAATTTGAATGATAGACAAAAAAAAAAAAGTGTGGATTATCCACGTAAAATATTCAACTCAAATCAGGATACGATAATCCACATCGTCAAATAACATGGATAATATATTTTTTAAAATGAAATAAATCAAAAGGATTATTATATTCGGAAACTACATTTTGAGCATGATTGGCGAGGAGGCTGGCGTTTGACCAAGTGTGAGTTTCAGGTCTCAAGTCTGAAAGCGTTTGAGGATGCACATGGATGGTGTGATTGTTTTTGCTTGCGCAATATAACCGGAGAGAGGATTGTGTTACTTCTTATTTTTGTCCTGCTTATGTTACTTTAGAGGCCCAAATCATCATAATACAGGAAAGCGAAAGAGAAAATTATTTGCCCATAATTTTTTGGACAAAAATTCCCCTTCTTCGGTGGCCGGAATAGTAAAGCAACCTGCCATCTGGAGAAGATTTGGACGGCCAGATGAATGTTGGCCCTTATTTGAGATTAACTTATTATTTCATACTCTTATTTGAGAGAATGTATAATCTCTTAGCCTTTCCACGAGAAAATGGATCCATTTCAAGTTTTCATCCAAAATTTTCTCTATAATGAATAGGGTTTGGTCCCTTTCGTGGAACCACCACAAGCAACTGGAGTGGAAGAAGACACAATGACATTCCCTTTTTTAAAAAGAAGGGAGAATTGATTTAAAATTTCCATAAGTGTAATTTTTTCCTTTTATTGCCGTTAAAGATGAGAAGCCATCTTTCTAATTTGGGGAACAAATTATTACTTCAATTTTCTTTGCCAGCATTTTCTCCATTACCTAGTTTTGCTTCCAAACATGCTGTAACAGTGGATGATGTCCATATTTGTAAGTCAACAACCAAAGGCATGATTTATGAAAATTTCTTTTTAATTAGGAAGGAAGGAAGGAAGGAAAATAGGCCTAATACCCTAATAAATCTCAAAATTTAGCTTTTGTCCCAATTTTACCTCTTGTCTCATTAAAATCCTTCAACTTTAGGTCCAGTCCAAATTCTATCATAAACTTTTTTTTTTGGTCTCATAAAAAACCCTCGACTTTATATCATAACATTTCTTTTTTAATCCTTTGAAAAACTCCCAAATTTAGGTCTTGTCCAAACTTTACGGTCTTATTAAAAACCACAAATTTTTCCTTGATTCAGAAATCTGCCTACACTAACCCTCCATCTAAAATTCTCATAGACAACCGAGAGATGGAGAACTCCTACGCATGAGGTACGTGAGCATCCCAAGCACGAACTCTCTAACCATAAGAAATGGAACATTTCCAAGCATGAGAGATTGACAAGTGCAAAATCCCTAAGGGCGATTTTGATGGAGGATTGATGGAGAGCAAATTTGGGACTCAAATGAAAGCTGATAATATTAGATGAAAAAAGCTGTGATTTTTTTATAAGACAAAAAAAAAATTAGGATAAAATTGATACTAGACCTAAAGTTGAGGGTTTTTTATGATACAAAAAAAGTTTAGGATAAAATTGAGATTGGACCTAAAATTGAGGATTCTTTTATGGGACAAAAAAAGTGTACGATAGAATTAGGATATGACCTAAAGTTGAAAGTTTTGTATGAGATAAAAGGTAAAAGTGGAACAATAACTAAGTTGAAGGTTTTTTAAGGATATTAGGCCAAAGGAAGATATGACTCTTTATATACAAACATAAAAGAGGTTATGACTTGGATCCTGTAAAGTTATAGAGTAAATTAACATCTTACATGTATCCTAGATTAGTCATCGTGTGGCTTAGCTTTATTTCCTTTTTTATCCCCTATTAAATGGCTCGAATTTGTTCCCCTTTTTGTTTTCTTTATCCCTTTTTATCCACCCTCTCTCTCTTTCTGCCCTCCCACATTTAAGCTCGTGACGTAAGATTTAAGGTCGCAACCTCACGTAATGTCAAATCTAGATCCTAAAATTCTCTTACTGAGAAAGAGATAAAAGAAAATTTTGATTTAAATTTTTTTAAAATACTTAGTTAACCTTTGAACGGACATTTTCCCATCTTCATTCAAATTACTATCAACGACCGGTCATTTGGAATATATTTACCTGAAGGATTCTACACTCAAGATATATGACCTGTAAATTTTTATTTTTTTATTTTTTAACTTTGGAATACTATACCATTGAAGTCACAGCAGTGACAACAGGCATGTTGGAGGCCCAAAATTCAAATTCTCTAATTATTTTTTACGCCATAATTATACAAAATTTTCTATTTAAGAAAGAGTATATATGATAAACAATGATAGGATTGCACTTGATAGATGCCCCCTTTGTCGCCGACGAGGGCATCCTCGTCTACAACAAAAGGGGCAACAGCACCACCTTCTATCTAGCCCCTTTCCCCTCTAGCCCCATTTTTTAATCTTTTCTTTTTTCAAAAACAGCAATGGAAATTCTAAACTATGCTCATCGTAATACATTTATTTAAAATTTATACTAGTATGATGCATTTTTCTTAATTTTTTTTGTGACATCTAAAAATCTAAACTTGTTTCCGTGTAATTTAGGGTTTTGGGTGTAAAAAAAAATAGGTGTAAGGATTTTTTATGTTACAAAAAAATTAAAATAAATGTGTCACACAGGTACAAGTTTCGGATTTTTGATGTTACAAAAAAAAAAATTGAAGTAAATATGTCATAGTGAGCACAGTAAGTGTTTTTGGTGATTTTTTCCTTTATTTTATTTTATTTTATTTAGGTCTGTTTTTATAATTTTCAATCTATTCTAAAGTGATGCCATTTAGCGCCGCAGTGATGTCACTTGTGCTTGTGTGAAAGGAAAGTGACTCTTAACAAAAGAATGAAACGTTGATATTCATTTTAAGGAAAGCCAACAAAATTAACGGAATCATAGCTGTGGACGCTTGTGATGAATCATATATATATAGTTAAATAAAATAGTTTGAACCCCTGTTACCATATATAATAGTTAAATAAAGTCGATTTGGAGTTATCATGCTACCACTAGACCAACCCTTTGTTGGTTGAGTCTTAGGACTTTGGGACATGAAGTAAGAGGTTTTAGCATATTGTGGCAAGTGTCGGCAGTACTACTATTGTTCTCCCAAAAATAAAAGGAAATTACTTTTTTTTGTCACACCTTTTTTTTTTTTGGTCAAACTGTTGTGCTTTGAGACGTGACAGCATAATATCCTAAAGAGAGATGCCAAGTCAATGAAACTAGTATATTCAAAATGGATATAATTATGTCATCTAAAGACTCAATTATATAATGTTAGATCACTTCATATATCATTTCCATTGTAATACCAAATGGCAGAAAAATAAGAAAAAAGACAGTTAAAAAAAGCGACAGTTTCGTCCTTTATTAATGAGCAGCTCCATACTTGATTTTTCAGGGAGAAAAATAAAATCATGGAGATGAGAATTTCTTGATGAAATCACAAATGTGAGAAGTAACCTCGTGAGGCTTCTCTTGCGAGAGGTAATGAGCCACTCCTTTCATCACCACCACCTCTTTTAAGTTGGGCATCGTTTGCTTGAAACCACCGTCATGGATGTACTCCTTCACAACGGGGATGTGATAGATGAGGTCCAGGTCCCCCACTATGAAGTTCACTGGCACTTCGATTCGTGCTCCAGCCCATGGCGCTGATAGCTCCCAATTTCTATGCTCATAAAGGAGTTATTATCGATCACCAAAAAAAAAATTGAAAGAGAAGGAAAAGATTCAAGAGGTTCCTCTAAAACTTTTACTTTTAATTTTACTCAGAAAAGAGAATAATCTTGTTAATTAAATTGAATACCATTAAGTCACATTTATTATACAATCTTAGACATTAGATTAGACAATATAGCCATTGCCTTATGCTACCAGAACTATTTAGGCTAACCTTCTAGCGTTTTCCTCCTCATAATTCCATATACTTGAACATTGGGAAATTTCAACGTATTCCAATGTGGCAATTTCAGACACGATGGAGAACATAGCTAAAAAATGATATGAATTTATAGAGAAATCAAAATCTGTCACACTTGTGCAATTAGCTCCAGCTTAGAATATTTTCACTAGTAATAAATGCCTTCTATAATCCCATTGAAAAACATTTTAGGATGGCACCAACTTGATACGAAGGTATAGGCACATCACAAATTGGCGCCACTCATCTATATGTGACAATCATTTTCACATGTCACTCAAATTTCTACTCTGTCAATTTTCATCAAACTCAAGCCAAATTGGTCGACCGGGAGATGCGATATTCAAATATTTACTAGTGCCATTTCTAACATTTAACCTGGAAGCGAGCATAAGCTTAGAGAGAGGAACATACAAGTCCAAACAACGGTAATAGTTTAATCCTCCGGTGAAGCCGGTCCGGCTGAATTAGGTGTTGTAGTAGTTGATGTCCTCCTCCGTCAGCCAAGAGGGCAAGTCAACCTGGCTGTCCTCCAACAGTTTGGTCCTTCCCGAGTATCCTAGATCCTTAGGGACGCGAGGTGGGCCTGGGTTGCGGGTGGTGAGGAACAGCTGAATGAGTTTGGCAGGATCAGCTTTTGCAAAGTCCTCTTCTATCTCTCCAGGTTCCTACCAAGTACAAAGATTACATACATACACAGTCAGGACCAGCAGAATTCAACTTTGAGCTTCTACTCAAGCCGGGCATGGTCTGCCTGTGATCTACGTTTTGCCAGTGGCCACGACTCAAAAGTTCAGCTCCGAATCTTTTATAAAATGAAACCGAAGCCAAGTCAGATCTCGACTGCACAACCTGAAACCTGCAAACATAGTAATCATCTCCGTACATCGCCCTTAGCGACTCGACGGGCTTCTTCTCCGGATCACTCGGGAAACACGTGCCGCCGGGGCACCACGGGACGCTTGTGTTGACCAACGCCCTCACTCGGTCGGGCCTGAGCAGGCACAAGTACCACGCCATGATCGCCCCCCAGTCGTGCCCCACCACGAACGCCCGCCCGCTCCCCAGCGCGTCCAGCATCCCCACCAGGTCCCCCACCACGTGGAACGCCGTGTACGACTCCACGCACAGCGGTGCGTCAGTGCCGCCAAAGCCCCAGAGGTCGGCGCGACAGTGCGGTAGCCGAGGGCCGCGAGGGACACCATATGGGGGCGCCACGAGTACCAAAGCTCTGGGAAGCTGTGGAGGAAGAGGACCGTGTCGGGGCCGTCACCGACAGACGCCACGTGCATGTTTATGCCGTTGGTGCGAACAGTTGTGTGCTCGATCTTCTCCATTCTTTCGACGTTTTCCTGTTTTGTTTCCGTTCTCTGTGGAATGAGTTTTGCGAGTGTAGTGAAGGAGATGAAGAGACGAAATAAGAGTATACAATGAATCGAGAGTTGCAGTTGTTGGGCGCAAATTGCGTAACCCAAAATTTCCATAACTAGAATAAGAACATGCATAATTGAGTAGAAAGATTAACGCACCTATTTTGGGATCCATTGTTCTTGAAGCGGGAGTAGAAACACAATGTTCCACACGCAAGTCCTTCTCTTCTATTGCCCTCCTTATTACTAGCTCAATGAGGTGGCCCCTCATGTTTAGCATTAGGTAAACACTCATTATGTGAGGATATATGTGAGAATTAGAGTTAGAGGAGAGACTTGAGCACTATTCCAGCTAGCCCCCTTATTACGGGCCAGGCTCAACTCGATTCATATTAGCCAGCCCCATATTAGACTAATTAAGAAACCTTCTATCTCACCTTAGACCAGCCCTGTTTTACGATAGCTGTAAAAACAGTAAATTACAATATCAATTAACGTAGTTAGCATTAGGAAAACTCTTACATTCTCCCACTTGGACTATATTAATTGAAATCATACCTTATGTGCACACATTGGTCCAAAGATAATTCTTAATAGTCAATCTTATCCCATAAAGTCTTAAACACCGAATCATGGCGGTAATTACATGTATACACACAGAGCCTTCCATGGTCACGGGTGTTCTCAACTTTATTGATATGGATTTAATATGATAGTGTGGCAAATGAATAACATCTCTCATAGAGAGACTCCATTTGTCAGTCACAATTCTCTTACCTTAGGCGACACAAAAAAAATTTGTGCCATTGGAGAATACTTTATGATTCTAATGAACCCACATATGTCTTGTCCTTATGATTAACCTTTCTTTATGTATTACAAGGCATATGCACAAGGCTAATAACCGGATGCTTGAATGCCCCTAGCCTTCACTTAAGGTTTAAGTAATACCAATTCATTCAAAAATATTTTATTGAATGCAAAAGTTGACATATATATATCAAAGTGTTACTAAATTGTAACAAAACAGATGCAAACTTTATTCAAAGAAAAATAAAACACAATTCCCACTAAATAACAACATCCCAAGACACTCCTAGGCCCATGCTAATAACATGCCAATCAAAAACACATGGGTGTAGGCCTTTAGTTAGTGGATTTGCAACTATATCATCTGTAGGAACATAATCTACTGCAACGTCACCATTCTGTACTGATTTCTTTATGGTCAAAAACTTGATCTCCATGTATTTAGACCCTTTGAGACTTCTGTTATTATTAATAAACAACATTCCAGAGTTATTGTCACAATATTACTGTATGAGTCTATCCACAAAATTAAAAACAGATAACTCCCAAATGAGGTTTTGGAGCCAAATAAGCTTGAGTAGCAGCTGAAAAACATGCTATGAACTCCGCTTGCATGGTAGAAAAAGATATGGATTTTTGTTTTTCGCTCCTCCATGATACTGTACCTCCTGCCAACATAAATATGTATCATGTTGTTGACTTCTTATCATCTTGACAACCAGCAAAATCTACATCCGAATACCTTGCTAGTTGCAAGTTTGGAACATGTCTATAAATCAGCATATAACATTTTGTTCTCTTTAAGTACTTTAAAACCTTCTTGGTAGCAACCCAATGATTGCGTTATGGATTAGATTGATATCTGCCTAGAAGCCCTGTTGCAAAAGCAATATTTAGCCTAGTGCAAACTTGAGAACACATGATACTTTCAAACACACTAGCATAAGGTACATTCTTTATTTGAGCTTTCTCAAAATCTAAATTAGGGTATTGTGAAAGACTCAATTTATCACCCTTAACAACGAGAGCAATACCTGGTTTGCAATCTTGCATACTGAATCTTTCTAAAATGCGATCAATATATGCCCTCTGAGACAAACCTAATGAGCGGCATGAACGATCCATATGGATCTCAATGCCAAGAACAAAAGACGTCTCACCAAGATCTTTCATATCAAAATTTTGCAATAACATTTGCTTTGTCTCATGTAGTAAACCAATGTTACTACTAGCAAGCAAGATATCATTTATATAAATTATGAGAAAAATATATTTCCTCCCACTGACCTTGGTGTATATACACTAATCTACTTTGTTTTCAATAAATCCGAATGAAGTGACAACACTATGAAACTTGAAATACCATTGTCTAGAAGCTTGCTTAAGGCCATAAATAGACTTTTTCAATCTAGAAACAAGCTTACCTTAGTCATTTGTTGCAAAACCTTTAGGTTGCACCATATAAACGTCCGCATCAAGGTCTCAATTTAGAAAAGCAGTTCTAACATCCATCCGGTGTAACTCCATATCAAAATAAGCTACCAATGCCAAGATCACTCTAAAGGAATATTTAGAAGAAACTTGAGAAAATGTTGCTTCATAATCTATTCCCTCTCTTTGAGTGAAACCCTTAGCTACTAGTTTAGCTTTAAACTTTTCAATCTTTCCTTTGGTATCCCTTTTATTCTTGAATACCCATTTTCAACTAATAAGTTTACAACCTTCAGGCAATTCAACAAGGTCTAAAACACTATTGTGTTTCATAGATTGCATCTCATATTTCATCGCATTTAGCCATAAATTTGATTGAGGACATGAGATGGCATCCGTATAAGTGACTGGATCAATAACACAACTAATATCATAATCATGTTCTCCAAGGTAGACAACATAGTCTGGTAGTATAGTTGAACGTCTTTCCCTAGTTGATCTTCTGACTGAAGGTATTTCAACCTCATTCTAAATTTGAGGGGCTTGAAGAATTACATTAGGAATTGTCTCAACAATAGGATCCTGAGCCACAATATGGTCAATTTGTGGCGCAGGAAGCTCTATAGTTGTCTGCATAGGTTGAGACAAGGATCCAGTAATCCCCACCATACTATCATCTTCGATAGCTTATAAGCAACTATCCTTTTCAGCTACATCAAATTCCAGAAATTTTACAGTAGGAGATTCCACAATTCTTGTACCTTCATTAAGGTTATAAAACCGATACCCCTTTGAATGATCTGAGTAAGACACAAAATAACATTGAGTAGTTTTGAAATCCAGTTTACTCAATGTTAGATTATATAACTTCACTTTTGCTTGACATCCCCAAAATTTAAGATGATTCAAGTTAGGTTTACATTCAGTCCATAACTCAAAATGGGTCAATGGAATTGCTTTAGTAGGAACATGATTTAGAATATAAATAGTTGTTTTCAAAGTTTCACCCTATAGAAAATTAGATAAATTGGTCCTACTAATCATACTTTTGATCATGTCCATAAGAGTATGTTTGTGCCTTTTAACTACACCATTTTGTTCAGGCTTCTAGGCATAGTAAATTGACCTATTATCCCAAAATCCTCTAAGTATTTAGCAAATCGCCCTTTAAGTTGTCCAGCATCACCGTGTCTACCAAAATACTCACCACCACGATCAATCTGACAATCTTTATAACTTTTCCCAACTGTTTTTCCACTTCAGTTCGAAATCTTGAATTTGTCAAGAGACTTGGACTTTTTTTTTTAATTAAGTATAAGTATCCATATTGGGAATTGTTGTCAATAAACGTGATGAGGTAAAAATTTATGCATAAAGTAGTTGTGTATGGTCCACTAATATCAGTGTGAATAACCTCCAATAAGTCTGAACTTCGTATGACGGATTTTTTCTTTATCTTAGTCATCTTACCTTTGCAACAGTCTACGCAAGTCTCTTGATCACCTTTAAGAGTAGGCAATATGTCAGCCTTTATAAGCCTTTCTACTATTTCTTTAGAGATACCATCAAGACGTTTATGCCACAAAGTATAAGACTGTTCCTTAGGTAGAGGCATTTTGGAAACACCTTTTCAGCTGAATAAGCAACGTACATGTCGTTGAGAGATAAGTTCAATTGATATAATCCATCGGATAAATTGCAACACCCAATCTTATTTGAATCATAAAATATGAAAATAATACTACTCTTTATTTCAAAAGGTATCCACACATGTCCAAACAAGACATAGAAACTAAATTCCGCTTGAAAGAAGATATGTAAAAAGTGTCATCCAAAAACCATAATCTAAAATCAAAATAACATCTCCCATGAACTCGAGTCAACTCCAACGCTGTTTCCAACAGTGAGCTTTGATTCATTCTGATTTGGCGTCCTTCGGTTTATGAACCCCTGTATGGTAAATACAACATGATTAATTGCACAACTATCTAGCCACCAAGAATAGGTCGGAACTTCAGATGGATTGAATTCATAAACAAATGCCAAAGAATCATTACCTTTAGCCTCACTCTTGGTTCTCTTAGATAACCAAGCCTTAAACTTGTTGCGGCGTTTCTTTACATGTCCTCTCTCTCTCTGTGCAAAAGTAACAATAAACACCATCTTTCTTGGTAAATGCTTTCTTGGGACCCAAATTGTTAAAAGGTCCAGCACCTTCAGAATTTCCTTTATAGTTGGAAGGTCCAGTAACTTCAGAATTACCTTTATGAGTATAATTTTTCACATTCTTTCCCTTATCACTGCCAGAATTAGAAGCATAAAGAGCAATGTGCTCTTTATCTTTCTTCAAATTTTTTCCTCTGCCACCAGCCTTGTAATTAGGTCATTAACTGACCAGGTTCCATCTTGGGAACTATAATTGGTCTTGATAATCCCAAAATCAGGAGGAAGATTATTTAGAGCTCGATGCACAATGAAGCAGTGGGAATAACAACATTGAGAGTCTCAAACTTTGTCTGCAAATCCACCATCCTCATAACATAAAATCTCTAACTCCACCAGAATCATAATATTTCATAGTAAATAGTATTTGCAAGTATGTTCCTATCTCAACATTAGGTGAGACACGGTTTCTAGCCATTAAGGCTTCTATCATCTGCCTAGTAGTGCAATCTGCAGGCAAACCACTTTTCAAATGCTCCTGAATGGAACGCTTCATCGACAGTAAGCAAATTCTGTTGCTCTTGTCCCATATAGTAAAATGAGCTTTTAAGCTTTTGTACTCTCGGCAATAAGATCTACCGATCGATCGACAATAAGAGCCATATGAATATCTGCCATCTCCATAGCAAACAAAAAATCTTCTCTCCATTTCTTAAAGTTTGAACCAACAAGAACCTCAATAGTGATGGAGTTATTGTTTACAGAAAAGATAACTGAAAAAACAAGTAGTGTATATAATTAGCATCATGTGAACATTGTGTAACTTGACGTACAAGTACACATCCAGAGAGTTATATGCAAAATCACGTAATCACATTTGGACAGAATACATGACATGCAATTGTACACTCCCCATATGATAGCGGTTATGAGAATATATTCCAATCTTTATGAATTCATCACCTTTGGACATATGAACCATTATGATCGGTCACTCCTTCACCACACCATCATGTATTCCTCCATGAACTAATATATAATCACCTCCTTTGGGAGTATGACTATGCATTAGACCAGGAGACATCCCAATCAATATACGAGATCGAAATTTCTCAAATCCAATCAAATATGCCACTTTGGTAGTCATAACTCAATGGAATCCTTGAAACTCTCTCATACCAGGGATATAATCTTTACATCTCACATACACCATATATATGTGATTTTAACTTTAGTGATAGGGGCATCATATCACTCAAATCACATGACATGCTAATTACACTGCCTTATTCATTAATAAAATACAATAAAGTTTGATTTTTATTAGTGAATCACACTTTTATCATGTTATGTGATAACATACTAGTAATCCAATACAATGTATTTCCAAAAACACAAAAAATACAAGAAAAATATGCAAAAATACATTAAAAATACATGTATTCAGGGCTTTGCATGTATTTTCACATTTATAAAATTATCAAACATATAAAATAAATATACCAAAACATAGAGGATGAACATATGAGTCCATCAGCCCTGGCCATGCGCCGAACGGATGCTCCACGCGCCCACACACGCCGCCTGAGTGAGCGGCGCGTGGAGCTCATGCGCGACACGTGTTCAACGCCCAGGTGGCGCGTGGCTGCACGTGGGGGCGCGTGTGGCCTCCTCCGGCAACATGCCGCCTACGGTTCTTTTCGTCTCGTCGAGCCCAATCCGAATATATAATTTAATTTAATTTTTATTGAACCAAAAATTTCAAAAATCTCAAATTATGGAAAAATCCTATGCGTTCAAGTTCTAAGGTTATGGAGACTCTGATATCACATGTTGGGCGCAAATTGCACAATCCCAAGATCTCCATAACTAGAATAAGAACATGCATAATTGAGTAGAAAGATTAACGCATCTGTTTTGAGATCCATTGTTCTTGAAGCGGAAGTAGAAACACAATGTTCAACACGCAAATCTTTCATCTCTATTGCCCTCCTTATCACTGGCTCAATGAGGTGGCCCCTCACGTTTAACGTTAGGTAAACGCTCTTTAGGTGAGAATATATGTGAGAATTAGGATTAGAGGAGAGACTTGAGCACTATTTATAGAGTTTCCAACTAAGCTCAACTCGGCCTACACTAGCCAGCCCCATATTAGACCAATTAAGAAACCTTCCGTCTCACCTTAGACCAGCCCTGTTTTACAGTAGTCGTAAAAACAATAAATTACAATATCAATTAATGTAGTCCATATTAAGAAAACTCTTACAGCGGTCTCTTATGTGAAACCACAAGAAGCAGCTATAGCCTGCAGGGGTAATGAGAAGAGAACGGCTCCGTCGCTCTCCCAACTAATTGTGACAGAGCACGCTCCATCATTAGTTTTTCCCTCAAAACTAGTTAATCGGTACATTGAGTTTTGCTGCAGAAATATACTTTAAATTAAACGCTATTGTGTTGTTAAACTACTCCATTTGATGAGACTTTGAAAGAGACAGACAAAATGACTTTTTTCTTTCATAAAAAAGGAGAATTAATAATCATTTTCATTATTTTCATTAAAAATGTGTCATTTTTCACTTTGGTCACCGTTGACCAGGGCATTTAATACCTGTGCAGAAATGGCGGATTCTTATTTCTGTGTTTGAACGTACGTTTAGAACTTTGTCATCACATTATGAGTCAAGCATATGGAGGCCCTTCGCATACATGATAATTTAATATGGATAATGTTTTCCTTGAAAATATTGTACATAAGTTCTAAACTTATTGTAATTTTATTAATTCAATCTTAAACATTTTAATTATACCAATTGTATAAACTTTATCATGTTTTGTCAATTGAGTCAATTCGACTAATTTTAGTCAAAAATCATCTACGTGAATATCAACCATCTTACGTGACGCTGTTAACATTGATGTGAATTATTTTTAATAATATTTTAATATATTTTAACATTATTTTATTTTTTTCTCTTTCTCTTTCTTTTTTTCTTCGCTTCTTTCTCTTGCCAATCATTAAGGCCTTGACAACTGGCCAGAGGCAAGGGCCGGTGAGGCAAAGCTTGCCTTTGCTGGTCATTGGTGAGGTCGACCTCCCCTTGTGATTGGCAAGGTTCAACCCTCACTTGATCCAGTGAAGGCAAAAGTCTCCCCATTGGCAAGGTTCATCACTAGCGGAAGTTGAGTCTTGCTCGAGGCTGGTGAGGTCGATCTCGTTGGCTCTCGCCTCTAGCCGATTGTTAGCCATTGTTGAGACCCAGCAACTGATAAGAGAAAGAAGAGAAGAAAAATAAATAAATAAATAAATATTTTAAAAAATAAAATATTATTAAAAATTATTCACATTAATGCCGATCTTGTAACCTAGGATGGTTGTTTCTTTATGTCAGCAATTTCCGACCAAAATTAGCTAGATGGATTTTATAGTATTTTGACAGCTTAAATAGTGAACTCTTAAGTGTTGTTGTTTTTTTCTTTTTCTTTTTTTTTTCCAATCACACAATATACCAATAATTTAACTTTATGATAGTAATAATAACAATGACGACGGCCATGGCAATGATAGCAATAGATAGACGGATAGATATAGATGATCTATCACGATAAAGTTACCATGAAAATTGAAAGATGTAATAGGTTTTGGAGATCTATTATCTTTCTTTTAAACCTTTGAGGCTTTTTACAATTTCTTTTTTCCATTTGCAATGACAATAAGATCACTGTGCCATGTTCAACCAATGCATCGCCTTATTTTACTTCTGTACTAAGCTGAGAGGCCACCAATCTTTGCACTGATTTTTCGATGGAAGAAATCAAGCAAAATAATCATTGGGCCAGAAAATCAAGAGTTTGATTATTTTGCTCAATTTCTTCCATCGAAAAATTAGTGCAGAGATTGGTGGCCTCTCAGCTTAGTACAAAAGTAAAATAAGGCGATGCATTGATTGAACATGGCACAGTGATCTTATTGTCATTGCAAATGCAACAAAGAAATTGTAAAAAGCCTCAAAGGTTGAAAAGAAAGATAATAGATCTTTAAAACCTATTACATCTTTCAATTTTCATATTAACTTTATCGTGATAGATCATCTATATCTATTCGTCTATCTATTGTTATCATTGCCGTGGCTGTTGTCGTCATTGTTATTTTACTATCATAAATTTAAATTATCGGTATATTGTGTGATTGGGAAAAAAAAAAAAACAACAACAACACTCAAGAGTTCACTATTTAAGCTGTCAAAATACTATAAAATCCATCTAACTAATTTTGGTTGGAAATTGCTGACGTAAACATCAACCATCATAGGTTACAAGATTAGCATTGATGTGAATAATTTTTAATAATATTTTAATTTTTTTGAATATATATTTATTTATTTTTCTTCTCTTCTTTCTCTAATCAGTTGTTGGGTCTCGGCAATAGCTAACGATCGGCTAGAGGCGAGAGCCAATGAGATCGATCTCGCTAGCCTCGAGCAAGGCTCAAGTTCCTCTAGTGATGAGGTTAGACTTACCAGTGGGGAGACTTGCCCTCATTGGATCAAGTGAGGGTTGAACCTTGCCAATCACAAGGGGAGGTTGACCTCACCAATGATGAGCAGGAGCAAGCTTCGCCTCACCGGTCCTTGCCTCGCCTCTGGCCGGTTGTTGAGGCCCAATGATTGGCAAGAGAAAGAAGCGAAGGAAAAAAGAAAGAGAAAGAAATAAAAATATTGAAAATATATAAAAATATTATTAAAAATAATCCACATTAACGTTAATAGCATCACATAGGATGGTTGATATTTATGTCAATGGTTTCTAACTAAAATTAGTCGAATTGACTCAATTGACAAAACATGATAAAGTTTATATAATTGGCAAAATTAAAATGTTTAAGATTGAATTGATAAAATTGCAATAAGTTTAGAACTTATTGACAATATTTTCAAGGAAAACATTATCCATATTAAATTAGCATGTATGCGAAGGGCCTCCATATGCTCGACTCATGATGTGATGACAAAGTTCTAAACGGACGTTCAAACACAGAAATAAGAATCCGCCATTTCTGCACAGGTATTAAATGCCCTGGTCAACGGTGACCAAAGTGCAAAATGACACATTTTAAATGAAAATGATTATTAATTCTCCTTTTTTTATGAAAGAAACAAGTCATTTTGTCTCTTTGTCTCTTTCAAAGTCCCATCAAATGGAGTAGTTTAACAACACAATAGCGTTTAATTTAAATTATATTTCCGCGGCAAACTCGATGTACCGATTAACTAGTTTTGAGGGAAAAACTAATGATGGAGCGTGCTCTGTCACAATTAGTTGGGAGAGCGACGGAGCCGTTCTCTTCTCATTTCCCCTACAGGCTACAGCTGCTTCTTGTGGTTCCACATAGGAGACCGCAACTCTCGATTCATTGCATACTCTCATTTCGTCTCTTCATCTCCTTCGCTACACTCGCAAAACTCATTCCACAGAGAACGGAAACAAAACAGGAAAACGTCGAAAGAATGGAGAAGATCGAGCACGCAACTGTTCGCATCAACGGCATAAACATGCACGTGGCGTCTGCCGGCGACGGCCCCGACACGGTCCTCTTCCTCCACGGCTTCCCGGAGCTCTGGTACTCGTGGCGCCCCCAGATGGTGTCCCTCGCGGCCCTCGGCTACCGCACCGTCGCGCCCGACCTCCGGGGCTTTGGAGGCACCGACGCACCGCTGCGCGTGGAGTCGTACACGGCGTTCCACGTGGTGGGGGACCTGGTGGGGATGCTGGACGCGCTGGGGATCGGGCAGGCGTTCGTGGTGGGGCACGACTGGGGGGCGATCATGGCGTGGTACTTGTGCCTGCTCAGGCCCGACCGAGTGAGGGCGTTGGTCAACACAAGCGTCCCGTGGTGCCCCGGCGGCACGTGTTTCCCGAGTGATCCGGAGAAGAAGCCCGTCGAGTCGCTAAGGGCGATGTACGGAGATGATTACTATGTTTGCAGGTTTCAGGTTGTGCAGTCGAGATCTGACTTGGCTTCGGTTTCATTTTATAAAAGATTCGGAGCTGAACTTTTGAGTCGTGGCCACTGGCAAAACGTAGATCACAGACCATGCCCGGCTTGAGTAGAAGCTCAAAGTTGAATTCTGCAAGTCCTGACTGTGTATGTATGTAATCTCTGTACTTGGTAGGAACCTGGAGAGATAGAAGAGGACTTTGCAAAAGCTGATCCTGCCAAACTCATTCAGCTGTTCCTCACAACCCGCAACCCAGGTCCACCTCGCGTCCCTAAGGATCTAGGATACTCGGGAAGGACCAAACTGTTGGAGGACAGCCAGGTTGACTTGCCCTCTTGGCTGACGGAGGAGGACATCAACTACTACGCCACCCAATTCAGCCGGACCGGCTTCACCGGAGGATTAAACTATTACCGTTGTTTGGATTTGTATGTTCCTCTCTCTCAGCTTATGCTCGCTTCCAGGTTAAATGTTAGAAATGGCACTAGTAAATATTTGAATATCGCATCTCGCGGTCGTCCGATTTGGCTTGAGTTTGGTGAAAATTGATAGAGTAGAGATCTGAGTGACATGTGAAAATGATCATCACATATGGATGAATGGCGCCAATTTGTGATGTGCCTATACCTTCGTATCAAGTTGGTGCCATCCTAAAATGTTTTTCAATGGGATTATAGAAGGCATTTATTACTAGTGAAAATGTTCTAAGCAATGTTGGTTTCGAGCTAATTGCGCAAGTTTGACAGATTTTGATTTCCCTCGATAAATTCATATCATTTTTTAGCTATGTTCTTCATCATGTCTGAAATTGCCACATTGGAATACGTTGACATTCCCCCAATGTCCAGGTATATGGAATTATGAGGAGGAAAACGCTAGAAGGTTAGCCTAAATAGTTCTGGTAGCATAAGGCAATGGCTATATTGTCTAATCTAATGTCTAAGATTGTATAATAAATGTGACTTAATTGTATTCAATTTAGTTAACAAGATTATTTTCTTTTCTAAGTAAAATTAAAAGTAAAAGTTTTAAAGGAATCTTGAATCTTTTCCTTCTCTTTCAATGTTTTTTTGGGTGATCAATAATAACTCCTTTATGAGCATAGAAACTGGGAGCTATCAGCGCCATGGGCCGGAGCGCGAATCGAAGTGCCAGTGAAGTTCATAGTGGGGGACTTGGACCTCATCTATCACATCCCCGGCGTGAAGGAGTACATTCATGACGGTGGTTTCAAGCAGACAGTGCCCAACCTAAAAGAGGTCGTGGTGATGGAAGGAGTGGCTCATTACCTCTTATTAGAGAAGCCTCACGAGGTTACTTCTCACATTTGCGATTTCATCAAAAAATTCTCATCTCCCTGATTTTATTTCTCTCTCTGAAAAATCAAGTATGGAGCTGCTCATTAATAAAGGATGAAACTGTCGCTTTTTTTAAATGTCCTTTTTCTTATTTTTCTGCCATTTGGTATTACAATGGAAATGATATCTGAAGTGATCTAACATTATATAATTGAGTCTTTAGATGACATAATTATATCCATTTTGAATATGCTAGTTTCATTGACTTGGCATCTCTTTTTAGGATATTATGTTGTCACGTCTCAAAGCGCAATAGTTTGACCAAAATAAAAAGGTGCGACAGAAAAATGTAATTTCCTTTTATTTTTGGGAGAACTATAGTAGGACTGCCGACACTTGCCACAATATGCTAAAACCTCTTACTTCATGCCCCAAAATCCTAAGACTCAACCAACAAAGGGTTGGTCTAGTGGTAGCATGCTAACTCCAAACCGACTTTATCTGCCAATGGGTAGAGGTTCAAATCCTAGTAAAAAGCCCTTGTTGGGAGGGGAGAAACCCTCAAATCCTTGGAGTGGTTGTCCACTTTGGCCACTATTTTATTATATATATTATAAGATTCATCACAAGCGTCCACATCTATGATTCCGTTAATTTTGTTGGCTTTCCTTAAAATGAATATCAATGTGTCATTCTTTTGTTAAGAGTCACTTTCCTTTCGCACAAGCACAAGTGACATTACTGTGGCGCTAAATGGCATTACTTTAGAATAGATTGAAGATTATAAAAACAGACCTAAATAAAATAAAATAAAAAGAAAGGAAAAAATCACCAAAAACACTAATTGTGCCCACAATGACATATTTACTTCAATTTTTTTTTTGTAACATCAAAAGTTTGAAACTTGTATCAGTGTAACACATTTATTTTAATTTTTTTCGTAACATAAAAAAAATCCTCACATCTAATTTTTTTGACACCCAAAACCCTAAATTACGCAGAAACAAGTTTAGGGTGGGTATCACAACAAATAAATAAATAAATAAATAAAGGTCACAAAAAAAATTAAGAAAAATGCGACAAATTGGTATAAATTATAAATAAATATATTATGATCAGTGTAGTTTAGAATTTCCGTTGCTGTTTTCGAAAAAAAATAGATTAAAAAATGGGGCTATAGGGGAAAGGGGCTAGATAGAAGGTGGTGTTGTTGCCCTTTTGTCATAGACGAGGATGCCCTCGTCAGCGACAAAGGGGGCATCCTATCAAGTGCAATCTTATCATTGTGTTGGGAATAACAGATTCCCTAAAATCGGATTTGACATTAAATCGAACTCCTAAAATGAATGTGGAAGACGAGCCCATGAATCACATGTATCACCAATCAAAGATACACCATGGAATCGAACGTACTTTATTGTTCATAGATTAAACACCAATGCTGAAGTTTGAGGAAGAATCCTGATCTCGTTCTACCGAGCAGTATACTGTTGCTGTAAGGGGGGAAAAACGTTGCTTTTCGGAGCGTAGCGTCTTATGCTTCTTAGAGGGAGAGAGAAACTAAAACAACGTACATAAGTTGAAGGGGTACATTCCCTTTTCCTTTTATCTCTTATGTCTTCTCTATTAGACGTAACTCTTCAACGTAAAACATTCCCCCAAAAGACACAACTCCTCATTCTAAACGATGTAGCCTTTCACATCGCAACCATTCCTCCATGGGCCCTTATCTTGCAGGCCGGGCTTTTAGGCCCAACATGGGCGGACGGGCCCACTTAGGCCCATCAACGCATAGATAAAACCATCATCTCCTACTCACACATGGTGAGTCGAACGGGATCCTCTTTACTTCTCTACAACATTCATACCGGTGAATAATTCGTGTGACCAGCATACTTTGAGAGCTCGTTGTCATATATTTGTTAGGAATATATAGCAGCTCATAATGGGCATCACACTTTGAGTAGATTTGGTATGCAATACCTTAAATCGATCAATCACATTTATATCTCTCTCTTAATCTCTTTTTAAACAGTGATATATTGTATTCACAATTATAATTATCCTAAAAATAATCATAATTGGTCGACCAGTGAATACAAAAACTAAAATGCGATTCTCCAAATTCGATCTTTCTCTTTCCTTCAAACTCCTAATTTCAGTTCAGCTTGCTTTTCTAGAAATGTCCCATTAGATCGAATTAATTCATGATCATTGGTAACATTTTAAGATAACAAACACTAAATAGAAATCTTGAGAATAAGGAAAAGTCATGATGGCACTAAATTAAGGAACTCTTTTCCTCAAGAGTCTCACACGGCATAAAAGTTAAGATCAAACTTTTGCCAGTCTTATTGGTCGTCTCATGCATACGTAGTATGAAATACGTATTACGGTATTTAACTCATTTCCTATGGAGCGTATATCTACACCTTTAATATCGTATGGATGATAGTTCAAATATACCCAATATGTAACTTGAGTTCACATATCTACTCATACACAGAATTTATTAGAACTCACATCTGGCATCATAGACAGATAAAGTAAAATATGTAGGTTATTTTACTTTCGGACATAGTAAATATTATGTCATCATCTTAACACTTAGTTAAGGTGACATATATATTTTAAGCTTAATCTCTCGATTATCATTTAGATAATAAGCTTAAAAACCGTCTCATTTCTATTTATCACATAATAAATAGAAGCGATTACCTGTGTAAGTGGGCTAATCTTTTATCTGTCCGACATACTTTCTCAACTTAATATAACGCACTGAGTATTAAGATGTATAAATGTCAAACAAAGATTCATAAGTATTAATGATGATAAACACAAATTCATTAAATGTGAGCACTTTAGGGAAATTATAATATTCAGTACATCAGCCTCTACGTAATCCTAGAGATTTTACATGACCACAAAACACATCTCTAGTTATTGGCTTTGTCATAGGATCTAATACGATTCTATGCGTAGATATGTATTGTAAGTTCACATCTTTTCATGCAACCATATGCTTGACAAAATTATACTTGGTATCTATATGTTTGGTCTTGTCATGATATTTTGGATCTTTGATATACGCTATAACTACTTGGCTATCACAGTTAACCAATAATGGATTTGCAGCATACCCAATAGCACTTAAATGATCCAAAAATCTCTTAAGCCAAACACCTTCTTATACTGCTGCTAATAATGCCACGAACTCAGCTTCCATTATGGATAAGGCTATACATGTTTGCTTCTTACTACTCTAAGATATGGTACCATTATTCAGTAAAAAAGCAAAACTAGAGGTAGATTTTCTTTTATCTAAATCTCCTCCCCAATCAGTATCTGAATAGCTTTCAAGTCGCAGATCTTTTCCTTGATAATTCAGCTTGTAATCAGCAGTTCCCTTTAGATACCTCAGTATTCTTTTAACAGCTTTCGAATATGCTTGACCTGGATTGGATTGGTATCTACTCACCATTTCAACTGCAAAATATAATATCAGGTCTTGTACACATCATAGCGTATATCAAACATCCCACAGTACTAGCATAAGAAACATGTTTTATTTGTTCCTTCTCTTGTGGAGTCCTTGGACATAGTCTATGGCTCAATCCTTCATCTTTTGTAATAGGAGTATCTATGGGTTTACGATTTTGCATACGAAAACGTTCAAGAACATTATTTATGTATGTTTCTTGCAAAAGAGATAATGATCTCTTTGAACGATCTCTTGAAATCTTAACTCCATGAATGTATGCAGCCTCACCCATATCTTTCATCTCAAAGTTGGAATATAACCAACTCTTCATAGTATTAACAAACTCCATATTGCTTCCAGCAATTAGTATATTATCAACATATAATGATATGATCACAAATTGATCTTTGGATCTTTTGATATATACACAATGATCCTCATCTATCATTGTAAAATCATATGCCATTATAGTATTATGAAAACGTATATACCATTGTCTCAACGACTGCTTAAGGCCATATATCGATCTCAAAAATCGACATACCTCTCCTTCTTGGCCTTCCATAATGAAATCAGCAGGTTGTTCCATATATATTTCTTCATCTAATTCCCTATTGAGGAAAGTAGTCTTTACATCAATTTGATGTAATTCAAGATCCATACTAGCCACTATTACCAGAATAATGCGAATTGAGGTAAATTTCATTACAAGAGAAAATGTTTTTTTATAATCAATTCATTCCTGTTGATTATACCCCTTCGCCACAAGACGAGTTTTATGTTTTTCTATCGAGCCATCAGCTTTATGCTTTATTTTAAGAACTCACTTGTTCTCAATAGCTTTGCGTCCTTTCGGAAGATCAACTAGTTCCCAAATAGGGTTTGACTTCATTGACTCCATCTCCTCTTCCATTGCATACATCCATTTTTCCTTACTAGGGCAATTTAAAGCCTCATTAACATTTCTTGACTCATTTTCATCTCATGAAGCAACCATAAAAGTTTCTCCTTCAATGTCAAAACGTCGACGGGGAATACTTTTGCGACTTATTCATCGTATGGGAGATTGTACACTTTGTACATCATTCTCCATTATGCTCCCACTTGGATTATATAATGATGATATCGTTTTATCATGTGGTTATAATTGAGAGTGAGTTGAATTAAATTCATCACTTCTCATGTTACTCTCACTTGGATGAACTCCACTAAATTCATTATCTGGATCCAAAGTTTAAAATAGGGAGTAATCCTCACATATTTCGCCCTTCTTAGGAAATTCATTCTCCAAGAATGTGACATCCCCTTATTCGAATTCAGTTATACTTCCACTTTCATGCTCACCTATGAACACATACCCTTTTGAGTGTTCAGAGTATCTTATGAAAGTACTTTTCTTTCCTTTGGAACCCAATTTCCCAAACTTGTGAAAGGGCTCATGAGTATAGATAGCACAACCCCATGATTTAAGAAACCTTAAGTCCGGTTTTCTACCTGTCCATAACTCATATAAAGTGAAAGTGACTGATTTGGAAGACACTCGGTTGCAGCAGTTAATAACGTATCACTCCAAAAAGTGATAGGCAAGTTAGCATGCGCCATCATGGACCTAATCATTTCTAGTAGGGTTATATTCATTCTCTTTGCAACACCATTTTGTTGAGGAGTATATGGAATAGACAACTGTCTTTCTATTTCTTTTTTATCACATAAATTTTTGAACTCGTCAAATAAATATTCTTGATCTTGATCGGATCTCAATACTTTTGTTTTCTTGTCTAATTGACTTTCTACCAAGTTCATAAACCTTTTGAAACAACTTAATGCTTCAAATTTATGATAAATCAGATAAACATATCTGAATCGAATATAATCATCTATAAATGTAATGAAATAAATAACCTCATGCCTTCCTCTTACATTTATCGGACCACAGACGTCGGAATAAATTAAATGTAAATAAAATTAAGCTCTTTTATTTTTTGTAAATAGTTTCCTTGTCGTTTTCCCAACTAGGCAATGCTCATATATGGGCAAATTGACTTTTTCAATGTTGCCCAACAAGCCCTCTTTGGCTAGTCTATTCATACGTTGTTAGTCAATATGACCAAGTCTAGCATGCCACATATTCACATCATTATCATATAAATTATGGGATGTGAATAGGGAATAACAAACATTGGCATTACCATAGTAAATATTTAATACAATGAAACAATCTAAAAAAAACCCAAACCATAGTAATTTGTATCCAAATACAAATTCACACCACTATTATGGAAGTTCATATTAAAATCAAGCTTAACCAACATTAAAACATATACTAAATTCCGACGAATCTCCAGAGCATACAATACATCATGTAGGAACAAAGTGCGTCCACCACGCATGTTTAGTTGGCAGGTACCAATTCATTTTACTTCTTCTCTAGAGTTATTTCCTACATAGATCCACTTAGTTCCAGTTGATACTCATCGAAATCCCATGAAGGATTCTCTATCCTTTGCTACATGGTCTGTTGCTTATGAATCTACAGTCCACAAATGATTAGATTCAGCTAATAATACAGAACTTGACATATTAGTAAAGTTCATAAGAGTACAAGGGGTGAGTACCTTCTTTGACTTGCGACAGTCGCGGGCGTAGTGAACCTTTTGGTCACAGTTATAACACTTTACCCTTGAAATACTTTTCACTCGATGACGTTTTCCTCTCTTATGTTGGTTAGCTATTGTTTTCTTGCAAGAAGGACTTGATCCATTGCATTTCCACATATTGAAAGAATTAATGTGCTTGCACTTAGAGCTCGAAGTTCCTTTTGAGCTGGAAACAATACAACAAATGTCTGTTTCTTACTCAAATGCCTTGAGACGGTCCTCTGCTAGCTCAAGGCAGCACAAGCATCCTCAAGTTCTTCCATAATATAGTAAAGAGCTTTTAATGCCTCTTCCTTTTCTAGAGCATATTGAATTCTTTTATTCAATATTTCACAATTTTCGCCGTTCATTTTGTCTTCTTTGTTCAAATCAGTAATTATGTTTTTAGTTGCTGAAACCATCGATCTGAACATATCAGACACATATGCACGAATTATTAATGCATATCATTTATGCATCCATTTTGCTCAGACCCATCATATTAATGAATAATTTCAAGTAAGGTTTCGGAATTAAAAAAGGTCACTATGTCCCCAATCATCATCCAAAAAATCTTAACTTAAAACTATTATTAATATAATCTTTTATGCAAAATAAGTTCAGCAAAGTCACTAAAACTTTCTTGAACTTCCCACAACGAATTGTAAATTAGCATATTAATTTATAACAATAAATAACATTAAAATTTGGATAATTACACATATCCATTACACTAAGTAATATATTCAGAGGAAAAATATCAACATAGAAAGAGATATTTACATCTAAAACATCTCAAAATAATCTAAAAAATATGTAAGGAAAGTCTCTTCTAATCTATTAGTAAAACTCTCTAAGGAATCTGAAGCCACATTTGCCAACCACGAAAAAAATTTTGGAGAGCTCTCATGCCACCTCCAAGGCGCATTCACTCTGCGTCATATGACACTCATCCCAAGGGTTGAAGTTTTGGTTAACTCAATTCTATAGTATTCTCTTACAAAAGCCACCATAAGCCTCCTATAATTCGGGACCACGTTGACCTCCCATAGACAATCTAACACTACTTGCCATTCAAGTGGAAGAGTGTTCATTAAGGCCGGCACCTTCTCAAAATCTAGCATAGGATAATCATTCCAGATGATTTCTTGTATCATCTGATTGACCCTGATCACGTACGATACTACATCACTGTCATTCCACCGATAATTAGCTAACTCTGTCATTAACCTATTAATTCTTGCATTTTCCTCCTCCGTTCTCGGAAATGCAGGTATGCGTGCATAATGCATCATAGTTTTTGCAACAAATTGAGAACAAAAATGGATTACTTATAATCCACAATGAACAAAAAGGAAAAATACAAAATTTTCCATGGTACATGCAACAAATGCAAAATAAATAAATAAGGGATTACTTATAATCTATAATGAACAAATTAGAAAATACAAAATTTTCCTCTTTTTTTTTGTCGGTGAACTGTGGTCAACGCCGGTCAACGATGGTCAACACAAGTCAATGATGGTCAACGGTCAACATGTCAATCAAGTCAACGGCCGTCGAGTCGGGTTGAATCAGGTTGGACCAGTTAGACTAGTGAGGCCAGGTCGGACCGGTCGGACGAACCGACCGGCACGAGCCACGCGTGTGCTTGGCTGACGTCACTATGACGTTAGCTGGCACGTGCACGACACACGCTAGCCTCCGTGCATGCGTCGCACGCGCCTGGGACTGAAACGGCACCTGCGACGCATGCGCCCGATAGGGACCATATCGGCGCGTGCGACCTCAGTCCGTTCTGGCTACACATCGTGGCATGTTCGGTGGCCTCTGGCGGCGATCCGCCACTCGATTTTCCCATATCAACGAGAGCTTCGATCCTACGCTATCAAAAACGAATTTCGATTTACAGAAAATCACAAAACATGGTGAACAGTACGGGGCTGTCGGGATTTTTGCATCCCCAATTGGCTGACAGCGGTGTTTCACGAAAATTTAATCAAAAACAATTCATAAACATGAAAAGGGATCGGGAAACATGAATGATGGCTCTGATACCAATGGTAAGAATAATGGATTCCCTAAAACCAGATTCGACACTAAATTGAACCTCTAAAACGAATGTGGAAGATGAGCCCATGAATCACATGTATCACCGATCAAAGATACACCACGGATTTTTCCAACTTACTTACATTGGTGCATCCACAGATTAAACACCAATGCTGAAGTTCGAGGAAAAATCTTGATCCCGTTCTATCGAGGAGCATACTGTTGCTGTAAGGGAGGGAAAACATTGTTTTTGGGAGCATAGCGTCTTACGCTTCTTAGAGGGAGAGAGAAACTAAAACAATGTAAGTAAGTTGAAGAGGTACGTTTCCTTTTCTTTTTCTCTCTTACGTCTTCTCTAATAGACGTAACTCTTCAACGTAAAACATTCCCCCAAAAGACACAACTCCGCATTCTAAACAACGTAGCCTTTCACATTGCAACCGTTCCTCCATGGCCCTTATCTTGCAGGTCGGGCTTTTAGGCCCAACATGGGCGGATGGGCCCACTTAGGCCCATCAACGCATAGATAAAACCATCACATTGTTTATCATATATACTCTTTCTTAAAGAGAAAATTTTGTATAATTATGGCGTCAAAAAAGATAGAGAATTTGAATTTTGGGCCTCCAACATGCCTATTGTCACTGCTCTGACTTCAAAGGTATAGTATTCCAAAGTTAAAAAAAAAAAAAAAATCACAGGTCATATATCTTGAACGTAGAATTCTTCAGGTAAATATATTTTAAATGACCGGTCATTGATAGTAATTTGAATGAAGATGGGGAAAATATCCGTTCAAAGGTTAACTAAGTATTTTAAATAAAATTTTAAATCAAAGTTTTCTTTATCTCTTTCTCAGTAATAAGAGAATTTTAGGATCTAGATTTGACATTACGGGAGGTTGCGACCTTAAATCTTACGTCATGAGCTTAAATTTGAGAGGGGAGAAAGAGAGAGAGGGTGGATAAAAAGGGGAAAAGAAAACAAAAACGGGAATGAATTTGAGCCATTTAATGGGGGATAAAAAAGGAAATAAAGCTAAGCCACACGATGACTAACCCAGGATACATGTAGGATGTTAATTTACTCCATAACTTTGCAGGATCCAAGTCATAACCTCTTTTATGTTTGTATATAAAGAGTCATATCTTCCTTGGCCTAATATCTTTAGAAAACCTTCGACTTAGTTATTGTTCCAATTTACCTTTTATCTCATACAAAACTTTCAACTTTAGGTCATATCCTAATTCTACCATGCACTTTTTTTTTTTGTCTTATAAAAGAATCCTCAACTTTAGGTCCAATCTCAATTTTATCCTAAACTTTTTTTGTATCATAAAAAACCCTCAACTTTAGGTCTAATATCAATTTTATCCTATTATTTTTTTTTGTCTTATAAAAAAATCACAGCTTTAGATTTAGTTTCAATTTCACTCTAATTTTCTCATCTAATATTATCAGCTTTCATTTGAGTCCCAAATTTGCTCTCCATTGGGCCTTGACAATTTCACTCTAATTCTTTCTCTTTCTTTTTTTCTTTGGTTCTTTCTCTTGCCAATCATTAGGCCTCGACAGCTGGCCAGAGGCGAGGGCTGGTGAGGCAAAGCTTGCCCCTGCTCGTCATTGGTGAGGTCGACCTCCCCTTGTGATTGGCAAGGTTCAACCCTCACTTGATCCAGTGAAGGCAAAAGTCTCCCCATTGGCAAGGCTGATCTCATCACTAGAGGAAGTTGAGTCTTGCTCGAGGCTAGTGAGGTCGATCTCGTTGGCTCTCGCCTCTAGCCAATTGTTAGCCATTGTCGAGACCCAGCAACTGATTAGAGAAAGAAGAGAAGAAAAATAAAATATTATTAAAAATTATTCACATTAATGCCGATCTTGTAACCTAGGATGGTTGTTTCTTTATGTCAGCAATTTCTAACCAAAATTAGCTAGATGGATTTTATAGTATTTTGACAGCTTAAATAGTGAACTCTTAAGTGTTGTTGGTTTTTTCTTTTTCTTTTATTTTTTCCAATCACACAATATACCAATAATTTAACTTTATGATAGTAATAGAATGACGACGACAGCCACGGCAATGATAACAATAGATAGACGGATAGATATAGATGATCTATCATGATAAAGTTATTATGAAAATTGAAAGATGTAATAGGTTTTGGAGATCTATTATCTTTCTTTTCAACCTTTGAGGCTTTTTACAATTTCTTTTTTGCATTTGCAATGACAATAAGATCACTGTGCCATGTTCAACCAATTCATCGCCTTATTTTACTTCTGTACTAATCTGAGAGGCCTCCAATCTCTGCACTGATATTGGGTTACACGGTCACCAGATGCCAAGAGCTGTCGAAAGATATGAGAGCTGTAATTATTCCATATACCAGGAAGGATGAAGACAAATTCTTGTGAATATCCAAACTTTGTCTTCAATTATTCAATTACTTCATATCATATACTATCAAAATGCTAGTTTATCTCTTGAAAAACTCGATAATTCTATCAAGGTAGATCTGAATAAGGTCAAACTCATTACAAAAATGATGTGCATGTGTTTGTGTCTTCATAATTAATGTTCGGTACAATTGGTGTGGTGTGTGATATAAGAAAGAAATCATGAACTTTAGCGGGATAAGAAAAATCCTAAGATCATCTAACGACAATTGATTATCATGTGTGTAAGGGATTGGTTTTTATTCTTCGCGCAACTGTGACGCCCTAGAACGTCATGCAATGCACATGTCTTGACCATACTCTATTAAAACGTTTAATAAAACTTTCCGGACGAGAAAATATCAGTAAATTCTTAGTTCATTGTTCAAATGATACTAAAACTCAGAGCGTTCCCGTCTCCGAAGATAAACAACGTGGCATCACGTCTTACATCGTTGCTCTATGAAATTTGTTTTCGTAACCCTAATTTATTACTAACGGGTTTACTTATCTAAATTACGGGCGTAGCTCAGGCTCTCTGTTGTTGTTACACAATCGTTCGACTAGAATTTTCATGGACGATATTGACTGCATCCGCATTCCTATATATTAATTTATATAGAAATTTTCCTTTTGGCCGAAGTCAGTGTGCAATTCATTTTTAATCGGGGTTCCCAGAACATTGGATGCGACCTATGATTGTTCTTGATGCCAAGGGCATGAAGACAAAATCACGCGAACATCCAAACTTTGTCTTCAAATTTTTAATTATTTTACATCATAAATGATCAAAATTCTAGTTTGTCCCTTAAAAACTTGATGATTTTATCGAGGTAGAATATGAATAAGGTTGAGCTCATTACAAAAATGATAGTCATGTGTTTGTGTCTCCTTAATAATTGTTGGGTGGAGCAACCCGCGTGCTTGCGGAACTATCTTCGCAACATTATGAATTAATGATTTTACTTGTATGGAGAGGCAAAATATTGAACATTATTATATATGGACTTTTTTCTAGAATGCAAACAGTCAATGAATATTTCCTTCTTTCAATAAGTAAAAACAAACACTCATTCAAAACTTGGGAAAAAAATAGAGAGAAGGATAAAGTTAATATTCTGACAATTAAAGATTTTTTTTATCAAAAAAATTATATTCATTATTCAAAAAGATACATGTGAAGTAAATAAACTACATAATAAAGCAAATTCAAATGGTATCGACTATCTGTGTGCACATACCTTCGCAAAGATGGGAAATAAGAGCTTCTAAAAGGGATTTTTCCAGTTTCTATTTTGAGTTTTCATTTTTTATCACCTTTAGTTCATAATTACTGAATGGATAACGGATGAATTGAACTTTTTATTTATTTATATTATTCTCTTGCCCATTTATTATCCACGGTTGGTATCCACATGGACAATAATCCATCATGAGGGACAACACAAGACACTACTAGATCATGGGGATGAGAATTTCTTGATAAAGTTGTGAATGTGAGAAGTGACCTCTTGAGGCTTCTCTTGCTGGAGGAAATGAGCCACTCCTTCCATCACCACCACTTCTTCTAGATTGGGCACTGCCTGCTTGAACCCACTACCGTGGATATACTCCTTCACGCCAGGGATGTGATAGGTGAGGTCCAGGTCCCCCACTATGAACTTCACTGGTACTTCAATTGGCACCCCGGTCCATGATGCTAATAGCTCCCAATTTCTACATCCATGAAGGAGTTATTATAGATGGAAATGGATTCAAGATATCACTTTGATGGTGATGCCCAAAGAGAATAGTAAAGGAAAAGATTGAAGTAGCAACGTGTAATTTACTCGATGTCCATCTTCAATCTAGCAAAAAACTACTGCTCCATATCGCGTTGAGGACACATCTACGTAAGTTGTTGAAACAGCGCGTGACTAAAAAAATACATCTCAAATACAAATTAACTAATTTAAATCCCCGTGCTTCAAATGGATTTTACATTTCAAATTTGTTGAACAGTCTATGTTTGCTAGAAGTCCTTAACATTTTTTTCATTTAACTTACGTGAGAATTCAATCTTTTTTAAAAGCTATAGTAGTGACGATAATCAGGAGATTCAAATAACTGAAGAAAATATCATACAAAAATTACATTTAATGGTCATTAGATGATTGAATAAAAAATTCGTTCTATGTTAATTTGACATGATTTTTTTCAACATTCTTTATGCAATTAATATTCCTTAATGGAGTAGAGTTAACTCTCGCCCTAAATTTTACTACAATTTGCATGGGATCGAGCCAAAAGTACATGCAATTAAGCTCTATATCATGGTACCATAGATACAATATAATGTTTCCCATAGACCCAGTTTCTAAAAAATATCAGTTGTATTTAGATTGAGCTTTCCAAAGGTTCCTTTTAAACTTTCACTTTTTACTAAAAAATCTTTAAATTTTTTTAAGAAAATAAACTAATCTTTTTTTCCCATTAAATTGACTGCATTTAATATTCACAATGAACTTTTCTTATGATATATTAGACTACTACAACACACACATTGCAATATAATCAAATATTTGTATTTAGATTGAGATTTTAAATTTTTTATTAACTTTTTTGCTTAAAAGAATCTTAAAATTGTATTTAAAAATAATATTTTTATTAAACTGGCTGCTTTTAATATTGAAGTCACTTTCACAATTCTAGTTTATTGGATTATTAGTCACTGTCTTGTGTTATGAGCATTGTTTAGGCTAAACCTTCTAGCGTTTTCCTCCTCATAAATCCATCTACTTGAACATTAGGGAAATGTAAACGTACTTAGAGGCGGTAAATACCAACGCAATGGAGGAATGTGATTCGAACGTGATACGATTTCATCCCAAAAAAAGAAAAAAAAAATCCCAAATCCACCACAGCTTGTGCGGTTAGCTCAAAACCAACATGAATCTTTGCTTTTGGATCGGTAAGAAATGGCTCACGATCCCATCGGAAAACATTTCAGCAATGGCATCAACTATCGGTACGGATGTATTGACACGGAGGAGAGCATGAGCTTAGAGAGAGGAACTTACAGGTCCGAGCAGCGGTAGTAGTTCAATCCTCCGGTGAAGCCGGTCCGGCTGAATTGGGCGGCATAGAAGTTGATGTCATCCTCGCTTAGCCAGGAGGGCAAGTCGACCTGGTGGTCCTCAAATATTTTGGTCATTCCTGAGAATCCCACGTCCTTACGCAAGATAGGCGGGCTTGGATCCCGGCTGACGAGGAATAGCTTAAAGAGCTTGGCAGGATCGGCTTTTGCAAAGTCCGCTTCAGCCTCTCCAGGCTCCTGCCAAGGATGAAGATTACCGCAGTCAGAAAAGTGATCCAGATCAACTTGTGCGCTACTTACGTCTTTATAGAATTGTTCATCCGATGTTATTTCCGACTTTTTTATGGGACTTGGTGAAAATTCAATCAACTCGAGCCGGCATGCTCCGTGATCTACGTTTTTGCGGGCAGCGACGACTCAGTTCCAAATTCTTGGAAAGAGATGCCCAAGTCGGATCAGATCTAGGCTTTTTCTAACATTGGTCCTCACCTGAAACCTGCAAACGTAGTAATCATCTCCGAACGTCGCCCTCAACTTCTCGACGGGCTTCCTCTCCGGATTCCTTGGGAACCACGCGACGCTCGTGTTCACCAACGCCTTCACTCGGTCGGGCCTGAGCAGGCACAAGTACCACGCCATGATTGCCCCCCAGTCGTGCCCCACCACGAACACGCGCCCGATCCCCAGCGCGTTCAGCATCCCCACCAGGTCCCCCACCACGTGGAACGCCGTGTATGACTCCACGCTCGGCGGAGCGTCGGTGTCGCCGAAGCCCCGGAGGTCGGGCGCGACGGTGCGGTAGCCGAGGGCTGCGAGGGACACCATCTGGTGGCGCCACGAGTACCAGAGCTCCGGGAAGCCATGGATGAAGAGGACCGTGTCGGGGCCGTTGCCGACGGACGCCACATGCATGTTTATGCCGTTGGTGCGAACAGTTGCGTGCTCGATCTTCTCCATTCTTTCGATGTTTTCCTGTTTTGTTTCCGTTCTATGTGGAACGAGTTTTGCGAGAGTAGCGAAGGAGATGAAGAGACGAAAGAAGAGTGTACGATGAATGGAGAGTTGCGTCCTCTTATGTAGAGCCACAACAAGCAGCTGCAGAAGAAGAAGACAAAGTGACATTTCCCTTTTATAAAAAAGGAGAATTAATTATGATTTTTCATTCAGAAAGTGTAATTTTTCACTTTTGCCACTGTTTACCGGTCTGAGAAGGACATTTAATACTTGTACAGAAGTGATGGATTCGTATTTCTGTGTTTGGACGTATCTTTAGAACTTTGTCATCACTTTGTAAGTTGAGTATATAAAGTCTCTTCGCGCTCATGGTAATTTAATGTGGATAACATTTTTCTCGAGAAAATTGTTCAAATTATATTAAATTTATTGCAATATTATCAATTAGGTCCTAAATTTTTTTTAATTTTATCAATTGGGCTTTAAATCTTTTATCATTTTACCAATTGAGTCTATCTGACATAGATAATTTTTAATAATATTTTAATATTAATATTAATATTTTTTAAAATTTTCCTTTTTTTCTCTTTCTTCTTTTTTCTTCCCTTCCTTCTCTTGCCGTTCGCTAGGCCTCAGCAATAAGCCAGAGGCGATCTAGCCAAGCTCACCCTCATCGGGCGCTAGCAAGGGTGAGCCTCACTTGCCTCTAGGTGAGGTTGAGCCTCGCCCAAGGCTAGTGAGGTTGACCTCGCCGTCGCTAGGTGAGGTTGAGCCTCACCCAAGGCTAGTGAGGTCAACCTCGCTAGCTCTCAGCTCTAGTTGATCTTCAACCATTGTGGAGGCCCAAAAACCGATTATATTATAAAAAAAAAAGACAAAAAAATTTAATAAATAAATATTATAAAAATATTATAAAAAATTATTAACGTTAGCATTGATTGTACAATGTAGGATGACTAATATCCACATTAGTAATTTCCAACAAAAATTGATCAGATTGACTTAATTAACAAAATGTTAAAAGTTTTAGGATTAAGTTAGCAGAAGTACAATAGGTTTACAACTTTTTAGACAATTTATTCTATTTTTCTTAAATCTATACCTTTTTATTAATAAGCTACAAATTATGGATATAAACCATGTGAATCTAATCGTGTTCCATTGAGAGAGAAAGTAATTAAGAACGAACGAAAATATTGTGTCATTTTGTAGTTTTTTGAAAATTTAGTGAACTCTTAAGTGTTGTTTTTTTCCAATCATACAGTGTACTAATAATTTAACTTTACGATAGTAATAATAACAAGGACAACGACAATGATGGCGATGATAACAATTAATAGATGGATAGATATAGATGATTTATTGTCATAAAGTTATAACAAAGAATTGAAAGATACAAAAGGTTTTGGTATTCTATTATCTTTCTTTTCGGCCTTTGAGGTCATTTTTACAATTTCTCTTTTGCATTTGCAATGACAATAAGATCATCGTGCTATTTAAAAATTCGAGCAAAACAGTCAAACTCTTGATTTTCTGTGTTAGGGAAAAATAAGACTGAAACATTTAATTGGGGCTAGACAGTCACTAGATGCAAAGAACTGTCGAAAAATATGCGAGCTGTGATTATTCCATATACCAAGAGGGATGAAGACAAAATCTTGTGAACATCCAAACTTTCTCTTCAATTATTCAATTACTTTATAGCATATACTATCAAAATGCTAGTGTATCTCTTAAAAACTTGATGATTCTATCAAGGTAGGATCTAAATAAGGTCAAACTCATCATAAAAATGATATGCATGTATTCGTGTCTCCATAATAAGTGTTTGGGTACAATTGGTGTGTGATTTACGAAAATGTGGAACTTTAGCAGGATAAAAAATTTCTGAGACATTCTTACCTTTTACGAAAAAAAAAAAAAATTCTGAGACTTTGTAATGATAATTGATTATCATTGGCGTAAACAATTGTTTTTAATTCTTCGCGTAATGTCATAGTGAGATAATTATATGACTAGCTTTAATTTTATTGAGAAACAAAATATTTAGCATCATCTTTTAATCATTATACGGATTCCTTTCGGAAGACAAATAGTCAATGAATATTTCACCATTCTTTGAATAGCTAAAAGCAAAGGTTTATTCGAAATTTAAGGAAAAGAAGAGAGAATGGTGAAGCTGGTTAACGGGACAACTAAGGAATTTTACAAAGTGTAATTTCCAGTGAAAAAAAAAAAAAAACAATTGACTTGTTCTTTTGCCTTTTGCCATTTTTCCTTTGGTCAGTTTTATTATTTTCTCTTTAAACTTAAAATGAATTAAAATGCAAAAATGAATTAAAATGCAAAAATGATCTGTAAATAAGGCTTAACCAGAAAACCTAAAAGTGAGATAAATTCATTTTTTCACTTTAATGCACAAATGATGTATGGTAATATGACACGATAACAATAATTAGAATTCCTTTGGGAGAAGACAAAGACCATGGTTTTTATTCTGCACCCTATATCGGAAAGATTTCAATTAGGTCATAATCTTTCTAGTGAAGAAAGAAAATTCAATTTATATGTAAGATTTTGTGAGAACACAACTAACTATTATGAAACTATTAGATAAAAACATGATATATTATTTGAATATTCTAATATTGTACTTTCCAACAAGGCAAATGAATATCCTCGATTGATTCTAATTGATATTTTTTTTGTTAAGTTATCCAATAAAGTCTATATGTACTCTTCACCATTAGATATGCATAATTATACAAAATTATATAAAAATTACACAATTTCCTCTATCGCATATCTCTTATCTTGGTATCAACTGTAGACAATGAAAGGAAAGACCCTAATTATATATAATATCATTATGTTATTTTTAAGTGTTCAATCAATTTGTGAATCGCACTGTCCTAATACTATACTAAGCTGACAGCCCACAAATATCTGTACTTATTTTCCATTATAAGAAATCGATGTGAACTAATTAAACTCATAATTTTTGGGGAAAGGGGAAAATAAGAAAGATATACTACAATACCATCACTTTTTTATATCCTCGGAAGAAGTGCACTAATTTTCTTTTTGGCTTAAGTCTATGCGCAATGCAGTATTTAATTTGGTTTACTAGATCACTGGATGCGACCTGTGATTGTTCTTGATGCCAAGGGGCGTGAAGACATAGTCATGTAAACATCCAAACTTTGTCTACAAATTTTTAATTACTTTATATCATATATTATCAAAATGCTAGTTTATCCCTTGAAAACTTGATGATTTTTTATCGAGGTAGCATATGAATAAGGTCAAGCTATTAAAAAAAATGATATTCATGCGTTTGTGTCTATGTAATAATTGTTGACTACATATGACGTGTGATTTTAAAAAAGAAAACGTGAAACTTGAGCAGGAAAAGAAAAAAAAAATTGTGAGATCGTCTAATGAAAACTAATTATCATGGAGCAACATGCATGCGTGTGGGACAATCTTCCATTCTTCGGCAACATCGTGATGAATTAATGATTTTATTGTATGGAGAGGCAAAATAAATTACATTATTTTTAAATCACTTTCTAAAATGCAATCAGTCAATGAATATTTCCCTTTTCTTTCAATAACTAAAAACAAACGCTTACTAAAAGCTTGGGAAAAAATTAGAGAGAAGGATGAAGTTGATTTTGTGACAATTAAAAAAAATTAGAAAGAAAATTGTACTTAATACTAAAAAAGTACACGAGAAATAAATAAACTTTCATTAAAAAGGCAAATCAAAACAACATGGATCGTCTGTGTGCGCACGCTTTGACAAAGATAAAAAACAAAAGCTCCTAAAAATATATTTTTCCAATTTCGATTTACAGTTTCGATTTTTGATCAATTTTTTTAGTAACAACAAAATGGATAATGAACAAATGGATAATGAACGGATCGCATTTTTTCTTCATTCTATTATTCCCGTGCCCTTTTACCATTCACGGTCGGTATCCATGTAGACAATAATGATGGACACTATTGCAAAGGACAACATGAGACACTGCTAGATCATAGGGGTGAGAATTTCTTGATGAAGTCATGAATGTGAGCAGTGACCTCCCGAGACTTTTCTTGTCGGAGGAAATGAGCAACCCCCTCCATCACCACCACCTCTTCCAAGTTGGGCATTGCTTGCTTGAACCCACTGTCATGGATGTAATCCTTCACGCCAGGGATGTGATAGGTGAGGTCCAAATCCCCCACCATGAACTTCACTGGCACTTCAATTTGCGCACTAATCCACAGCACCGATAGCTCCTAGTTTCTACACCCATAAAGGAGTTTATGAGAGATCTAAATGGATTTAAGATATCACTTTGATTGCTATGCCAATATGTAGTTTTTCCTCGGTGTCCATCATCATTTACATGAAACACTACTAGTTTGTATTAATTTGAGGATACATCTACTTAAATTGTTGAAAAGCATGTGATGATGACAACCATGTCACGATACAAATTAGCTAGTATACTTGCCCGCACTTTGAATGGATATCATCATTCCAAATTTTACAAGTATCAAACATCTTAGATGTCCTATTTTCTTTTTAATTTGACATTTTTTCCAATTCAACACTACTATTACCTTCATTTTTTTTTAATGCTACTGTCATTCTTTAATTAAGTAGGATTTACTTTTATCTTATATTTTACTATATTTTGTATAGAATTGAATCAAGTTTGCAATGAAGTACATAGCTCTACAAACTAATGGTTCAGATCAAATTGCAAAATGGATATGCCCTATTAAGCTCTATGTCATATAATTCATATATGTTAATCTATTTTTTCTTTTTCAATAAGACATGTTATGTACAATACGATTATTTTACTGTTATATTTTTTCTATTCTCTATATGATGTTTCGTATAACCTTAGGTTTTTCTCTAACATTTACTTTCCACTAAAAAAATCTTAAAATTTTATTGTAAAAAGAACGTTCAAAAGTCACTTTCACTATTTTAATCTACAGATGATATACATTATTAGATACCGAATTTGATAAATTAGCCGTTGTTCTCTTATGGTGCGAGCACTGCTTAAGCTAGACGTTCTAGTGTCTTCCTCCTCCTAAATCCATCTACTTAAACATTGGGGAAACATGAATTGAAGGCATCCAGAAACGGCAATCGCCGATGATACGGAGGAACATAACTCGAACACGATTTGTATCTATGGTTCAGATTTCTACCGTACAAACTTCTGCCATAACTCAATCCAAGACGCACATCCAGGATCGTATCATTCACATTGTTATCAGCACCACAACATTCAAACTGTAAAAGAGCATAAGCTTAGAGAGAGGAACGTTCAAGTCCAAACAAGGGTAATAGTTTAATCCTCCGGGTGAAGCCCGTCCGGCTGAATTGGATGGCAATTGGATGGCGTTGTAATTGATGTCATCTTCGGTCAGCCAAGAGGACAACTCAACCTGGCGTTGCTCGAGTGGTTTGGTCAATCCTGAGATCCCCACATCTCTGGGCGCGACAGTCACGGCCTGTGAGGAGTAGCTGAATGAGTTTGGCGATATCAGCTTTTGCAGAGTCCTCTTCTGCCACTCCAGGTTCCTACCAAGCGTAGAAGATTACACGCATGTAGTCAGGAAAGTAATTAAGACCGACTTGTTCGCTACTAACAACAAAAGCTGACCACAAAATGTGGGAAACGTGTCGAGTCAAGTCGCAAATTTATTAGAAAAATCAAGCCGAAGCCAAGGTGCTCACCTGAAACCTGCAAATGTAGTAATCATCTCCGAACATCGCCCTCATCGACTCAACGGGCTTCCTCTCCGGATTCCTCAGGAGCCACGTGGTGCTCGTGTTCACCAGCGCCTTCACTCGGCCTGGCCTGAGCAGGCACAAGTGCCATGCGATCATCGCCCCCCAGTCGTGCCCCACCACAAACACCCACCCGATCCCCAGCTTGTCCGGCATCCTCACCAGGCCCCCCCACCCCATGGAACACCGTGAACAAATCCACGCATGAGGGTGCATCAGTGCTGCCGTAGCAGATAATTATAAATTATTATAGGACCCATTCTTTTAAAATTTTGCAACTCATAATGAGATGTCATTCTCAAAGTAGCTTAAAAACTTATTATGCCAATAAAGCCCATGAAAGGCCATGTGCTTCACTGACTCAATTCCTCGTTTATTTTATATAATATGCTTATAAAATTTCAGAATAAAAGAATTACTGAACTTTATTTGGAAAATAAAACGATTTTTTCATTGGATATGTTCCAAAGTCACTTTTGGCCCCCAGATTTGAACTTTACGTAAAGTTCTCTGAAAACAGAGAGGACTCCATCTTGAACACGTAGTTTTTCCGTGCAGGAGAGACATCCGTGTACCCCGTAGTTTTTCCTGCTTGGTTAAAATCAAGCCCAATTTCCGACCCAAAAAAAAAAAAAAATTCAAGCCCAATGAACAAAGAGAGAGAAATCGACTAACGGGTTCATGTCCAAGAATAATAATAATAATAATAATAATAATAATAATAATAATAATAATAATAATAAAGTTGTCTTTGATATATGCACGAGTCCAGATTTAGAAAAACTAAGAGTGAAACTGCATATTATCATCAGCTTAGCCGTCCAACGTGAACTATGTGTGTTGCCTTTTGGCTTACATTTTTACACACTGGATCGGGAGAAGTCGCATGTGCTATTTTGAATTAGGTAAGGCTATATGGAGGCACTTGTTAAATTTCCAAATAAAGAAAAATTTCTCATTTTCAAAGCATCATCTTTCTCATGTTATGCACAATTGGTGTGTAAAAAAATGAAAATGTTTTTTTATAAGGTACGATTAACCAATGTCACGGTTATTAATACCTTTTTTTATACCTCAAGAAATTCAAATCTATCAACTCGACCAATCTTCACGGATGCACTTATTTGCTAACTTTGATTAGCTCTATAAAAGGTTTTGCTACCATAACATTCTTTGAGTTATTGAGAAAATAACAACTCATTGTAAGTCACAAATTTTTAAAAGAGTAAACTCAACAACAATTATTTTTTGTAATTTAGAACAAACTATTATTCTAATAATAAATTAAAATTTGTAACTTGATCATTCCTCTTGGAAATATGTATTCTCATTCAGAAGGATCTTTGGAAAGTTTTGAATGGTTGGGCCTCTCAGATGGCGGTCTATCATCGCAACACTTTTTCAAAACTCAACGGTTTTGTCTCTTCAACACGTGTTGTTTTACTGAATAACGAGTCCCTTTGACTCGTCGTAGAGGGTCTTGTTTTCGTTGGGCTTGACTGGATTTGGTATTACAAGGTGTCGGCTTTTTGTAGCAACACCGCATTGGGTATCATGCACCGGGTGCATGATTAATCCTTCTATTCTTCGATATCCAGCCCAATGAATAGATTGAGAATATCTTTGAAAATATTTTCTTTTAATACGTTTTTAAATATAAATTTAGTAAGTGATAGATGTTCGAGGATGAATATACTAAACTAATACGAATTGGTTGAATATGACTAATGAGCTATGTGGAACCATTATGACATATGGCTTACCGGGTGGTAATCACAGTTAAAAATGTGAAAAGACTATTGATTAAGTCGTTTTTTGTCATCAAGATAAGGGAAAAATTACTGATTACCACCGAAGTGTAAACTTTAATTATGTTTTCTTGGTGATACATTTAGTTCATACGGGGACAAGATTATGGGGCCATCCGGCCATGTACTTTTGAGCTTTGCTCAAAGTAGCTAGGAAGTATTTTAGAATAATCAACCTTCCTTAGCAAGTTTAAGCTAACTATCCCCAAGATGTTACCTCTCCATTAAGTTGTCCTATAGTACTCTAGCGTATAGCACTTTGAGCTAATTTTCTAAATCGAAATCAAAGACCAATTCCGATTAAAAAAAAATGAAATTTCTACTAAAAATCTCGCTAATGATATCAAAGACGAAGATCAATTAACTAATCCCTAGAACTAAACCATACGCCCATGAGATTTCTTTTATCTTTTTACTTTTATCATTTTTAATATTTTTTAGTGAATTTTTTTTTTAATGTTGCTGTGTATTTCATCTAGAGAAAAACTATCTAAAATTCAAATTGCCTTAATAATCATGAAATGCAATTTCCTTAACTATATGAACATCAACTGAACGAAACTCAACTAATCTAATCCTACGACCTAACTACCTAGTGGAGGCCTGCATTTCCCTATCTTCGATAATAATTTTTTCCGTATTTATTATTTTCTCATTTTACATACATTTCTTATTTTCAGATCTTTTTATTTTTCTACTATTCTTCTTTCTTCTTCGGTCCTTCTTTCCCCGAATCCGCGAGCCCTCTTAACTCTCATACCTGTCTCATGCTCTTCCTTCACTGAATGCCTCCTTGAAAGCATTGAACAACATCCTCGAAAATTCTAATCAAAGATTCAAAACTACAACGATTTTATTTGGACCATTCACAGCCAGCCATCACTTTCATTATTTTCGACCCATTGACACACATACGGCATGCGCACTCTGCTTTCCGTGGATTTTTCCCGGAAAACTGAGAACTCCAGTTCTCCAATTTTTCTCACCGGCGAAGATCTACTGGTCACCACAAACACGCATGTGGCATAAAACACAAGAAACATTCATGTTGAGTGACACGCTCGGCAACCACTCTCATCAGTTTTTTTTTTTTTTTTGAGATGCAAACAACAATTACAAAGTTTTTATCTAGCAAAAATACTGAAAAACTCATTTGGTTACACAAGATTACTCAATGACAGAGATTCTTGCCTTATACATCGATCTATACAATGTAGAGAAGGTAACGAAGTGAATCAGGATCAAAGACTAAATGTACACATGAGATCATATGAAAATGAGACAGGTATAGCATTTGGGGTTTTCGAGCATAGTCTAAACCACTGGGACCGAGGATAGAATGGATGAAATCAACATGTACATCGTGATTTAAGCAGGTCCGTGTTTAGGAAGATGCTTCTTGGTTGTGCATGTAATTTTCATTCGGGCATTTTCACAAAACACTTGGTGATCAGTTCGAACACAGTACACAATGTTGTCAAAGGTTTGCTAAACGCGGGACTTTCACCTCACCAGATTCTCGCTTCCATGCGCACGCACGAGTTTGAGTGATAGCTTTTTAAAAGGTGATAGATAGAGGGTGGGGATGATGGATTTTCTCTCGCAGACGTGGGCCCTTGAGTAGTGGCTAAAGCTTAGGCTCCATTTGTTTTGCGAAAAATGAATAATTTAAAAAAATATTTCTTTTAAAAATGATCACTTATATTGTTTACAAAAATGAACGAACGAAAAATATGTTCATCATTCACAAATTATTGGTAATGGAAACATTTTCCATTAACTAATTATTTCAAGTGATATGGTGATTATTTTTAGAAATTTTTATTTTAAATTTCATGTTTCGTGAAACAAATAGAGGATTGAATTGATTTTAAATTTCATGGGCCTGGGCAGTGTTGGAACAAATCAAAACTGGGCTATGTGAATCGGGCCGCGCCATGGACACTTCGATGAATTGAAATTGATGAATTTGGTGGATGTAGGCCGCGATTGGGCTAAAGGCTACTCTTGTGGGCTGCACAAACCGGACCAAGACTGAATTGAGCCTTTGTTCTTTTTACTCATTATTTATATTTTTCATCTTTACATAAATGTATAATCGATCTATCAACTAATATGAAGGAGTCAACAAAATACATTCAATTCATTTATTATTGTCGTGAGGAAGGAACTACCATGATTGTTCGTTTATGAACACATCCAGTACATATATTTGCTGTGATGGCAATTTGCTAACTATGTCAACTCAACCTCAATGATACATGAATCATCCGTTAAGTTTTCCCAAATCATTCTCAGTGGCACGAAAGACGACCAACCCCTATACGTGATGGAGCTACTGAACCATCTCGTAATAGCTGCAAGGTTGCAAAGACAAAGCAAGAGAGTAGAATATTAGAGTTGAGAAATATGAGAGATTTTAGCAGTTTCTAACCATATGGACTACATGAACAAATTGAATTCGGTCCTTGCTAACAGCCTACCAGGTGCAATTTAATTAGCACTGTACTTTGGAATTACTCTAGACTTTCTGTTACTAATGGCTTTGAAGTGTAGCACTCATCCACTTATGAGGACAAATACTCACCTTCCGGCTCATGGAGTACAATGTTGTTTTGGCCTTTCAACCGAACGACGAACCTCACGTTCACTTTCTGACCAGAAGCCAATTTTTCGGAATTATATAACCAGAGATATATCGAAAGGTTTTTGCTCGTCATCCAAATCACCACATGGGAATACCCACACCCTCCTCTGAAAAGATTGAAAATAGTGATAAATAGATAGGACGAACAATAAAAAAAAAAATAAAAACAAAAGTTTATCATTGAAAGGAAGTTTGTAAAATGGAGCTACCATTCAAGGACTCCAACAGTGAACACATCAAGAGTCGATATTCATCCTCTATGCTCGGGAGCCTCAATATCTTCCATTCATAATTATACGGTGTGCTCTCCTTTAGAATCCTTACACATTCGCCGACTCCCGAACTCTTGATGACGAAAACCTCCGCAGGAAGGCACAGGTGTCGTCCACAAGGTACAAATTTGACGGGTCGGCAAAAAATTTCAACGGCATGTATCTCGAAACTCCCCATTGAGCTTTTAACTCATGGAGCCTCGTAACTCTCCCTTCAATTCACACATTCGTCGATTCGATATTAGTGTTCAGAAGGTGATAGTATCTTACCTTTTGCTGTCATTACTGAGCTTCTACCTTGTTCAGTTAAATATCTATCACGGATTTGATCATATAAAGAGAACGGCCACATGAATCGCCCCACCAAGTTGGAAAGGACTGGTCCCATAAACCGCCAGGTATAAACGACTGGTTCCATACTGATACGATTGTCTTTTTAATAAGCGACTTCTCCTTTCACTGAGCAACGATAAATATAATCCCCTGTCTCTTTTTTCCTCCTTTTTTGAGTTCAATTATGGGTTTGAAGATTTAACACAAAAAAGAAGAGGTTTTGGGCGCTAAATCTAGCATTGCGACACTGTCCGGATCGATGGCTTTTGTGTTTTTAGTGCCATTTGATCAACGCCTCATGTTCTTGTTTCTGAAAGGCCGGGGTCGTTCTTGCTGCTAGTGAAGGTTCGAGTAGTTTGCTCAAAAATCTTGTTTGAAGTGTCCATGATTTTTGTTTTATTTGGGTTCAAGTCTCGCTTCTTGTTAATAATTTTGCCATGATTTGAAACAGAATGGTTCTACTATACTTCCCCAGGGATGGTGACAGGCTACGATTGCAAGCGGAAGTTCCCATTCGAGAGAAACAATAGTTGAAGCAACTTCAAAAAAAGAAATTCAATGATCACTTGAGATGGCACAATCGAGGTCGCAAGCTTTTCTTTTTCTTTTTCTTTTTTTTTTTGCCTTAAAAAAATGGTGAAATGTAATGAAAGGGCTTCAGAACACTTTAGCCGAAGTGCTCCTCTATGTCTTTTGACCGAGAGGAGGTTTCGTGTTGTAATCCTTGGACATTTTAACCGCATTTATGAGAAAATTAAAGGATACGTTTTAAGCAAGTGAAAGTAGATCACATTACAAGTTTAAAACAGGAATGGCAATCAAAATAAGAATTACTATGGGTACTAAATCAGATTGACATGGTGTCTGAAGTTTATCAAACTTAATTTAAATTTTGGATTTGACATTAGGGGCATCTTGATTCACATTTCTTAAATAAGTCACGGGTTTGAAGTAGGCTGTTCTAAGTTGAAGCAAACTTAACTAGAAAGTTGGATTTCATGAGAGATGCAATTGTCAAACAAGTGTGTAGTCTAGTAAACTATTTTACAAACCTGCCCATCAATGAAAGAATGTAAATTTCTTTGAATATAGATCCAAGGATGAGCGACCAAAGAGTGAAATTTCTTGCTTAGCTTCCAAGCCTATGAGCTTAAGAGGTCCTAAAAAGTTGACAAGCCACGATCGATCTACTAGTATTGATCCACCATTCCGCAAGGCACCCATTACTAGACACACCGTCTTCGTATTCCTCATTGTGCCTACCTTGCCCATCCATTGATCAAGTCTAGTCACCATCCCTAAACTTGGCAATCCTTCTTTGAATACCACTTGTCCTAATTTGAAACTTCAACAAGAATTCTCCGTAATTTTCTGCCGTCCTTTTCTTTTCCCATCGCATTCAATCAATTCTGCAGTAGCACAAGCATCAAATACAAAAACACAATCTTCAACTTCTAGATGAGAAAACAAGTAGCGAACCAACTTATAAGAATCTATTGACGTGTTTGGCTCAGGTGTGACATGTAACAATCTACCTTGAACACTAGAAACTTTACAACTTGTTATGAAAATTACATGTGCCACAGATAAGAATCACTTAATAAGATTGATTGTACACAATTTCCATTGTGCTTCATGCATGTAAATTATGTTGTCACATGTAAATCGGTCCCCAAATGTTATCCAACAAAACTGTTTCATATTTCATTTTTTCCAGCAACCGCAACACCTAAAGATAGGGAGAATTACTAAAAAAGTTCTAAATCTATTGCAATTGTGCAAATCAGTCCTAAACCTTTTTTTTTATCCAATTTATTCCTAAAACTTTTATAATTGTGTCAATTTAGTCCATCCAGCACTGACGTGGACACCGGCAGGGGACAGCCGGTCGGTGAGGCAATTTTTAAATTTTTTAATTTTTTTCAAATTTTTAAATTTTTAAATTTTTAAATTCTTTTTTAAATTTTATTTTTTCCCATCTTCCCCTTCCTCTGGCTGGCCTACGCCAGGTGAGGCAAGGCCGGCGAGGTCAACCTCGCCGGCCCCGGCGAGGATGAGGCCCCGCCAAATCGGCGAGGTCAACCTCGCCGGCCACCGGTGAGGGTGAGGCCCTACCGGATCCGATGAGCTCGACCCTCGCTAAATCCGGTAGGGCCTCGCCCGGCCAAGGCAAGGGTCAACCTCACCGGTGGCCATGGCGAGCGGTTGCCGTATCTACGACTTCCCTCCCGTTGTCAAGTGCGCTATGAACTGCCCCCACTCCTCGGTGCTCGGCATCGTGGCCCTCGAGAGGGCGAATTCCGTTGGGGAGGGCAGGGATCAAGTGCAGGGCGGCGGCGTTTGCTTGGAGAATGTCTCGTACGAGCAGCTCCAGGCTCTTTCCGTTGTGACGGCAGCCTTGCCGGCCACTGGCAAGGTCGACCCTCATCGTGGCCGAGCGAGGGTTGAGCTCGCTAGATCCGGCGGGGCCTCGCCCTTGCTAGTGGCCGGCAAGGCCGACCTCGCCGACCTTCACCTCCGGCCGGTGGGGGCAAGCCTCGCCAACCGTGAGGAAGGGTAAGGTGGGAAAAAATAAAAAGAAAAAAGAATTAAAAAATTTTTAAAAAATATTTAAAAATTCGAAAAAATAAAAATAAAAATTGCCTCAACGATCGGTTGTCTCCTGCCAGCGTCCACGTGAGTACCAGGTAGCTAATTTTGGCTGAATGGACTGAATTAGCACAATTATAAAAGATTTATGACTAAATTGGACAAAAAAAAATGTTTAGGACTGAATTGATACAATTATAATAGGTTTAGGACTTTTTTGGTAATTCTCCCCCTAAAGATAAGAGCATTCTAACGGTAGAAACGGATAGTTTTTTTGGAGGAACTACTAGACAATCCATTCCCTAACAAAAGCAACAACACAAACTAACATAAACATCATATGCACAAAAAAAGAAAAAAGCATCGTTTTTTTTTTCTGCACCCTCCATTATAAAGTTTTTAGTTAGGTCATGATCTTTCCAGTGAAGAAAGAAAATTCAATTTTTATGTAAGATTTTATAAGATCACAACTAACTGTTCTAAAAATTTAAATTATTATATAAATATGTGATTTATTATTTAAATATTCTAATATTATACTTTCCAATAAGGGCGAATGAATATCCTTGATTGATCTAATTGATTTTTTTTTTTTTGTAAAGTCACATAATAGAGTTTAAATACTCTCTTCATAATTAGATATACAGAATTATAAAAAAATTACACAATTCCCTCTTTCACGTATCCCTTGTCTTGGTCTCAATTCTAGACAATCAAAGAAAATACACTAGTTACGTCATGTTATTTTTAAGTGTTCAACCAATCCGTGAATCGCATGACCCTAATACTGTACGAAGCTGACAAGCCTCGAATCTCTGTACTTACTTTCCATTATAAAAAAAAACAATGTGAAACTAATTAAACTCATATTGGGGTTGGGGGAAAATAAGAAAGCAATACTTCAATACTAACCCATTTTTTAATTTCCTCGGAAGAAGTGCACTAATTTTCTTTCTCGCCGAAGTCTCTGCGCAATTCATTATTCAATCGGGTAACTAGAACATTGGATGCGCCCTGTGATTGTTCTTGATGCCAAGGGGCGTGGAGACAAAATCACGTGAACAACCAAACTCTTTCTTCAAATTTTTAGTTACTTTATATCATAGGTTATCAAAATGCTAGCTCGCCCCTTAAAAGCTCGATGATTTTGTCAAGGTAGGATATGAATAAGCTCAAGCTCATTACAAAAATAATATTCATGCGTTTGTGTCTCCGTAATAATTGTTGAGTACATATGACGTTCGATTTTAAAAAAAGAAAACGTGGAATTTTAGCAAAAATACAAATAAAAAAAATAAAATAAAAAGAAATTGTTAGATCATCTGGTAAAAACTAATTATCATCCAGCAAGCCATGTGCGTGCAGTTGTGCGTGCACGCTTTGACAAAGATCAGAAACAAAAGCTCCCAAAACTGATTTTTCCAATTTCTATTTTCAAATTTCATTTTTGATCATTTTTAGTTTGTTATCATGAAATGTATAATGAATGGAATGAACTTTTTCTTTATTCTATTATTCTCGTGCCCTTTTACTATCCACGGTCAATATCCATGTAAACAATAATGATGGACACCATCATGAGGGACAACATGAGACCCTACTAGATCATGGAGATGAGAATTTCTTGATGAAGTCATGGATGTGAGCAGTGACCTCCTGAGGCTTCTCTTGCTGGAGAAAATGAGCCACTCCTTCCATCACCACCACATCTTCCAAGTTGGGCACTGCCTTTTTGAACCCACCGTCGTGGATGTACTCCTTCACGCCAGGGAAGTGATAGGTGAGGTCCAAGTCCCCCACTATGAACTTCACTGGCACTTCAATTCGTGCTCCAGTCCATGGCGCTGATAACTCCCAATTTCTGCATCCATAAAGGAGTTTATTAGAGATCTAAATGGATTTAAGATATCATTTTGATTGCTATGCCATTAAAAAAGAAGATTGAAGTTGGAACATGTAATTTCAACTCTCTGTCCATCATCATTTACATGAAACACAATTGATCCGTATCCATTTGAAGACACATTTACTTAAATTGTTGAAAAGAGTAAGATGGCAACAACCAGGTCGGGAATACAAATTAGCTAGGATACTTGCCCATGCTTTGAATGAATATTATCATTCCAAATTTTACTAATATCAAACATCTTAGATGTCTCATTTTCTTTCTAAATCGACATTTTTTTTTCCAATTCAACACTACTATTTCCTTCAGTTTTTATGCAACCGTCATTCTTTTATTAGGTAGGATTTACTTCCATCTTATATTTTACTACACTTCGTATAGGACTGAACCAAAGGACGCCCTATTAAGCTCTATCTCATGATTTTCTTTGTCACATAAGATATGTTATGTACAATAAGATTATTTTACCTGAATATTTTTTCAATTCCCTAAATGCTGTTTCGCATAGCCTTAGATTTTTTTTTCTAACTTTTACTTCTCACTAAAAAAAATCTTAAAATTTCATTCCAAAAAGAACGTTCAACAATCACTTTCACTATTTTAATTTATAGATGATATACACTATTAGATACTGCATTAGATAAATTAGCCATTTTCTTATGTTGTGAGCACTATTTAGGGGTGTCAGTAACTGAACTGAAAACCGAACCGAACCGAACCGAACCGAAAAATTCGGTTTTTTTGGTTCGATTTTCATTCAGTTCGGTTTTCATTAAAAACCGAAATTTTTCGGTTCGGTTCGGTTCTTCGGTTCAGTTTTTATCGGTTAACCGAACCGAGCCGAACCAACAAATAAAAGTGGAGAAATATGAGTTTAACAGAAAAAAAAAAAAAAAACGAAAATCGAAAACCAAATGTTAAAAACCAAAAACCGAAAACCGAACCGTACCGAACCGAACCGAACCGAAATTTCGGTTCGGTTCGTATTTGGTTCGGTTCGGTTGATTGATTCGAAGATTTTTTAACGGTTCAGTTCGGTTCGGTTTTTCAAAAACCGAACCGAACCAAACTGTTGACACCCCTTTTAGGCTAAACTTTCTAGTGTTTTCCTCCTCATAAATCCATCTACCTAAACATTGGGGAAATGTGAAGTGAACACATCCAGAGGCAGCAATTGCTGATGGTATGGAGGAACCAGGCTCGAACACGATATGAATTAATAGTTCCAATTTCTACCTTATAAACTTTCGCCATAACTCAAGCTAGATCCCACGCCTGGGGCAGTGTCATTCAAATTTTTATCAGAACCATCTTCAACAATCAAACTGTAAGAGAGGAGAAGGTTAGAGAGAGGAACGTACGAGTCCAAACAACGATAATAGTTGAATCCTCCGGTGAAGCCGGTCCTGCTGAATTGGGTGGCGTAGTAGTTGATGTCATCCTCGGTCAGCCAAGAGGGCAACTCAACCTGTTGTTGGTCAAGTAGTTTGGTCATTCCTGAGATCCCTACATCTTTAGGCACGATAGGTGGGCTCGGGTCACGGCCTGTGAGAAATAGCTGAATGAGTTTGGCGATATCAGCTTTTGCAAAGTCCTCTTCAGCCACTCCAGGTTCCTACCAAGCATAAAAGATTACATACATAGTCAGGAAAGTAATTAAGATTGACTTGTTGGCTAATAACAACAAAAGCTGACCACAAAAACTGGGAAACGAATCAAGTCGAGTCGCAAATTGTTTAAAAATTCAAGCCCAAGCCAAGGCCAGATCTCGACTAATTAACATTGGTCCTCACCTGAAACCTGCAAACGTAGTAATCATCTCCGAACATCGCCCTCATCGACTCAACGGGCTTCCTCTCCGGATTCCTGGGGAACCACGCGACGCTCGTGTTCACCAGCGCCTTCACTCGGTCGGGCCTGAGCAGACACAAGTGCCACGCGATGATCGCCCCCCAGTCGTGCCCCACCACGAACACTCGCCCGATCCCCAGCGCGTCCAGCAGCCCCACCAGGTCCCCCACCACGTGAAACGCCGTGTACGACTCCACGCGCGGGGGTGCGTCGGTGCCGCCGTAGCCCCGGAGGTCGGGCGCGACGGCGCGGTAGCCGAGGGCGGCGAGGGACAGCATCTGGTGGCGCCACGAGTACCAGAGCTCCGGGAAGCCGTGGATGAAGAGGACCGTGTCGGGGCCGTCGCCGACCGACGCCACGTGCATGTTTATGCCGTTGGTGCGAACCGTTGCGTGCTCGATCTTCTCCATTTGGTCCGATGTTTTCCTGTTTTTTTTTTTTTTTCGGTTCTCTGCTGAGAGAGTTTTGCGAGTGCGGCGAAGAAGATAAAGAGATGAAATGAGAGGATTTAATAGATCGAGAGTTGGTCCTCCTTGTGGAACCACAACAGCGCAACCGGAAAGGAATGAGACAAAATGATATTTCCCTGGTTAAATTTTTTTGGCCGAATAAAATGAGAATTAATTTTTATTCTTATTTTTGTCAATCCTATTTTATTTTTACTCTAATTCACACCTTATACTTTTATCCTGCCTCATTGTATGAAGTGGCAGTTGAAACCCACACTTACCTCCCGATAAGGTGGGAATTCGAACTCCCCACCTACCCCTTCTATGTTGAAAGGGTGATCACTAAAGTAAACCCCAGTAATTAAATGAGAAATAATTGAAAGATAGACATTTAATATTTTCCCAAAATGACAGATTCGTATTTTGTAGTTGAACTTATCTCTAAACCTGATATTTCTCTTCTTCATCTTTTTTTCACCTTCACTCTCCCCTCTTCCAAACAATTCCAAACAATGAAAAGGAAAATCGATTTGTTCACCTCTATTTTCTCCACTTCAATTTTCTTTACCAAAATTTTCTCTACCTCCTAATTTTGCTGCCAAACTTACGAATGATGTCCATGTTCGGAACTCAACAATAAGAAGATTGATCAAAAAAAATTCTTTTAACAAAAATTGAAGGAAAATAAGACCCATTTTTCACTTTACTGGAGCAATAATAATTGAAATTATAGTGATGATAGATAGATAGATGATCTCTCGTGATAAAGTTTTACAAAAATCAAAAGACATAATAGGTTTTGGTGATTTGTCATCTTTCTTTTTTAATTTTGGAGATAACTTTTAAGTTCTTTCATTTATATTTTGTGATTAAAATGAGATCGTTGTTAGAGATAATTACGTAGTTTCCTCAATTTTGCATATATCTCAAGATTGTACATATATCTTGGAGACTTTTCATATCTCGCTTGATTGTGCACACTCTTGATTGATCCTAATTGACTATAATTGTTATTTAAAATAGTCATCTAATATACTCATGCACTATTCATCATTAAATACACAAAATTATACCAAAATTACACAATCCTCTCATCCTTTTATTTCTTATCTTGGCATGAGAATCAGACTATCAAGGGAAATATCCTACTTATTTCTAACACTTGCTTATGCTTTTTTTATTTGGTCGAAATAAGTAGCTTTCATTAGTTGCCAAAAAACAGATAATAGGTCGTTTCAATATATAAGCATAAGATTAAGCAAAGGGAATGGGGAGGCTTAGCAATCCAACTCGGTGGGAGGGAGCCAGTTCAATGGGCCCTCATGACCCAATTGGCCATTTTGTTGGCATCTCTGGGCTGAAAGATGAGCCAAGCTTGAGGATAATGACCTAACAAAGAAGTGCAGTCGCTTATGATGGACTTGGCAGCCCACGGCACTTCCTACATTTAAGTGTTCAATCCATCCATGCGTATCATTATCCTAGTTCTATACAAAGCTGAGAGGCCACGAATCCCTGCATTAATTTTTCATCGCAATAAATAGAGTAAGCTAATCAAAGTCATCATTTTCTTGGTCAGGGGGAAAATAAAATATGAAAGAAATACCGCTATACTATACCTTTTCCTCATCCTCGGAAAGTCCATTATTTCTTCTTTTTGGCCGAAGTCTGTGCACTATTTATTATTTAATCAGGGTTGGTATAGCATCGGATGCGACCTGCGATTATTCTTGATGCCAAGGGGCATGAAGACAAAATCATATGAACTTCCCAACATTTTTTTTTCATATTTTAATTACTGTATATGATAGGTTATCGAAATGTAAGTTTATCTTTCAAAAAAACTTGATGATTCTATCGAGGTTGGATATGAATAAGGTTAAACTTGTTATACAAATGACATTGCATGTGTCTGTGTCTCCAATATAAATGTTCTTCACATATGACGTGTGATTGTAAAAAAGAAAACACGGAACCAAAGTCGGATATGAAGATTTTTGAGATCGAACCCCTTCGGGAGGAGACAAGAATGATTATTTTACTCTGTGCAAAAGATATTATTTTTATTTATACTATTTTGCCAAAATTGAGATAATTTAGTTGGGTCATGATATTTTCAGTGAAGAAAGATGTTTCAGTTTTGTACTTTCCAAGAAGGGGGATGCTGTTTTCACGCCAGACATGGCTGGAAACAGGGCATAAATCGACTTTTTAAGGTAAAAATACCTAAATGCAATAATAGAAAAAGTAATTGACAGATTATAAATCCGTAATCTATAATACAGGAAAAAAACAGCTCAAAATAATTTAGACCAATTAATCGAGTCAAATGTCCAATCTATAATTTTACCCTTATACATATATTTAATGTATCGACATCATTAATGATGTGCAATTAACTAATTAATTAATATTTGGTGATTCTCGGGGTGCAATTAACTAATTTGTCTAGGATGTGAATGAACTAGTATCAATTCATTCCAGCCTTCTTTTAGTAGTGACTCTCGAGGTGCTATCGATTATTTCTATGGAGTTTAACAAGTAATTACTACTCCACGAGAGGAATCTTCCTGTCGTGCAAGGATCAAAAGCTTCTGAAGAAAATGAATGAGGTGCATTTTTCTACTATTTCTTTAATCTTTAGATAATATTACTTTGCTCTTCGTATGGATAATCACTATACCCTTTTATTTATCTATCTTGTGTATATTAAATTAACTTCTACGTGATAATGAGGTAAAATAATCAAATAAGAAGTTATCGTTCTTTAAATTTTGAGCTGTGTAAAAGAGCACTATACGAAGAAGGAAAGGTCCGCCCTTCGTTTACTTGTTCGAGTATGGATTGTTCACTGTATCGATTTTTCCCCAATAATAATTTGACTGGGGACTCTTCATTCTCGCAAATCCCGATTAATGAAAATTATTGAGAGAGAGAGAGAGAGGACCTTGAAGACTAATGAAAATTATTCTAATGGGAAGTAAATTTGATAGAATTTGTTGAAAATTATTCTCTCTGTTATGTAGTGCTGAGCACATTTTTTTTTTTTTTTTTTTTTTTTTTTGGTCTTAAAAGATAGTGCTCATTGAAATACTTCAGTTAGTGCAGACACAATAGAAGCTTCAGAACAAATAATTGGCTATGACAAATTTCTCCCTGGTTACTTTTGCAGATTGTATGCACACAAGCATCAACCAAATTTGGTCGCCAGGGCTCTTTGCAAATCGAAAAGGTGACTCCTATTGACATTTTGCTATTCTTTTGTCCATTTCGCTTTCTTTTTTTTTTTTTAGCCAAGTGTTACTGGGCTTGTTTATTGTATTAAAGTTTAAGTGATATTATAAATCTAATCTTCACTTGCGTAGCAAAAAAAGCATTACAAACGAATCATCATAATTCGAATGAAGTTTCATATTTGGAGAATAGAAAATATGTTCCTTATAAACGTGCTTCTTTTTGTGGCGTCTTCTTTTTCTTGAGGAATTATGAAATGAAGTCCATCCCGCATGCAGGACTAAAAAATAGTTTTCTTACTTAATCAGTGCCAGCCACGTCTCTCCGCACGCACGAAAAAAAAAAACAACAACAACATAAAGATCAGAAACAAAAGCTCCTATAATGATTTTCCCATTTCTATTTTAATTTTCACCTCTGATCAGTTATAGTTTTATAATTGTGGTATGGTCAATGAATGGATTAAATTAACCGATCTATTTATTATTCTCCCGGCCATTTACTATACATAATGAGTATTCACAGTAGGCAATAATGACCACAACCATCGTGAGGGACCACGGTAAGAGGCCACTAGTGATCACGGGGATGAGAACTCATTGGTGAAGTTGTGCATGTGAGAAGTGACCTCCTCGGGCTTCTCTTGCTAGGGGAAATGAGCCACTCCTTCCATCACCATCACCTCTTCCAAGTCGGGCACTACCTACGTGAACCCATCACGGTGGATATACTCCGTCACACTGAGGATGTGTAGGTGAGGTCCACGTCTCCCACTATAAACTTCATCGGCACTTCGATTCACGCTCTAGTCCACAATGTTAACAACTTCCAGTTTTTGCATCCATCAATCTAAATAAATTTAAGATATCACTTTGATTGCTATGCCAACAAAAACAAAAAGGAAGGAAAAGATTGAACTAGCAATATATAATTTTTGCTCGATGCCCACCATCATTTTTACCAGCAATAGCCCATCCGGTGGTGCCACAAGTACCAAAGCTTCGGGAAGCCACATATGAAGAGGACCATGTCGGGGCTATCGCTGAACGATGCTACGTGCATGTTTATACCATTTGTGCAAATCGTTGCATGCTCGATCTCCTCCGTTTTTTGTTTTTATGCTTTCCCACTTTCTTTCTTTTTTTTCCCGCTCTCTATTGAACAAGATTTGTGAGATAGGAAAGAAGATGAAGCAATGAAACAATTTGAATGTCAACATGATGTTGTCTTCGAAATCAACATCTAATATTAAATTGTCCCTATCCCAACCCCCTAAGAAGTTGAGAACTTGAACCCCCACCTGCCCTTTTCCATGTGAAAAGAGTAGCCACTTAGGCAAAATAATATAGCATTTTATTTCTTCCTCATTTTAATGTCACAATAAATGATAATATACCGCCACGCATTTCACAATTGCCTCACATTTCATGGTCATACCATACAGATGTCTTAATTTTTTTAAATATATCTCCACATGTAAATTTGATAATAATAATATAAAAAAGAGAGTAGCAATAAAATGTATTAAGCAAAAAGGGAAACTTGAAACTTAAATATCGAAAATATTCAAGAAGATTCTTGACAGCCTTGTTAGCATACTCCGTCTGATGTAATACATATACATTTTGTTTTAATATATTTTTCAACTCGTAGCATTTGGTTAGGTAAAAAGTAGGACTAATAATAGAATGAACCATGAGAGAGAGAGACAGACAGAATCACAAGCGGCACTTGGGCTGGAGCTCACTCGTCTATGAGGGGCTGGGCTTTAGCGATGGCCTGTGGTGCTGGCAAATGATTGAGCCCAATGCCTCACGCTTGCTTTTCTCATTATAAGATCTCCACCCCGTCAAATATTCTCCAAAATATGCCCATTATGATATATTTACTGTAAACTCTTTTCTTGTGACATAAAAAAAAAAAAAAAACCTTAAACTTGTACTTATACGATACATTTACCCTCTGTCAAAATCCTTTTAGGTGATTTTTTAGTAAAAACAACAACGTTCATGGATGCCATGACAACACTATTTAATTTCTAGTGTCAATGTAGGTAGATTATTAACAGTTCTAATTGACAGAACTTTGATGGAGGTAAACGTGTTATACATGTGCAGGTTTGAAATTTTTCATGTCATAGAAATAAGTTTAGGATAAATATATCATAGTGAGCATAATTTAAGTTTTTTTTGGGGGGGCGGGGTAGGTTTTGTCCTATAAGATAAGTTAAACAATCATAGAAGAATCCAAAATGTTGGCTTAATATATAGTAACATTATCAACACTTATGGTATTTACAACAAAATGTGAGATTTTAGTTTCAACTATGGTCAATTAGCTCTAGAGTGGATAGGTCCAAACTTGAAATTTGCAACCTACCGTCTTATAATTGGCTCTCAGTTTTTAGAACTTGGAACCTATCTATTTGTCTTGGAACTGACCTTAAACCTATATTTTTTTTTTCCGATCTGGTTGTAAGGTTTACCCTTTTTTTGCTTCATTTAAAAAACAAAAAACACAATAAATAATGGTTATAGTAAAATAATGTGAGTAACAAAAATGGCTCAAAGTCAAATATCAATACAAAACAAACATAAATATAAAACAATATGGAAATTAAGCTTGTTTAAGAAAAATAGATCACCTTCTTCCAACTTTATTTAAATTGCTTTTAACAAGCTCCCAAGTGAAGAAGTTCAACACCAAAACCTAAAACCTACCCGCATAGGTTCCAAAAAATTGGAACTGAGAACCAATCATGTTTCTATTGAAACCAGAAATCAAAGCTGTTTTTGTGGGTGATCAGTTTGGTTTCCGGACAGAACCAGACCGATTGTACAACCTTAGTTTCGACAACACTCAATATAATCTCTAAGGCTGCATTTGTATCCGGACCTTTTTCCCCAATAAGTTAGGATCCGATAGGAAAAGCAAGTTATATGATCTCTAATGTCCTGTTATCATTTAATGAATGAGCAAACATAAAATGGATGTGATATACTAACCGATCAAGGTTCAGTGTGAATATGATAAACATAGATTACACATGAGAACTTAAATATATTTTTGAGATTTGGGAAAAATGATTGGCCTAGACATGAGAGATGTTCGTTCAACCTGCTGGATCACCATGGGACAGGCACACCAGCGTGAGAGTCGCCGTTGCATGAGGACAGGGACGATGTCATGGTGGGTATGGCAACCCACCTGTGTGGCGGTTGAGGGCTTCTCTCTCTCTCTCTCAATGCTTTGACAAAGTTATCTTTTGTAAAATGTCATTTTCATTTTTTTTTTTGTGGCTGAATAATTTATTCGGACCAAAAGCTATACATACACTGGATAAAATAATTTTTAGTAAATCCGGAATAATTTCTTGTTTATCAAATTAATAAAGCAGTGTCACCTGCGATGAAGACCACATGATGATACCTTGTCTAGGACACATTACAAAGGCATATTCATACACGTTTAGGAAGACGTTAAATTTTTAAGCTGGACCAGAATCGTGTTACTCAGCCCAATTACAATGATTAACCACGAATTACAGGATCGGTTGATTTGCTCTCGTATACTGCAGGTACTTTTCGAAGACCATAGAATCTTCCCCCATTATGGTTCTTTCGTAATCCTATCCGAAATAATCCGCTAAGGACGCATCGAAAGTGACGTTACCCGATCCCATGCCACTTTCACCCCCCGGCCCCCAAAACTGAAAAAAGGTCTTTTGTCCCAAATTAGAGAAAGGAAAAGGAACGGAGAAGCATGCATTTGTTACATAAGAAGAAACATATTTTTAAAAGTAATTGTTTATATTATGTAAAAAAAAAAATTAGTCAACAATAAAATTCTCTATCATTTACATATTTATGCCTCAGCATTTGTGTTGATGATGTGAAAAACTTATGTTGACTACTTTTTTACACAATATAAAACACATTTTTCGAAAAATATTTTTTAAATTAATACTTTTTCGTGAAACAAACTGACCTCGAAATAAATTATAACAGAAATGTATATTTTGGATAGGAGAGAATATGGGAGCCTACTTGGATTTTGATGCACAGTCAATGAGCACTGGTCCTGGCAATCCTATTGGGGGATATTTTATGGTCCCGTATGCTCTATCATGTTGTCTCCTAACATTCTCCCCAACCATCATCTCTCTCTCTCTCAGCGTGATGTACTTTGAAATGTTTGATGCTAAATCTACGATTCTTTGACCACATCCTGCCACTCAACTCTCGAATAGGGTGTAAAGATTTATGTCATTCTTGGCAATAGATAGACCGGAGTAGAATGGGAATCCTGTGATCATTTGATCTATCCAATCATACAATGTGATAAACATTCGATTGAAGAAAATGGAGGAAATGGCCAACAAGGGTCGTCCATTTCATCCTTATATCTTAGTTACTAACCCAACCATGGGTGTCGACATGGATGTCTATGACACAAAATATTGAATTTAGGGACTTGACCGAATGATAGAGTTCAATTCAATTCTTGATTCATGATACGGTCTTTTGAGAATTCGATTCCCGATACACATATGAATTTTAAAAATATGCCTATATCTTGAAAGAAACAAGGTAAAAGACAGCTACAATATGATAGAACTCGTCATAATTATGTACTTGATTCCTAAAAATTATCATTTCAAGCATTTCAGTCCTAGGTAGACGGCCATGTCAATGATTTCTGAGGACAATTAACTGAAATGATTACATTGGAATTTCGCGTAAAAGTTTAGGACTATATTAGCAAAACTAGAAAGTAGAATACTGTATAATAGGTTTAGGACTAAATTAATAATTTTCCCTAAGTAAGAAAACATGAACTTTAGTTGATAAAAAATATTTTGAGATCATTTAATGAAAATAAATTATCATGCACACGCAATTTGCGTGCATGTTCTCATTTTTCATTCTCTGCGCAACGTCATAATAAATTAATGACATTAATTTTATGGAGAAACGAAATATTTGACATTATCTCTTTTTATTATTCTGAAGTGCAAACTTATATATATATATATATATATATATATATATATATATATATATATATATTCATAATTTAGGAATAAAAGGGGAGAAGAATGAAGTCGATTGTTCCGATGGTCACACGTACTGGATTAGCCGAAGTATGAGTCGAAGCGACCTAATTAGACATTTTATATAATTAGAAAGACTTGATGAGAAAAATACAAAGAACATACACTTGATTAGAAAAAGTAGTTAACGTAAAAATGCGTTCAACTTCATAACGAATGTCCAGTCCAATTCCGTATTTATACATTCTTAAACAATACCATACACAGAATAGATGAAAAACAGCTCCAGCCATCGATTCTTTACTTCTTCTAATTTTTTTATAATATATCCGAATATATCGACATTCCAAGCTTTTGATACAATAATTTTTTGATTAATTTCCTTGAGAATATATCAAAAAAGGGAACATAATTCATGATCGAAGATTACTTGATTTCTCATTATAGTATCGACCATGCATGTTTAACAATATTTCCTACAAAATTAGGCAATAATTTGGAAAGCTCATGGTCAATTATCAAGCGAATCACATGTCAACAAACCATGAAGTGTTCAAATTGAACTTCACACGACAGCATGGGTATGCACATAAGTTGTCTTATCATGACCAATTTCGTTTATCAAGTTGTTCTTTGGATGTTCTACATGTATCTACTCATTGAGTTCAAGTGGCATAAGATGGAGCATAATGACCGAAGGAGCGGAACTCCGGCTGGGCTTTGGCGACAACTTGTGGTGTAGGCAGATGATGAGCCCAAAGCTTCATGCTCTCCTTTAGTTTAAAAAAAAATAAAAATCCATCTTATAAAATAAGATAAACAACTATAGACAACTCTGACATGTTGATTTAATATATCGTAATGTTATGAACACTTATGGTATTTACACAGAGTATGAGATTTTAGTTTCAATCACACTCAGCCAGACCTCAGAGGCCCCATTTGGTCATTCAAACCCTTTTATCGGATAGGATAGAATCAGATAAGGCATGCATATTATACAATTTCTTATTATTTAATTGTTAGTTGGTCCACCATACTATGTTCATTAAGATAACGTAGGTTCCTACTCTATCTAATTGACTTGAAAAAAAAAAAAAAAAAAAAAAAAAGGAAGCCTCCTGGGTATGTCAGTTAGAAAATTCCGTTCGAGTCCATCCAAATCATGCTTCAAGCTCTCCTTTAATTAAAAAAATCTCTACCATATAAAATAAGATGAACAACTATAGACATGTCCAACCGGTGATTTAATATATTGTAATTTTTCGACACTTATTTTATTTACACAAAGTGTGAGATGTTAGTTTCAATCGCACTCAGCTTAATCTAAAAGACCTCATTTGGCCATTCTAACCTTTTTATCGAATAGGATAGAATCACATAAGATGAGCGTATTATTCAATTATTTATTATCCAATTATTATTTGGTCACCCATACTACATTCGTTAAGATAATATGAGATTCTTACTCTATCTAATTGGCTAAAAAAGGAAAAAGAAAGAAACCTCTTGGTTATTTCTCCTAGAAACTTCTAATTGGAGCCCATCCAAACATAATTAATTAAAGCTCCACCGTTATATTCGATGAACACGGCGAGGACTAGGACACATCTCATAGGAGTTATCATGAAGGTTGAGGGATATTTCCTTTTAGTGGACCAAGATCGTAGCAGTGCTCTCCAAAAACTACAATGATTAATCAAAGATCATACCGTGTAATTTCAAACTGCTTCGCCCGCAGTTTCGGTCCAAAACAAGACAAAATAGTTCAGAAAATCGTGGGGCACCCATAGTTTTAATTCTTTGCCTCGATTTATGCTTCTCCGCTTTTGGTCATGCTAGTGCTAGACAGCGTACTAAATATGGGGCAGTCCGGGGTCTCCAACGGACGCCTTCGTTCTTGAATTTTTCACCGTTGGAGTGAAAAATGAGATTATTGGAAACGCTCTCGCATGCTATATTTTCATCTGACGGTGAAAAAATATAAGGGCGCGGTACCCTTCGGGACCATAAGACAGCCCCTAATTATGGTTTTTCGTGGTCCTTTCTGAAATAACCTAAGAAAGAGGCATTAAAAGTGACTTTACTCGATCCTCAAGTCCCTTTCTCAAGCCCCCAGATAAAAAGAGTTTCGTCCCAAAGCTCAAGAAAGGGGAAAAGATCGAAGCAAATCACATAGAAAGTTGGAAAATTTTGGCAAGCATCGTCTTGGTGGGACGAGGGGAGCATGGTGAAATATTTTCTACTCTTTTATACTTTTTCCCTTTATCCATTTCATTAAGATATGTATAATATAAGCGTGTGTGGGCTTTGGATTGGAGAGAATATGGGAGCCCACATTGATTAGGATGTCCAAGCATTAAGCACTCCTTTTGAGAGATATTTTTTGGTCCCATATGCTCTCTAAAGTCTGTCTCCCCTAAAATTCTCATCATCCATCATCTCTTCCTTTGGCTTGATGAGCTTGAAGTGCTCGATGCAGAATCTATCATTCTTTGATAAGTGCTTGATGCGAATCTATGATTCTTTTATCAATCCCGCGGCTTGGTCTCAAATCAAATATAAAATACTTATAATACACTTGTCAATACGATAAATTCAGATGAGACAAAACTCCAAAGTTCAATTGGACGGCTCAAATATAATAGACTTTGTATTTTATGGGTAAGAATCGAAGATGTATCGTGCTTGCATTTTGGTCCTTGCAATTAATTATTGAAGTGAACAGAGATGAATCGATTTGTGTGAGACAATATATCTATTTCTATGGATGATGTAATAATCGGTCAGTTTTCCAGGAAAATGCACTTTATTTGATGGCAAATAATCGCCATTCACCTCTCGGACGTTTGGATAAATCCAGACACAAGAAAAAGTCGGGGTCGCGATTTCTTTCTGCGTCAACTTCACCTCACCTCGTCACCTTTTTCTCCCTCAACAGTCAATCCCCAAAGCCTCACTTAACGCCTCTTATGATGCTTCAAAAGAAAGATAATAATTGCCTTTTGTAGTAGTAGCTGAGAAAAGAGAATAATATTGATGATTTGTTCCGCAATTAGCTCAACTTTCTCTTTTGTTGCGTAATGCTCACTCACTTCTGCGTCACCTAGCAGACTCGCTTAGGTTGCTGTGCTGGGATAGAAAATGACATTAAAAGCATTAACTGACAAAACTTCCCAACAGATCTTTTCAATACCATTTTGATAATAAAAGAAAAGGACCATCACTTAAATATCATGGCCAATTTAGAATGGCGGAAATCCAATGTAGCAATATGTTGACATTTTTTCCGACCAATATGACTTATTGGAAAATCTGATGGGGCAAAAATTCGGCATAAATGCCCAAAAATGATGTCGCTCTGCATGTTTGCCCTAAATCTAACATAACTGGGGACAAATCGGCTCAATTTTCTCATCTTCAAACCCAATTCAAAACGAAGCGCTTCGGGGCAAAAGTAAGATATGAATCTTGCAATGGAGAAGAGAACAAGCACATGCGGCTCAAGTTCGTCTCGTTCAAACATGGCTGAATCTACTGCGGAGGAGCAGAGAAGATACAAACGAGCAAGCAAGCTCTTCTGCAAAAGGCATCTTCTCTGTCTTCTTCCCAAGCTCTAGCACATGCAGACAAGACAAAAACTCTCCCTTCATCATCTCTATCCAAAATTCTCTCTCTCTCTCTCTCACCTTGCTAACATCGCCGGTTTCACTTAGCAGATGAGAAAAGCAAAACCCAATCGACTGATTCCTTACTAAAAACGAACTTCAAGCTTGAAACTCCGATGGCGATGAGGCCGTTCGTCTTTGTGCTAGTTCTTGCCAGAATCCTATGCGATCAAGCGAATAGCAAACAAGAGAATAAATGCGAATTAAAATCTTATTGAAAAAAGTTACGTAGAATTTCTTGCCTAATGTATTTAAGTGATCATTTTTTTTATTTTATGTGGCATTAAAGTAATCAGTGAAAAATCTTGACACGTAAATAGACTCTTTACAAAAGGTATAACACTTTTAGCATCTTTTCCCTTTGCTTAGTTTGATCTTCATGAGAAATAATAATTCTTTTTAATTGGATACAATTGCCCAACTCATTCAAGATAGCCCATCAGTAGCTCCTATCGGTTTAAAGCCTAGTGCACGAGTCATGATACCTTGCTTATCTAGCCACACTTTTGAGACACTTATCAATCATGCTTGGTAAGAAAATTAAATAGTTAATTAGAAAATTATCATAATTTTCGATGTATCATCTCATGCTATGCGTATAGCCAGATGCTTTGAAAAGTGAAATATTCCTCATTCGATTATGCTTAACAAGTGCTTTGAAACATTTGTTAATGGATAAGATTTTGATATTTCCTATCCCATATGGAAAGTTAGAAAACATATTTGTTGCTGGCAAGAGAAGTGAATCCTAAGGGGTTATCATCGTCATTTCGGGAGGAACTGTTGAAATGGCATTCAAACATGGCTGAATCTAAAGTTTGATAATAAGGGAGGGGGGCAACGTGCAAAGAGTTAAGTAAATGGAAAATGTGCTCTGAGAGTCTGAGCCATGTTGACAAAACAAGAAATGAAACAGAGCAGCCCAGCTTCCCATGGTTTTGTGACCATCTCCGTCAACGCCTGTGCCCGAGGCCGGTGTGTTTCTCCTGGAGAAAATATTAGGTACCCTAAAGGGACCACGTCATTTGTGCTCTGATCTATTCACAGGTCGACACTTGTTCGCTGGTAGGTCCACGTCGGCTCCCTCTTCTCTCCCACGTCGTTCCAAGTTTCTCTTGTCGCTCGTACGATATTCGAGTGACAGACGTCCAGGAAGCGTTGATTCTCACATTAGCTCTTTCTCAATTCGCATTTTGGCGACACGGTCCTATTTCTATCTTATACATAAGTACATCCAGCGCAAATAATGTCATCATCAACACTACTTTTGTAAATACGATCAGCTTACGAATAATTAGTTGATGAAATTTATTTTCATCATTGACAATAATTTATATTTAATATTTTGGAAACGACAAAAATATTTTTCATTTATCCATTTTTATAAGTGACGTTAAAGAATATAGAAAATATACTCAGAATTTTAAAATCAATTACTCCATAATACACAAGAGTGTCCAACTTTTCTTTTTTGCACATTATCGCTCAATCTTATAAGTATAAGTTAATTCCCTCCATGTCTTTTTAGGTATTTCTTCTTCTCCAACTTAGTAGGATTCTCTGAGAAATGCAGCCTTACTAAATTAGAGACATTACTATCTTGACATCCTTGACTGTTTTTATGCTTTGAACTAAATTTCCAAGTAGTCCATGGTTAAAAGGTAGTCCTTTAAAGGCTTGAACAAAGAGGTTCGCCTATTGTGAAATAGCATACCTACCACAACTGTCTATCCTAGTTCTAAGCATAGATTCCTTCATTGGTATTGATATTAGCAAATCAAAGGCAATTCTTATATGATCGACTTCGATTGATCGATGTCACGCATGACAGTGTCGACAAATCAGACACCCAGGAGATCATCCGTTTGAATCCCTCAGATCGTTTGCGAACTGCTCAGGTCCGAGCGGTCAAAAGGCGGTACATATAAATCTATTATTACCTTTCCTTAAATAAAAACTAACCAGTACTTGTGGTCAAAAGAGGACGATTGACTGCAAGGGGAAGGAAGCTAGCAATACCTGAAAAGGGCGCGCCACTTGTACAAGTCTGAAGGATCGAACAGTATACAACTGCAGCCCACGGGAAGGAACCTTCCTCTCCTTTTTCCCTCCTTCCCTCCCTCCCTCCCTCCTCCATTAAACCCTCCTTCACAATTCTCCACCTTCACCTCTCTCTCTCTCTCTCTCGTATGGACAACTCCGACGGCTTCACCGCTCCAATGGCGAGCGCCTCTGCCGCCGCCGCTCGCGCCGGCCGCTACGCCCTCAACGGCAAGATAATGCTCTGCACCGTCGTCGTCCTCTTCGTTGCCGTCTTTGCCATCCTCGGCCTCCACAGCTATGCCCGCTGGTTCAACCGCAGCCGCCGCCGCCGCCGCACCCGCCACCGCCGCCTCAACCGCAACTCCACTCCGCCGGGCACTGAACCATCCTCCGGTGGTGGCGGTGGCGGTGGTGGCCTCGACGTGTCCGTCCTCAAGTCCCTCCCCGTCTTCACTTATGTGAGCTCCAGGAACGCCAAAGTTGGACAGTTCAGCGAGTGCGCCGTTTGCCTGTCGGACTTCGAGGACGGCGAGACGGGCCGTCGTTTGCCCAAGTGCGAGCACGTCTTCCACGCAGACTGCATCGATACGTGGTTCGAGTCCCACTCAAGCTGCCCGCTCTGCAGAGCTCCGGTTCAGGCGGACTTTCATGCAGCTACGGAGGGGGTTCCACCGGAGGACGTCGGCGGTGCTGCGTCGGCACAGGGGGTGGTTTGGTTGATTGAGGTTTCCGAGAATGAGACGAGTATAAGTTCGTCTTTGTCTCTACCACCTTCGCCGTCGTCCTCATGTTGTGGTTCTTGTTCTTCGCCGCCACCATCGAGGAAGGCAGCTGAGTTACAGGAAATAACGGTGGAAGAGCCGCCGCCGGCGATGGAGGAGAGATATAAGGAGTTGGAGAAAATGGGTCTGCCCGAACGTGACCGGTCCAAGTCCCCGGGTTATCGGATCCTATCCTTGAAAAGGATCTGGAGCATCTAGTCGGGCAAAAGTGTTCTTTAAAAAAAAATAGCGCCCTTTCCTGTTTTTCTAAAATATTTTCCTTTTTGTTCTTATTCTTTTTCTTTCTGTTTTTAGGAGATGATGTTTATAGAAAAGGCCTGTGGCTATTATAATCGTCCGTGTAAGCAGTACGTATATCATATAATACTCTGACCAAAATTAACAATGCTTGTATGGATCGTTTGTAAGGATGGCAATTTTAGATACTTTTGTAAAATACATACAGTTAACAGTACTTGGATTGAGCTTAATTTTGTTTAAATTGTAAGTGGCTTAGCCGGTTTATATATGTATAATGAACGTATTACTCATGAGTTTCACCCTTTTAATCCGTTCACGATATGTTTATTAACGTCTTAGTCATATCAACACAATAAGTTTAGATATAATTTTTGATGTTAATATATATATGTATATATATATATATATATATATATTTTTACATGTCCATACTAAAAAGAGTTTACATCTCAATTCTAGCATGTTTTCGAACGAGTTGGATAAGCTTGTCGTGTTTGAGTTTCAAAAAATTGACACGATAGATCAATTGATCGAAATTTGAAACACCATAATTATGAGATAACTCAATTACATCATTGTTATATTTAACCTTAGCGGAGAATTTGAGCATGTTGTCGAACCACTTGAATATTCATGTCGTGTTTGGAATTTCAAAGATTTGAGACAGTGGAAGAATGTGATATTTTGGAATAAAATCCATACTATGGTCTTTCATTCAGTATGGGAAATGCTCTTTTTTTTTTTTTTTTCCAATTGTCAAGACATTGCGAAAAACGAAAGGTAATTTTAAGAAAATCACGGGGTACGAATATCTCCCCTCTGAATTCATTCGCAAATAAATGCACTGAGACCACATGCATCTGTTAACTCATTGTCAGAGAACACTATCGGCACCGTAGAATTAGGGGTCCTATGCTTTATGGGAGAAAAGCCACTTGATGAATTAGTTTGCTCTTTTATCCGGGGGAGTTCGGAGATGGGAATTCAACTATTGTCAGAGCACACCATCGGCATTCCTTCAATTTCTTTCATTCAATTTTTTGGCCACTGATTCATAGTTTCTTTTTTTTTTTTTTTTTTTTTTGTGACCGAGGATCCGTCAGAGTCTGACCTTGTCAACTTACGCCGATTTGGAGTCTCACGGGCCTTCGCGACGGAGGCCCAACAGCGACTATACCTCGGGGGAAACTGCCCAGCAACCCATTGCCGAAGCCCCCGCTTTAATCGCTAACAACGCAAGATTTCAAACTATTGACCTCCTTTGCTAGAAAAGAGATCTCAACTAACTACCCTACCAATGGGTGAATGACCACTAATTCATAGTTCATTTCATGAAAAGTGAAAAATACCGTCTTGGAGGTTTTACATCAAAAGTGAATAATTCATAGCTCATATAAAACTGATCCTCTAGATATATGCAACCAATGGATCAATAATGAGGATATGTACAATGGTCAACTATTCACAAGGATCAAATGAACATTAGTTTTGACATCATTTTTGCAGATGGGGAAAAAATCCTCGCATTAGGAAACTTCCTCGACCAATTACAAGGTGCTCTGGTCGACTTGGAGAATGGACTATAGACGCACGCGCGGGATCTGAATCGTGAAATGTGAAGGCCATCTCGCTGGAAAGAAAAGGTCATCATTAGGGAGTAGCAACCTATCTTCTTCAATGCTGATCATCCGCTTGATCGAATCTTGGAAATCGCCATCCTGATTTGCCTGCGTGATTCCAGCAGACTCGGGGTAGGTTGTGTCCCCTTTAGAAGCTAACAATCATTATGAAGAAAAGGTTTACCATAATTGCTTTTGAAGGGCTTCCCATTTACTTGTTGAGTCTCCTGGTAAACAATTGTACAAGGTGTCGATGAGGTCGAGTCATCCAATGTGGACGAGTTATTGTTACCAAGAAAAGGCATTGTGCTTACATGTTCACCAGTCTTGTTGTGAACAGCAATAGAAGAAGGCGGGACCGAGGCTAAATGACCCAAACTGATGATTCAAACTATTACGGCAGCTTTTCCATCCTTTTTGCTCAAACTGCTCTTCGTTTCGAACAAAAAGAGTCGGCCGGCACCAACTTGGTTGTCTCGTGAACTTTTATCTCCACTTTATTTTGGCCAGCACCAACTTGGTTGCCTACTGAATCCTTGATTTGATTTTCTTTGGTGTCGTGAAAACGCAAAAGGATTTGTCGGAAGATGGTTCGAACATCTTCCATGGCTCCTCTCTGTAGATATCGTGCCCCGGAATGAGATGGGTTAGGTATCAGCATTCTTGTCACCTTCTCCACCAAATAGAGGTAGAGTTTCTCTGTCGCACATGGCGTCAAATCTAAGCAAATCCTTTTCCACAATCTCTCACTAGAGCCATATCAATGACTTTTACTAATTTTTGTTTTTTGTCGCAATGCTTTGGTGTATTATACTAATATGAGTCTTGGCTTGCCCTATTCATGAATCTATCTATAACTTCTTGAGATGAAAGAGATGTACATGATCATCTAAATCTTTTTTAAATAAGACCATTTTAGGGAAAAGTGTCAAAAAAGTCACAAACATATTGTATTGATGCCGATTTAGTTTTAATAAACCTTACAATGATGTCGATTTAATCATTAACCTTTTGATATAGAGTCAATTCAATCTTTCTGGTTAATTTTGATCAAGTATTGTTGATGCGAACATCAACTAGCCTATGTTGCCCTTCCAACATAAACATTGACAATTTTTAATAATAATTGAATATTTTCCCAAATTTTTATTTTTATTTTCTCTTATTTTCTCTTTTTTTTTTTTTTTTTTTCCCCTTCTTCTTCCTTTTGTTGTTGACCAACCACCAACCATGGTAGCCATGGCTGAGCTGGCCTCACCCAAGCCAAATCTGGCAAGGTCAACGTTTGCCTAGGCTAGGGCGACCTCGCCGAGCATCGACTTCACTCGAGCAACGCCCTAGCCTAGGCAAGGGCTAGCCTCACCAAATTTGGTGAGGGGAACCTTGGTGGAGCCTCACCCAAGTGAGACCAGCCCAACCATCACGGTGGCTAGTCACCCACAAAAGAATGAAGAGGGAAAAAAAATCAGAAAAAATAAAAAACTATATATATAAATTGTCTATGTTAGCGCCAGCAATGTCGTGTAAATGAGCTAGTATCCACATCAACGATATCAAGCCAAAATTAACTACAAAGGCTAAATTGACATTATGTTAAGAGGTTTGGAACTAAATTAGCACCATTAAAATGTTTGGGGCTAAATTGGCATCAATACAATATATTCATGACTTCTTCGACATTTTTCCTGACCATTTTATAGTAATTCGAGTTGTCGCTTCAAAATTGTATCCTGCCATTATCTTATTGTGTTAAATCTAGATATGACACAAACACTTCTCTAAAATTCTGACATGGCTTAACACAACAAGACACTATTACATATAAATTAATAGAACGATTAGGGAAAATTATCTAAAAAATCCTAAACTTATTACACTTTTACCAACTAAGTTTTAAACCGTTTAATTTTACTAATTAAGTCATAAACCTCTCATCTTTTGCCAATTGAATCCATCCAAATAAAATTGACCACATTGACTCAATTGACAAAAGATAAAAATGTTTAGTACTAAAATGAGAAAAGTGCTATATAGTTAGGACTTTTTGGGCAATTTTCTCATTTTTAAATTTATATATCAAATTGGGGTGATAAAAAAAATACAAGTTTCTACATATTTAAATTACATTAAGTTCAACAACTTCGCCATTTAGCCACTTTGATCTTTAAAAATAGAGATTTCAAGAGAAAATCGTTCAAAAAGTGCTAAATCTATTGTAATTTTTGCAATTCAATTTTGAACTTTGCAATTTTACCAAATGAGTCATAAACATTTTCACATTTTGTCAATTAAGTCTATTTGGCTAATTTTAGCCAAAAATTACTTATGTGGACATCAACCATCCTACGTGGCATGGCCAACCAACATGAATAATTTTTAATAAAATATTTTAAAGTTTTTTATTAATTATTATTTTTTCCTTTCTTCTCTTTTTCTTTTCTTTTCTTTTTTTCTAATTATGGACAGCAAGGGTTACCGGGCCCTCATTGGCCATTGGGCGGCCCTTTTTTTTTTTTTTTTCCCTTGTTGACTGTTGGCAAGGCTTCAACCCAGTCGCTTGCTAGTCTTGTTGGAAGATCGTCGAGGGATTTCAGGAAATCTACAAGAAAGAAAAAAACACGTGCGACAAAAAGGGCGCCGTTGGTGTGGCTGTGGTAAGTTCAGCCACGGCTCTAGGTTTCTCTGTAAATAATAGTGATTCCAAAACACCCCAACAACGAGCTTTAATCGCACTAAAGCAGCCTCACCGATGCCTTGTAGCTCTTCCCAATGCAATAATAATAATTATAAAGAATGAAAAGAAAAAAAAAAGTATTAAAATTTGTCCACATCAGCATCAATCATGTTACGTAAAACGCCTAACGTTCATGTCAACGATTTCTGACTAAAATTGGCCAAATAGACTTAATTGCAAAAAGTAAAAAAGTTTAAGAATCGATTGGTAAAATTGAAATATTTGTAACTAAACTAAAAAAAGTGCAAAAGGTTTATGACTTTTTAAACAATTTTCTCAAGATTTCAATATGCTGTGTCGAACACATATCATAATTTTTGCACGACAAATGTGTTAGTCAAAAGGAAATTCCATAATCTGTAAAAACAATTCAAAAGCGACTAAAGAGTATCCTCAAAACCTGATATTTAGGCAATGTGCAAGCATTTCAACTCAATTGTGACCAAAAAAATATATATATTTCAACCCAAAGTAAATTCAACAAGCACATTCGTCTTCTTAGCCTGAAACTTAGTGTCGAATTATTAAACTTTCCCTTACACCTAGTCTCAAGAGCACAAATCTATGTATCTCCAGTAATTATCTTATATGTATGAGACAGAGAGACTATAACACTGAACAGGAACCGACTCGAGTGCTTGAAGAGTCATGGACACATTTATATGAAATAAATCATCAAATTTAATTCAAATGAAGTGAAAAAAGAAGCTAAATTACACGAGAGTTCGGAGATGGAATTCAACTATTGTCAGAGCACACAATCGGCATTCATTCAACTTCTTTTATTTAATTTTTTGGCCACTGATTCATAGTACATTTCATGAAAAGTGAAAAAAAGGTTTTACATCAAAAGTGAATAATCTACAGCTCATATAAAACTGATCCTCAAGATATATATGCAACAGAGGTTTTACATTTTACATCATATAAAAGATCCTGAAGGTTTTAATCTACAGCTCATATAAAACTGATCCTCAAGATATATATGCAACAGAGGTTTTACATCAAAAGTGAATAATTTATAGCTCATATAAAACTGATCCTCAAGATATATGCAACCGATGGATCAGTAATGAGGATATGTACAGTGGTCTAACTATTCACAAAGATCAAATGAACATTAGTTTTGACATCATATTTGCATATAGGGAAAAAATCCTCGCATTAGGAAACTTCCTTGACCAATTCCAAGGTGCTCTGGTCGACCTGGAGTATGGAGTACAGACGCATGAGCGGGATCTGAATCATGAAATGTGAAGGCCATCTCGCTGAAAAGAAAAGGTCATCATAAGGGAGTAGCAACCTATCTTCTTCAATGCTGATCATCCGTTTGATCCATCCTGATTTGCTTGCGTGATTCCAGCAGATTCGGGGTCGGTTGTGTCCCCATTAGAAGCTAGCAATCATTATGAGGAAAGGTCCACCATAATTGCTTTTGAAGGGCTTCCCATTTACTTGCTGAGTCTCCTGGTAAACAATTGTACAAGGCGTCGATGAGGTCGAGTCATCCATAGTGGACGAGTTATCATTACCAATGAAAGGCATTGTGCTTACATGTTCATCAGTCTCGTGGTGAACAGCAATAGAAGAAGGCGGGACCGAGGCTAAATGACGCAAACTGATGATTCTAACTATTACGGCAGCTTTTCCATCCTTTTTGCTCAAACTGCTCTTCGTTTCGAACAAAAAGGGTCGGCCAGCACCAACTTGGTTGTCTTGTGAACTTTTTATCTCCACTTTATTTTGGCCAGTACCAACTTGGTTGCCTACTGGATCCTCGATTTGATCTTCTTTGGTGTCGTGAAAACGCAAAAGGATTTGTCGAAAGATGCTTCGAGCATCTTCCATGGCTCCTCTTTGTAGTTATCGTGCCCCGGAATGAGATGGGTTAGGTATCAGCATTCTTGTCGCCTTCTCCACCAAATAGAGGCAGAGTTCTCTGTCGGACATGGCGTCAAATCTAAGCAAATCCTTTTCCACAATCTCTCACTAGAGTCAAGTCAATGACTTTTACTAATTTTTGTTTTTTCTCACAATGCTTTGGTGTATTATATTAATATGAGTCTTGGCTTGCCCTATTCATGAATCTATCTATGACTTCTTGAGATGAAATAGATGTACATGATCATCTAAGTTTATTTTAAATAAGACCCTTTCATGGAAAAGTGTCAAAAAAGTCACAAACCTATTGTATCGATGCCAATTTAGTTTTAATAAACCTTACAATTGTGTCAATTTAATCATTAACCTTTTGATATAGAGTCAATTCAATCCTTTTGGTTGATTTTGGTTGAGTATGTTGATGCGAACATCAACTAGCCTATGTTGCCCTTCCAACATAAACATTGACAATTTTTAATAATAACTTAATATTTTTCTGAATTTTTAATTTTTTTTAATTTTTTCTCTCTTTCTTTCTTCTTTTTTTTTTTTTCCTTATTCTTCCTTTTGTTGTTGATCGGCCACTAGCCATGGAAGCCATGGCTAAGTTGGCCTCACCCAAGCTAGATCTAGCAAGGTCAACATTTGCCCAAGCTAGAGCGACCTCGTCGAGCATCGCCTTCACTTGAGTGACGCCCTGGCCTAGGCAAGGGCCAACCTCACCAAATTTGGTGAAGGGAACCTTGGTCGAGCCTCGCCCAGGTGAGACCAGCCTAACCATCACGGTGGCCAGTCACCAACAAAAAGATGAAGAAGGAAAAAAATCATAAAAAATAAAAAAACTACTTATATAAAAAAAAAAATGTTTATGTTAGCACCAGCAATATCGGGTAGATCAGCTGGCATCCACATCAGTAATATCAAGCCAAAATTAGCTACAAAGACTAAATTAACATTAGGTTAAGAGGTTTAGAACTAAATTAGCACCATCAAAATGTTTAGAGCTAAATTGGCATCAATACAATATGTTTAGAACTTTTTCGACACTTTTCCCGACCATTTTATAGTAATTTGAGCTGTCGCTTCAAAATTGTATCCTACCATTATCTTATTGTGTTAAATCTAGATATGACACGAAAACATTCCTAAAATTCTGACATGGCTTAACACAACAAGACACTATTACATATAAATTAATTGAATGATTAGGGAAAATTATCTAAAAAATCCTAAACTTATTACACTTTTACCAACTAAGTCTTAAACCGTTTAATTTTACTAATTAAGTCATAAACCTCTCATCTTTTGCCAATTGAATCCATCCAAATAAAATTGACCAGATTGACTCAATTGACAAAAGATAAAAATGTTTAGTACTAAAATGACAAAAGTGCTATATAGTTAGGACTTTTTGGGCAATTTTCTCATTTTTAAATTTATATATCAAATTGGAGTGATAAAAAAAAATACAAGTTTCTACATATTTAAATTACATTAAGTTCAAAAACTTTGCCATTCAGCCACTTTGATCTTTAAAAATAGAGATTTCAAGAGAAAATCGTTCAAAAAGTGCTAAATCTATTGTAATTTTTGCAATTCAATTTTGAACTTTGCAATTTTACCAAATGAGTCATAAACATTCTCACATTTTGTCAATTAAGTCTATTTGGCTAATTTTAGCCAGAAATTGCTTATGTGGACATCAACCATCCTACATGGCATAGCCAGCCAACATGAATAATTTTTAATAAAATATTTTAAATTTTTTATTAATTATTTTTTTTCCTTTCTTCTCTTTTTCTTTTCTTTTTTTTTTTTTTTTTTCTAATTATGGACAGCAAGGGTTATCGGGACCTCGTTGGCCATTGGGTGGCCCTTGTTGACTGTTGGCAAGGCTGCAACCCAGTCGCTTGCTAGTCTTGTTGGAAGATCATCGCAGGATTTCAGGAAATCTACAAGAAAGAAAGAAACAAGTGTGACAAAAAGGACCACCCCATGTGATGGCTACATTGGCTTGGGCTTACATCCCCTCACGAAGGGGACGGATTCAAATCCCAGCGTGGTCACTAGTGGTCTTAAGCATGACGCCGTGGTGGTGGGTTCTGCGCTAGCATCACCGGGGGGGTTTATGGCGCGACTGTCGGCTGCAAGTTGGTTCCTCCTGTCCCAAAAAAAAAAAAAAGTGTGACAAAAAGGGCTCCATTAGTGTGGTTGTGGTAAGTTCAGCCATGACTCTAGGTTTCTCTGTTATTATAATAGTGATTCCAAAACACCCCAACAACGAGCTTTAATCGCACTAAAGCAGCCTCACCGACGCCTTGTAGCTCTTCCCAATGCTTTCTGGTTTTCGATTAGCAAGGGCCCAACAACCCTCACTAGCCACGGTAAAATAATAATAATAATAATAATAATAATAATAATAATAATAATAATAATAATAATAATAATAATAAAGAAGGAAAAGAAAAAGAAAAGGAAAAAAGGTACTAAAATTTGTTCACATCAGTATTGATCATGCCACGTAGGACACCTAACATCCATATCAACGATTTTTGACCAAAATTAGCTAGATAGACTCAATTGCAAAAAGTTAAAAAGTTTAAGACTCGATTGGCAAAATTAAAATATTTGTAGCTAAACTAAAAAGGGTACATGTTTAGGACTTTTTAAACAATTTTCTCGAGATTTCAATGTGTTGTGTCGAACACGTATCATAGTTTTTGCACGACAAATGTGTTAGTCAAAAGGAAATTCCATAATCTGTAAAAACAATTCAAAAGCGACTAATTGATATTTAGGCAATGTGCAAGCATTTCAACTCAATTGTGACCTATATATATATATTTCAACCCAAAGTGAATTCAACAAGCACATTCGTCTTCTTAGCCCGAAACTTAGTGTCGAATTATTAAACTTTCCCTTACACCTAGTCTCAAGAGCACAAATTTATGTATCTCTAGTAATTATCTTATATGTATGAGACAGAGAGACTATAACACTGAACAGGAACCGACTCGAGTGCTTGAAGAGTCATGGACACATTTATATGAAATAAATAATCAAATTTAATTCAAATGAAGTGAAAAAAGAAGCTAAATTACACGAGAGTTCGGAGATGGAATTCAACTATTGTCAGAGCATACAATCGGCATTCCTTCAACTTCTTTTATTTAATTTTTTGGCCACTGATTCATAGTTCATTTCATGAAAAGTGAAAACTACCGTTTTGGAGGTTTTACATCAAAAGTGAATAATCTACAGCTCATATAAAACTGATCCTCAAGATATATATGCAACGGAGGTTTTACATCAAAAGTGAATAATTTATAGCTCATATAAAACTGATCCTCAAGATATATGCAACCGATGGATCAGTAATGAGGATATGTACAATGGTCTAACGATTCACAAAGATCAAATGAACATTAGTTTTGACATCATATTTGCATATAGGGAAAAAAATCCTCGCATTAGGAAACTTCCTTGACCAATTACAAGGTGCTCTGGTCGACCTGGAGTATGGAGTACAGACGCATGAGCGGGATCTGAATCATGAAATGTGAAGGCCATCTCGCTGGAAAGAAAAGGTCATCATTAGGGAGTAGCAACCTATCTTCTTCAATGCTAATCATCTGCTTGATCCATCCTAATTTGTTTGCGTGATTCCAGCAGATTCGGGGTAGGTTGTGTCCCCATTAGAAGCTAGCAATCATTATGAGGAAAGGTCCACCATAATTGCTTTTGAAGGGCTTCCCATTTACTTGTTGAGTCTCCTGGTAAACAATTGTACAAGGCGTCGATGAGGTCGAGTCATCCATGGTGGACGAGTTATTGTTACCAATGAAAGGCATTGTGCTTACATGTTCATCAGTCTCGTGGTGAACAGCAATAGAAGAAGGCGGGACCGAGGCTAAATGACCCAAATGATTATTCAAACTATTACGGCAGCTTTTCCATCCTCTTTGCTCAAACTGCTCTTCGTTTCGAACAAAAAGAGTCGGCCAGCACCAACTTGGTTGTCCTGTGAACTTTTTATCTCCACTTTATTTTGGCCAGTACCAACTTGGTTGCCCACTGGATCCTCGATTTGATCTTCTTTGGTGTCGTGAAAACGCAAAAGGATTTGTCGGAAGATGGTTCGAACATCTTCCATGGCTCCTCTTTGTAGATATCGTGCCCCGGAATGAGATGGGTTAGGTATCAGCATTCTTGTCGCCTTCTCCACCAAATAGAGGCAGAATTCTCTGTCGGACATGGCGTCAAATCTAAGCAAATCCTTTTCCACAATCTCTCACTAGAGCCAAATCAATGACTTTTACTAATTTTTGTTTTTTCTCACAATGCTTTGGTGTATTATATTAATATGAGTCTTGGCTTGCCCTATTCATGAATCTATCTATAACTTCTTGAGATGAAATAGATGTACATGATCATCTAAGTTTATTTTAAAGAAGACCCTTTTAGGGAAAACTGTCAAAAAATTCACAAACCTATTGTATCGATGCCAATTTAGTTTTAATAAACCTTACAATTGTGTCAATTTAATCATTAACCTTTTGATATAGAGTCAATTCAATCCTTTTAGTTGATTTTGGTTGAGTATGTTGATGCAAACATCAACTAGCCTATGTCGCCCTTCCAACATAAACATTGGCAATTTTTAATAATAATTTAATATTTTTCTGAATTTTTAATTTTTTCTAATTTTTTTCTCTTTTTCTTTCTTTTTTTTTCCTTATTCTTCCTTTTGTTGTTGACCGGCCACCAACCATGGAAGCCATGGTTGAGTTGGCCTCACCCAAGCTAGATCTAGCAAGGTCAACATTTGCCCAAGCTAGAGCAACCTCATCGAGCATCGCCTTCACTCGAGCAATGCCCTGGCCTAGGCAAGGGCCAGCCTCACCAAATTTGGTGAAGGGAACCTTGGTCGAGCCTCGCCCAGGCGAGACCAGCCTAACCATCACGGTGGCCAGTCACCAACAAAAGGATGACGAAGGAAAAAAAAAATCATAAAAAATAAAAAACTACTTATATATAAATAAAAAAAATTGTTTATGTTAGCGTCAGCGATGTCGCGTAAATCAGCTGGCATCCACATCAGCAATATCAAGCCAAAATTAGTTACAAAAACTAAATTAACATTAGGTTAAGAGGTTTAGAACTAAATTAGCACCATTAAAATGTTTGAAGCTAAATTGGCATCAATACAATAGGTTTAGAACTTTTTCGACACTTTTCCCGACCATTTTATAGTAATTTAAGCTGTCACTTCAAAATTGTATCCTGCCATTATCTTATTGTGTTAAATCTAGATATGACACGAAAACATTCCTAAAATTCTGACATGGCTTAACACAACAAGACACTATTACATATAAATTAATAGAATGATTAGGGAAAATTATCTAAAAAATCCTAAACTTATTACACTTTTACCAACTAAGTCTTAAACCGTTTAATTTTACCAATTAAGTCATAAACCTCTCATCTTTTGCCAATTGAATTAATCTAAATAAAATTGATCAGATAGACTCAATTGATAAAAGATGAAAATGTTTAGTACTAAAATGACAAAAGTGCTATATAGTTAGGACTTTTTGGGCAATTTTCTCATTTTTAAATTTATATATCAAATTGGGGTGATAAAAAAAAATACAAGTTTGTACATATTTAAATTACATTAAGTTCAACAACTTCGCCATTCAGCCACTTTGATCTTTAAAAATAGAGATTTCAAGAGAAAATCGTTCAAAAAGTGCTAAATCTATCGTAATTTTTGCAATTCAATTTTGAACTTTTCAATTTCACCAAATGAGTCATAAACATTTTCACATTTTGTCAATTAAGTCTATTTGGCTAATTTTAGCCAGAAATTGCTTATGTGGACATCAACCATCCTACGTGGCATGGCCAGCCAACATGAATAATTTTTAATAAAATATTTTAAATTTTTTATTAATTATTATTTTTTCCTTTCTTCTCTTTTTCTTTTCTTTTCTTTTTTTTTTCTAATTATGGACAGCAAGGGTAACTGGGCCCTCGTTGGCCATTGGGCGGCCCTTATTGACTGTTGGCGGGGCTGCAACCCAGTCGCTTGCTAGTCTTGTTGGAAGATCGTCGCAAGATTTCAGGAAATCTACAAGAAATAAAGAAACAAGCGTGACAAAAAGGACCACCCCATGTGGTGGCTGCGTTAGCTTGGGCTTACATCCCCTCACGAAGGGGACAGGTTCAAATCCAAGCATGGTCACTAGTGGTCTTAATCGTGACGCCGTGGTGGTGGGTCTGCGCTAGCATCATCGGAGGTTTACGGCGTGACTATCGGCTGCAAGCTGGTTCCTCCTATCCCAAAAAAAAAAAAAAAAAAAAGTGTGACAAAAAGGGCTCCGTTGGTGTGGTTGTGGTAAGTTCAGCCACAGCTCTAGGTTTCTCTATTATTATAACAATGATTCCAAAACACCCCAACAACGAGCTTTAATTGCACTAAAGCAGCCTCACCGACGCCTTGTAGCTCTTCCCAATGCTTTCTGGTTTTCGATTAGCAAGGGCCCGACAACCCTCACTAGCCACGGTAATAATAATAATAATAATAATAATAATAATAATAATAATAATAATAATAATAATAATAATAATAATAATAAAAAAGAAGGAAAAGAAAAAGAAAAAGAAAAAAAGTACTAAAATTTGTTCACATCAGTATCGATCATGCCACGTAAGACGCCTAATATCCATATCAACGATTTCTAACCAAAATTGGCTAGATAGACTCAATTGCAAAAAGTTAAAAAGTTTAAGACTCGATTGGCAAAATTGAAATATTTGTAGCTAAACTAAAAAGGGTACAGGTTTAGGACTTTTTAAACAATTTTCTCAAGATTTCAATATGTTGTATCGAACACGTATCATAGTTTTTGCACGACAAATGTGTTAGTCAAAAGGAAATTCCATAATATGTAAAAACAATTCAAAAGCGACTAAAGAGTATCCTCGAAACTTGATATTTAGGCAATGTGCAAGCATTTCAACTCAATTATGACAACAACAAAAAAAAAGTATTTCAACTCAAAGTAAATTCAACAAGCACATTCGTCTTCTTAGCCCGAAACCTAGTGTCGAATTATTAAACTTTCCCTTACACCTAGTCTCAAGAGCACAAATCTATGTGTCTCTAGTAATTATCTTATATGTACGAGACAGAGAGATTGTAACAATGAACAGGAATGACTCGAGTGCTTGAAGAGTCATGGACAGCATTTATATGAAATAAATAATCAAATTTAATTCAAATGAAGTGTTAAAAGAAGCTAAATTACACGAGAGTTCAAGTTATATATGAATGTAATAAATGCAAAGGAATCCAAAATATTTTTCAAATCTTAATGATTTACAAAGTAATGATATTAATATATGTATAATAAAACTAAAAGTAAAAGAAGCTTGTGCCTAAAAACCATAGCCTTCAATTGTTTTAGGTTTTTTACGAAAGCATTTGAACTAGTTGAGAGTTTTTATTTAGACATTTTTTGGTTGAGACTTGATCTTATTAATAGGGGTGTGTAAAAGAATTAGAAACCATCCAAACCATCCAAAACTAGACCAGAACCGATTATTCCCATGGGGGCAGGTCCAGTTCCCATTTCCAAGTTAGTGAAACCGGTGAGTACTGGTCCGATTTGATTCTAGGCGTGGAACCACCCTCTCACCCATCCGGACTGAATTATATATATATATATATAATTTTATTTGCTCACTTAATTATTTTGTAGTTTTTCGACCAAATATATATGTATGTATATGTATATTTATAGTTATTGAACATTATTGACTAATTTTGTCTCTTGGGTGTGTAATAGGATTAATCCCCTATCATTTTTCTTTTCATTCTAATAATTTATTTACTTGCTTTCTCAATCAAAACAAAATAAACAAATGTAGAGGAAGAAAAGAACAGCTTGAAGATGTCCATAAATGTTGCAACGCCTTATCGTCATTATACAAAATGAAGAGCCAATGGCTTTTTTTAAGAGTACAATTAGATCTCATTTAGCCATTCCCATTATTAAATTAAGTTGACATTGAAAAAAAGATGGGTCAAGCAATTAATGTTTTAACTTCTATGAAGGTTAGGACTTTCAACATGAAATATAATTCTTCACATGTTTTTTATGCCAAGAAACCTTAAGAAAACCACACCATGACCCTCAAAGAAATTATGTTTTTAGCTAACAAGTACTGTTTATTTGTTCCGCCTATAGTTTTCAATCCTCAATCAAAATAAATGATTTTTCACCCCAAAAAAAAAAAATCAAAATCAATGGTTTGCAATCCAACCCAAATATAAAGCCGAACAAGCTTTAATACTCTAAGTAAAAATTAGGTTCACTGTGATATTAATTGATGAATACAATCTTATAGGGATTTAAGACTGATTCCATAGACTCACCCTAGAACCAAACCGCCATAGGTCCCGGTTCCAATTTTTCAAAACCAATCCTCAGTGGGCGGTTCCTAGTTTTAAGGTGGGAATTGCTTACCCGGACCATACTCACCCCTACTTGTTAAACTCTATATTGTTAAATTAGTTCTTTAAAAGAATCTAAGGACGTCAAAAACTCATAAAATAATGGGATAATTTTGCATATACTCAAAATGGTTACAAATATCTCTTAAAACTATGAGAAACATGTTGTGTACGACTAAAATTCAAATTCTCCACTAGGATTGATATAATACGAGTTTCAATGACGTAATTAAGTTGTTTATAATTATGTTTTTTCAAATTTCGGTTTAATAATTTACCAAAAAAATAGAAAATGAGTAAAAGACCATATCACATATGGTTGATTTACTAGAATATTAAATACACGATTATTTAATTATCTATACTTGTCGTGATTGATAATTATAACTTCATTTCGTTGCAGAAATTACGCGACTCCGAGCTGTCGTCTCTTTAAACTTTTTAAAGTGTAATCTAAAACTAAATAAGCTAATCTCCATGGCCTTTTTTGTATTTATGTTGCTCTTCCAAAAGGTGATGGCGAAGATGTTGAGTTCATAATTACGAAATTGATTTTCAAAGCAACGGGGCACGCTCTTATTGAATTCTTGAATATGACCCGCTTGTACAACATGGCACTACTAATTAATAAATGAATGTGCAATCCCGAGGTACATATATCATCATCCATCGAACTCTTTAAACGTATTTAGATGTGCTAGCTTCTGTTTAATTAAATTTAAATCATGAATAGGTCTAGTCGTCGTCTTAGTTTATGTATGACGGAAATTAGGTGTCAATAATCGTTTTGTCAGTAGCTAAATCGTACGTGGATTACAGAGAATTCGTTTGTATTTTTGCGATGTGAATTGCATTCAGTTTTAAGGTTTCAGAAGCTTCTCAACGAACGAACGAACGAACGAACGAACGAACGCACGCAGAGGAAGAGAATGGCGAAGCGGAGCTTTCTATGGCCGAGACGGTTCTCTTTCTTGTTGAACCGACCTCTAAAACTCATCCTTACCCCGCAAAATGAACTCCCGTTCAAAACAAATTAACCGCCATGCGCTCCATCAAAATCCAGAGATCAACGCAAGCGAACAACGACAAAAATTAATCCAATCCAGGAAGAAGCGAGGAACGATGCACAGGCCAATGATCATGATGCTCTCCATCTTAATAATCCTAGCTCTCTCGGTAAATGCACAGCCGAGTACCTCCGATTTGATATCACGAGTCTGCGCGCACGTACCTCGCAAAGGCTTCTGCGAATCCACGCTCCGGTCCGATCCGAGGAGCGAGGGGGCGGACACGGCCGGGCTCGCGGAGGTCGCGCTGGCGCTCGCGGCCTCGAACGCGACGGACAATGCCGCCTTCATCGGCCGGATGCTCGACGGCGGGGCCGGGGAGCCTGGACCCGGCGGTGGAACAGTGCCTCAGCGACTGCGCCGACCAGTACGTGGACGCGGTGGAGCAGGTGGAGGCGTCGATCGCCGCCGCGAGCGCCAGGGACTACGGCGGCCTGAGGCCGTGGGTGAAGGCGGCGATCGCGGACGCGGAGTCGTGCGAGGAGGGGTTCAGGATGGAGGCCGGGGGCCACCAGATGTTGATGTCGCGCCGGAACAAGGTGTTCAAGCTGCTGTGCGACACGGCGCTGAGGATCGTGGAACTGCTGGTGCTCGCCTGACGAAGGTGACGACGGAGGCGGACGCGTTCGCCGTCGAAGCGACGGACGAAGAGAGAGAGTGTGTGTGTTGAAATGAGAATCGTTGCGGGAGATTTATTTACTTTTGTTCCCCAAAAGTGCATTTTCAGAAATATGCGGAATTGTCCCTTCCGTCCTTGCGCATGTTTTCACCCGTTTAGAATTCCAAAACCACTCAGCAAGCTTTCAGAGGATACATTAACCGGCGGATCAGATCTTCTTTCAGGCTTTCAGTACCATCATGCTCGCGTGCTTCTGGTTCGATGGATAGTCACCGCACGACATTGCAGGTAAAAGTTTTCAGTGTTATCCAGCAAGAGTGCACGGCGGTCGGAGCTCAGTCCTTGCTATAAAAAAGTCAAACGGGTTGCTGCGAATCTTATTCACATTAACCTGCACTCGTATTCATGGCACCACCTGAGTTGATGTAAACTTCTTTCCACAGGATTCGAAATTCAATGCAGCAGTGTTTTTGTTATAAAGTCAATCAAATTATTTGTCTAGGTTGCTTCCCCGCCCAACTTAATGGAATCAGCATACCTCTTACCAGAAAGTATCTGCTGAACTTGTTAAATAAGCGGGTGAGATTGAATTGCTCTATGCTTCGTAAGAGAACAATACAATAAGAACGGATTAGAGATACGCCTCAAACTGGACATGGACATACGGTTTAGCTGACTTTTAGTAACCTTATGATAGCACAATTTGGTAAGATGTGCTTGGTATAAATCGAGGAGTTGCGATGACTACTTTTGCAGAAGCAGTCCTTACACTATCGTAGAACTCAACTTGGACGCAAGCACAACAACTGGTGAGGGCATTTCAGCATGACGACCCTCCTGAACAGAATCTTGCAAATAAGCATCAAACATCAGAAGAATGAAACTTACAATTTGCACTTCCATGGCTGGTCCAAGCTACAAATTAAATTTTATGAATCAAAGCATACTTCATCCTTTTAATGTCCCTTGAAGCATGCAGTGACCTGTTGTTGACAATCAAGCTGCACTTTCTGGTTTCAGCATACCAGATCACCTATGGGATAAACTGCTTTGCAGGCTATAGATCCACCAGGATCTACATCTTAGCACGGATTATCAACTGCCTGTGGAACCGACTTCACCTGGACATGGCAAAAATGAACAAATAAGTACAAACAATTTCCTAAGAAAATCAGGACTTTTATTTGGTAGCCGCATACTGAAGTACTCTCCAACATTTCGCTCAGACAAAATTGGAAATGGTGGACTTGACATAATTATGATATCTCTGAATGTATGGTTATTGAGCAGCTAAGCGATGGCAGCTCTTGCAGTAGCATGGACAACATTGAGGCAAAAGTAAAAAAAGACATGATGCAGGGTTAGCTGCAACACTTTGGCACCACCGAATCTCCGTTTCCCGATAAATCTTGTTTAGATCAGTGGTGCATGTATGATTGATCATTACCCAGCAAGCTAATAAGCCTCAACCATTCTCTTGCTTGGTCAAGTCCATAAGAAACCCACCTATACAGTTGTTCTGGCCAATGTGCTAACTGATTACAGAATGTACTTTGCTTGAAGATACAGAGGAAACAAAATTCCAGCAAAATGATGATAAATCAGCAAAAAGGATCCATTAAGAAATATACAAGCACAAACTACAGCTATCATTTTTCTTGCTCTATGAAATTGGTCAAAATCAAATTTCTTGCAAAAGTATGGTGATAACGACAACCATATCATGGAAATCATAATAACACTCAGAGATTCATCTCTTTATGCAGTCTACTCTCAGCTGCAAAGCACAACTACCAGGGCCTGTAGTGTATGAGAAGGCACAAGTAGGTGAAGCATGGTAAACCGTCACTCTTACAAGGATTTCATTTGTAAATCTTTCATGAATTTGCAATGCTTCAGTAGATATTTCTGCTGAAGTAGTTGATCAAGAGTAAAATGTGTAATTCCATAGCAACAAGTAGGTGAAACAATAATTTTCACACTTACAGCTAACAGGAGGCTAAAATTTAATACTACTTACGGCTTTATATCGAATCCACTGACATTGGAGAAAACTTCTCCACAAGCAACATTGGTTGCATGACCAGTGGGGAATGAGTAAGTTAATGTAGTGAAATCTCTGAGTCTGTGTGTTTAACAGTGTTTGTGACTGGAGAAAAGATTCTCCAATGTGCACCTGCTCAAAGTCCTTATCTTATTTGTTAACAAGTACTCTCAGGATTTTCTATTGATACTCCAGTAATCCACATATCTGTAAATCACGGTATCCTGATTATTGAGATCAAGCCAATTTCCTTCTGTTAGCACTCTAATATGATATTGAAAGTAGAAAAACCAGGCACCTGGAACCAGCCTATCGATTTGAACTCTTCTTACCAGTTCTCGAAATTTAAGAATGTAAAGCATCTCCCCATAACGTCGTGTTGCACGCCTCTCTAACTTGGAAACATGCTTCCAGAAGCCATAAACCCCAGCCAGTGTCATCAACCTTTCAGAATAGATCTTCCACGTATACCTGCAGATAAGCAAAAGTCTGACTAAGTTGCATGTATATATACAAGCTGAAGATGCATCATACTGATGCTGTCTCCCACTCACCGATCATAAATCCTCTGGAGCCCTGCGTCAGATATTTTCTTCCAACAACTCAAGTCCTCCTTGCACTGTTGTAAGAAATCAACCATGAGTGCTGAAGCCTGGTCTGGGTGATAAGGATTGATATGGAAGCCTGACACGCCGTGCTCGATGATCTCTGCAGGACCTCCCTGGCAAGTGGCAAATGTTGGCAAGCCACAAGTCATGGCCTCTACAACAGTGAGTCCAAAGGATTCATACAGAGCTGGCTGCAATCCAAAAGTGAACAAATAAGTATGTGTTTAGGGAAGGCCTTGAAAATGGATACTCATCAACGATCATAATTTGCACAAATTGGTCACCTGAACAAAAACACCTTTTGTGTCAGCTATGCATCGATATAGCTCACCATTACAAGCTCGATTTGTTTGCACAGATATCCATCGAAACTGGCCATCTAACTTGTACGTCTTAATCAAGTCATGCATCTTTTCAATTTCTTCGGCTTCTTCCCTATCTTTGGACTTCTTCACATCATTGTTACCAGCTATGACCACAAGATTAGCCAATTCCCTCAGTTCAGAACTCTTACCATAGCATTCCACCAACCCAGTGATGTTTTTAACTCGGTCCAACCTTGCCATGGAAAAGATAATAGGCTTGGATTTATCTCTCAATCTGCCACTGCAGGGATTTCATATGTAGGTATAAGAAAATAGTAATGAGGCAAGGAAGATCCACAGTTAAGATGGGACTCACACATGCTTTTCATTTTGCTCGGTATGAAAGAGCAATTTCTGTATCGAATCATGTAAAGCTGTAAGTCGCCTATGCTTTTCAAAGTAAGGAAAATAAATGCTCATATCTGCCCCAGGAGAGACAATATTGAACTTTGGATCAAAAACATCAATTCCATGAACAACCCTATACAACCCTGGAAGTGTAAAGGCAGTGTAGCTCTCATACTGCCCGACAGTATTCTTCCTGAAAGGAATGGGGAAGATTGAGTCAAATTGGTAGATTTTTTCACTCCACAATGCACAAGGTCTCAGAAGGAAAAACGGGACAAACAAGCTGAGTCGCATGTTATTATAGTCACAAGGAACACAATTGAGCTAAATAGTTAATAACCAAATACACTAATTTACCTATAAAAAATATTATTTGGGTATAGAGTTGTGCGAGCATTATCAATCTGTTATACATAGCATACCAGACTTTGATCCAAGATTTTTAAGCATTACCACGTGGCTATCGTTTATTTTCCAACCTGTAAGTTGATAGTAGGTTATGTATGACCACAACATCTAGCATAGAGGGGGCATACTGATAATTGCACGATGGAGTAACTTACGCTCCTGCTATTTCTTGATATGTGCTGGTGATGATAAAGTCTGCATGATTCATGGCAATTAGATCAGCAGTGAATTGACAGGAGAATTGGTACTTATCCTCAAAATCCTTCCAGTATACATCAGAATCTGGGTATTTCGTCTTCTCCAGGGCATGTGCTATGGTGCACTATGCAGAACAGATATTATATAACTAAAAAAATACATGGAAGAAAGAATAGCTAAACAGTTTAGTTTCTACCCACTCAGATCCAAAAACAGCGGCAAACCTGTGTAATTCCCATCTTATGAGCCAATAATGATGCAACAAGATTACCATCACTGTAGTTCCCAATAATAAAATCTGGATAGCCTTGCAACTCTAAGGCAATTTCACCTGCTGCATCCTGATACCCAATGACATGACAAAATTATGATAGATGAGTATAGGTACAGCAAGGGATAAGAAAGGACATCACTATCCACCTGAGACAGGAGAAAGCATGTACAGAACTACTAAAACTAGATAACCCTGGAAACTGGGAGAATTGCATGTTGCATCAGGAAAAAGGACAGAGAGATGCAAACTTGGTCCAGATTAGGTCTTGATTATGCACAGTTAGATGTTGTGACACAAGGCCACATAATTCATCTACAATCACTAAAAACAAGCTCACGACATAGATTTTTCCCTAAATGGTGTCAGAGAAGTCAACAATTCCAGTGAAAGCAAATCATATCAATCAACCCTAAAAGAAACACAATAAGCAACAGCACTAATTGGGACTAGGTAACATGAAAGAGATCGTAGAAGTTCTTGAACTGAGCTTTCTTCCAGAGAAAATCCTCCCTTCGGCATCTCTTCCCTTCTAAGCCTCAACCCAATTAAAGAAAGAAAAAATGAATGAGAAAACCAGGAAGAGTGCCAGTTAACAAAAAGGTCGCTTCCCCTGTTTGAAGGGCTGAAATTAGTAACATTTGGATACCGCATTCTTTCTTTGAGATAATGAAGACCATTAACTTTGTGTATGTCTTTGGAGGTAAAGTTGATCCATTCACCAATCACAAAGAAACAAAATTTATGATGTAATGTATCATCATCAGATCAGGAATGGATGAAGTTCAGGGGATATAAATAACTATTTTAACAACAAAAGTCATACAGTTTACCTCAGCAAAAGCTTCCAAAAAAGGCCACACATCAAATCTTGAAATCCATTTATGAAGAATTCCTTTCTCAGATCTGAAGGGAACTCGCAGAATATATGTGTGATGTGTTCCACTGACTGTTTCCAGCCGTTGGTTACATGTAGTTCCTTTTGCATCAGGTATCAACCTAGTAACCTGAAAGAACAAAAATCAAGTAAGAAGAAAAAAAGGGAGAACCGAGAATAAATGACAGTACCAGAGAAGGCAATGGTAGCATGCTCAAGCAAAGTAATAAATCAGTTTATACATACAATAAGAATTCTAGGGGTCACATCCAGTCCTTGCTTCTGTATTCTGAGGAGCATTTCATTCTCCAGTGCCTGAACCTGATCGAGTATGTAAACAATCTGCATGCAGCAGCCAATGTAAATACTATAGGTACGGTCACTCACAGAGACCGCATCAATAACGTAGAGGCAATAAGTAATCAATTACTTTCATTTATTTTGTTACTAGTATTACAAAAAAGATCAAAGTCATACCTACCTGCCCTCCTGTATCCGGTAACCCCAAGACATTAGCTTGCCCAAAATATCCATGGGGGGACAATATGACGACATTAAATACAATAGGAATCCTGCCAAGGAATGCCTCCATAGTGGTGGGATCAGGAGCGTGTAGGATATCCAACAGAAGATGCATCATCTCTAAAACCGTAGTTGCACTATCGCCCAACCTCTCTCAAACCCCATACCTTGCAACCTAAATGAAATTGTGAGAATATAGTGAACATGTCAGGAACAGAAGATTTAAAATGCATGAAAATTTTATCTCTGTCCAAAAACTTCATGAAAACAAGCTTACTCATATTCGAAGTCTGAGTAGGGTGTGTCAGATGGAAGCCTAGAAAGATAATCCTCTGCCTCAGACAAAGCAGACTCAAGTTTCAAAATAGTTTGTATTCGGTCATTTAACATCAACGTCTGTAAAGGATGCTCATTAATATTTGCAAGATCATCAGCCAGAGACACGTGATTTTGAAGAAGCTCAAAAGAATGTTGGAAAGACAAGAATGTTGAAGAGACAAGCATAAGGGAGATGCACAAGCACATTATCATGTTATGAAGTTGCGCTACAATTTTCTCTCGGAAGGAATCTATTTCAGAGACTTACATGACCTTTATGTTTGTGCGTACGAAGAAAATCAAGCAATGGCTCCAAGCAATCTTTATTACGGAACATGATTGAAGAAAGGTGGCGGTTGAGAAATTGAACGCCATTGCCAATATATGACGATTGATTTGAGCGAGGAAAGGTTGCATTGAATGGCTCAAAGTCCAGCTCAAGCACGAAAGGGGTATTTGACCTGATTCACATTCAAAAGGCAATGAAACTGGAACACGCAAAATACCATAATTCATCAAAATTTAGAGTAGATATTGCATGGTTAAGAAAAGAAAGTTGCTTACAGCCCATCCACAAGCTCTTCTTTGAATCGAAGATATTCAGATACAGTCAATTCATCCACACTAAGCTCATTCACGTTGATACGGACATATTCCCAAACACCTGCTGTTGGACGGACTGCTACTGCTACAAATGGAAGGTAAAACTATGGCTTCCTGTTACCATAGGCAAAAGGAAACATTAGCACTTCACAAACTAACAGGTGAATGAAATGTTGAGACATGAACAAACAATTGCATGAGTCAGGTATGAACTTTCTGAAGATAGAACAATATATGTGTCTTTCTTCAGTCAACCCAGCCAGGACAGGTTAAAAGATGATAAGAACGCGACCAAGGATTTCCTTAAAATAAAGCTAAAACATTTAGACAAAATATATGCAGTAGGAAGAAAATGCAACTCTAGTGTATATGTACATTAAACATTGCTTGGTTATATTTCAAGTTTACTCTCCTTTTACACAACCAATGCAGAAGCCAAAACTGATATCCTCTCATAACTAGGTAGCAAAAGCCATCTCAGCTGTGATCTCATCTTGAGGTTGAAAGAAAAAAACTAACATAAAGTTCTGTTGAGCTCCACAGTCCTAGCTGCAGTGAAAATGCTCACTACTGATGGCTCAACATCACCTCTATGGGTGTTAAATAAATTCAACATTCATAAAATTGAAAAGAACTTTATTTTGGTTCTTTCTTTCTGTCCTTTTTTTTCCTTCGTTTTCACTGAAAGTTGCATCTTATGAAAGGAAAAGTAACTAAATCGAAGATACACCTGGGCGGATTTTAGGACCTCATTGAAGGGGAAAGCGCTCAGACTTTGTCTTGATTGCTCATCATCCAATATGCTGTCAAGCTCATCCAGCAAGTGATGTGGCTGCAATATCCCTTTTCCCTGTTTTACATACCTTAAAAGCGGAAATAAAATCACACAGGGGAAAAGTCAATACAAGCCAGTCATTTCAAACAGCCAGACTGAAGTGACAATGACATGCTTCTCCCAGATGATTAACACCCCCACTCCACAAGCTCTCACTAAGCTCTTTGATTGCCCATGAAATGAACAGCTATGAGATTTGCACGCATGAACCCCATATCTTTGGTTTAGTAAACAAAAAAAGGGTGTACTTTGTTTTTCTTGGGTGAAGTTACGTGTTAGATGGTAACCTGCCTAAGTGAAAGCTGAGCTAGTAGAATATCTGAATATGATGCATAAATAATTTTCCGTTTCCTTAACACGATTATACTTGAGACATATCAATTGCTAAATGAACAAACAAATGATGGAACCGGATGTCAAACACTAGATCTGCAACTTCGGTACTATAAGCATAGTTAAATAATAAATCACATCTTCATCTAATACCTTAAGCTTTTAAAATAGTTTTTTGTGATCCCACCAAATCTCAGATGGTATCAAAGTTAGAGATCCTAAATTCAAATTTTACCAAGTCTTATTTGTCTGCCCAATTAAATTTCCACATTTAATATTGCCAAACTAAGCATGAGGAAGAGTGTTAGAATAGTTAAATACTAAACCATACCTAGCTTAAGTTTTTAAAACAGTTGGTAGTAGTCCCACAGACGCATTGATCTAACAGCTTAAGTTTTTTAGCACATTAGTCCCACCAAAACTCAAAGGTACCATCTCAATGCGAGTTAAACAAAATAGACCGCCGATCCAAACATCAAGCTGCAAACAAGATCCGATGAAACATAAAAAGTTTTGTCTTCTATCCACCACAACCATTTCAGTAACCGCTGTTAGAGCATGAAAACCATCTCCTCTATTGATGATGACGGAAGAAACAAAGAAGCCAATGCAGATTCCGGAACACAACCATGTCATCTATCCCAACAAAATCAAGCCAGGACTGATTGGGGGTGACTATTTCTCTTCCTCCTCCAGAAACCTCCTTTGACATCTCCCGGACAACCGCAGATTGAACACATCCAGCAGGCAAGACCTCATCGAAGAATAAATGGCCGAGGATGATCCGAAGGGTGACGAGCGAACCGACCTGGAGAGAAGCGAAAACAGATCGTTGCAGTGAGCCCTGACGCTGTCCTCGACTCGCTTCTTCACGCTCGGCACGCGATCCAACTTGGCAGTCGCCATGACTCGGTTCACTTCTCAAAAAACTTGCTATCTGTCTGCTACGAAACTCTCCATCGTTCGCCAAGAAGGGGGAGAAAAACACGAGAGAGAGGTTTGAGTTTTGACCATTAGCGAGCGAGAGCGTTCGAACTTCAAGGCGCGAAGAGAGGAGAGATGAATTGAAGAAGGAAGAAGGAAGATGGCGATCGGCCATGGAGAATCGCTGACAGGTGTCTCCCCTCGCGCTCTCATCTTGCGCTGCGCGCGCGAACCCATTTGCCCGAGTCAAAATCTCGTAATTTATATACGAGATTTTTTAAAATTTAAATTAAATTAATTTTTTTTTTTTTTTTAAAAAAAAAGTGCCAAATTGTCTCATTTACCATGAACTCATGTCAATTTATATTTTAGAGATTGCTGTGGAATTTTCTTATACGATATAATACGTTTCGATTTGCTAAATTAAATTTCGCAAATCTCCAGATTTCCTTCCGTTTTGCACATCAATATTCAAACCAAACATCGTTTTTTTTTTTTACAATTCACTCCCCTAAACTCCACGAGTTCATGTCAATTAGCCCCTTGTCTCAGCAAATGTTAGGTCACCATTGACTAAGCACAAAAGTGTCGCATGCCATTTTCTCACCCCAAATGAAGGGCAAACGAGGAAAATCACAATGGCTTTTATGAAATAGTATATCTATGCTTTATTACAACTATAGAATTATCATCATAATCACACAAATCAAGTCATGCATGAGCAGAGAGTGTTAACCTTTTAATTGACAAACAAAAAATGGGAACAAACAGCACCAATCTAATGAAAAGGGAAAAAGGAACACAATGAAAATAAATACATATTTTTTCATGTATTTTTTTTCAAAAATTACAGTTCATTTGGTCCATTATTATGCATGCATATGCAAGCGATGGTCATCTCTAATGATTCTTTTCATCGTAACCAACACAATTTATTTTTAAATACACATAAAAAGAAAAAAAAAAGTGAATTCAATCTGAACCCTCAATATCTCTACCTTATTGCGATTTCACTCTAATCATTAGTCCCGTCTTAATATTCGATAGGCGCAATTATCTTAAATTGCACGCGATTCTTTAGAATCTTAATTTTAAATGGGCATTTTAGGGGGAAAATACAGACAAAAGTCGCTTTAATTATGCCACGAATTCTTGCCACTAATCTAGAGTGGCCCTTACCAACCAAAAAAAAAAAAAAAAAAAAAAAAATCTAGAATGGGCCCTTTACCGACCTAAAAAAGAATAAATCCAAAGTGGGCCCTTCGACCGAAAACAAAAATCTAGTGGGCCCCGGCCGGCGCCCTTTACATCTCGTCGAAGGGGCATCTCTGAAAGCCCTAGGCGGAAGCGGCTCTTCTTTTTTTTATTTCTTCTTTTTTCCCTCCTCTCTCGTCGTTCTCCTTTTTCCTCATTTTGACTTAGTATTAATATCCTAAAAAATCCCAACTATATAAAATTATTTCAAATTATTTTTAATCACAAAAAATTATAAATTAAGATACATATAATAAATTTACTCTAAATGACTATAAAAGCCCTTAAATTAGTGCACTTTTAATAAATTTATCTCAAACTATTTTGTCTAATTGTCAAAAACCCTAAACTAGTATAATTATAATTAATATACCCTCCTTTAAATTGATTGATATCATAAAAAAATGTAGAAATTTATTAATTGTGACAAATAAATAATAAAATTATAAATCGATATACTAATTAAAAGTCAAATGTTATCCAATTTAACAATTTTGAGAAACTAAATTTATTATAAGTGTATCAATTTAAAATAAATTTATCAAAGATATATCAATTTAGAATTTTTAATAATCAAAAAACTTAATTTAAGATAAATTTATCACATATATATAGTTAGAGATTTTTATCATTTTAACTTATCTCAGTGGATATTCCGTGTATCCAATCGAAAATCGAAATTCGAAATTCGAAATCCGCCTGGTCGGTGATAAATCGTTCCTCGGTAAAAGAAAATTGTTTATAAAATCAAAAGAGGGGAACTGCATGTCTCGGGAAGCGAGCAAGAGGCAAACGCACGCTACACTCCTCCACCTGATATCTCCTTCGCAAGCTGCCCCATCGCGGCCAACTCTGTCTGCTCCTCTCCACCTCTCTCTTTCTTCTCTCCCGGGCCTTCATCGTCGGCGAGGACTTTTCCACCACGCGCAAAGGACTGCTGCTTCTTCACCTCCTCTGCCCTGCAAAATCCGTCCCCGGCGTCGCCCGATCCGCGGTACGTGAATCTTTAATTGCTGCGATCGCTGAGATAAAGTCAACACGCGCTTTCGCGTTGAGTCGTTATGACGGCATTGCGATGGGAATTTGGGTGCGTTTGGTTGTCGGGCGAGTTCGCAGAAAGAGGGTATTGAGACCAAAAAAAAAAAGGGAGGACAAAAACAAAACCGAAGTCTGGAAGTGCGTTTCTCTCCGAGGAATCGTCGTTCGTTCTTGTTGACGGGGTAAACGATGGCGTGGCCTTTGATTGGTTAAGTAAAAAGTGCGAAGGTTCATCTCGCTCGCCTTTTTATCGGTTTAATTAATTAGATTGACGCCTTTTGCGTTTTGTTTATCTTAAATTGTTATTGTTAGTTCTAGGGTATACCTATAAAGCTCGTCCTTTTCATCTCTCTGCGCTTGCACATGAAATTTCAGTCGGGACTTGTTTTCAATCGTTTTCTTTGATTTGCCTGCAAGGAAGCATCCTGCATAGAGTCATTCTTCTTGGAGTAGTTGCCCATCAGCGTGGATTTACATTTTAGTCCATCTGGCTGTGATCAATCGAATCTGAGTGTGCATCAGCTCCACCATGCTCAAGGTCCCGGATCATCAAGTCGCCGGTCACCGGGGAGACGGGGGAAAGCTGGGGCCACTGGTGGATGACTCGGGCCGCTTCTATAAGCCTCTCCAGAGCGATCATCGCGGAGACACGGAAGTGAACTTTTACAAGTCATTCTATTCCAATACCGAGATCCCAGGTCACATTCGCAAATTCTTTCCTGCGTTTCACGGAACTCAGACTATTGAGGCGTCTGATGGATCGGGTCCTCAACCTCACCTGGTTCTGGAGGATCTCGTCGCGGGTCGCACGAACCCATCTGTCATGGACATCAAGACTGGATCCAGAACATGGTATCCCGAGGCCTCTGAGGAGTACATCCAAAAGTGCTTAGAGAAAGATCGAAATAGCACAAGCGTTTCACTGGGTTTCAGGATTTCTGGGCTAAGGGTATATCAAAATAGCGAAGCTGGGTTTTGGCAACCTGAGAAGAAGTTTGTTTATAGCTTTAATGCGGACGGTGTCAGGTCGGCTCTGAGGAAGTTTGTTTCTTCCAACTTGTCTCTGGGTCCAAATGCGGATCCGGATTGTTTGTATGCATCAAAAGTTTACTGTCACCGGGGTGGAATTTTGGCACAATTGCTTGAGCTGAAGGAATGGTTCGAGGTTCAGACGAATTATCACTTCTATTCTTGTTCACTCATTATCTTATATGACAGGGAGTCTGCTTTGGACGGCGGTGCAGACCCGAAAGTTAAACTGGTGGACTTTGCACATGTGATGGATGGCCACGGCGTGATTGATCACAACTTCTTGGGTGGCCTCTGTTCTGTAATCAAGTTTATACGGGACATTGTTGATGAAGATAACAAGTGTGCAAAGTGCGAAGTCAATCTTGGATTGAAAGAAAATGGCTTCTATAAGAGCAGCACGGAACCAGAGCTTGATCACGAGGCCTCCTAGTGGGAACTGGAGAATAACTGCATTCCTGCATTCCTGCTCTGACAAGTCGTTCAGAATGGGTATAATAACAGTCTATTTTAGTCGTGGTTTTTTCATTTCTCAAAGGCCATTCTTGTTTACTGTACTTGTTTGGCTCAATCTGCTGGTAATTCATCTCTCCTTTGAACCGCACTTATAATTTGTATGAGACTGTTCGTTTGCCAACGTGCTTATTGTTTCGGCTAACTAGATTGCTTAATATTCGTGTCTAGCTGCACTTGTCGCCTGCAAAGAGTTCTGCTCCTCGCATCAGATCGGATAATTTGTATGCTATTTGGTTGGGTTGACTAGACCATCCCGTGTCTTCATGGCTGTGCAGAGTTCATGATTCTGTCCATACGAAGTTAATGTTATCGTGAATTGCCAATTAACACTTTGGATTTGGTAATAGTCACAATGGATTTATATTATTTCTGGCGCAGAAATAGCAGACAGAGAGATGCACGAACCCCCGAGTTTTCCTTATTTAATTTATGGCTTATTTATTTATGTATTTTTTGTTTTGCTAGCCCTTTGGCCCACTCATTTAGCTATTTTTGGGTACGCTCGATCTACGCGAGCTGTTAGCTCATGGTCATATAGGAAGCGGGCTAATACGGGTCGAAGTCCGACCCTCCAGTACTCGGTTATTTTATTAAGCAAGAGAACAGCCCAATAGTTTCATCTGGCCTCTTTGGTTGAATGGTGGTTTAGTTATTATAAAGATGGCCAACACTTTTCTGATCACATGCCAATATCCAAATTTAAGCTATTGGCAAAGAGCCAAAAGATAACTTTAATCAGTCAACGACCTCAGAGAAGCAGTAGCTTCATTTCTCCATGTTCCACCCCATTATCAGCTCTCAAATTCCCCTTTTAAAAATTGAGTCTTCGTCCTCACGCGGTGTAAACAAAAGGCCCCACGGAGAACCATTTCATTCTCTTGTCCTTTGAGAGGCGATAGGATGAGAGAAGAGCACCAGTGATCCCCTTGTTCACGTCCGTTGGCACTTTGCAGATCTCAGAGGGAGAGGGCTCCAGGAAAGCCTTGCAATCTGTGAGCTTCCAGTCATCTTCGACCTCCGATGGCGACAGTGTTGCCAAGAAAAAGCCATTTGCGTCGGTCGGTCTGCTCAAGATGCAGAATGGAGCGGTTTCGTACCCTCGCTTGTCCACAGCCAAACACGTTACCCTCACCCGGGCACCTGGAATCACATCATTGTATTCAATATGTATTCGCTTTGCAGAAGAGTAATTGTCATGCGTATTGCAGCCTAGCCGTGATTTTATCTATTACCACCACTAATGGAATTCAACTCAATAGTTAATGTAAATTGGGGAGAGGAGAGAAATGTGAGGATGTTCCATGTTTAGGCAGTTCAACAACTGATCTATTTTCTTTACTGGAACTAACTGTCTATAGCCATCAAAATTGAAGACGATGGTGTGTGGATTTGCTGTATAAGATCCAACACTGAGAATAACCGAACTGATCCTCGCGCCGCTCGCTTTTTTTGGGGCGTGAGATGAAGTATATCAATCTTTGACGTAATCAAGTCGCTCCCATAGTCATTCTTGGTTACAATAGTGTTAGCCAAAAAATATATATGTATACTGTTGACACCAAAATTTTGGCGATCCGTTATTTATTTATTACATAGAAAAATTAGAGAGTAATTTTATCCCTGAAAAAAAAATTAATTGCATAGCATATAGATTTAGTGCATTTGCATTTTTTGCATTTATTTATTGAACCAGTGGCAGATGGGTTCGAATTAGTGGTTATGAGTTTTAAATGAATTGGTGGATCAGCACAAAAATGAGCAAATTGACCCAAGCCCATTTGTTTTAATGATCGAAAATTATCTCATAAAAAATAGAAATTTAAAATTTTTCTAGGAAGCAAATATGAAATAAACATTGCGTTCCGAAAAGCAAATATTGCGTTTGGAAAAGAAATCTTTGTAAATATTAATTTGAAAAAATTAAAACCCTAATCTTTGGCCTATTAAAGGGTTGTTCCCGTAAGGTTTTAAGGAGGGGGCCACACATTGAACATATGGCCACAATTGAGAGCATAGAGAGAAGAAATCATGAGGAGATCGGCCATGATCCACAATTGGGAAACGGCACATTGAGAGAGCTTCAAATCCGCTAGTTCTGGGAGCTTTATATCCCATCGACATCGCTGCCTTATTCCTTGCCCCACCAAGAGCGCGACGATCATCAGTCCAGGGTGCACGGTTTAGCTTTTCATAACAAGCTTGTCATCAAGCCAACTAGCGGTATCAACGTGTCTGGAGCCACAAGCTAGGTGCCAACTCCTCCGGTTCGGACAGCCCAGTTTTGCAAATTTGTTGAAGGTCCCTCTCACGGCCAGAAGCTTTTTGTCTTCTCTGGTGAACATCGAAGTGTCTATCCCACACCGTGACACCACCAATGGCCGAGAATTGGTAGAAGAGAAGAAGACAAAAGTCAAGTGGTGGATTGAAGATTAAAATAAAGAAGTCCAAGAGCATTTCATCGCCCGTAGATTTGCTGAAGTTCTCTCCTGCACTCATCTCTTCCGTGGACCTTTCGAGAGGAAGAAATAAATAGAAAGACTTTCCAATCTCGTAGCTTGCTCGCGGCATCTCGTTGACCCCGCCATCACCAATCATCAATCTAGTGCCAGGTGGGGGAAAGACTCGGTGGGGAATGCAAAGTGTGGAGATTAAAGACAAAAGCCACCAAAGTGAATAAGATGAATCCACTTGGGGAGGTTCTGAAATTCTTTTTGTCCACATGGAACCGAGTCCTGTGCTAGTCTCGGTGATTTGCGGCATTCCCGACATTCCAGGAGTACCCTCGAAGCTTTCCTTTGGTCTGGTTCATGAGTGATCGTCTCGTGCTGGCGTCCTCCGCAGCTTGGAGAATTTTTACTTTTTCGCAGGTTATCTGAAGCTCTGGCTGGTTGCTGTTGTGAGCACCATCGAGCGCCTCAAGCATCACGACCGAGTCACCATTCAGCTGCGAGTCCCGACGTGGTCTTGCTGCCCATCCGACAGCCATCGCTGCTCGCCACCGTGAACCATCGCTTGTCATTCGCTGCCGTGTTACCCCTGTTGTGATCCCGATCTGATTGTGTTTGGTTCAAAATTGGGAAGAATATCCTCGAATTAGGTAAAATGCGCATCTCTAGCATATTTGCATATTGACATATCCCCTCAATTAGGGTTTATTGCACAATTCGCAACTGCATGAATTTTTATTCTATCTGTAAGGATTTAGATGGAATAATTATTCACGCAGAGTAAAATTGATATCTTGATCTTTAAGGCTTAAAAGATTAATTTATCGATTTTATTAGCGAAATAATCAAGTTTGAATTTCCATTCGAATGGTGAATAACATTTTGATGACCATGGATGATTTGATGTTTATCTTTTATTTGTTCTATTTATCTCGAAAATACAAAAAAATTGCATTTGCATATCATGTAGATTAGGGTTGTTTTCTTAGATAAGGTTGCATGATAGAATAGTTTTTTTAAATGCATGTAGTATCTAGGTTAGATAATATTTTTTGGATTGGATTGCATGACGAGATAATTTTCTAGATTAAGATAGGATTCATATTGGTCTATTCCTAACTTAAAATAGACAATGTCTCGTTTTAGTTATATTTTTTATTTTAGTGATTTTAATTACGAATTTTTCATATAAAAAAATTCAAAAAAAAATCATGTGCATGTCATGTAGGATTAGGTTCATGAAATGCCCATCATCTAGTGATGGTTGCTAGGTTCATTTAGTTAGAAATTGCTTGTCATTAGAATTAGGTCATTTGGTTAATTTAGATTGCATATTTAATTGGTGCATTTCTTTAATTTCGAATTTCATGGAAAATACAATAAAAAATTAGAATAAATTCATCTCATGCTTTAGGATAGATTGCATGCTTACTTGTGTTATATATTTTAGGTTATATTGCCATGCCATATCATTGCATGTTAGATTAGTAACATTGCATTGTATGATTCTCATTAAATAAATGAAAACAAAAATTGAGTGATTTGCGAGTTAATTAAAAATCATATCTAGGATTGTCGATATAAATTTTGATATAACATTGCAGATGCTTTCGTTACTACAAAGTAAGTCCTGCAATTTATTCATTGCAATCTTGGGTGTTAAATTGGTGGTTTGCGTACCCGCATGATCACCTCACATGTTAGGAAAATAGATTTAAAATCAATCCAAATTGTCTGCAAAAACATTTTTCAAAATAAAAGAGAAATGTATCGAAATGGCGTTAGAGAAATCTAGTGTAATCAAGTCCCCGAACTCACAATTTCTGGTTCGTAAGAATAAAGTAAATCTCTCGTTACTTTACTTGGATTTCTAATCGACCCACCAAAAATAAATTAGTGGCGACTCCTAATTGAAAAATCATTTACATGTTACAACTTGAACCTAAGTCACGAATTGCTTTGGGCTTGGGAGAGCCCGAGTTAAGTCTAGGCTTAACAATCCATTAGCCAAATCCTAGATGGTTCACCCGAAAATTTGATCACGACATATATATATGCGTGCGCACTAATCACTCTTACGTTCACCAATGAGCAAGCCAAAATTCGCATCTCATTATAAATGATTGCGAGCGACGGAAGACAAGTGAGCGCAGACAGGCAATGGCCATAGAAGATCAGAAACTAGCATGGACAGAACATGAATGTATTAGGTACCTTGGAGTGGGACGAGCTTCGAGCCCGATTTACGCAAATCACTCCTTGAATCTCGATGTCTGTGGAGAGGAGGCTCCGGTCACCTTGTAGTTTTGGCTTCTTGAGGCCGGATCTAGATCCATAGGCATCGATGTCGGCGGCGAAAACAACTGCAAACAGGGGCAAGAGAAGCAAGCAATTTGCAAGACAGAGATGAGCAAGAAGAGCCATTCTCGTTACGAAAGAGATTTTGGATTGTCGACAAGTTTTGGCTAAGGCCACCAAACTCTCTCTACATCTTATACGTATCAAATGTGTCCATTTTTTAATGGCTAACAGTTCGCATTTCGAATGCTTACACGTCTCCATGTTGGTGCGTTGACGATGGTGGGAGGCAACATTCCAATTTCGATTGGCAATGCATTTTATTCGCAACCAAAATGATCAATCTTTTCATATATATATATATAAAAGGGTTGGTGCCATAAATTGTAAACCGGTCCACTCATGTCGCATTAACCCTAAATTAGCTTTTGACTCACCAAAAATATCAAAATTAGTGCACCTCGTGCCACATTTACCCAAAATTAATTTTTTTTTTTGCCACAAAACATTTTCAAATTGGCACCAACATTTACTCCCAAACAAGATATACCAATTTGAGATTTTTTGCAATACAAAAATTAGGATAAATATGGTATAGGCATATCATATTATGATTTTTCCTAGTATTTAACCCTAAAAGAAAAGGAGAAAAAATAAATAAAGTTGACCCCGGCTCATTTTTCAGTGGGCCGACCTCACAAAGATCCGTCTTGCCTTAGTATCCTCCGAATTGGGCCGACCGAGGCTGGCAAGGCGAAATTTAGGTTTGACGAGTGTAAAATACAAATGAAAGAGAGTAGAAGAGATGATGAAGAAAAGAAAGAGAAGGAGAAAATTTAAAAAAAAAAAAAAAAAAAAATCTTTAGACAAAAATACCCCTAGCTACAAATAAGATTTGGATGTCTTTTAAGTTGATGCCTTTATTTGAAACTAAGTTGGTCACTTCTGGTTTTTGTTTGGGGATAAGTACACTAGGAGTCCTAAAACTTGTCACGAAAGTGCATTTGAATCCTAAAACTTGCAAAAAGTGCATTTAAGTCTTAAAACTTGTCAAAATGTTTCAAACGAATCCTAAAATTGACGCCGTCTAATTTGTTAACGGAAAAAGCTAACGTGGCCCCCACGTGGCTTTTTTAATCGTTTCTCTCTCCTCCTTTGCTAATAGATTTAAAAAAAAAATGCCACGCACTCAAAATGACGTCGTGTTCTCCTTTCTTTTTCACCATCGCGTTACCTCCCCGCTGTCTGTACGTCTTCTTCACCGTCATCTTCCCTCTCCCCCCACCGTCTCTACGTTTGCTTTCGCTATTCCGAGCAAACCCTAAGCCCCAAATCGAATTCGTCCGAACCCTAAGCCCCAAATCGAATTCGTCCGAACCCTAAGCCCTAAATCGAATTCGTCTGAACTGCAATTCTCTTGCGATTTGGGTCCTCATTGACCTCAAGTTTGATGCTCGTCGTGAGTTCGTGTTCTTTCCTTTGACGACTGCGAGTTCGTACGAAGACCTCTCTTATGGGAGTCTCGACATCTCAACAGCGAAGCGATTGGTGTCGGGGATGACGATAGGGTCAGCGACAGCGATGGCGACTCCTCCTCACGCAGGTATTGCTCTCTACATTATAGCATTTTGTTGTTTTCCATTCTAATATACTTCTATTAGGTTCCTATAATACGAAGCCCAGAAAAATGAGGGCGCCAACATCTAAATCAAGTGGCATAACTCCTAATGAGGTCAACTTGGAGCCAACATGTTATTGTGGTCTTCAATTGCCAATTCTTATGGCAAAGACAAGGAAAAACGCAAGAAGAAGGTTCCATGGATATGCTAAGTTTAATAGTCCAAGTTGTTGCGATTTCTTCATGTGGGTTGATCCAAAGATACCAGATCATGTGAGGGACATGATAGTTGATCTACTTGAAAGAAATCAAGCATTGTGTGAATCAAGCCAATCGAGGCATGACGAAGTCGACATGAGCTCATTGCTAACTAAAATGAAGACTCAAAAGGTGAAAAATAGACTTTTAAAGGAGGAGCTCGCACGAGTAAAGAAAGGGAAGATGCTATATCAATCGGCATTCATTGTATGCATGTGTTATATTGCCGTATTGGTTATGTGTAATGTGAAAGTTGGTGTGAATTTTCTAAGCCTTCCATAGTACCTTATTTCTAAGTTTGTAAGTTTGAACACTAGTTGTAAATAATTGAGATGAGAATGAAATCTGATGTGAGTTTGTAGTTTGCAAGACCGATTGCTTGCCATGAGAGAAATTACTTTTGCATTGATAAATGTTGCTTGATTTGTGTGCTTGTCAATAGCACTATATGAGCTATTGCCACCAGAATAAATTTGGAACCTATTAACAATCTTATTAATAATAAAAGGGAAAGAAGATGACAAAAGTATTGGAAGAATGAAAATTTTTCATGGACAATTTCAGTAATCACCTATTAACAATCCTAAAGAGCAACCACTTTCATGCATTATCCAAACCAAAACCAAGCATCCCACATAACTCGTTGTAACACAATTCATTGACAAAGCAACATGCTTACATTTTCAGTGCACAAAAAGCTTTGTTCAACAAAATGCCTGCACTTTCAGTGCACAAAAGGTTCTTTTTAACAAAATATGCATTTTCAGTGCACAAAAGGTTCTATGCACAAACGCTACATGTCTCATACAGAAAACCAACTAATGATTGACATAAATTCACCTAACAACACCAATTTCAACAAATATATCAATCCACTATGATGGTCTCCGGTGGTCCAGTAGGTCTAGCCTTCACTTGATTCATAATTCTAGTGCTTTTCCTTACATATGGTCTCGCAGCGATAGGCTTTGGAGGAGTTGTCATAGCTTGAGATGACTGAGCCTGCAATAGTGGCTTCGGCTTCACCGCAATGTGTCTTCGAGGAGCTGCCTGGGGTTGTGATGGTGCCTTTCGCTTTAAACCAAGATGCTTTTGAGTAGCCTGAGATGACTGAGCCTTGGAACTGGCCTCAGGTTGTGATAGTAGCTTTGGTTTCATCGCAACATGCTTTGGAGGAGCTAATGTTGCACGAGATGATTGAGGTTAGGAACTTGCCTTTGATTGTGATGGTGCCATTCACTTTAAACCAAGATGCTTCTGAGTTCTTGTAACTTGAGATGACTGAGCCTAGGAACTAGCGTCAGGTTACGATAGTGCCTTTGGCTTCATTGCAACATGCTTTGGAGGAGCTACTGTTGCATGAGATAACTGAGGTCGGAACTGCCCTTGGGTTGTAATGGTGGCTTCGGCATCACTGCAATTTGTTTTCAAGGAGCTACTGATACATGATATGACTGAGGTTGTGCACTGACTTGGGAATACACCTTTACTATTGACGTAGCTCTTGAAACTACCCCTTTGTTCGGTAGGTTAAAGATTCTTGCACCAGTCGTATTATGTTACATAAGAATGAGCATGTTTTTAACTTAAGAAGATAAGCAATTGCTATTAGAAAATTTTAAAAATATTACTCACCTTAAGAATATGAAGATTTGTCATAGGATTTGCGTCAACACCCAACCCTACCATTTTCATCCTCTTGGCCTGTGATTCTCTTTGTATCATGTCATTTTCAATGGCAGGTCTTTTAATCTGAAATAATAAAAAAATTCATTGAACATGAGAATATAGTCACAATACATGTATGCTTGGGGATTGAGGTATTACTCACAGGAATTTTTTCAGGTCTATGCTTAGCCATTATATTGGCCGGTACACAATAAATGCCTTCCCCTTGATCAGAAAGAACTTCACCAATAGCATTGACCGCACCAATACATCCTCTAACATCAGCACTAGCTTGATCAGAAGCAGTGGCAGTACATTCTCTTACATTTGCACGAGCACTACACCCTTTACATCTGCACTAGCCTAAGCAGAAGCATTAACATGCCCACTATTGTCTCCTATTGAATTGGCATTTGCAGAAGCATTGGCATGGCTTTCAAATCCTCCTCCAGTTACGCTTGTTGTTGCTTTAGCTTTAGCCTGAATATATATTCATAATTACTAAATTGGAACCTTGACATATAAAACTTACAATAATTGTTAGATGACAACTTACTTGTCTTTTCCAAGCTTTGGTCTAGTGGAATTAGCTTGAGATTAAGCATGAGCTTGAGCTATACTTGCACTGGCCCAAGCATTGGATGTACATACATTGGCCCAAGCATTGGCCTGAAAAGTATATATTAAGCATTGATTAACAACATGTTAAAGTGATATGCCCGGCATTAAGATGATCAGTTAGTTGAGGAAATACCTTTTTAAAGGACATCCCTTGCAGTTATGTCCAACCACATTGCAAACAGAACAAGTCATTTGCTTACCCTTTTTAATCATTCTATCACCTTTTACAAGCTCAATCGGTTACTTTCTTCTACTCCTTTTTGGCCTACCAGGCATGTTCTTCATTGGTGGGGGTTGAGGAGCTTCTTTATTGATTTTATTCCAAAATTTCTGTCCTCTCACTAGAGGCATCATGCATTGATAAGCACTTAGATACTTTGCTTTGTTGAAGCACTCAACTAGATAGTTAGTTGGGTCATTTCTCTTATGGTGTATTGCACAAATGGCATGGTAACATGGAATTCCACTAAGTTCCCAAGCTCTACAAGAACAAGTTTTTAAATTCAAATCAACAACATATTTTTCACCACTTTCCGTAATCTCATATCCTTCCTCTCCATTCTATATCAAATGACAATACCTACTAGCAGTTGTATTCTCATATAACTTATGTAGAATCCTTGAACCATAATTTCTAGTCCACCTAACACATTCATCCCTCTGAGTATGCATTCTATTCATAACCATGATTCTAATATCCTCCAGCATACTCACAATAGCCTTACACCTAGCTTCCACACACCTGCCACTAAAAGCTTCACTGAGAGCATTATCAACAACATCACATTCAATGTTGGTTTCAAAGAAGGCTTTGCACTAATGTTTTGGCTCAATACGGAATAAATCATCATGACCTTCCTGAGTCATTTCCTTCAACCTCTGTTTATGCACTTTGAAATTTGACATATTATTACTCTTGACACATCTCCAAAATTGTCTCATCAACTGTTTTCCTTTGTATTTTTTACCCCAATTAGAATATATGTGCCTTGCACACATCCTATGCCTCTACATTTGGCAAAAGTTCAGCTACATATTTGACGAGACCTTGAAAATTACCCAAATATATATATATATATATGAAAACAGAAAGAAAAGCATTGTAATGTCACAATCAATTTACAAATGAAAACAGAAAGAAAAGCATACCTTTTGTTGGTCACTTATCAAAGCCCATCCGTCACCATTACGCATATTGAGATCTGACTTCAATAATTCGATAAACCAAGTCCATGTGTCCTTATTTTATATTCTTACCACTACCCATGCTACTGGATACATTTAATTGTTGACATCCCTTCCTACGGCACATAACAACTCGCTCTTGACCAAACCCTTCAAAAAACATCCATCTAATCCAATGACTTCCTACATCCAGCCAAAAAACCTTTCTTGCAAGCATCAAAGCAAATGTAAACCCTATCAAATAATGGTAGAGAATTTGGCAATGGCTTTTCAACTTTCAATTTAAAATTACCTGAAGGGCTTGCAGTGTAAAGCTCTCCCAAGTAGTTGTACATCTGTGCATATTCCTTCTTGTAATTACCTTGTAGTTCATTCAATACTTTCAGCTTTATTCTCCTACAATGACTAAAAGTGACATTTACTCCCAGTTGTTCTCTGACTAATTTCTTTAACTCCGATGCTTTGATTTTAAGCATTGTAGCAATGAGAATCATGAAGTACTTAGCTAAATAATTACTAGACACTCTCTTATTCTCGAAAGTGATACTGCATATATGCTGATTTATATACTTTCTCAAATGAAATGACCCAGTTTTGCTATCAATAGCACCATAGATCATGCACTTACAATTTTCCTAGGCACATCTAGCTCTTACAAAGCTTTTTGTGTTCTTGGTGTATTTGATTGCTCTTTGCTTAGCCATAGAATACTTCAAAATTGCATTTTTAAACTTAGTTGCATCCTCAAATGTCATGCCAATAATAAATACTGGATTTGTACCACTTTGATCATATGATGGGAACTTATTTCTCCTCCTTGAGATAACATCAACCTCTTCGTCACTCTCATCATTTAAAATTGATTGAAGACTGTCTTCCTCATCTGAATCAGCATACTTTGTTTCGTACCCAGAATCATCTAACAATTGAGCCTCATCCACAATCGGTGATTGGGAAGTACTAGGTGCCTCACTATAATCGCCAATTTTGACCATATGTCTTGCTAAAAATTCCTTTAATTTTTTCCTTGCATCAACTGTTTCAAAATCATCATCATCACTCAATTGTTCCATTCCACATCCACCAAATTATGTACATCATCATCCTCTTCCTCATCTAGATCCCTATTAGCATGGTCATCATCAATATTCCCAATCACATTAGACATACCTCTAGTTTCTATCTCAACACCCCCCATCTCAACTCCTTTCTTTTTTTTCATTAATATGCTCAACATATAGCTTAATATTTTCAAAGCACAGATGATGATAAAATAGATCAATCACATCAGAGTTATCCCATAAATACCTAAGAGTTATGCCATCTATAAGAGTCGTACTTCCAGAAATTCTGTAAAAGAGTTTCTCTATTTAGCACACACCCAAAGCCTCAATAGCTTCAATTATATTAGACAATGAACTCTTAATTCAACTTATTTCAGCAACATCATCTCTTCCACCTATGTATTCCAACGGTGGGCCGACTTTAAATTTATCTTCATCTTGAACAGTGACATAAACTTTATTCTCGACCATTGGACCTACAAGGGAATAGAAACAAAGAGCAGAGCACTTTCAATCACCAAATTATTGAAGTAATGTTCAAGTTAAAAGACTAACAATCAATATAGAAACAACAAATTAGCATAATGTGCTTTACAACCACAATGCAACTACATGATCAATAGTGAAGGCGAGGAACCTATTGTCGCCTTCGGTAGGCGATGTTCTAATTTGCAGCAATGTTCTAATTTATCGCAACAATTAGAAAATGCAAAACAACCATAATGTAGAGAGTAAAACGCCATTGGAAAACAAAAACAAAAACAAAAATCGTAATATTACCATCACATACCCAAATGCTGTAATGTAGAGAGCGATACCTGCGTGAGGAATCGCCATCACCATCCCTGATGCCGCTCGCTCCGCCGCTGAGATGCCGAGATGCCCACAAGACACGTCTTTGCACGAACTCGCAATCGTCAAAGAAGATAACATAAAGTCGATGTGTGTCAAACTCAAGCTCTCTAAGCTCCAAATAATGAAGAAATGAGGATGCCAACTAACGTCATTTTGCATAATGCAAAGATTAAAGCACCTTTGCAAAGCAAAAGAAATCGTAGCATTACCATGAGATACCCAAAATGCTATAATGTAGAGAGCGATACCTGCATGAGGAGGAGTCGCCATCGTTGTTGCTGACCCTGTCCCCGACGCTAATCGCTTCACTGCTGAGATGTCGAGACTCCTACAAGAGAGGTCCTCGCACGAACTTGTAATCGTCAAAGGAAAGAACACGAACTCACGACGAGCATCGAACTCGAGGTCGATGAGGACCCAAATCGCAAACTACAGTTCGGACGAATTCGATTTGAGGCTTAGGGTTCGGACGAATTCGATTTGAGGCTTAGGGTTCGCTCGGAATAACGAAAGCAGACGTAGAGACAGAGGGGGTAGAGGGAAGACGACGGTGAAGAAGACATACAGACGGAGGGGAGGTAACACGATGGTGAAAAGAAAGGAGAACACGACATCGTTTTGAGTGCATGGCATTTTTTTTTAATCTATTCGCAACGGAGGAGAGAGACACAATTAAAAAAAGCCACATGGGGGCCACGTCAGCTTTTTTCGTTAAGAAATTAGACGGCATCGATTTTAGGACTCGTTTGGAACATTTTGACAAATTTTAGGATTTAAATGTACTTTTTGCAAATTTTATGACTCAAATGCACTTTCATGACAAGTTTTAGGATTCCTAGTGCATTTATCCCTTTTGTTTGAGACAATGTTCATTTTGGGTCATTTTTTGAGAAAACGATTCCAATTTAGGCCATTAATTGAAATTTTTCCATAGAGATAGACCTCGAGGTATATTAGGACTATCTCAAGAAACCTATATCAATAAGTCTTAAAGAGGTTTCGGATGAAAGATTGTTCACCAAGTATAGCACTCATTGTGAATGGTGATAGGTTTAATTTAAAACAATGTCCGAAGAACAATTTTGAAAGAGAACAAATGAAGAACATCCCATATGCTTCTGTTGTCGGAAGCTTGATGTATGCTCAGGTTTGCACTTGACCTAACATAACCTTTGTTGTGGGAATGTTGGGAAGATGTCAAAGTAATCCAGGTATGGACCACTGAAGAGCTGCAAAGAATGTGATGAGGTACTTTCAAGGAACAAATGGACACATGCTTATGTATAGACGAACGAACAGTTTGGAGGTAGTTGGTTACTCTAACTCAGACTTTGCTGATTGCATTGATTCCCGTAAATCAACATCGGGATATATTTTTATGTTTGCTGGCTAAGCTGTATCTTGGAGAAGTGCAAAACAGACCTTGGTTGCTACTTCCACTATGAAGGCAGAGTTTGTTTTCTATTTTGAGGTCACCTCACATGGTGTGTGGTTGAAAAAGTTTCATATCGGAGCTTCGAGTTATGGATTCCATTGCTAGGCTATTAAGAATATTTTGCGACAATTTAACTGCAGTTTTTATGGCTAAAAACCACAAAAGTGATAGTCGAAACAAGCACATCGACATTAAGTATTTAACCATTAGAGAACGTGTTAAAGAGAAGAAAATGGTCATATAACACATAAGCATTTGATTGATGATAACTAATTCTTTAATTAAAGGCATGCCACCAATGAATTATAAGGATCATATATTAAGAATGGGCATTGGTCCAATCATGTAAATTTTTCTTTATATGAAAGAATTTGGGAGACTTTTATTCATTTATAATGTTTTTCTCAATACAATTGTGAGAAAAACAATTACGTTTGACCTGAAGTAAACATAAGATTTATTCATTAAGTTATTTGATCTCATATGGGCTGATGAAATACATTGTGATACACGAAAGACAATACTCGCTCTAAGAGGACTTATCGCCATGATTCATGTGTTTTATTTTAGTATGAAATTTATGTGAGTTTGGGTTAATAATTCATTTGATGGAATATTTCGATCAAGTGAGAGAATGTTATAATATGTAATATATTTTTATTATTCTAAATATGATCCCAATATTGTATTCCCAATAAATTCCGATTTATTGCCTAATTTATTACCCACATGTATTATGTAATTGTCGTGACCAATTTTTTCGGGGTGTGAGCCACCTAAAGTTTAGGTTAATGGATTATTAAGCCTAGACGTAACTCGAGCTCTCCCAAGCCCATACCAATTCACGACTTAAGTTCAAGTTCTTAACATGCAGATAAAGTTTATCTAGGAGTCGCCACTAATCTATTTTTGGTGAGTCGATTAGAAACCCAAGTAAAGTAACGGGAGTTTCACTTTACTCCTACGAACCAGAGACTAAGGGTACGGAAACTTGGTTACACTAGATTTCTCTAATACTCTTTCGATACCACTTCTTTTTTAATTTTCAAAAATGTTTTTGCAGGCAGTTCGGATTGATTTTAAATCTATTTCCTAACATGTGAGGTAATCATGCGGGTGCACAAACCACCAATTTAACACCCAAGAAAGCAATGAAAATAAACAATGCGGAGACTTACCTTGTAGCAACAAAAGCATCTACATAGTTAGATTAAAAATTCACATCATTAACCCTAGATATGATTTTTAATTAACACGCAATTTCTTTTATTTGTTTTCACTTAATTAATGAAAATCATGCAATATGCAATGCAATATTAACTAAATGACATAATTCTAATGACATGCAATTTCTAATTAAATGGGCCTAGCAAAAATACTAAATGACATGCATCCCAGTGAATCTAGCCCTAATGACGTGCATATGACATTTTTTTTCTTTTTCCTAAAAGAATGCATTTTATCATAAATGATAAAACTAATTTAACCTATGACATTTTTTGTATTTTTCATGAAATTTGAAATTTGGTGAAATGTGAAAATTACCTAATTAGATTAAGATCCTATTTAATTTGTATTAGGAATTAGGTTGAGCCAAATCCTAATTTAAACTAAAACATTATCTTAACCTAAATAATCCTAAAATGCAATATATCTAAAAAATACCTAAACTTATAACAAATTAAGAAAAAATATTATCTAGAATTAAACTAAGTGCAATTTAATCCTAATATGTAATGACGTGCAAAATATGCTTTAACACTACAAGACATGTATATGATGATTTTTTTGTTTTTGTTTAATTTCGAAATTAATAATTGCCAAATAATTAAACATGCAATCCAAATTAAAAATCTAGCAACCTAAATTGATTGATTTGATTTTTTTGATTTTTGATTTTAAAATTTGAAATAAGATTCCTATTCTAAATATGTAAACCCTAAAACATGCAATATTATAACCCAAACACATTCCAAGATAAACAAAGCAATCATGACAAGCCAAACAAAGGATATCACACATCATTTAGATCAAGGGATGATATTTCGCTAGTAAAATCGATAAATTGATCTTAAGCCTTAAAGATTAAAGTATCAATTTTATTCCCGCTTAATTAATTATTTCATCTAAAGCCTTATAGATGAAATAAAAAATTCAGGTGCGGTTGCGAATCGAGTGGTATGTCATAATTTCTAGTTATGCATAGGGAAACATTTCAAACAAAGAAAACAAGATACAATAAGTAAAATATAGATAAAATAAATCTGCATAATAAAATAAAGTAAATCTACCTAATTTGATTTTTTTCTTTTTTCTTCCAAAACAGAGCTTGGCAACCAGTTCGGAGCTTTGGCGCGGCAAGTCGATTGCTGGTGCAAACGCGGGTAAGGCAAGCAGCGGTAGCGTGGGCGTGAGGCTGGCTGTTAGGCACCGGGGAGAGGCGAGCAGCGACGGTGTGGGCTCCAACGGCATCAGGTCATGGCAAGGATAGCGGCGCAGTGAAGGCGAGCAGGGGTGGTGTGGTCTCCGGTGGTGTCAAGGCTAGGTCGCGATAGCGGGGAGCGGGGGCTAGACAAGAGCTCGCGGGAGGAAACCTCAGAGTGGCTGTGTGGTGGTGCTTTGCAGTGGAGGTGTAGGCACAGGTGTCGGGTCGAGCAACGAGGGGGCTCGCGGGGCTGGCTGTCGTTGGCGTCGCGGGGAGGTCGAGCGGCGGTGATGGAGGCGCAGTGGCCGGCGCGAGGCGGTGTGGGTGTAGTCAGCAACAGCGAAGCGGCATGCGGCTTCACGGAGAAGGAACCCACGAAGACGAAGCACAGTGCACGTCCTTTTTTTTTTTTTTTGTTTTTTTCTCTCTCTCATCTCACGTCTACTCTGGATGCGTTTGATAACGTTTCTTTTTAAAAATTATTTCAGGAAACAGAAATAGAAAAAAGCGTTTCTGTTCTAGAGAATAATTTTTGAACAAAAAAACGCATTTGGTAATTGTATAAAATTTCTATTCCTTGAATAGAAAAAGAATAGAAACACGTTTAGTAACTATACAAAATTTCGGTTCCTAGAATAGAAAAAGAACAGAAACACGTTGGTAACTGCACAAAATTTCTGTTCCAATTTTTTTCAAGTGTTTTTTTTTTTTTTTTAATAAAGTGTAAACTTGGTATTGAATTATCATTCTCATGAAATGCTCATCAATTTAATTTTGTTCATAGTAAGTGAAAACAAACATTCTAAACATGATCATATTTGCTTACTAAAATTTTCCCAATTGCTTTTTTTTTTTTTTTTTAATAAAGTGTAAACTTGGTTTTGAATTCTCATTATCATAAAATGCTCATCAATTTAATTTTGTTCATGGTGAGTAAAGTCAAACATTCTGAACATGGTTATAAGTGCATACTTTGAAGAAAATTTTATAAATAAACTTTATACCAAATTTTTCTCACGTGCCTTTTTTTTTTTGCAATAAAGTGTAAACTTGGTATTGCATTATCACTCTAATGAAATGCTCATCAATTTAATTTTGTTCCTGAATATGGTCATGTGCATACTTGGAACAAAATTTCGTAAGTAAAATTTATACAATAAGAACTAGCTAAAAGAATAATATCTTATAGATCTCTACATAGACCCTTTCATGCATAACATCACAATAATGAAGTAATATAGTTCAACTTCATCACATTGAATTTAATAAGTGAGTACTTAAAACTAAATTACAAAAGTCAGAAACACAAAGTCATGAAATCTCAAGGCATATTATGATCCCTCGCCATTTTATTTGCAATCCTTGTCCTAAGCATGTTTATTCCAAGTGCATCATACAATGTATCATCAACAAGCTCAGGACAAAGAGGCAAAGATAGTTCTCAATTTCTACAGGCATGTCATAGTTGATCACATTTTGAATGTCAGGAAAGTCCAACCCCTTTGAAGCAACATCTGTGGCAACCAAGATATCTTTCATGCCTACCTTAAACGATGAAATAGCATATTCTCTCTCTTCCTGGTCTTTGCCACCATGAATAGCCACTGCTTCAACTCCTTTCAAAAGTAGATACTCATGAATGTCATCCACATCGGCCTTGTTCTCATAGAATATGAGGACAGGGGGTGGAGTTTTCTGAAGGCACTCAAGAAGGTAAACAATTTTTGCCTCCTGTTTGACATACTCGACCTCCTGAATGACATCAAGATTTGCAGCACTTGCTCTTCCCACATTGACCGTGACAGGCTTCACCAGAGCACTTCTTGCAAAATTCTGAATTTTAGTAGGCATATGTACAAAATTCCTCTTCTCAGAAGCCATACAACCTTCAAGCTCATAAACCTGTCATGGAAGTAGGGGGATCTTCCAGAAACTTTGAGCGTAAAGGAAAGGCCTCTCAAAGGCAATTTACTCCATTGCCTAGGCCCATGTCCCAACTACTTCCAATGCTAATCGAAAATCATCTTGTCGCAAAAGAGATCCCGAGGGATAATCTGCCAAAGTTTGCCGGATACGATCTTAATAAGACATGTGAGTATCATATGGGTGAAAAAGGCCATCATGTGGACAATTGTCTGGTGCTCCGTTCTAAGATCCAGGATTTGTTGGATAAAAAGCTGCTCACTTTTAAGGACTTGACACCGAATGTCCAACAAAACCCCCTTCCAAAGCATTCTGAAGATGTCAACATGGTTGGCGCTGTCGATGGAAATGAAGAACCTACAGTTCCCACTGTGTAAGGAATGTTTCTAGTTTTGCATTCAATTTTTAGTTGTATTCCATTTAGTTCTCCCCTGCGAGGGAATTTTATTCATTTCTCCCCTGCAAGGGAATTCCGTTCTTTTCTCCCCTGTGAAGGAATTCTATTCATTTCTCCCTTGTGAGGGAATTTCATTCATTTCTCCCCTGCGAGGGAATTCCATTCATTTGTTTGCGGAGCCCGAGACATATGTCGGGAAAATGGGTATTACATGAAAATGGTCGGAATGGACATCGACCTCCACCATCTTCATGCCTTCTCCATCTTCAAGGTCCTAATCTAAACCTAATCTAAGAAATTTATGACTAGGTGCATACAAGTGGAAGAAACAATCATCACAACTAAGATCAAAGCAATTGGGTTAGAACCCATGTATGATCGGCTCTAAGAAAAAGGCACAGAAATCAAGCACTTTATAAAGAACAACTTTCATGAATGGAATTTCTTGAGGCGTATCAAGTTCAAGTAAAGTCAAATTCATGGCCGAAAAGCAACAATCGCTAAAGCATGCAAATCAATCATAAGCAAATCAGAGAATGATGCATGATAACTGATTTGTTAAGCCACCTAATCAATGCATGAAAATCATGAAATTTGAACAAAACGTAGGGTTAAATGTGAAAAAAAAGTTTGATTTGGACATTTAACCCTACATCCATGTGCAAAAGGCCACACAAATCCATTAACATTGATATGTGACTTGTCGTTAGGAGCAAAATGCATAACAATTTAAATTGATACATGTCAACTTGAATTCTAAGATTACTTGACTTTAAAAATTCTCAAATTTTATCATGGGATGGATATGGATATTATGGACAGCTTTCATTGAGAATTTATCCTCAAGATCATTATGTATAAGATCATAAAAAATTGGTAGACAGTCAGATTCATAGAGACAAGACAGCACTGCAGGTCAAGACAAATTCAGACTTCAAAACTTGATCTAAAGAAAAGAAAAAAAAAATAGGGCAAATGATGGGCAAATTGGACAAACTAGGCATCGTTAGAAAGCTCAAGGTGTCCTTTACGAATTCCTATTAGGTGACAATTGCAATTTAGGTCTTTTTCTAGCTCAAGCAAAGCCATTTGTATAAGTGGTCAGATCAGATCATACAAGCAGAACACATCAGTAGATTAGCGCTCTTTGCAAGAAGCATCAGGCAGGGAAAATGGTGGCCAAATCGCACGTATTATATGTCTATGGAATGCTTGAAAAGTCTATTACAAATCTCTAGAAGACATTAAACCCTAATAACATCATCTACCAGTTCATATCAAGCGGTTTATACAGAAGGTCATCTGAAACAGAGAAACAAATATTTGGCAGATTCTGGACCTAACTTTGGACAGGCAAAAACCATATTAAATGAAGTCCGATTAGGGCATTCTATAGCTCATTGGAAAGATAATCGAACCATCTTCAACCTATATGAAGATTTCGAACACAGACAACCATAGCAACCCGCTCATCTCACGTCATTTTGCACAGAAGGTCAGATCAGAACACAGAACACAATAAACAACACAAGTTCAGTAACAATGGCACAATGAGTGGTATCAGATCTATATACTCGGTGAATCAACTTCTAAGAAATGTTTCATATCAACACATTTTCAGACCTGACATTATCATGATCTATTTCTCGCTCATGCTTTTGAGGTATTTCGTCAAACACTTCACGTACAACAAAACGATTAACTCAAGCTATGGAACGGACTGAAGCTATGTTCTCATCTAACATTCTAAAATCAATATTAAAATCACAGAGCCATCACAAGTCATCTAGTTACAGCTAAGATCTTAAGTGAATCACACTTGAACTACGTGAACGTGATTCTTCTACAAATCTTTTTGCAAAGAACGGGAGAGAGGGGAATGAGTTTACCCGGTTTATCGTGATACGGATACCGATCGAGCCGAGATGAGAGCGAGCCGAGGCTTCCAACTCGGCGTGAACCCGAACCACTATATCTCGAGCTCCGGAAGGGCGCGATTCGCAACGAGGGCATTAGATCCAACCGAGAGAGCGATTACGAGAAAACGAACGAGAGAGGGGAAGGTCGAATCTAAGACCCGAACGGATTGAGAGAGAGAACAAATCCAAACCCTAACAGATCGAGAGGGATAGAAAGAAAGCTCACCGATCGAGCGAGCTCGATCCAGAGAGAAAAATCGGTCAAGCGTTGTTGTCGTCGCAACTGTCGCCGATCCTTGTCCCAAACCGAGAGAGAAATTTGCTGAGGGAGAGATTCTCTGGTTTCCACCCCTTCTACAAGAGCTCGGGTGGTTAATGATGAACGGAAAAGGTCGAATCAATGGTGGAATCGAAAAATTAGGGCTCGCGGCCGAGGAGGGGCTCGAGCTGAGGGCACGCGCACGGTAGATCCGCTCCGCGACGGTGGCGACGACTTCTCGACCTCGTCGCGGGTGATTCCCTCGCTCCTCTTTCTACCTCCGACTCCAAGGTCTTCTTCCGGTGGACGTCGAGCGAGAACGAGAGCCGACGATCAAGCGATCGAGCATTCCCTAAAAAATAGACAGGGTAATCGCTCTCTCGGTTGGATCTAATGCCCTCGTTGCGAATCGTGCCCTTCCGGAGCTCGAGATACAGTGGTTCGGGTTCACGCCGAGTTGGAAGCCTCGGCTCGGCTCTCTCTCGGCTCGATCGTATCCGTATCACCGATAAACCAAGTAAACTCATTCCCCTCTCTCCCGTTCGTTGCAAAAAGATTTGTAGAAGAATCACGTTCACGTAGTTCGTGTGTGATTCACTTAAGATCTAAGCTGTAACTAGATGACTTGTGATGGCAGTGTGATTTTAATATTGATTTTAGAATGTTAGATGAGAACATAGCTTCAGTCCCATTCCATAGCTTGAGTTAATCGTTTTGTTGTACGTGAAGTGTTTGACAAAATACCTCAAAAGCATGAGCGAGAAATAGATCATGATAATGTCGATCTGAAAACGTGTTGATATGAAACATTTCTTAGAAGTTGATTCACCGAGTATATAGATCGATACCACTCATTGTGCCATTGTTACTCGAACCGTGTTGTTTATTGTGTTCTGTGTTTTAATCTGACCTTCTGTGCAAAATGACGTGAGATGAGCGGGTTGCTGTGGTTGTCTGTGTTCGAAATCTTCATATAGGTTGAAGATGGTTCGATTATCTTTCCAATGAGCTATAGAATGCCCTAATCGGACTTCATTTAATATGGTTTTTGCCTGTCCAAAGTTAGGTCCAGAATCTGCCAAATATTTGTTTCTCTGTTTCGGATGACCTTCTGTATAAACCGCTTGATATGAACTGGTAGATGATGTTATTAGGGTTTAATGTCTTCTAGAGATTTGTAACAGACTTTTCAAGCCTTCCATAGACATATAATACGTGTGATTTGGCCACCATTTGCCCTGCCTGATGCTTCTTGCAAAGAGCGCTAATCTGCTGATGTGTTCTGCTTGTATGATCTGATCTGACCACTTATACAAATGGCTTTGCTTGAGCTAGAAAAAGAACTAAATTGCAATTGTCACCTAATAGGAATTCGTAAAGGACACCTTGAGCTTTCTAACGATGCCTAGTTTGTCCAATTTGCCCATCATTTGCCCTTTTTTTCTTTTCTTTTCTTTAGATCAAGTTTTGAAGTCTGAATTTGTCTTGGCCTGCAGTGCTGTCTTGTCTCTATGAATCTAACTGTCTACCAATTTTGTGTGATCTTATACATAATGATCTTGAGGATAAATTCTTAATGAAGGCTGTCCATAATATCCATATCCATCCCATGGTAAAATTTGAGAATTTTTAAGGTCAAGTAATCTTAGAATTCAAGTTGACATGTAGCAATTTAAATTGTTATGCATTTTGCTCCTAATGACAAGTCACATATCAATGTTAATGGATTTGTGTGGCCTTTTGCACATGGATGTAGGGTTAAATGTCCAAATCAAACTTTTTTTCACATTTAACCCTACGTCATGTTCAAATTTCATGATTTTCATGCATTGATTAGGTGGCTTAACAAATCAGTTATCATGCATCATTCTCTCGATTTGCTTATGATTGATTTGCATGCTTTAGCGATTGTTGCTTTTCGGCCATGAATTTGACTTTACTTGAACTTGATACGCCTCAAGAAATTCCATTCATGAAAGTTGCTCTTTATAGAGTGCTTGATTTCTGTGCCTTTTTCTTAGAGCCGATCATACATGGGTTCTAACCCAATTGCTTTGATCTTAGTTGTGATGATTGTTTCTTCCACTTGTATGCACCTAGTCATAAATTTCTTAGATTAGGTTTAGATTAGGACCTTGAAGATGGAGAAGGCATGAAGATGGCGGAGGTCGATGTCCATTCCGACCATTTTCATGTAATACCCATTTTCCCAACATTTGTCTCGGGCTCCATTTGTTGTATAAAACCCGACGAGTTGCGGCTTTTTCTCTCTTTTTTCAATATATTTCTCTTTTATACTTTCTTTTAGGTTTGCATGATAGATTTACTGCTTTTATTGATTGTTTACTTCATGTCTTGCAATTTCAATTTCATTGATTGTTTTCTTTTCATTTTTTAGAAATAGAATAGAATGAAAGAAATCCACCACGCATGATCATTTAGTATAGAATTGACGATCCTGAAAATGTAAAAAGAAACGCATTGACATGTTAGGAAAAACACAACATACTGTTTAGGTACCAAAAGGACGCTGATAGCAATATTAACGTAACCCAAGCCCCCGAACCTAGATATCTGGTTGCGTAAGAATCGAGGGAACACTCCCAACCCTCGATTGGGTTTCTAGCCGACCCCAAAAATGAGGCTAGTGGCGACTCCTGTATATTTTTAGGTTGTTATAAACAACTAGATCACATAAATAAACCTATTGTCACGCGGGGTATGAGCTTGGGAGAGCTCGCGATCTCGAGATCAAGTATCCCTAAAACCAACCTTTCCCTCCTTGGACATTTTTCGAGGGGCGGCAATGTTGACACCCGAAATTTTCGTCGACATTTTAATCATTCTTTTTTTTCGGCAAAAATATAAAGAAATAAAGAGCCAAAAAGAAAACAAAGAAAGCAAAACAAAAAAGAAAAAAAAAGAAGAGAAAACAAAACAAAAGAAAACAAAAAGAAAAAAATGAAATGAAATGAAAAGAGAAAAAAATTAGAAATAAAAGGAAAACGAAAAAAGAAAAAGGAGAGAAAAAGGAAAAAATAAAATAAAAAAATAAAATAAAAGGGGGACGATTCTCTCTCTCTCGGGGGGCTCTCTCTCCCTCTGTGAAAATTTTCGGGCGTGGATCCTCTCTCTCCGCAGGTTCCCGCTCTCTGGGCAAAACGCCAAGAACGGATTTGCAGACTCCCTCTCTTCGGCCGTAACAACCTCCTCTCTCTCTGGATTTCTTCCCGATCTCGGAGGCCGACGAAGGACCCTCCGGCGCCAGCCATGGCTCTGCTCTCTCCCTCAACGATCGCTTCCAGCTCCAGAAGTTCTCAATCGGATGTTTTCCGACTCGTTCTCGGAAATTGAACGCTCGCTCGCTTGATCGTCGGCTCTCGTTCTCGCTCGACGTCCACCGGAAGAAGACCCTGGAGTCCGAGGTAGAAAGAGGAGCGAGGGAATCACCCAGCAGTGAGGTCGAGAAGTCGTCGCCACCGTCGCGGAGCGGATCTGCCGTGCGCGTGCCCTTAGCTTGAGCCCCTCCTCGGCCGCGAGCCCTAATTTTTCGATTCCACCATTGATTCGACCTTTTCCGTTCATCATCAACCACCCGAGCTCTTGTAGAAGGGGTGGAAACCAAAGAATCTCTCCCTCAGCAAATTTCTCTCTCGGTTTGGGACAAGGATCGGCGACAGCTGCGACGACAACAACGCTTGACCGATTTTTCTCTCTGGATCGAGCTCGCTCGATCGGTGAGCTTTCTTTCTATCCCTCTCGATCCGTTAGGGTTTGGATTTGTTCTCTCTCTCAATCCATTCGGGTCTTGGATTCGACCTTCCCCTCTCTCGTTCGTTTTCTCGGTAATCGCTCTCTCGCTTGGATCTAATGCCCTCGTTGCGAATCGCGCCCTTCCGGAGCTCGAGATACGTGGTTCGGGTTCACGCCGAGTTGGAAGCCTCGGCTCGGCTCTGTCTCGGCTCGATCGTATCCGTATCAGCGATAAACCAGGTAAACTCATTCCCCTCTCTCCGTTCGTTGCAAAAAGATTTGTAGAAGAATCACGTTCACGTAGTTCAGGTGTGATTCACTTAAGATCTGAGCTGTAACTAGATGACTTGTGATGGCTCTATGATTTTAATATTGATTTTAGAATGTTAGATGAGAACATAGTTTCGGTCCGTTCCATAGCTTGAGTTAATCGTTTTGTTGTACGTGAAGTGTTTGACGAAATACCTCAAAAGCATGAGCGAGAAATAGATCATGATAATGTCAGATCTAAAAACGTGTTGATATGAAACATTTCTTAGAAGTTGATTCACCGAGTATATAGATCTGATACCACTCATTGTGCCATTGTTACTGAACTGTGTTGTTTATTGTGTTCGTGTTCGATCGACCTTTCGTGCAAAATGACGTGAGATGAGCAGGTTACTGTGGTTGTCTGTGTTCGAAATCTTCATACAGGTTGAAGATGGTTCGATTATCTTTCCAATGAGCTATAGATTGCCCTAATCGAACTTCATTTAATATGGTTTTTGCCTGTCCAAAGTTAGGTCCAGAATCTGCCAAATATTTGTTTCTCTGTTTCGGATGACTTTCTGTATAAACCGCTTGATATGAACTGGTAGATGATGTTATTAGGGTTTAATGTCTTCTAGAGATTTGTAATAGACTTTTCAAGCGTTCCATAGACATATAATACGTGCGATTTGGCCACCATTTGCCCTGCCTGATGCTTCTTGCAAAGAGCGCTAATCTGCTGATGTGTTCTGCTTGTATGATCTGATCTGACCACTTATACAAATGGCTTTGCTTGAGCTAGAAAAAGACCTAAATTGCAATTTTCACCTAATAGGAATTCGTAAAGGACACCTTGAGCTTTCTAACGATGCCTAGTTTGTCCAATTTGCCCATCATTTGCCTTGCTTTTTTTTTTTTTATCAAGTTTTGAAATCTGAATTTGTCTTGACCTGCAGTGTTGTCTTGTCTCCATGAATCTGACTATCTACCAATTTTGTGTGATCTTATACATAATGATCTTGAGGATAAATTCTCAATGAAGGCTGTCCATAATATCCATATCCATCCCATGGTAAAATTTGAGAATTTTTAAGGTCAAGTAATCTTAGAATTCAAGTTGACATGTAGCAATTTAAATTGTTATGCATTTTGATCCTAACGACAAGTCACATATCAATGTTAATGGATTTGTGTGGCCTTTTGCACATGGATGTAGGGTTAAATGTCCAAATCAAACTTTTTTTTTCACATTTAACCCTACGTTTTGTTCAAATTTCATGATTTTCATGCATTGACTAGGTGGCTTAACAAATCAGTTATCATGCATCATTCTTTGATTTGCTTATGATTGATTTGCATGCTTTAGCGATTGTTGCTTTTCGGCCATGAATTTGACTTTACTTGAACTTGATACGCCTCAAGAAATTCCATTCATGAAAGTTGCTCTTTATAAAGTGCTTGATTTCTGTGCCTTTTTCTTAGAGCCGATCATACATGGGTTCTAACCCAATTGCTTTGATCTTAGTTGTGATGATTGTTTCTTCCACTTGTATGCACCTAGTCATAAATTTCTTAGATTAGGTTTAGATTAGAACCTTGAAGATGGAGAAGGCACGAAGATGGCGGAGGTCGATGTCCATTCCGACCATTTTCATGTAATACCCATTTTCCCGACATTTGTCTCGGGCTCCATTTGTTGTATAAAACCCGACGAGTTGCGGGTTTTTCTCTCTTTTTTCTATATATTTCTCTTTTATACTTTCTTTTAGGTTTGCATGATAGATTTATTGCTTTTCTTGATTGTTTACTTCATGTCTTGCAATTTCAATTTCATTGATTGTTTTCTTTTCATTTTTTAGAAATAGAATAGAATGAAAGTAATCCACCACGCATGATCATTTAGTATAGAATTGACGATCCTAAAAATGTAAAAAGAAACGCATTGACATGTTAGGAAAAACACAACATACTGTTTAGGTACCAAAAGGACGCTGATAGCAATATTAACGTAACCCAAGTCCCCGAACCTAGATATCTGGTTGCGTAAGAATCGAGGGAACACTCCCAACCCTCGATTGGGTTTCTAGCCGACCCCAAAAATGAGGCTAGTGGCGACTCCTGTATATTTTTAGGTTGTTATAAACAACTAGATCACATAAATAAACCTGCTGTCACGCGGGGTACGAGCTTGGGAGAGCTCGTGATCTCGAGATCAAGTATCCCTAAACCCGACCTTTCCCTCCTTGGACATTTTTCGAGGGGCGGCGAGATCGGGTCGCGACAGGCTTGGCGACTCCGCTGGGGACTGGTTATGGTTACTAGATTAAGAGGACTTGAAGCTGTTTAAAAATGGTTGTTGTGTTTTAACTAACATGTCTTATGTAGGATCGCCTGCATGTCAAAGTCGCATGGAAAATCAGGTTAGTCGCTAACCTTATGTTAAATGGTTTTGTAGGTGGGAGTCATAAGGGAAGGCGTGCTTGTAAACGCGTTGTTTTGCAGGTGGTGTGAGGATGTATGAATGTATGTGTGTTTATATTGAAGTGCTGGATGTTTAAATTTAAATGCATGTTTACCAGCTTTAGCACGACACCACACACACAACCGCGGTCTAAAACCCCGATCGCCCAAATCTAGGACCTTAGGAGGGTTTATGGGTGGAATCTGCGAGTGGATGCTCGTGGTAATCCATTACTTACATAAACCCGCTCATCCCAATCGATAAAGATAGCACTGACCGACGATAGTAGCGGTGGGTAAACTATTTTTATCCTTTGGGATGAGGACCTTGAGCCTTTAGCACCATCACCTTAGGCGTCAAAACCTCACAGTTTCATGCGACATGTGACTTGTGTTTGCCATGTGTTTGGTGGGTAAATGATCGTTCCTTTTTTATCGTCCTTATCTTTTTACTTTCCATATTTCAATTATGCGTTTTATATTTCAACGACGATATGTTTTAATCATGAGTGCCCCTTTAGGTTTAGGTTTAGATGGATAGACCCGAAGTGGACGTGATCCCTGTGCTTGGAATCTCGAGACTCTATGGGAGAATCTTAACCCAAGACATCAAGATAACGTGGAAAAATTCCCGAAACTCAAGGTTCTTGGCGAGTTCATATTAAGGAACAAGAAGACAATGCCTTGATCAATGAGGAACGCTTGGCCCATGATAACAAGCGTCTCCGCATGATTCCACTTAGTACTTAGGTTTCCATTTCATATGCTTTTCTTGTAAAGGGATTTCTTTTGTATTTCCCTCCTTTCTATTGAGATTTACTTGTATTCATTTTCATATCTCATGTAAATATCACAGTCGAACCACTTTGTAAGCTTCAAGAAAGCAAGGTTTTGTTTTCCCTTGTAATTGTTCAATTAAAGTGAATGAAATTCATGAACATTTTCATGTAACTTTTAGAAAAGGGGCATTCTGATTAAATATTTGTCGCCGTTCCTTTTCAATTGTATAATTTCTTTTGAAGAAATTTTGATAAGAGGATGTTATATGATACTGGGATCATATACACTTCTTATCATTATTTCATCTCAAGAAAATATAAAATTGACTAGGATTTGTACTTTAATGGTTTCTTTTGATCGGTACTAATTCGAGTCATTTTCTTTTACAGGAGGTTTTGAAAAATGGCTGAAAAAAGATTTGTTATACAAACTTGCCGCCAAACAAAGATGGAAAACGAAGATACCCGAGCCCGTGTCATTAATATGGAAAATCAAATGGCGCAGCTGATGACATTATTGGCCGATCTCTCTAGCCAAGTCAAAAACTTGACATCTACTTCTTCTACCATGAATATCCCTACCGCGCCCCCTAAAGTGCCGGTAGTAGAGCCCATGGCAAAAGGGCCTGTGGAAGAGATTCCCACTGCAATCCCGATAGTTATCGGCCCAGAGCCCCCATCTAAAGAGGTTCCGACTTCACATTTCGATGAAGAGAATGCAAGGCACCTAGCAAAGATCGAAGAACGCCTTTGCATGCTGCAAGGCTATCAGTTGCAGGGGCTTGATAAATTGCTACCCTTTGCCAAAGTTACGGTCCCTGAATTCTATAAGGAGCCAGAGTTCATAAGAAAATACAACGGCATCGAATGTCCTAAGACACATTTGAAGTACTACCTAGGCAAGATGGCCCGTTATTCAGATAATCCCCCACTCTTGATCAATTCATTTCAGCACAGCCTGGTTGGTCCTGCATTAACTTGGCTCATAGAGTTGGACATGGAGAAAATCCGTACTTGGGAAGATCTCGTTGATGAATTTCTTCAGCAATACAAGTTTAATACTGAAATCGCTCCAACTCGAGAGGAATTGGTTCGGGTCTAAAAAAGAAGAACTGAATCATTTAGGGCCTACGCTCAAAGATGGAGGGTCACTGCGTCTCAAGTAAAACCGCCATTGTCTGAGAAAGAGACCATGAAGTTGTTGCTTCAAGCTATGCCCCGTGATTTTTTTGAAAAGATGTACAACCATACTTGTATGAACTTTGCTACATTTGTAGAGTTGGGAGAACGCATCGAGGGGATCATGTGGGAAGGAAGGTTGTTCGAGAACACAAATCATCGATATACCCCGAAGAGGGATAAGGAATCGACTGTGGAGATCGCCTATGTACAAAATTCCTCTTCTCAGAAGCCATACAACCTTCAAGCTCATAAACCTGTCATGGAAGTAGGGGGATCTTCCAAAAACTTTGAGCGTAAAGGAAAGGCCTCTCAAAGGCAATTTACTCCATTGCCCAGGCCCATGTCCTAACTACTTCCAATGCTGATCGAAAATCATTTTGTCGCAAAAGAGATCCCGAGGGATAATCTGCCAAAGTTTGCCGGATACAATCTTAATAAGACATGTGAGTATCATATGGGTGAAAAAGGCCATCATGTAGACAATTGTCTAGTGCTCCGTTCTAAGATCCAGGATTTGTTGGATAAAAAGCTGCTCGCTTTTAAGGACTCGGCACCGAATGTCCAACAAAACCCCCTTTCAAATCATTCTGAAGATGTCAACATGGTTGGCGCTGTCGATGGAAATGAAGAACCTATAGTTCCCACTGTGTAAGGAATGTTTCTAGTTCTTGCATTCAATTTTTAGTTGTATTCCATTTAGTTCTCCCCTACGAGGGAATTTTATTCATTTCTTCCCTGTGAGGGAATTCCGTTCATTTCTCCCCTGTGAAGGAATTCTATTCATTGCTCCCTTGTGAGGGAATTTCATTCATTTCTCCCCTGCGAGGGAATTCCATTCATTCGTTTGTGCTTGTAATAATCTGGATTATAAACTTTCTAGATCCAAGATGATATACGTTGTAATGCAATTCCGCATATCAATAAAGTTCATGTTTTGTTAATAGACGTGTGAGGCCCAAATCAGTCCTATGATGATGCTTTGAGGCCTGAGCCTCCACACGATCTATAGTTTCTAAATGTTTAATGGAACGAGGACGTCCAATGACATGAGGGCTAGTTCCCAATAAATTTTTCAAAAAAAACCAACTTGAATTTGAAAACAAATTTTTCATGTCATTTACATTCATTACATTCATCCGTATGTATATATACTAACCATTTTTCGATTGCATCCTAAGCATGACATTTCACATCATGATAGTCATTTGCATGGCTCAGATTCGCATTCAAAAGACTTTGACGAATCCGATTATTCCGACTCAAAGATTGAAGATGATCCTCAAGGTATTTTAAAAAGGAATGGCTCAGACATGAAAGGTCCAAAACTCTTACCACCAAATAGCCAGTCACTCTAAATTTAGGAGATTCAAATAACCCCAAAGAAACCAAGATTGGGGCAGATCTCTCTCAAGTGGATGCTAATGGATTAATTGGGCTCCTGAAAGAAATATATGGAGAGTGTGGCACTCATATGAACAGTCATCTCTTGGCTAGAAAAATATTGAGGCTCGATTACTATTGGTTGACCGTGGAAGCCGATTGTATTCAGCATGTGAGGTGCTATTATCAATGCCAAGTTTATGGGGACAAAATCAATGCTCCTCCTAATGAGCTACATCAAATGTCCGAGTCCTGGCCTTTTTCAATGTGGGGCATCGACATCATCGGATCGATTAATCCTAAAGCATCGAATGGACATCGCTTTATCTTGGTAGCCATTGATTACTTCACCAAATGGATTGAAGCCAATTCTTATACCCATGTTACTGCAAAGAGTGTGGCAAAATTTATCCGTCGTGATATCATCGCCCGATATGGAGTTCTGGAAGCAATCATCACAGATAATGGATCAAACTTGAACAATAAAGTGGTGGATGATTTACTTGGAGAATTCCACATTCGCCATTTGAATTCTTCTCCCTACCGCCCACAAATGAATGGAGCTGTGGAAGCAGCAAACAAAAACATCAAGAAGATTTTAGCCAAAACGGCGGAAAATTATCGTGATTGGCATGATCGGTTGCCATATGCTTTGTTTGCTTATCGAACTTCAATTCATACTTCGACTGGGGCAACACCGTTCTCATTGGTTTATGGGATGGAAGCTGTACTACCCGTGGAAGTGGAAATTCCTTCACTAAGGGTACTTTCTCAAATCAAACTCTCTGAAGCTGAATGGGTTCAACAAAGATTTAAACAACTTAATTTGATTGATGAAAAGAGGGTAAAAGCCTTATGTCATGGGCAAAGCTATTAGAAGAGAGTAGCTAGGTCATTTAATCGCAAGGTTAGACCAAGGCATTTCGAGATTAACGATCTTGTCTTGAGGAAGGTTTTACCTATCATTCCAGATCCTCATGGGAAGTTTACTCCAAACTATGAAGGTCCATATATTGTAAAGAAAGTGCTACCTGGTGGGGCACTAATCCTTGTAGAAATGGATGGTCACGAATTGCCAAGACCTGTAAATGCTGATTCTATCAAGAAGTATTATCCATGAATAAAGTGAAATGCCTTTGACCATTTTTGGATTGAATCTGAGCCATTTTAGGATGTTTACATCATGCATTGCATGCATACATATTGCATCTGCATGTTTGTTCATTTTGTAGGATCTCTAATGAAGATTCTACCTGTCCGCAAGAGGTTCATCTCAAGAGTGCAAAACTTTCAAAAGTGTCCATTCTTCTTTAGAACTTAGAAGTGACCTTATCCTTTAGAATGCCAAAAGAGTCGATTAGAACTCTAGAAGTATAGTTAGAACTCTAGAAATGAACCCATGTGCTAAGCAAAGCCTGTTCTGTCTACAAATTTTTATCAAACCTTACTTTCAAAAATCTCCCCAATAAGGTTAAGGAAACATGCCCTTTCAGACAAAATTTCATTATATTTTCATTTCCCCAAGGAGTTGAATTTAACCAAAGTGTGCTTTGGAAAACCTGAAAAAAGATTGTTAAATATGCCAAGTGGTAGTGCCTAAAATGATGAGAGGCAACCCCTTTACCAAACACGTCCTCATACACTCTTTGAGAGAATTGAGTGGAAAGAACCATGTCTTAGGGCATAGGATTCATTCACAGTGAATACATGATTTGAAATGATAAAGGCATTTCATTTCTCAATCCCCAAATACTATTGATATCCCTTGCAAGCCACTTTGAGCCAAATATGGAGCATTTCCAAAATAACCCTGTCAAGAACAACCCCACATTGGGGCAAAATAGGAGATCTTGGTTGAAAATTACGGAGCAAAAGATTAAGAAAGATTTTATTGCTTTCACTTGCATTAATCTTCTTGTGCTAGCTTCAAGTGATTTCTTATCAAAACTCGAAGCATCCCAAAGTGACGAAGAGCATTCCGTTCACTATCACAAACACAATTATCCATTGCTTAGCCAATTTGAACCTTATGCAATTCTTTCATAACCCCAGGTGATGATTATCTCCCCACACTGGGGCAAGGCACCTGATTTACCAACAAAATTGAGAATACTGGTAATGTTTGTAAATGCCACTCGAGAGTCCTAGATACTCAAAATAGAATGAGAACTAGGGGGCATGAAAAAGCAGTGTGCCTAGTAAAAGCAAGGCCAATGCCCATGAAAAAAAATGCAAAGAAAAGCAAGAATGCAAAAAAGAGCGAAATCCATGATCATGCAAAAGATCATTCATTGAAAAACAAAAGAAATATCTTGCAAGAGAAAACATGTATTGCAAGCAATATCATTAGAACAAAGAGTGAAGCTCTCATGTCTCAAGACAAATTACCTAAAGGACTCTCGAGATAGGTTAAATTTCAAGAGTTGAATTTTTGAGAAGTCGCGTGATGGTAATGATGCCAAGATAATCACTCACTTTTTAACCCTTTGATATCTGAAAGTTTTTCAAGCCTTTCTAAGCCTCACCTGAACCAACATTACAACCCTTGTCCGAAGTCTCTTTTGATTGGGATGGTTCGAGTTGAAATGAGAATATCACATAGGAGCTACTGCTAGAAGGAGTGGAAGCAATCCTATCTTATCTTATCTTCAAGGTTCTTGACTTGTAAACCTGATGAAGATATTGATTGAATATTCATTTCTTGGCCTCAAAGTGCATGCCCTTTGTGTAAGCCCATGACCAAGCCATCATTACGGTCCCTTTAAAAGACCTTTTGATCAATTGATGGTATTCACTGTGAACGTTTCCGAAAACCTTAGACATAAGTTGAGTGAGACTTCTCTAATGAGATTAAACAGTTTTCCCACATTAATGGTTGGGAACAAAAGCCCTTTTTGAGAGCTAGTGTGAAAGACCTTTTTTTATTAGGATATTTCCACTTGGCATATTTGACTTAACCCTTAGATGGTTAATCAAATCTCATTTTGTTAAAATCCTCTCTGAAAGGATTTGACAATTGGCATTATTTCGCAAGATTGGCTCTCAAGTAATCTTGAAACTCTTTTTCAAAATATTTGTTCCTTAGTGAACCGGTTTTTGGTCATCCTAAACCATATCATTGTCTCTTGAGTTCTAGGTCAACTTAAAACCTTGTCCCCAAGTTCTAGGTCATCTTAAAACCATGTCTCAAAGTTCTAGGTCAACTTAAAACCTTGTTCCCAAAGTTCTAGGTCAACTTAAAACCTTGTCTCCAAGTTCTAGGTCAACTTAAAACCTTATCTCCAAGTTCTAAATCAACTTAAAACTTTGTTCCCAAAGTTCTAGGTCAACTAAAAACCTTGTCCTCAAGTTCTAGGTCAACTTAAAACCTTGTTCCCAAAGTTTTAGGTCAACTTAAAACCTTGTCCCCAAGTTCTAGGTCATCTTAAAACCTTGCCCCCAAATTCTAGGTTCTCTTAAAACCTTGTCTCTTAAGTTCTAGGTTATCTTAAAACCTTGTCTTTTAGGTTCGTGGGTCCATCCTTAAACCACACAGTAAGACTCTTCTCTCGGTCAAAGCCCGTTATTACACGGTAAGACCATTTTTCCCGGTAAAATCCCGTTATTACACATTAAGACCATTTTTCCCGGTCAAATCCCGTTTTTACACGGTAAGACCTTTCTCCCAGTCTAAACCATACAGTTCGTAGGTTATCTTTAAACCATTCCTTTTCCATTTAGTGATTTCATTGTCTTCATTCCATTCCACAAGAGAGAGAAGCAGAGACAGAGTGAATAAACCCCAACAAGAGTTTAGATACCATGATGAGCAAAGGTAAGTATCAGGTACATCCCTAACCAACCATCATTGCTTTTGTCAAATTCTATTTTCCAAAGTCGAGTTGACTAAAAAATTTCAGGTATCAATTTTGTCTTTGAGTGGAACCTCTTTGAGCTCCCACCCAAAGAGGGGCAACTATTGACACCCGAAATTTTCGTCGACATTTTAATCATTCTTTTTTTTTGGGCAAAAATATAAAAAAATAAAGAGCCAAAAAGAAAACAAAGAAAGCAAAACAAAAAATAAAAAAAAAAAAAAGAAGAGAAAACAAAACAAAACAAAACAAAAAGAAAAAATGAAATGAAATGAAAAGAGAAAAAAATTAGAAATAAAAGGAAAACGAAAAAAGAAAAAGGAGAGAAAAAGGAAAAAATAAAAGAAAAAAATAATATAAAAGGGGGACGATTCTCTCTCTCTCTCGGGGGCTCTCTCTCTCTCTGTGAAAATTTTTGGGCGCGGATCCTCTCTCTCCGCTGGTTCCCGCTCTTTGGGCAAAACGCCAAGAACGGATTCGCAGACTCCCTCTCTTCGGCCGTAACAACCTCCTCTCTCTCTGGATTTCTTCCCGATCTTGGAGGTCGACGAAGGACCCTCCGGCGCCAGCCATGGCTCTGCTCTATCCCTCAACGATCGCTTCCAACTCCAGAAGTTCTCAATCGGATGTTTTCCGGCTCGTTCTCGGAAATTGAACGCTCGCTCGCTTGATCGTCGGCTCTCGTTCTCGCTCGACGTCCACTAGAAGAAGACCCTGGAGTCAGAGGTAGAAAGAGGAGCGAGGGAATCACCCAGTAGCGAGGTCGAGAAGTCGTCGCCACCGTCGCGGAGCGGATCTGCCGTGCGCGTGCCCTCAACTCGAGCCCCTCCTCGGCCGCGAGCCCTAATTTTTCGATTCCACCATTGATTCGACCTTTTCCATTCATCATCAACCACCCGAGCTCTTATCGAAGGGGTGGAAACTAGAGAATCTCTCCCTCAGCAAATTTCTCTCTCGGTTTGGGACAAGGATCGGCGACAGTTGCGACGACAACAACGCTTGACCGATTTTTCTCTCTGGATCGAGCTCGCTCGATCGATGAGCTTTCTTTCTATCCCTCTCGATCTGTTAGGGTTTGGATTTCTGTTCTCTCTCTCAATCCGTTCGGGTCTTGGATTCTAACCTTCCCCTCTCTCGTTCGTTTTCTCTGGTAATCGCTCTCTCGCTTGGATCTAATGCCCTCGTTGCGAATCACATCCTTCCGGAGCTCGAGATACAGTGGTTCGGGTTCACGCCGAGTTGGAAGCCTCGGCTCAGCTCTCTGTCTCTGGCTCGATCGCATCCGTATCACTAATAAACCAGGTAAACTCATTCCCCTCTCTCCTGTTCTGTTGCAAAAAGATTTGTAGAAGAATCACGTTCACGTAGTTCAGGTGTGATTCACTTAAGATCTGAGCTGTAACTAGATGACTTGTGATGGCTCTGTGATTTTAATATTGATTTTAGAATGTTAGATGAGAACATAGCTTCAGTCCCGTTCCATAGCTTGAGTTAATCGTTTTGTTGTACGTGAAGTGTTTGACGAAATACCTCAAAAGCATGAGCGAGAAATAGATCATGATAATGTCAGATCTGAAAACGTGTTGATAAGAAACATTTCTTAGAAGTTGATTTACCGAGTATATAGATCTGATACCACTCATTTTGCCATTGTTACTGAACCTGTGTTGTTTATTGTGTTACGTGTTCGATCGACTTTCGTGCAAAATGACGTGAGATGAGCGGGTTGCTGTGGTTGTCTGTGTTCGAAATCTTCATATAGGTTGAAGATGGTTCGATTATCTTTCCAATGAGCTATAGAATGCCCTAATCGGACTTCATTTAATATGGTTTTTGCCTATCCAAAGTTAGGTCCAGAATCTGCCAAATATTTGTTTCTCTGTTTCGGATGACCTTCTGTATAAACCGCTTGATATGAACTAGTAGATGATGTTATTAGGGTTTAATGTCTTCTAGAGATTTGTAATAGACTTTTCAAGCGTTCCATAGACATATAATACGTGCGATTTGGCCACCATTTGCCCTGCCTGATGCTTCTTGCAAAGAGCGCTAATCTGCTGATGTGTTCTGCTTGTATGATCTGATCTGACCACTTATACAAATGGCTTTGCTTGAGCTAGAAAAAGACCTAAATTGCAATTTTCACCTAATAGGAATTCGTAAAGGACACCTTGAGCTTTCTAATGATGCCTAGTTTGTCCAATTTGCCCATCATTTGCCCTGCTTTTTTTTTTTTTTGATCAAGTTTTGAAATCTGAATTTGTCTTAACCTGCAGTGCTATCTTGTCTCCATGAATCTGACTGTCTACCAATTTTGTGTGATCTTATACATAATGATCTTGAGGATAAATTCTCAATGAAGGCTGTCCATAATATCCATATCCATCCCATGGTAAAATTTGAGAATTTTTAAAGTCAAGTAATCTTAGAATTCAAGTTGACATGTAGCAATTTAAATTGTTATGCATTTTGCTCCTAACGACAAGTCACATATCAATGTTAATGGATTTGTGTGGCCTTTTGCACATGGATGTAGGGTTAAATGTCCAAATCAAACTTTTTCTTCACATTTAACCCTACGTCATGTTCAAATTTCATGATTTTCATGCATTGACTAGGTGGCTTAACAAATCAGTTATCATGCATCATTCTCGATTTGCTTATGATTGATTTGCATGCTTTAGCGATTGTTGTTTTTGGCCATGAATTTGACTTTACTTGAACTTGATACGCCTCAAGAAATTCCATTCATGAAAGTTGCTCTTTATAAAGTGCTTGATTTCTGTGCATTTTTCTTAGAGCCGATCATACATGGGTTCTAACCCAATTGCTTTGATCTTAGTTGTGATGATTGTTTCTTCCATTTGTATGCACCTAGTCATAAATTTCTTAGATTAGGTTTAGATTAGGACCTTGAAGATGGAGAAGGCATGAAGATGGTGGAGATCGATGTCCATTTCGACCATTTTCATGTAATACCCATTTTCCCGACATATGTCTCGGGCTCCATTTGTTGTATAAAACCCGACGAGTTGCGGGTTTTCTCTCTTTTTTTCCATATATTTCTCTTTTATACTTTCTTTTAGGTTTGCATGATAGATTTACTGCTTTTCTTGATTGTTTACTTCATGTCTTGCAATTTCAATTTCATTGATTGTTTTCTTTTCATTTTTTAGAAATAGAATAGAATGAAAGAAATCCACCACGCATGATCATTTAGTATAGAATTGACGATCCTGAAAATGTAAAAAGAAACGCATTGACATGTTAGGAAAAACACAACATACTGTTTAGGTACCGAAAGGGCGCTGATAGCAATATTAGCGTAACCCAAGTCCCCGAACCTAGATATCTGATTGCGTAGGAATCGAGGAACACTCCCGACCCTCGATTGGGTTTCTAGCCGACCCCCAAAAATGAGGCTAGTGGCGACTCCTGTATATTTTTAGGTTGTTATAAACAACTAGATCACATAAATAAACTTGCTGTCACACGGGGTACAAGCTTGGGAGAGCTCGCGATCTCGAGATCAAGTATCCCTAAACCCGACCTTTCCCTCCTTGGACATTTTTCGAGGGGCGGCGAGATCGGGTCGCGACAATAGTGGCAGAAAAGAGGAGCGTTTGACATTGAACTTTGAAGTGGTCGAACACCTCCCTTATATCATCTTCAAATCCCAAGTCCACCAATCTATCAGCCTCATCTAAAGTAAGGTACCTGCAGAAAGCAACAGATCAGTATAATTGTCCCCGCAAATAACAAGTTTGAATATTTAAGACAGCACTGCATTAACAGAAAATCAAGATTGAGGCTAATTTAGGAAAGAGTGCAAGATGAAGAATCTTGGTTCAATGAAATCCCATATCCTTAGGACAAAGAGGCAAAGAAAAGAACTCAAAAAGCAATCTCAATCAATGTCCCATGCCACGCTATTTAACCTTTGAGCTAGCATTGACCATTGGAATTCAAATGTTGCACATAGAACTCAAGCAAAAACATAGAGCACTGAGAACTCAAATATGCTCGACTTAAGCACTATTGAGTTTTTTCAATGCAGATTTATTGAAGATTTGATGTAGTTGCTTCAGAGTAGGGATAACATTTAGTATTTGGCAGTTTCACGTCTGCTGTCCACTAATAACTTCCTACCAATAGCAAACCAATCAACTTGCCAATGCATGATCATACGCCAACAGTTACAGATGGAATTATTCAAAGACAGCCAGATGTTATGGAAAGCAATGTACAAGTTTTTTTTTTTTTTTTTTTTTTTGGTCAGTAAGCAATGTACAAGTTCAAAAGGTATAAAAGGATGAATTAAAGGATTTTACCTGCAATTATCAAGGTTCATCTTTTTCTTTGCCAGCATATCCTTCAATCTACCGGGAGTAGCAACAACAATGTGCACTCCCTTCCTCACAACCTCCACCTGCAACCGCATATCCACTTTGCCAATACATAGCGGAGCCCTCAACTCTGGATATCCAGCCTCTCTCAACGGAACCAAAAACTACTCCACAACTTCATATGTTTGTCTCGTGAGCTCTCTTGAAAGGCAGACAACCAATCCGAACAATCCTTCACCATGAGCAATGGGCATCATCATCTCCACTTGAAGAGCAATCATGATCATCGGCAACACGAAAACCAAATTCTTCCCCGACCCCGTGAATGCAATCCCTATCATATCTCTGCCCACCAAGGCCACCGGAAGACCCTACACCTGAATCGGCATCGGCTGCACAATCCCCTTTGCTTTCAACTTCTTCAAAATAGGGTCTGGGAACCTCATATCCTTAAAATTCTTTATTGGCGGCAGGATATCCTCTCCATCAACAATAATATGCCACTACTTCCGAATCATATCGCACTGCTTCCCCGACATCCTCCGAATCGGCAACGGTGGCTTCCACCCAGTCAGCAGCGGCTCGGTGTAAATGATTCCCTTCACCAACTCGCGGACTGACATCAAGGTCTTGCGATCGAATAAGTTTTCGTCTAGATCTCGAGTGAGCAGGCAAGCCACTGCCACAGATTTGGCGAGCAACGGTGCCCTAGATCTGGGCAAGCGCTTGCTCGAGCAAGCCCTCACGCTTGAGCTCCGAGCAGCCATCGCCCAGATCTGCGAGGGGTGGCTCTCGCCGAAGCCCTCGTCAATCGGTGAAGGAGGAGTAGTGAGCAGGTTCACCTGGTGAAGAAGCAGCGGCTGTCGGCACCGGAGAGGACGACGATGGAGAAGCCTGATGGTCTCGAGACAGAGGCAACTGCCGGCGCCGGAGAGGACGACGGTGGAGAAGCTGGATGGTCTCGAGATAGAGGCGGCTGTCGGCGCCGGAGAAGACGACGATGGAGAAGATGCGGGAGGAGAGGCGGTATTCGAACGGATGAGCAAGAAACATAAAAGAAACACAAGAGGAGATGTTTTTGTTTCTTTTTTGTTCTTAAAATGTGTTTTAGAAACAATAAATAATTTTTTTTTGTTTTTTATTTCTGTTCCAGATGTGTTTCTGGGAACAAAAAAATAATTTTAGAACAAAAACGCAAACAAACGCGTTTTTGTTCTTTTTTTGTTCCTAGGAACAAAAAAATAAAAAAATTGTTTAAAAACAAAAAAAAAAAAAGAAATGAAAACAAACACAGCCTCTCCATACAAATTCTTTCTTCCCCTCCTGTTTCTTTTTCTGCTTTTTCCTCCCCTCCCGCTTCTTTTTTAGCTTTTTCCACATAAGGAAAAAGCTAACTTTTTTTTTCTTTTTTCTCTCAAAGCTTTTTTGGTATGAACTTCTCTCTGGAACTTTTACTCTCAATTTTTTCGAAAAATTCTCCCCGAACCCCTATGCAGATCAACTCCTTTTTATAGTGGTTCTAATCAGCCATTTTTTATGGAAAATTTTAAACTTTCATCTTCTATTGCATTAAATCATGGATGCAAATCGGAGCATGATTTAGCAATCGGCTCGATTTTGTACCGATTCCTTCCATTTTATCAAAATCCTTGCTCTTTGTTCACCTAATATTAAATTGCTTCTGCATTTAACAAAATCTTAATATCGATCAGAATTCCAATTTTCCATGCATAATCATCAAATCAATTTTCCCAATTTTTTCATTTTTTTTCATTTTATTTGTTTCGATGCAATTTTTACTTTCTTTATTTTCCTAGATTTGCTAAAATTAGGTGTCAATAGTAATATTTGCCCGTTAATATGTTACCATAACGATTTTGATGGGAGATATCGGTAACATAATAAACGGAATAAAAACGTCAGGTCGTCTAGTTCAAACATTATCACTACAGAAAACATACCATCAGGTTTGAGGGGTATTAGCTAGTAGAATATGACGTAAAGATTTGGTGTTTCCATATTGCAGATCGATCGTGCTATGTGGATCCATCGAAGGTTTTGGGTCTTCCGCTTTTGTAAATTTTATCAATGACTGGAGGTATCTTGATCTTTATGTTTCTGCAAACCAATCCCGAATTTTATACGAATTTATCTGTGATTGATAAATCGGGATCATCAGGTTTTAGTTTATATTTAGTCTATCACTCCCACCATGCCTTCACGCGGGGGCGGTCGATGACCACCATTGCCCATGGCGTCTTCATGAAGTTTAATATGTAGGGGAAGTGGTGGAGGTCGGTGAGGGAGAAGAAGTCACCAGCGAGGAACTTGGTCTTACCTAGCCTCGCGTCGTACACGTCGAGGACCCCCGCGAGCTTTGTGAGGTTGTCGTCAATGATGGCCTGGTCCGGCGCCTTGCCCTGGAGCGGGGCCACAAAGTGCTGGAAGATGATGGGCGACATCACCGGCTGGAAGTGGTGGGACTCGACCTCGACCCACAGGCGGACGGCGATGGACTCCTCGAGGCTGTCAGAGCGGAGTAGGTCGTCGGTGGTGGGGGCGTGGTACTTCTTGGATATGTACTCTGTGATTTCTCTCGATTCTGACACCACCATTTCGTTTTCCAGAAAACAAGAGAAATGAGAGAGGGTAAGACCACAAACTAGCCAAATATAATGAACAAGAGCATGAGAAACTGACCGAAAATGGTAAGATCACCATCTTCGAGGACTGGAATCTTCCCAAAAGGCTGCAATCAAAGGTACAAGAAGAGCATTGATCAATAGAAACAACCCAGAAAGAGGACACACAAAGCAACAACACAGTGGAGGGGAGAAATCGCCTAGTCTTTTCTATACATTCTTGGTGAGGAAATCCGGCGTCTTTTACTCGCTGGCGAACGTGTCGATCGGACGAGCTCGAACACGCCATCACCCTCACGATGCACGACAACATCGGATGCCCATACAGCTTCACCCCCATTTTTCACTTCTTCGCTGGAGAGAGAGAGAGAGAGAGAGAGAGAGAGAGAGAGAAGGAGGGAGGGAGGGTGACTTCAGGGTGAAGTGAAGAAGGGTGGACGAGCCTTTTATATACATGGAAAGTCTTCTGCTGCAGGAGTGGTAGGATTGGCGTGCGCACAAACGCAGCGCTAAGAGAAAGCTCTGAAGGCCCTAGGCGGAAGCGGTTCTTCTGAGCTCGTTTTCATGAAAAATATCATGTTCTCGTAAGACATTTTCTAAAAATTTTTAAGAAAATAATTATATTTTCTAATGTTCGACTAAAATTTATAATTTGAATGAAAAATATTTTTCATTTTTCATTTTTCATTATCTATTTTGATTTTTTGGGAAAAATTATGAAAAACATCAAATTTTAATATTTTTAATTGACCAAGAAAATTAATTTTAATTTTTATATATTTAAAAAAAATTGAATCTTTAATTAGTTTTATTTTTAATGTCGAATTTTTAATTTTCTTTTCTTTTTTCTTTTCCTCCTTTCTCCTTCCTCCTCTTTCTTTCGCTGTCAAGTGCCTCGACGTGGCCAGCTGCTCAGCAACCAACCAAAACACAATCGCTAGATTCGACGAGCTCGAGGCTTGATTGAATTAAGCGAGCCACAAGCTTGCTGACTCGATCCAGGTGAGCCTGAGCTCCGCTAAGGTTGGCAAGCCCGAGCCTCACCCTTGTCGGATCTAGCCTTGGGCAAGGCTGGAGTTGGCTTGTGGCCACTAGCCAGTCACCTACCATGGAAGAAGAAAAAGAAAAGAAATTAAAAACTCAATTTAAAAAAAGAAAACATAAAAATATAGAAGAAGAGGGAAAACAAAGAAAATAAAAAATAATTCGATTTTTTTTTTTTTAAAGGAAGAAGGTGGAGGAGGAAGTGAGGGTTTATAAGAATGTGAAATAAGAGAGATCAAGTGAGAAAAAGTGAAAGAAAATTTCCCATAATTTATAAGACTTTTTTCTTGTCATAGAAAATGTTTTTCCCAAGCAATTCATTTTTCCTGAATCAAACGTTGGAAAATTTAGAAAACATTTTTCTGGAAGTTATTTTTTATAAAACGAATTGATTAATTTCTTTTTTTCCCTCCTCCTCTCTCAACGTCCTCCTTTTTCCTCATTTTTTCTATAATTAATTTCCTAAAAAACTCCAAACTAATACAAATGTAACAAATTTGCTTTAAATTAATTTTTTTAATCACAAAAAGCTCTGAACTAGTATACCTATAATAAATTTGTACCAAACAATCACAAAAGCCTCACACTTATAACAAATTTATCCTAAATTATTTTGTTTAACTACCCCGATAGCATCTCTGCCAACTCCTATTCTCTAGGCCGATGCCTGACTATTAAAAATCACAAATCGGTATATTTATAACAAATATACCCTCTTTAAATTGGATTGATACCGCAAAAAATATAAACATATAATAAAATCTCAAATTGATATACTTAAGTGTTATCTAACTTACGGATTTAACAGTAAAATTTAATTGAAATCAATAGACGGTAAATTTATTATAAGTGTATTAATTTTGGATAAATTTATAAAAAAAATATATTAATTTAAATTTTTTTATAATTAAAAAATTAATTTGAAGAAAATTTGTCATAGATATATTAGTTTTAGATTTTCGAGCATATCAACCTTTTTTGTATTGGATATTCCGCGGATCCAACCGAACATCGAAATTCGAAATTCGCGTGGTCGGTGATAAATCGTTCCTCGGGAAAAGAAATATTGTTTATAAAATCAAAAGGGGCAAACTGCATGTCCCGGGGAGCGAGCAAGAGGCAAAGGCACGCTACCCCTCCGCCTGATATCTCCGTTGCAGGCGGCGGCATCACGGCCGACTCTCTCCTCCTCTCCCTCTCCCTTCGGTCTACCTCTCCACCTCTCTCCTTCTTCTCTCCCGGGCCTTCATAGTCGGCGAGGACTTTCCACCTCATGCAAATGACTGCTGCTTCTTCACCTCCTCGGACCTGCAAAATCCGTCCCCGGCGTCGCCCAATCCGCGGTACGTGAATCTTTAATTGCTGCGATCGCTGAGATAAAGTCTATACGCGCTTTCGCGTCGAGTCGTTGGGATGATTACGTTTGCGAATCGACGGCATTGCGATGGAAATTTGGGTGCGTTTCGTTGTCGGGTGAGTTCGCAGAAAGAGGGTATTGAGACCAAAAGAAGAGAGGACAAAAACAAAACCGATGTCGGAAAGTGCGTTTCTCTCCGAGGAATCGTCGTTCTTCTCGTTGACGGAGTAAACGATGGCGTGGCCTTTGACTGTTTATATAAAAAGTGCGAAGGTTCATCTCGCTCGCCTTTTTATCGGTTTAATTAATTAGATTGACGCCTTTTGCGTTTTGTTTATCTCATCTCTCTGCGCTTGCCCAAGAAATTTCAGTCAGGACTTGTTTTCAATCGTTTTCGTTGATTTTTCTGCAAGGAAGCATCCTGCATAGAGTCATTCATGGAGTAGTTGCCCATTAGCGTGGATTTTCATTTTAGTTCATCTGGCTGTGATCAATCAAGACCGGTTTTATTGCTCTGAATAGATAGATAATCGAATCTGAGTAAGTTTGGGGAATTTTTTCGCACATCAGATACACCATGCTCAAGGTCCCGGATCATCAAGTCGCCGGTCACCGAGCAGACAGGGGAAAGCTGGGGCCACTGGTGGATGATTCGGGCCGCTTCTATAAGCCTCTCCAGAGTGATCAGCGCGGAGATACAGAAGTGGCCTTTTACGAGTCATTCTATTCCAATACTGAGATCCCAGGTCACATTCGCAAATTCTTTCCCGGGTTTCACGGAACTCAGATTATTGAGGCGTCTGATGGATCGGGTCCTCAACCTCACCTGGTTCTGGAGGATCTCGTTGCGGGTCGCATGAACCCATCTGTCATGGACATCAAGATTGGATCCAGAACATGGTATCCCGAGGCCTCTGAGCAGTACATCCAAAAGTGCTTAGGGAAAGATCGAAATAGCACAAGCGTTTCACTGGGTTTCAGGATTTCTGGGCTGAAGGTATATCAAAATAGCGAAGCTGGGTTTTGGCAACCCGAGAAGAAGGTTGTTTATAGCTTTAATGCGGACGGTGTCAGGTCGGCTCTGAGGAAGTTCGTTTCTTCCAACTTGTCTCTGGATCCAGATGCGGATCCGGATTGTTTGTATGCATCGACAGTTTACGGTCACTGGGGTGGAATTTTGGCACAATTGCTTCAGCTGAAGGAATGGTTCGAGGTTCAGACGAATTATCACTTCTATTCTTGTTCACTCCTTATCTTTTATGACACGGAGTCTGCTTTGGACGGCCGTGCAGACCCGAAAGTTAAACTGGTGGACTTTGCACATGTGATGGATGGCCACGGTGTGATCGATCACAACTTCTTGGGTGGCCTCTGTTCTGTAATCAAGTTTATACGGGACATCGTTGATGAAGATAACAAGTGTGCGAAGTGCGAAGTCAATCTCGGATTGAAAGAAAATGGCTTCTATAAGAGCAACACGGAAATAGAGCTTGATTACGAGGCCTTCTAGCGGGAACTGGAGAATAACTGCATTCCTGCTCTGACAAGTGGTTCAGAATAGGTATAATGACAGTCTATTTTAGTCGTAGCTTTTTCATTTCTCAATGGCCATTCTTGTTTACCGTACTTGTTTGGCCGAATCTGCTGGTAATTCATTTCTCTTTGGACCGCACTTATAATTTGCATGAGACTGTCCATTTGCCAACGTGCTTATTGTTTTGGCTAACTAGAATGCTTCATATTCATGTCTTGCTGCACTTGTCGCCTGCAAAGAGTTCTGCTCCACGCTTCAGATCGGATAATTTGTATGCTATTTGGTTGAGTTGACTCGACCATTCCGTGTCTTCATGGCTGTGCAGAGTTCTTGATTCTGTCCATACGAAGGTAACGTTATCGTGAATTGCCAATCAACACTTTGGATTTGCTAATAGTCACAATGGATTTATATTATTTCTGGCGCAGAAATAGCAGACCGACAAACGCACGAACCCCTCTGAGTTTTCCTTCTTTAATTTCTGGTTTATTTATTTTTGTATTTTTTGTTTTCTCAGCCCTTTAGCCCCACTCATGTAGCTATTTTTGGGTACTCTCGATCTACATGAGCTGTTAGATCATGGTCCTATATGAAGCGGGCTAATGCGGGTCGAAGTCCGACCCTCCAATACTCGGTTATTTTATTAAGCAAGGGATCAACCCGATAGTTTCATCTGGCCTATTTAGTTGAATAGTTGTTTAGTTATTATAGAGATGGCCAACACTTATCTGATCATGCCGATATCCAAACTTAAGCTATTGGCAAAAAGCCAAAAGATAACTTTAATCAGTCAACGACCTCAGAGAAGTAGTGGCTTCATTTCTCCATGTCCCACTCCATTATCAGCTCTCAAATTCCCCTTTTAAAAAATGAGTCTTCGTCCTCACGCGGTGTAAACAAAAGGCCCCACGGAGAACCATTTCATTCTCTTGTCCTTTGAGAGGCGATGGGATGAGAGAAGAGCACCAGTGATCCCCTTGTTCACGTCCGTTGGCACTTTGCAGGTCTCAGAGGGAGAGGGCTCCAGGAAAGCCTTGCAATGTGTGAGCTTCCAGTCATCTTCGACCTCCGATGGCGACAGTGTTGCCAAGAAATACCCATTTGCATCGGTCGGTCTGCTCAAGATGCAGAACGGAGCGGTTTCGTACCCTCGCTTGTCCACGGCCAAACACGTTACCCTCGCCCGAGCACCTGGAATCACATCATTGTATTCAATCTCTATTCGCTTTGCAGAAGAGCGATTGTCATGCGTATTGCAATCTACCCATGATTTTACCTATTACCACCGCATATGGATTTCAACCCATTGGCTAATGTAAATTTGAGAGAGGAGAGAAATGAAGCTGTGAGGATGTTCCATGTTTAGGCAGTTCAACAACTGATCTATTTTCTTTGCTGGAACTAACTGTCTATAGCCTTAGAAATTGAAAAACGATGGTATGTGGATTTGCTACATAAGATCCAACACGGAGAATAACCGAACTCATCCTAGCGCTGCTCGCTTTTTATGGGGCATGAGATGAAGTATATCAATCTTCGACGTGATCAAATCGCTCTAATAGTCATTCTTGGTTACAATAGTGTTAGCCAAAATATATATATATATATATGTGTGTGTGTGCGCGCTAATCACTCTTACATTCATCAATGAGCAGGCCGAAGTTCGCATCTCATTATAAATGATTGTGAGCAACGGAAGACAAGTGAGCGCAGACAGACAATGGCCTTAGAAGATCAGAAACTGGCATGGACAGAACATGAACGCATTAGGTACCTTGGAGTGGGACGAGCTTCGAGCCCGATTTACAGTAAATCACTCCTTGAATCCCGATGTCTGTGGAAAGGAGGCTCTGGTCACCCTGTAGTTTTGGCTTCTTGAGGCCAGATCTGGATCCATAAGCATCGATGTCAGCGGCGAAAACAACTGCAAACAGGGGCAGGAGAAGCAAGCAATTTGCAAGACAGAGATGAGCTAGAAGGGCCATTCTCGTTACGAAAGAGATTTTGGATTGTCAACAAGTTTTGGCTAAGGCATCCAAACTCTCTCTGCATCTTATACGTATCAAATGTGTCCATTTTTAATGGCTAACAGTTTGCATTTCGAATGCTTTACACGTCTGCACGTTGGTGCGTTGATCATCGTGGGAGGCAACATTCCAATTTCGATTGGCAATGCATTTTATTCACAACCGAAATGACCAATCTTTTCGTATATATAAAAGAAAGGGTTGGCACCATAAATTGTAAACTGGTCCACTCATGTGGCATTAATCTTAAATTAGCTTTTGACTCACTAAAAATATCAAAATTAGTGCGCCTCGCGCCACATTTATCCAAAAAAAAAAATTTGCCACAAAAAATTTTCAAATTGACACCAATATTTACTCCCAAACAAGATATATCAGTTTGAGATTTTTTGTAATACAAAAAATAGGATAAATATGGTATAGGCATATCATATTAGGATTTTTCCTAGTATTTAACCCTAAAAGAAGAGTGGAAGAAAAAAGAAGAAGGTGATCCCGGCTCATTTTTCAGTGGGCCGACCTCACAAAGATCCGCCTTGCCTTAGTATCCTCCTAAATGGGCCGATCGAGGCCCGCGAGTCTAAATCAAGGTTTGACGAGTGTAAAAGACAAATGAAAGAGAGTAGACGAAGCCCAGCCCATCACAGAAGGAGCGCTGGAAAACCCTAGGCGGTGGCGAAGCTGTGCTATATAATGACTCCACCTCACCACCTCTCATCCTCTTCTGCTTTTCCCAAGCATCGACCAGCGAGAGGGAGAGAAGTGAGAGAGAGAGAGGGGAGGGATGGTCTCGCTGAAGCTTCAGAAGCGGCTCGCCGCTAGCGTCCTCAAGTGCGGCCGAGGCAAGGTGTGGCTCGATCCTAATGAGGTCAACGAAATCTCCATGGCCAACTCCCGTAAGTCGCGCCGCCTCCCTCTTTCTCTCTTTGTAAGTAGCTTCGCTCGTCTATTTGCTCTGCTCTTCGTCGCTCGTCGATGTCGGGTCGGAGCTGTTTTCTCGGACCTATCTATCGGCAGCAAATGATGGGTAGGGGAGAAAAAAGAGATTGGACGACGGTTTTAAGTATTTGCGTTGATGGGTGAGCTTCAGTACTTGGAGGTCGAGTTTCTGGTGATGCTAGTACGGGGGATGAGGATGGTTAGACATCTCTTGGGCTGTCCGCTATGTGAATTCGCTCGTGGTTGTTGCTTTCTTGTGTGGGGTTCGATTTCTTGTGCTTTGTGCTTTCCCTTCTCGCTGAAGGAGGGATCGATTGGTCTTCCGTTGCTGTTGATGTGAAGAATTGGTGTTGTGGGTCTGAGAATTATTGACAAGCAGTTGTTTTGGTTTCCGCGTCTGGCCTTGGATTCTGTGTCCTTCGTAGGAAGGAAGGGAAAATATGGAGGACTTGCAATTGTTGATCTTCTTTTCAGCTTTAGTGAGAGGGGCTGAGTGGAATCTTGGCTAGAATTAAGACTCTTTACTTTGGGTTCTGTCTGTGGAATTTGCTTGTTGAGTCGCCACTAACTTCCTCTCTTTTACTCTATCTGGCTTCGCATCGCATCGCAATCAAAATAATCAACATCTCCACTGTGGCTTGCTTGTTATTTGAGTTCTTCTAATTGATTCTGCATAGAGTATGACACGCATTTTAGAACTGATGATGTGGTTTCATGAGTAATTTCTCTAGCGCTGCAGCCGCCTGCTTCACCATGACCCCTCGTGAAGTGGTGGCACGTCCTTTGAATACTGGTTGCATTCTTCTTGTTGGTCACAAGTGGCTCGGTAGTTAAGCTTCTCTTGCCTTCATCGATTGATATCAATTTGGGTGTTTACACAGGCCAGAACATCAGGAAGCTGGTTAAAGATGGTTTCATTATCAGGAAGCCCACTAAGATCCACTCTCGATCTAGGGCACGGCGCATGAAGGAGGCCAAGAGAAAGGGCCGTCACTCTGGATATGGTGAGTTTCCTCTGAACCGAGAGATCTTCCATAACTTGAGCTTCAGTATGGTATGAGCAAAGTATGTATTTTTTTTTTTTTTTTTTTTTTTTAATTCAAGTTGGCACAACTCTCTACTGAAAAGAAGAGCTTTTTTCCAATGTACCATGTTTTTATATTGTATTTCTTTTTTGTCTCTATGATGTAACCATTGCTCTTGGGAAACTAGTAAACCCTAGGAGGCTGTGAGTAGTAACTCAACCTGGTTTCAGGTAAGCGCAAGGGTACAAGGGAGGCAAGGCTGCCCACAAAGATCTTGTGGATGAGGAGGATGCGTGTCCTTAGGCGCTTGCTTCGCAAATATCGGGAATCAAAGAAGATTGACAAGCACATGTACCATGACATGTACATGAGGGTGAAGGGTAACGTATTCAAGAACAAGCGTGTGCTGATGGAGAGCATTCACAAGTCTAAAGCAGAGAAGGCCAGAGAAAAGACATTGTCTGACCAATTTGAGGCTAAGAGGGCAAAGAACAAGGCAAGCAGGGAAAGGAAGCATGCTAGGAGGGAGGAGCGTTTGGCCCAGGTAAGTCTTATTACCGGCTAGACAATTAAAAATGACTGGATGAGGGAATCAATTGAGTAGAATTGTGTAAGTTTTTGGGTCAAAACATAATCATCGTGTGTTTAAAGGGCCAAATGAAGTAAAACAAGCTCTGAGAATGGATAAATGAAAATGTATTTTATGTATCATAGGTAGATTCTAAATCGATTCCTTCCCATGTCTAAACTGAACAGGGACCTGGTGAGAAGCCAGCAGCACCAGCACCGGCACCAGCACCTGCAGCCGAGTAAGTATATGCAAAAAAATGGTAGATTTCTCTCTATCCACAGTTGGATTTATCTGAGAGATTTCTTTTGGCTTTCAGGGTACCGAAGAAGGCAAAGAAGTGAAACCCGTTATGAAGAACACTGAAGAGTACACAAATTTTGGTGTTCCTGATGTCTTTAGTAGCTATGTTAGATTAATTTTACCTACTTGTTTCTGTTTGTTCTGGAACTTACTGTATTATGTGCTAGAAAGACGGAGTCTGATGATTTTCAAAGTTCTATTTAGATCCTTGTCTTTCCAAATATTACCGTGGATTTCATTCTTTTAGTGTTGCACTTATTTCGAATACTTGGGTGGCTGTTTTTCTCTGATTCATCCTTACTCATTCTGTTAGATTCATCTATGCGCTTTTGTCAATTCGTATGCATTGAGTTTTTCCTCTGAAAAAGAGAGTGGCAGCTATTGTAGATGCGGCAAGAGTACATCACCGGTAATGGTTACAATTTGTTGTGACTATTGGTGATGGTGTGGGTTTTATCTCGCGTCACAATAAGCAAGTTGATGTCCTTCGGCATACTTTCAGTTAATAGCTTTATTTTTGCTTTAAACTGGCAATAGAGTATACTTAAAAGCCAGAATGATGTCAAATGAGCAGCAGGTACCGTGTGTTAATCTTGTCTATCAAGAAAATTGACCCGAAAACTTGCTCAAACGATGAAGTTTCGAATTAGGGTCCCCTTCTGAAGTGGAAAATGGGCAATTCTTCGTTGGGACTGCAAAATAACCTGCTGTATGAAAATATAGCATCCTTCTCGGGATAACAAGGTCTGTTTCCGCTAGTTAGAGCACCGTCTCGTTTAATCTTTGGCATAAGCGAGGTCTTTGGTTCATATAGGTCTCAAGAACAAAGATTTTCCCGATCTCTAATGCTTTCTCAAGCAAAAGAAAGCTACTTATCAAGTCGTGTTAATTAATCCACATTACTTGCAAAGAAAGCTCGATACTTCGTCAGATGCATATTTTGCCCGGAAAATGGAGAGTTCCTTAGACAAGCTTCCATGGCATGTAAGTCTTGAGTGAGAGGCTCTTGTGAAAAGCTTGAGATATCATTCGCAAGAATTAGGCGAGTGTATCCTCAAGCTGCTCAAGCTGCTTTTAATACCGTGGATGTGGATGTTCTTTTCCTCAGCAAGAGTGGATCTCCTCGGCATAATCCTCGGGCAGGCACGAATAAGCAAAGATCAATTCGGACGTCCCCCAACCCCCGCCCATAAAGAAATAGGCAAGCAGCAGCAACAACAATAATAATAGTTATTGCTATTATCATACTAATAAAGTGGCAGAAGGAGAGTGATTCGATAATAGATTTTGCTAATAACTACTCTTAAAGTACATGTTAGTCATGGCTCTGCGTATAGAGAGTGTGAATTTCCATCACTATACAAGAGTGCATCATGGACCTGGTTCCTAGGACTAAGTAGGGCAAGTGCAGACGCAAGAAAACCGGGAGTAAAGGGATCGACGGTTATTCTACCAAAACAGTCGTAAGTTATACTCTCAAGACTGGTTGGAAACTTGCTTCAGTTCCCTCACGTTGTATAGGCCTCCACGATAAGAAGGGATTACGCAGTCAATACCCATTTTTCACCTGACCAATATCTTGGGGAGACCTCGTTGGGATACGCCATTCGAATAAAGCACTTGCATTTGAGACTTCAAAAACTTCTTTGATACTGGGAACTGGAGGGGACCGTTCCGTCAGTATCTATGGGAGGTTTATGCCGAGCAAAATGGGTGCTTTCATGAATAGACTGAGCTCTAGATGTGATCTCGTGGGCTGCCAAGTCATTTGCATTGCTGCATTTCTGTAGTTTGACGACAAAAGTGATGATGGTGCCCTTGTCGTGGCCTTCACTCTCGATGGAGATGTGACCTCCCATGAGATTTATAAATCTAAAATCATGAAAAGGAGAGTAGGTGAGATCTCAGATCACAAAACCAAGATACTACAATTTCATCCAGTGGCTTGCAAACTTTAGTAGACGAAAGGGTCGAGAAAATTATCTCTGAGATATCATCTGAGTATCCAAATGGTAACCAGTGCAAGTAAATCAATCCGCAACCTCGAGGGTCACTACTTGATATCATGCCCCGAGAAGCATTAAATTTAAGGTTCAGTGATCCATAGATCTTTTCTGATTCCACTGGCTCATGGTTTGTCAGTGTGCACGAGACAAGGGCTTCATATGCTTGACGGACTAGCAATCAGTAAAGTGTCCAAAGGACCATTGATGCTTACAAAAGAAAGTTGCTATTTGAGCAAAAGCGTTAAGCAATCTGCAATCTACCTTTTGCAAATGGCAAGTCCAAGTCCTCCGCCCCCATTACCTCGACTAGATCCGCTTCGAGGATGAATAAATCTGGTAAATATTTGAGGAATATCTTGTGGCTGTATGCCACAGCCAGAGTCCTTAACCTGATATGAGAATCCAAGTAAGTTGCATAATTAAGACAATGATAACCCAGATTGATTTTTACCCAAAAAAAAAAAAAAGGTGTGTTTGCTGATATGGGATGCACTGTAATACAAATTTATCAGTGCAAAAGAACATGTAACAAAGCATTATATTAGCAAGCCTAGAGAGACAGAGAGAGCTAATGATAAGGAGTTTTGCTCACAAGGACAATTTTTACATGCTAAGTGAAGCTAAACTGCGAAAGTCATCAACCTGCACTTTGAGGTAGAAGTGGGCATTGCTAACGAACGGATGGAATTCCGCTGGTCGCCACTCCGCCAAAGACTCTGGTTTTGCAATGGAAGCTACAACTGATACATAGCCTTGCTTTGTGAACTTCACGGCATTCCCGATTATATTTAGCATGGTTTGCATAATGCGTTTCTCATCACCAACAGCATGGGTAGGCAGGTCAGGAGCCAGAAATGCAGCCATGGATAGTTTTTTTGCAGAAGCAATGGGATTTACCAAATTAATAACCTGGGGTTATAAGATAACCAACTAATCACGTTGCTTCTCAGATAAAGCAAATTAATGGACAAAATAAGATGATTGTAATCTTCTTAAATACTGTTAGCGAAAAGTTGCTATGTTTACCTGTCTGATGATACCATGAAGGTTGAATGTTCCAATGTCTAGCTCTAGGCTGCCATCCTCAAGTTTAGAAAGGTCAAGAACATCATTGATAAGTGTCACCAAGAGGTTGCTGCTCTTCAGTATGGTTTCAATCATAACCCTTTGTTCGGGAGTCAATGCGGTATCCAGAAGCAGTGAAGAGAGCGCAATGATTGAATGAAATGGTGTCCTCATTTCATGATTCATTACTGCTAGGAAGTCATTGCGAGCATGAATTGCCAACTCTGCCTCACGGCGAGCTGAATCTAAAGCAATATTCTGCTCAATAAGCTTATGCTGAGCTCGCATTGAGTCTTCAAGAATAGCAGCATGTGAGAGAGCCACAGCTACCTAAACATGAAATTGAGATGCAAATTCAGCAGCCAGATAACATGGAAATCCTGGAACAAATTTCATGATTTTCAAGGCAATAAAAACTAATGAACCTAAGGAAAAAAAAACTATAGAACAGCACTTGTGGAGGGAAATATCAAAGTTGTGAATGATTGATGAGAAGCTTCAAGACGATGAAGATGACATATTCCTCAATGTAACACAAGACCATCATCCAAAGAATGCCAATGCACCACCGCAAGGTAGACATAAGGCGAGGAAACCTTCACATTCTTTCATTTCTCCTTTCCTTTTCCCGTTTGACTGATGTTCCAGACCATAAGATCTCTCCCAAAGAAAGATTATCTAAATGAAGAAACTAAGAAGCGAGTAGAGTTTTAAAATTAGTTAGAATCAATCTGTGACTTTGTACCCTCTTCTTACTTCCAATACACCGTATTGCCTGCTATTTCCAGGTTTTGAATTTTCAGTCTTGGTAGAAGGTTTCCTGTAGCAATTGCTACTAGACTAAACCCCAAAGACCCAAACTTTGAACAAGGACAGTCAAGGTTTTACATTGTGGTCACAGAAGCCGTCATACTGCAGTTGTCACCGGTGCTGACATAGCGGCCTCCTAATAGCTGACAGTGGTTGTGAAATTCCATAAAATTTGCAAAAACATGCTAAATTCCTCAATTAACTTGTGTGAAGTGTATAAGGTTTATTTTTTTATATAATACCAATGCTAAAGAGCAGTTCAAGAATTTAAGGGTGCCAAAAAGTTGAGTTACATAAATTTACAGATAGATTTGGCAGAGAGGACAGGAGATATCATTTGGATTGATGAATTATTCTCGCTCTCATATATGACTATAAGTGATGAAAAGATAAAGTAGGAAATCAGATATACATGACATATTTACCTTGAAACAGAAAGATATTACACAATATGCCTAAACACTAATACCCTGAGATGTAGGAGTAGAATACTACAGACACACATGAAAACAACAATAATTATGGTTTATCACCACAACACTAAAGTCCAGTGAGAATGGCCAGAATGGCCAGAATAGCTTCTAGCTTGTGATTATGCAAAGCTTACTTTCATTCACAGTTCAATAATGTTCCATGTTATTATATATCCACCAAACAGGAATATAGGAAGAGCAAACTTCTAAAAATGAGGTTTCCAATCCATTTCATACTGTATTGCCTTGGCCACCTTACAGTAAAGCCCCTCTAATTGCAGTCATGGTGGTCTTCATTATATGTTTTACTCCTTCTTTCAACCACTGCTTTGTGGACTACCATGCTTAAGTTCTAAAGATTTACAGCTATACAAGCAACCATGAGAAGGTACGCTGAGCGCCAAACTCATGAAAGGCCTTGTGTCCACACATACAGGAGAGAAGGTACCCAGGAAATTTTCAATCAAGTAAGACAATACAAACCTGGTCTGCAACAACTTCAACGAGTTCCAACTCGTGGTCTCGCCATTGTCTCCCATAATTTGAAGGGAGAATCAGAACCATCACTGCATAGTTTTTCACCGAAAGGTCAGGCCATTCATTCTGAAAATTTGATAGGTACAAGAGAGGTACTCGAACTGCAACAACTTCTGGTGGCATATATCTGCCCACAAGAGGTCTGATCCTAGCCAGAGGACATGTATAGGGAATACGCATCGCTTGTCCACTACTGAAAACTTCATTGACTAGAGGAAGGTTTATCGGAATGGTAGATCCAACCGATGGCTGATGGTGTAGAGTATGGGAGAGTCGCAAGATCGTACCCTTTTGTGACGGCATCCACAATGCACATTCCTCAAGCCCTAATATCCTCCCCAGTTCTACAAGAGTTGTGTTCAGTATAGTGTGGCGGTCGAGAGTACTTCTAATCTCATGAGTTAGCATCCTAACATGACGTCCGGTTTCCTCTTGCGTAAGAATGAGGCCCATCTCTCTATCGAGCTCTTCAGCTTTATTCTTCAAAATCAATTCCCTAGTTTTTACGCTCAGCAAGTCAGGAATTATGTGGACAAGCATCAAAGCTGTTGCACATGACACAATGGCACAAGAAATTTTCGCAATTGTCATTACCACAGCAACAGCTTTTGAATGCATATTCATTGTCCACAGATTTATAAAGTGAGTCGCCCCACAAAGAATGATGAAAGCACCAAACTGCATCAGCACCCATCTATATGGGAAGAACGCAGATTTTTGCACAAAGTATATGAGCTCGAGGGGAATCGAAAAATATGCCAAAGCAATCAAGAAGTCCGATATGTACTGATACTTCACAAGTAGTTCTCCAGGAGGCCATTGGGTGTCGATGCAATCACACGCATCCATCATAGAGTAAACCCCTCTCTAAACCTGAGTATTCAAGAAAAAGGCAATTAACACAACCACCAACTGTGACCTACAAAAGAGCACACAAAACTTTGGTGTACGTGCAAAGCTCCTATCAGTTGCTTTAAACTGGTGTTTTCTATGCCCTCGAAAATGGATCTGGTCCATCCCAAGAATCCCACAGCCGTAAAATTACAAAAGAATTCTTTGACAGAGAGAGAGAGAGAGAGACTAAGCAGATGGGAAGCCGCCTCCCTCTTCTTCTTTTTCTTCCGCGCAAATAAAGCACTTTAGCTACCCCACAAAGGGATTATTCTTAGCATAGTAGTCGTGCCGAATACTTCGAATGAACTTACAAACGAGGAAAATACAAACATGCAAGAAAATCAACAGATGGGAAAGAAAAAGGAAAGAAGGAAAGAAAGCAACCAGAAATGGGTACCAGACAAGAAGAAGAGGAAGTGAGATCAGCTGCCGAATCCGTGATTCCCATCGAGAGAAAGAGAGAGAGAGAGAGAGGCAGAGCTCATAAGCAGAGGACGCAATGGAAACAGAGTAAAAGCCCCAGCGTCACGGACAAGGTGGCACTTCTTCTCTTTTTCTTTTGTTTCGCCTTTCTGTTTTGTTTGGCAGACGAGTTTCGGAGGGAAAGAATTTGGAGGGAGACGTGTGCTATTTAAGTTGGCGTCGAACGAAGTCAATAAAGCAATTTCTTTTCATTTTCGTCAAAATCCGAAATTTTACCCAAATTTTCGAAATTATTGGCAGAATTACCGGCAGATTTGAAGTGTCCAAAGCACATTTTAAAGGATTTGCAGCATTTTCATCGGAAAGAATCAAAACACATGCGCCCTAAAAATATAGACTCCCGTCACAAAATAGGCGTAATTTTACGAAACTTTAACTTAAAAAGTTTAAATTAGTTAGTGAATGGAGATCATTTGTATATAAAAAGTATACAAATTTCTTAGATTAGTGACGTGCCATGCTTCAGCAATAATTAAGATCTTTCGGGATTTAAGCTTGCAATAAATTTTCTTCCTGACAATACATATGAAGAAGCTAAAAGCACCTAAACTTTCCCAAGGAGTATTTTATGTAGTTTCACAATTAAACCCACAAAATTCAAAACTTGTTCAAAACATTGAATAACTCAATAAGATGGAGTGATAATGTAAAGGTTTTACCAGAAAAATCGTCTCAGCTTCCGACAATTATAAAAAATGAAAACGTCTTATACTCTTCAATTATCAATCCTTTTCCGTAATAAATCAATTCCAAAACAATAAAAATTACTCAAGTGGGAAGCCGGTTCATCTCCCTTTACCGATTAGAGTCGAAATTCATTGGAAAATCCGGAATATTCATTTGAAAGGTTGGTGAGCGCATTGACTGTTGACTGCACTGCAAAAAAATTGCAAATGGATCATTCAATCTTGCGAGATTCTCATGCTTTTTGTACATATGTATCACGACCAGCAACAGCGCAAAGAACAGATCGATGTAACAGTGTTCTTCGTACCTGTGATGGTCCGTCCATATGATGATCTCGATGACATTTTAGAGTCCATGGAGGGTCCCACCCTCCTCCCAAATTTGGCGATGGGGATTGAAAAAGTGAAGGCGTGCCTCAGATTTTGTGTTTCCATTACATGCTGATTATAAAGTATTCAGATCGATACTATTTTTTTAATTAACCCCTAATTTACTAATTGATTATTCAGATAATCGTCTAAGCAAAACCCTATCTCGAGGTTTTTTCCCCTTTTCTTTTTTACAGATAATAAAACTTATCCTCTGTCAAAACATTTTTGTAATTGCAGCAAGTTTCTTATATAAAGACACAACCCCAATTGCACCCGCAATTTGTCCTCTTAAGGCCGACGACAGCAGATTTCCGAAAATCCTCGGATGAAGCGGTGATTGATTACCCAATTTTTAACCGGATCATAAAGATCGGCCCGTAAATCTTCAAAAGACTTCCGAGCCGAGAGACGCTTTATTTAGCAATAATCACTTTTTGTCGGGCGATGCAATTCATTAATCAATCAATTTCTCGTCGAATAAAAATGGCGAATGGTTGGACCTGAACAAGTCCTTAAAAGATTCCCTCCTGAAATGACTATCCCGGGAGGACTCCCCCTCACAAGCCATTTATAGGCAAGTGAGAGAGAGTAGTATGGGATAATAATCCCATTGAGTATCTCGGCCAAGCCCTTTGCGGGTTAAGGGACCACTTCTGATCCCCGTGAAGCCCTTCTCCTAGCATACTAGGCTGGATTCAGGGACATGACGAGGCTCGGGCAGTGGCACGCTGCCCGGCCGATGTCGCTCTCCTAAGTGGGAAAAGAATTAAAAAGTCCGGTTAGAGATCAAGATGTTGAGATGCTTACGCAAATACCAGGAGAGAATAAGTGACTTGGACTGTGCAAAGAAGGCCCACCTCTCAGGTTCGCAGAATGTGTCCGGCATGATAGAAAGATGAAGTACATGGAATGGGGTCTGAATCCTGGAAAGTAGAACAGCTCGCTATGATCAAAAAGCATAATCGGGCAGGATCTCCTTAGCCATTACTGGCAAGTAGATGATCACGACATGCACATCCTGTAGCAAATTCGTGCGCCACGAGTTAAAAGGATTTTTAAGACCCGCGTGATAACCAATCTATTTGTGACCCAACCTATTATTTTATTCACATGAACAAATTTAAATTTAAAATCTATTTAATAGTGCAATTTTATTTTTTTATTTCTAGAATAAATTTTTAATTCTAGGTTTGAAACAAAAATGAGAAGTAAATACTTATCTAATTCTGGAATAGATATGAAAAATAAAAACTCTTCTATTTTTTTTGCTCTCGATGTTAGCTAGCCATCTACCTATCGCCATTTGTTGTCGCCACCGCCATCGTTGCCTAAGAATGAGAATTATATATCGTTATTAAATGAATTCTATTCAAAAAATAGAAATTTTGTGTCACTATCAAACATATATTTTTGCTCAAAAACTCAACCAAATAATAGAAATAAAAAATCTATTTCTAGAATGGAATGGTTATCATCTGTGCATGGTTTAGTCCTTGCACGGCTTTTGAGCGATCTTGATGGAGTAAATCACTTCGATTGCTTCGTGCCGCAATTAATTGATTCACGAAGAACAAGGTTCAATTTGATCCGGTTTACATTGGAATAGGGAAATATTATCGGAGACTTCATTTGTAAATCAAATCAAAGAGAAGATGCAACCAAACCAAAACAAAAGGCTAATGGTTGCTTGCTCAATTACTTAACACTACCTATGCTTTTTTTTTTTTTTTTTTTTTCTTGGGGGGGGGGGGGGACTAGGTAGGGATTGAGAAGCAAAATACTTAACGCGGGTGTCACGGATTGGTTGCACTCACAACGGAAATGGAAACTGAGCGTTTTGTGGTTCAAAAATGCCTGATCTCGTCTTGATCCCTTAGCTTATAAGTGAACTATCTCTCTGAGAATCGTTATAAATGCTTGATATTCTCGTTATTGCTTCGACTCCTATTTGCCTAAAAATGGATCGCGGGCATGTTTGTTCCATCTCTCGGGTTTAGTTACCAATTCCACAGGCACTTGCATGCAGCGAGGAAAGTGGCACCGTCCTTGACATGGATCGCATGATATAAGAAGGAAAAGTTCACCGATGCAACAAGAATGAAGAAACTCAAATCCCTTTTATTCTCTGGGCAAAGCATAAACCGAGAAATATCAAGAATCAATCCCGGGATAAATTACTCGACCGGTCCTACACCTATTGTATGGATACCAATTCAATTTCAAACATTTTAATTTTGTCAATTTCGTACTAAACATTTTTGTGCAAAATCTCAATGCAATCTTTTTGGCTAATTTTTGCATATTAGCTGTCTTACATCCGTGTTGACGATTTGTAGTAAAAATTAGTGGAAAGAATTTCATTGTGATTTTGTGTAAAAGTTTAGGACTAAATTGATAAATTTGAAAAGTTTAGGACTAAATTGATAAATTTGAAAAGTTTAGGACTAAATCGGTATCTACACAATATGTTTATAACTAATTTTGTTGGAAGATATGCGCAAGTTATACAATATTCTTTGGAATTTAGATTGATATGCCAAATTAATTAATATCAATCTAATATCAGAACTGATTTTGTAATATTCTTTATTTCCTTTTCTTATACATGTCTGATGCTATAATTGTAGAACATTGTTAGGACTCCGGCGTAGGAATCGGTTTCTAAAAAAAAAAAAAAAGCAATTGAAGAAAAGGAACAATTTATCGTCACCATGGCAGAAAATCGACCATCGTCTACTGAAGAGTATATCACAAAAGAGGAAGTTCAAAACCCTACCTTGAACTTACCTGTTGAAGTCGCCAGGTTCCAAGGACAACCAAATATAGGATCTTTTTTCTTTGGCAACCCAATTTGGGGCAACCCATCCCAGGCCATTCCACACCAAGTTAAGCCATGGTGGGTCAAACCATACCAGTGGGTACTCATTCCCATTCAGCCCAGTCCATGGTACTACCGGCTAAGCCCAATACTCCAGGCCCCAGACTCAAATTTCTGAAGATAATGTCCAGCCCAATAATGGCTTGCCAGCCATAGACGGGGCAAGTGCAAGTACTGGGTCTGGAAATCCAAATGCGGGATTATCAAATGGGTCCATTAACCCGACTATGGGTCCAAATCCCTACCCGACACTATCACCCAGATTCTTGTCGTACCCTCTCTCAGCCATTTATGGTCGCCCATAACTCGGCGATCCCTTATACGTATCTACCGCTGAAGGACCAAAGATCCGACTCATTAGTCAACAATTAGGGGGATTCAAGAACTACTCAATTTGGGCACAAGAATTCCATCGAGCCCCAGTTACTAAAGATAAAGAAGCATTTATTGACGGATCTGTTTCCATTTCGACTGACGAGAGGATGACAAGACAATAGAAGAAATGTAACCAATTAGTAAGAACATGGATTGTGAACTGCATCAGTCCAAAAATTGCAACCAATCCTTCCTCCCATAAAAGATTAAAAAAATATGTGGGATAATATACAGGAAATGTATGGAAAATTGGATAGTGCAAATTTTTTTTCCTTAATACAAGCACTTTCCGAATTGAAACAGGGAAATATGAGCATCATAGCAGTTTTCAACAAATTATCAACCCTCTGGAATGAGTTGGAAACAGCAGAGAAGAAGCTTGAAGGACCCGAGGCAACCTTGCAACAATATAAGGAGATATGAGACAAAGAGAAGGTCACTCGTTTTTCGCTCATTTTAAACGACTCTTACCTAACTTTCAAATCTCAAATCTTAGCCATGGAACCCATGCCACCACTCAGCTGTATCTTTTAGTTGGTTGTTCAAGAGGAGAGTCACAAGCTCACATCGACGGAGCATGTAAGAGGAGCAAAGAGTCTTGCCTTGGCTGCTTGCAACGAGAGAGGAGAACGGAACTAGAAAACCCTAGAAAGAGAGATGTGGCCAGAGGAACTAGGGTTGGGTTAGAATCTCATGGCTTTAAATGTGGAATGAACAGTCCAGATTGCACAGTTTAATCAGACAGCTAGAAAGGGCCCGATTCCTCCTCAGGATAGGACAATGGACATGGAGCTAGTCTTAAGTGATCCAACGGTCCGCAATTTTCAGCAGGATCAAAGACTTATGGGCAAAATATAAATTGCATGATAAGCCTGGTGAAAAAGGAAAATAGGGGAAGGAATCTTCAGTAGCAGCCTATCAAACCACTGATTCGAATAATTATCAGCCTATCACATAAGGGCAATATCAGCAGCTTATGCAGACATTGCAAAAAAAGGACATTTCCAACAAAGAAAATAGCTTCTCAAGTATTTCTCATTGCCTGATAAATTCCATTTCTAGAAATCTTGGATAATCAACTTAGGGGCTAATGATCATATTGTCTGTAATAAGGGATTCTTTTCCATTATTCGTGAAGATTTAAATATCCTTGTTTCTATGCGACTGCCAAATGGAAGCGTTACCCAAGTGACCATTATAGGAATTGTTAACCTCGGTCCTCGAATAATCCTGAGAAATGTTCTTTATGTTCAAGATTTCTAGTTCAATCTCATTTATGTGTCTAGAGCCTGCAAAGAAAACTTTTGTTGATTTTTTTCAATGCTGATGTATGTTTCTTTTAGGCCATTTCGATTGGGAAATTGATGGGCTTGGGTAATCTCTCTGATGGACTATTTTTCTAGACTAGCATTCCAAAAACTTTAGATTTATCTCAAATTTCTTGCAATAAGCAATCATTGTGTAATGTTACTACCAATTATAAAAATTTCATTTTGTATTCTAGAATGGGCCACAGTGCTTTGTTTCCTTATTTTCAATGTCATATCTGTCAACTTGCAAAACAATCGAGCACGCCTTTTTCCAGTTAGCAAGAGTCATTCCAGTAGTATTTTTTCACTAATTCATGTTGATATTCGGGGACCCTATCATACACCTAATCATGATGGATCTCGATATTTCCTTACTATTGTCGATGACCATTCTCGAGCAACATGGATCTTCCTTATACAAACTAAGGGTCGGATTTTATCCCACTTAAAGGAATTTCTTTCTTTATCAAAGATCCAGTTTGGAAAATTTATCCAACGGATTCGAACAAATAATGGAAGAGAATTTTTCAACCATGAATGTGTATCTCTTTTTTCATCCTATGGCATCTTGCATGAAAGTTCATGCATATACACTCCACAATAGAATGGAGTAGTGGAAAGGAAGCATCGCCATATTCTGGAAGTGGCACGTGCTTTAAAGTTTCATGCTTCCATCCCAAATAATTTTTGGGGAGATTGCATGATCGCGATAGCTTACTTAATTAATCAAATGCCAACAAAGGTGCTAAACGGACGAAGCCCTTTTGAAGTCATTTTCCGAAAGAAGCCAAAACTAGATCATCTAAGAATATTTGGGTGTTTATGTTAATTTACTAAAATGGGTCCTCGTGCCCAACAGTGCATATTTATGAGATACCCAAATCTTCAGAAGGGGTATCATATGTTTCAACCTTCCATAGGAGAATTCCTCATAAGTAGAGACGTAGTCTTCCATGAAGACGTTTTTCCATTTGCTGAAGATTAGTCCTCAAAGGAAAACGATCTCAATCCCTCTCGGGTTTTTTTCTCTAAAGAAGATGAAGATATATCCAAGGATCCTGAATATGTTATGATTAGAAATCCGGAAACTTTCAACAGCAGTTCCACAAGTGATCGGACCGCTACTGAAGTCATTTGTCCGTCACCAAGATCTGAAGATGTGACTATTGAAGAAGCCCTAGATCCCATGACGGCACCACCTATGGAAAAATCTCTACATCACGTCCAAATCCCCCTCGACGTTCAGGGTGCACCACACACCCACCAACGTGAACTAAAGATTATATCTGTGCCGCACATAACTCACTAGGTATTCATTATTCCATCTCATCATATGTCTCATTTAATCAATTGTCTCCTGAACATAGGTAATGTATTAGTCGCATATCTGAAGAGTGGGAACCGTCTAGTTATGATGAAGCATCCATGGATCCATGCTGGCAAAGGGCCATGGCAGCAGAGTTGCAAGCCCTACATGAAAATCATACATGGGATCTTGTGACTTTGTCCGATTCTAAAGCAATATGATGCAAATGGGTTTATAAGATAAAATATTGAGCTGATGGATCGATTGAACGATATAAGACTCGCTTGGTGGCCAAAGGGTTTACGCAGTGAGAAGGATTCGACTATCTCAAGACCTTCTCTCTAGTGGCCAAAGATGTCACGGTCCGCTCTTTCCTATCGATTGCGGCTTTTGAGATTGGTCATTACACCAAATGGACGTTCACAATACATTTCTACATGGCGATCTAGATGAAGAAATCTATGTGGAACTTCCTTAGGGGTTATGGAGATAGGATGAGAATAGAGTGTGTTGTCTCCGCAAATCCCTTTATAGTCTCAAACAAGCATCTAAGCAATTGTATGCCAAATTCGTGAATGCTCTCACAACAGTAGGTTTCAAACAGTCCAAATATGACTATGTTCTTTTCACATGGACAAAAGGTACGTCATCCATCTATCTAATGATATACGTTGATGATATGGTCATTATGGGCAAACATGCAATTGCCATAAAGAGCCTCAAGGAATAATTGCATTCCACATTCCACATAAAGTACCTGGGATCACCCAAATATTTTCTGGGCATAGAAATTACTCGATTATATCAAGGGATCTCCCTCAGCCAACGAAAATTTATGTTAGATCATATTAGAAGCAGGTCTATCGGGAAGCAAGCCAACGGTTGTTCCAATCGAGCAAAATATCAAGTTAACTACAATGGACTATGATGAAGGAAATCTTCAAGATGATCCTATCCTCAAAGACCTATCAAGTTATCAAAGGCTCGCTGGAAAGCTCATATATTTGACCATGACCAAACTAGATATATGTTATGTTGTGCCAACGCTCAGCCAGTTTATGCATAAGCCAAAGCAATCTCATAAGAATGCTACCCTAAAAGTTGTTAAGTATTTGAAAAAATGTCTAGGACTCGAAATTCTTCTTTCCAAAAGGTGCAACATGGAGATGACGGCTTATTGTGATGTTGATTATGCGATTTGCCCAATGAGCATGAGATCAATTATAAGATTTTGTATCATGCTGGGAAAATCTTTACTTTCATGGAAGATGAAGAAGCGGCCAACCGTGCCTTTATCTTCAGCAGAGGCAGAATACTGAGCTATGGCAAAGACCACTTGTGAGATAGTGTGGCTACGAGGCTTACTACGGGACCTTGGGGTATGAACAAAGGTACCAATCATGTTATTTTGTGACAATGGCGCAACCCTCAAGCTTGTGCCCACTTCTATAGTGCACGAAAGAACAAAGCATGTAGAAGTAGACCGCCATTTCACTCGAAAGAAGTTTCAAGAGAGGATAATCAAAACAAGAGGAATTGAGACTACAGAAGAGTGTCTTCACCAAGCCTCTATGCCAGAGACAACACATACATCTACTAAACAAGCTAAGTATCTTGGACATTTACAAGCCACCAGCTTGAGGGGGAGTGTTGGAAGATATGCGCAAGTTATACAATATTCTTTGGGATTTAGATTAATATGCCAAATCAATTAATATCAATTTAATATCGGAATTGATTTTGTAATATTCTTTATTTTCTTTTCTTGTACATGTCTGATGTTGTAATTGTAGAACATTGTACATTATATGAATACGGAATAGAAAAATACAAAATTTCCCCATGCTCTTCCTCGTTCTTCCTTGCTTTCTTTCACTTTCTTTCAAATTTGATAATTTTGAAGGCAAGAGAAGACTTTTTTTTTTTTTGGCCGTGGAAGAAATTGATTTAATATGAGGCCGAATTTGACACTTTCAGACCCCAATTGTCGAATTATATGATGATGATGATGATGATGATAAAATGGACCACTATTGTCTTGGTGCATTGCTCCCAAAGAGAGGCGACGGTGGAGGCAATGTGCTCCATCCTTACGTGCGCTGATTCGCATGGATATATCATACACATATATACATATATATGATGATAAAATGGACCACTATTGTCTTGGTGCATTGCTCCCAAAGAGACGGTGGAGGCAATGTGCTCCATCCTTACGTGCGCTGATTGGCATGGATATATCATACACACACATATATATATATATATATTTGAGCTTTACTTACAGTGTCAACTTATGACTTTTTGTTAGTGAACTTTGTTGTTTACCTGATAAAGAAATTTATTTGCTAGTCTTTTATTGTGTTAGTCTTCCGTGGAAGCATCATCTTACATTCAGCCCATGTGATTTGAGGATTTCGAAGTTGAAATATAAGCAAAATGTGACCGTAAATGATCTTTTGAGAAACTTCAATCTTATATATGACTAAATATTGATAAAGTACGATTGTCTTTTAGGGTATGAATGATAACCATTCTGACCAAAAATTGATTTATAAAAGAGAAATAAATTATTCTATTTCTATTTCTAGATAAGTTTTTAAGAAAAAAATACAGGTTCGATAACAATATAAAATTTCTATTTCCAGAATAGAAATTTGTTTGATAATGATACAAAATTTCTCAATTTCCAACCAATGCGGCGGCTTTGTGGATGGCCATCGGCGAACGGCAACCGGTGGTGGCGACTAGTGGTTGGGAGTGGCGACAATGAACAAAATGGCGGCCGACAACCACCAACGTTGATGGCTAGCGATTGGCGGCTAGGAGTGGCGACAACGGACAAAACTATGATCGGCAACCAACGATAGCAACTGAGGATCGACAGCAACGGTGGTCGACGGCGAGGAGTGGCGACAATGGACTGTGAACGGTGGTTGGCTACTAGCAGTAGCGATCGGCGGCGACGGCAGGCAATTGACGACGACAGCTAACGGTTGGGAGTGGTGACAACGGACAGTGAACGGTAGTCGATGATGACAGATGAGCAATCGACTAATAAAGAGGACATTTATTGAGAAGAGTTTTTATTTCTCATTTTTGTTCCAAAAATAGAAAAGTTAAAAAAATTCACTTCCGATTTATGTTCTAAACATATTTGTGGAATATAAATCTATTCCAAAAATAATAAAAAAAATAATTTTACCAAACGAATTTCTATTCCCGAAATAAGTCTGAAATAAAAAAATAGTTCTGAAATAGAAATATAATGATTATCATGCGCACACTTATTATCTCGACTTTTGATTAATCGCGCCAGGTACTGGTATGTCAATTAGTTTTGAAAAATGAGGTGTTGACTTGATCGTTTCAGTCGAGCTGATTAGATTCTTAAGTGTCGAGCCCACGTGCAAAAGTCCTTGATGAATGTGCAATTCTAAGGAAAAAATGACCAAAAGATATGTCTAATTAGTTATTTCTACATCTTCGGATGTAGCAGGTGACATATTTTAAGTTATATTAAATTGATATGATATGTCTATATCATCGACAGTATGTGTTCCCCTTTCAACACGTGTCGGTAATGCATGACATTATGGTCGATGTCGACCCAAATATCTTGTAGTCGAGTAAATGGATAGGTTGGTTGATCACACGCGGCTTTTTAAGTCAATCACGAAGTTCTATTGGCTATGTATTCCGTATGATTTTGTGCTGGTTAGGATATTGTCGTACTCAGAAGTTCGACATCGGTTGCAATGGCACAGTACGTGACCTGAGTTAAGGAGCGTAAAAAAAAAAAAAATTATGGACAATTTTTAGAGAGAGAGCGCTTTAGCCGTTGTCGGCAACTTCCCCCCACCTCGATATAAGTGACAACAGTCTTGAATATCTTGCTACCTTAAGTATAATTAGATATCAACAACTTTTATTGTGAAATCACAACCGATTTGTCTTTCTATATTAAACTTTACTGCCACCACATTGTTCGACCCACTAGCTTAGGGAGCTTGTATTTCAATTTATTTTTCTCAAAACGTGGGAAATCTACAATGTATAAGAACTTGCACGTAAATTCGCATGTACCCTTTTTAAGAAGAAAGTACGTGTAAGCAAGAATATAACTTGAATTTGAGGAAGAATAGTAAGAATCCTCCTCCCAGCTCCCTGTCGGGCCTAAATTTGACCCAAACGGAGGCCCGATCCATACTAAAAAAGAGTACTTAGCACGTTCGATCTTAGACTGCGATCTTCTTTTGGGCTAGCCCGGCCCAATAGAGAATCTGACTTCAGGTGTTGTCGGCTCAATTGGGGTTTTTGAGCTTCCACAATTTCCTTTTTGCAGGAGAAGAATTTGAACTTGACTTCGGGCAATTTCTTGAACTATTGTCATTACCGGTTGCCTACATGTAGATTGTGTCAAAGTTTCATCGTGATCATCTACATGCTGAGATGTAATTAGAGCGTAGACTTACGTTTCAAATAATTATAAACAACTTTCAACAAGTCACACATGATTACAAATAGTGAATTTTATAGATCATATTGACTCCAAGTGTTTCCTAAGATAGGAGCTTCCAATTTTAGCACTCATGACAAAGCCTCATATAGTCGTTTCCTAAAACGACCTGAATTTCGTTTAGATACCCATCAAGCCTTCGCATTTTTGGATAAGAGATTCATAGTTAAGCCACAAATATCAATTTTTTAGTGTCTAATTATATCCGGATGCACTGCGAAATTGTCATAATAATTATCTAGATATCAATAATCTTTAATTGCATGTCCAACTTGTTTTCTCGCAAAATCTTTAGTTCAACATTGCTACATAATAAAATGATTGGGATATTTTCGATAAAATAACCATCTCATAATGCTAGGATTTTGTTGGAATTTTAGTGTCGATAGCGGTATGCAAGAGCATAAATTAGGAAGAGAAAGAGAATGAAAATATATATATATATATATATATATATATATATATATATATATATTCAATTACTATTATATAAATATACTAAAGGAGAATATAATATATTACAGGGAAACGATGATGACATTTATGCTGCGAAATTGATGAGAGAAATGGAAGGGACAAGATTAGTAATAATGAATCAAATTAGAATAATCCTTCGATCCGGCACTGTCACCACCTCCATCGATCAAATTACCTGTATAAACTGTAGTACGACAATTTCAAGTCCAGCTTTTCTAGACAAATTAACTTGCGCTAAAAATAAGCAGTTATCTTACATTAAGCAATATTTTTCTACTACCCTTCTTTCTAATTAATAAGTTTTAAGTCATGGATATTGGCCGTGTACAAAATTAAATGAAGATGAATTTAGATGATATTCATGATTGCATCTCACCAATCAAAAGAGTGATAGAAGGAAAACATGACCCATCATCGCAATCCATGAAAAACCATTGGGGTTCTCGACATAACTAAAGACACAAAATAAGTAATTAACCACAAAATTGCACTAGGTTGCTGGTGTAAACACAAACCAGCACAAAAGTGCTAGTGCAATGTAGTTCTTACATCAGTTGCACAAATACATGCTCGTGCAACCATAAAATTGCACCAGCATATTATATTTAGGGGAGAAAATTCTAATTAAGGGCATGAAGTGGGGCTCTTTTTTTAAAAAAAAAAAAAGATTTAAAGTAGATTTTGTTTTAAATAAAAGCCCAAAGTGGCCAAGTCAGTTTCAAATAAAGGCTTAAGCTCACTAAAGCTCTATTTGTTTGTGAAAATGTGAATTTCCTAAAATTATTTTCCAATAAGCCATTCTTTAGAAAAATAATCATATTTTTTGGTGTTTAGTTTAAATTTGAAAATGAGTTAGAAAATATTTTTTTTGCTCAATAAGAAAAATCTTTTTAGGTAAAGACTCCTTTTCAATTATTAATATTATTAATTTATTTTTAAAAAACAAATTTTTTTTTATATTTATTTTTTTTTTCCTTTCTTTTTATTTTTTTTTTATTTCTTTCTTTTTTCTTCCTTCTCATTGGCCTTGGTTCGTGGCTGGCGGCCGGGATCGATCGCTAGAGGTTGGCGAGGCTCTAGCGACCTTAGGTGAGGCTCAAGCCTTGCCCAACTTGTCAAATCTAGTGAGTCTCACCGGGCAAGCTTAGCTTCGCTAGATCAAGTGAGGTGAGCTGCTAGATCGTGGCGAGGCCCAAGCTAGCTTGGGCCATCCGTCGGCTATTGTTGTGGCTCAAGGGAGAAGAAAAAGTCTCGATTTTTTAAAGAATAAAAAAGAAAAAAGAAAATGTGTTTAGTGAAAAAATAAAATGAGGTAGAAGAAAAGGCTTTTCTAGCGTAACCAAAAATTGGGTGAGGCTCGCCTTGTTTGTAAAAAAGACTGTTTGAAATAAAAAAGAACGTAAACACGTTTGAAATAAACAAAATTTCCGTTTTAAATTTTTCAAAAAATGCTTTTTTTAATAAAGTTTAAACTTTATTGAATTCGTACAAAATTTCCGTTTTAAATTTTTCAAAAAATGTAAAGTTTGTATTTTTTTAATAAAGTTTAAACTTAATATTGAATTCTCATTCTCAAAATTTTTTTCAAGTACCTTTTTTATTTTTTATTTTTATAACATATAAACTTGATACTAAATTCTCATTCTCATGAAATGCTCATCAATTTAATTTTGATCATGGTAAGTGAAGAAAAATATTTTCAACATGGTCATATGTGCATACTTAAAAGAAAATTTCATAAGTAAAGTTTTTTTTTGGTAAGGTAAAATTTTATAAGTAAAGTTCGTACAATAAGAACTAGCAAAAAGAAGAGTATCTTATATATCTTAACATGAACCCTTCCATACATGACATCACAATAATGAAGCAATATAGTTCATTGTTCAACTTCATCACAGTGAATACTTAAAAACAATATTACAAAAGTCAACAAATCTCATGCATATTGTGATCCCTTGCTATTTTATTTATAACACTTATCCTAAGCAACGGCAGCTGCAGCACCAATCCCGTCATACTGTGTCTTTGCCGCTAAAAAGTTTGCGTCTATTGCAGCCCTCTCCTCGCCATTCTCCATTTTGCCCCCTCCTATCCTTGTCATAAGGAATGGGTTCGTGTCTATGTTTATGCCAACGTCTGTCGCTAACTTTGCTACAATCTACAGTGTGGAATCTGCTTGGCATGGGCAGCCACTTCTCTCTCGGCTTCGGTCCCATGCCGTTCTTGCTTTCCCATGCTCGCTTTATTATAGCAATATGCAGGAGGCATTGGCTGTGAGGGGAAGACGGTACCTCAGATCATCATTCGAGGATCATACACATCTTTCGTAATGTGCCTGTTCTCGTACGGAACAACTGGGCCCACGACTCTTCCTAGTTTGGCTAAGTAGCAACAATATCAGCACGAGAATCACCCATTCACTAGTAAAAGCAAATGTGCATGGAAGAAGGTTAACTACTGATTGGAAGTCTTTGGGTTGCTTGGAAGTTCTTGGATGGGTTCACTTCCTCGGCCTGAGTTGGTTGATCTTTATAGCTGTTTATTTTGGTTGTTCCTTTGGCAAAACTGAATTCGAATGTACTACGGTAGACCTGTGATTGCGCAAGGCATGCAATATCACGGTTCAAAACTCAGATACAAACACAAGACATACAATTTGATGCGAGCAAAACAAAGAAGGGGGGGCATGAAACCCAAATGTACCTTGGCAAAGACACGTGCTTTCTTTCTAGAGGGGCTGAAGCACCACTTTTACCACCATTTTCCTCCAGCTGCACAAACTGCTTCCTAAATTGATCGACGGCGCTGTACACAACATAGACAAAAGCAAAGATCAAGGTGGAGCAACCAGCGAGTCAACTGAAGAAACAGCGGACAAATCAAGTTATAGCAATCATTATGGACATTGACAATGTTCTTCAAGCAACAAAGAGCACCGAGAGACAGATTGACTACACCCAATAAAAGTGGTACTGACCTCGGATATAAAAAATTGGTCCTCTCTGTTCCATTCATGTAGTCCTTAAGAAGTTGAGGGTGATATTCAAGGATTTCTCGGAAAATTAGCTCCCGTATATCCTCCTTGGTAACCCTTCGTCTCTCAAACTCGAATTCCATCTTTGTAATGGGCTGGCATGAAGGTTCCCTTTCAATTTTGGCTAGTCCTTTGAAATATGGATCTGCTAATGCCTACAAAAAGGTCATATTCTTTAGTACAGATTACACAACACCAAGGAAAGTACGGGAAGATAATAGGCAAACAGGTATCTCTAACTAAAGAACAAGCATACTAAAATGATCAGATAAAATGAAGACAGATAAGATCTCAACCTCTTCAACAGTAGGGCGATCTTTTGGATCAAAGTTACTCAGCATATTACAAAAGAAATTTACAGCCGGATCGCTCGAGCAAGCAGAGTGTTGCTACTCTGCTCGCGATGCTCACTCGAGCGATCAAAGGAACGATGCTCGCTCAAGCGAGTAGAGCATGAAAGCAAGAAAAAAGAAAATAAATTAAAAACTCAATTTCTTAAAGAATAAATAAGAAAATAAGAAAATAAAAAGAAAATATTTTTAGTGCAAAAAAAAATGAGGTAGAAGAAGTTATGAATTTTCCCCACTTTTGAAAGTGTGTTTTTCAAAAAAAGCATAAAATGAACTTTGAGAGACGCATGGGAAAAGGGAGAGCTTGTTTCGGGTAGGGCACAGATGAAAGAGACGGTGGTGAATCAAGAGTGATTCATTTTTGTTCTTTTCATTTTTGTTCTTTTCGGCCCTTCAAGAAGTGTTTCTAGAACATAAAATTAACTCTTTTTGTTTCTTTTTTTTGTTCCAATAAATGAATATCGTAAAAAATCCAAAAAGACAAAATTTCTGTTCATAAAAAAAAAAAAAAAAAAGAAAAACGCAGCCCCTATGTGTTTTTTTCAAAAGCGGAAAACATTTTTTTCCGAGAAACTAAAAGTCATTTTCCGTAATTTTTTGGAGAATGGCCAAATATTCACGGGCAAACATTTTCAGCAACTAAAACAGGGCAATTTAGTCAAAATTTGCAATTGGATAAAGAATTGAAAAAAAAATCCCCAAATGATTTTCAATTTTGTGCATTTTCTTCCTTCCTCTCCCTCCTCGCTCTCGCCTGTCCTCAACCGCGTTGCTCTTGGTCCTTGTTGCTTGCCTAATCCGCAATTGCATCGCTCGAGCCTTCGTCGCCCGCTTGATCATTCTCACTCCTCGCTCGCTCCTCTCGAACCATGGTTTGTTGTTCACTGTCATCTCTTCTTTCGTAGGTTCATCATCCACAATCTTCAAGTCATGCATGAGCATCGAGGCAACTGTCTACAAGTTTCACTCACTTTCAACCGAGATTAGTGTCATTCATATTGGTTGAGTCTGTCAAAGGGAAAGTTGTTGTAGGTTGTTGAGACAACACGTCGTCTAGGCATGGGCATGTCATGATGAATTTTGATCAATGCATGAACCTGGAAAAGAAGAGATGACAACGAATGGCAATGGCAAACACCAAACCGTAGCTCATGAGAAGTGGTCGAGGAGTGACGAGGATCAGGCGAGTGGCAAGGACCGAGAGTGCCACGGTTGACCATCAAGCAAGAGCGGTGGGGGAGAGGTAGGAAGAAAATGGGAAAAATTGAATATCATAAATTGAAAATCATTTTGGGATTTTCTTCAATTTTTTACCCATTTGCCAATTATAACCAAATTACCCATGTTCTAATCATCGGAAATGTTCACAAGTGAATATTTGGCCATTTGGAAAATTTAAACTTTTATTTGAGACTGAGTTGACCATTTTATGTTATTATTTGAAACGAGATCCTCTTTGCAAAAAATGGCCATATCCCATGCCTTTAATTGGAATTTTTCCTATTAAGGGATCACGCATGTGGCCGAACCATTGACCGAAGTTCTTAATTAAGAAAAAATCGGTTTGCTTTCCCAGTGGAGGGGGGGGGGGGGGGGACACAAGCGGAAAGTTACTTTGCATCTTACGATCGTTTCTTAAAGCGAAATCATTCTCTCACGAAGAGCTATTTTAATCGAAACAACAAGGAACAGGTTCTTCCCCTGCCCATCTTCCCAAGAAACGAACCACCCCCCGATGTGGAACGAATCGCAGCCGTGCGGAGTAGAGGAAGCGATGGGCCGGTTTTTGGCCAATCATTTCACGTGCCCATCGGCCAGCGTCCGCTCGTTCGACGGGGCGACGCATGTGCGAATCCTTTTGACTATCGAGCCCTGCTTCACCGGGCCTTTTTGACTTACGGGAGATGCCGCAGCTTAAAGCCTAAACGCCACCAACTCTCCGAACGCGGTAGATTTGAACGCGGCGCGGACGGCTTAGTTGGGTGGGTAATCATGAATCGCGGACAAAAGGTCTCGATACCGATTCAAAATCGGGAAGCGAGCTAAAAAGCCGCAAGGGGTCGATTTCTAATGTTTTCGCCGATTCGAACCCACCAATTCCACACGGCTCGCTCGGGCTGTCGTGCTCCCAAAGGGAAAAATGGAGCCACGAATCATACACAGAACTCACGAGTCCACGAGCACCGGCGGAATTCGTTCCAATTCCATTTCCTTAATCCTTAAAAAAATCGAAAAAGAAAAGAAAGAAGAGAGGAGAAAAACATTAAAATGGAACCACGAAAGCGACCAAAACGCCCCTTCCTCTTCCGTCCTCCCTTCCCTTCCCCGAGTCTCTCTCTTTCTCTCTCTTTCTCTGCCCTCAAAATCCCCTCGAAAACTCGCGCTCAGTCGAAGCTGCAGCCCACACAAGCACGCAGTTTCTCTCTTTCTCTCTCTCTCTCTCTCTCTCTCTCTCTCTGACGCACGCACGTTTTCTCTCTCTCTCTCTTGCTCTCTCATTGAGCTCCGTTTCTCGCTCCTCTCTCATCAAAATCGAAACTTTGGTGAGTTGGTGAGTACCCTTTCACCCCCTCGCGCTGCTGAATCCCAAACCCCTAAACCCATCGCCCATCCTCTCCGCCCCCCAGCAAATTTCCCCTTCTTCTTAAACCCTAATTCGCTTCGATTCTCGCGCGCAATCCGCTTCCATCGGCTCCACCATCGGCGGTTCCGTCCCGATTCGCGCGCCGTTGATTTGCCTTATAATGTCCAACTCCCGATTCGCGCGCCGCGATTGCCTCGAACCGACTCGGGTCCACCCGGATAGCCGGTTCTACAACCCGCCCCCCGTCCGGCGCCACCAGGAACAGCGGCGCCACCAGGAGCAGCAGCAGCTCCTGCAGCAGCAGCAGCAGCAGCAGCTGCTGCAGAAGCAGCTCCAGAAGCAGTCCCGGATCGACTCGGCCGAGGCGGAGGCCCGCCCCGACTCCTTGGACGAGTCGGCATTGTCGCGGCCGAACTCGGTCTGCTCGTCCTCGCCCCCCAGGACCCCGAATTTGACCAATTTGGATCGTCTCATGGATTCCGTCACGCCCTCGGTCCGGGCTCACCCGCCTGAGGTACGGGAGTTTGGGGGCATTTTGTGGTAGCTGTTCTAATTTCGATCGGTGTAGGCGCTTGTTGGAGATGCTTGCTGATTGTGGAGATTGTTGGTGTGTTCCGTTGGGTTGCTAAGAAAATTAGAGAATGTTGTTTGTTGAGGGTGTTCTGATGACATGCTCTTGTTTTAATCACGACACTGAAATTTGATTTTACTGAAGTTGGGATTTGCTGTTTTGTTACTCATCTTGTTTTCTTGGGTTGAGCCAGTGAAAGTTTTCAGTATAATAACGAGGAAAGCAGCTTCAATTTCGAAGCTTTCCTCATAGACCATATGCTGGGTTGAACATAAGTTGTTATGATTCGCTTTTGTTGTTTCAGAACCTAGTTAAATTTCGGAATCTTGGGTTTTTCATTCTTATCTTTGCTCTGATTGATGGGACAATGCCTGATGTTCTCATGTTCTACATTTTTGCAAAGTTTACAAGTAATCTATAATTTTTCCATTGCATGTTAATTTTATTTATTCAATTGTGCACCATCTGGTAACCATGTATGCTTGTTAGTGCAGTATCTTGACTTTTATAGTGTGTTAATATTAAGGGCATTTTTTGTCTTGTGGGCTGATACTCTACAGTTGAGATCGAGGCGTTTGCGAACACGTGAAGCTGATCCACACCCTTATTATTTTCTTGAGGATTTATGGGAATCTTTTAAAGAGTGGAGCGTCTTTGGAGTTGGAGTGCCTCTACTGTTGACTGGGGGTGAGCCTGTGAAGCAGTATTATGTTCCATCATTATCTGGTATTCAGTTGTACATAGATCCTCTTAGACCAAGGTAAGGTCATGTCTTCTGCTTGGTTCGTTTTAGTTATTACCTGCATAAGGCTCTAATGAGAGTGTTCATACTTTTTGCTTCACTTGGTAGTGGCTTAACACAATGCCATTAAAGTCCATACATCTTTGCATAAATGTGTGCTTCTAATATGTTGCAAGGTCATGATAATCTTCTAGGAACTTGCAGCTACTGCCACTGCCTCCACCCAACTGTAGCATCATTTTTTGCTTACCTGAAAACTTGTGTCAGATCTAAAATCGATCATTCAATTTTAAAAACTTAATGTCAGCACCGGCCAAGTGTTTTTTTTTTTTTTTAATTCTTTGCTTGGTGACCTTGAAATTAAGTGGCATGCAAACCAGAAAGGCTTTTGCAATGAAGCAAAGAACTTGTTTTCAGTGCCCAATAGAGTACTGAGACTGGTACTTGCCTTACTTTAGAATGATATAGGAATAATTACACAAATGATCCCTGAACTTTAGCCCAATATTCGATGTGGTTCTCTGAACTTTAGTTTAATATGCAACATTTTCCCCGAACTTTTAATTTGTTCAATGCGGTCCCTAAATTTTTGATAAATGCTACCAGTGCCTGGATTATTATATCTCTGAATTTAATCTAGTCCCTGGATTATCTAGTCCTTTGCTCCATTATCTCATGTCTTTACTAAGTAAATATGGTGGGAGCCATATGTCCATTAGTATTAAATAGAATCTTTGCCATTCTCTCATTGGTCTTTTTTTTTTTTTTTTTTTTTTTTTTTAGCTTTCAATGTTTTATTGCATATCAGTTATTTTTGGTCAGCAATTATCCAGAAAGAAAGACATTGTACTATTGAATCAAGTTACCAAGCTCATTTTGGCTTTTGTGTCTTCTTGCTCACTTCTGCAGTGGAGCATCAAGCTTCACAAAAAATGTGACATGCTTTGCCGCATAGGTGTTTTAATATTATCGACTAAAAGTCCAATCTTTCAACAATTCTTCTTTTAGACCAAGTCCTTGGGCAAAAGATGACAACTACAAAAATTGATGAATTGTTGATTTTCCATTGTTATATGGTGCTTTAAAATGTACTTGAGCAAAAGGAATTCCGTGCCAATCTGACTTGTCTGCCTTCATGGTTCTGCTATTTTCTCTGCCATTACTTGCATGCGAGCAAGCTCTTTCTTGTGTTTTCATTGGTAATATCTACAATTATGTTTTTACTTGCTTCTCTTTTCATGGTCTATAGCTATCTTTCTTGCACATGTTCTTTTGTTTCAAGCATCCATGCTTATAAAGCTAAATCATTATTTTGCACAAGGGATCTTCGAAGCTAACTCCTAATCTCAATTTTATGGAATTTACTATACATGCAGGAGCTCCTTTTATGTAATCTTGCAAACTGAAAAATTTATACATATAAGGACTTCAATTTCTTGCTGTTGGAATCTTAGGAGTAGTAGTGATTGCTATATGTTGTCATATGCCCATATATATGGATTTTTGCTCTTTCTTTGAAGCTGACTCTTGCACCTTAGGCTCTTCCAAGAGTTAGATATGTATAAGTCCTGCCACTGAGCCCCAATTGAAAAAGGAACATTTTTTACTTAAACTTCAGGTCAATTTTAAGTGCTTAAGCTGCGTCAGGCTTGCCTGCTATATCTTAGTCATATAAGGATCTCTCATTGATACGAAAAGCAATCTAACACCAGTAAATGCAAAAACACGTGGGGTGTACATAACAATTTAATTGAAGTTTTATAGTGATGGTGCATTATGCTTATGCAGATAGATAGATCAAACCATTGTAAGAGGGAATCTGGTCGAAAAGCTGGTTATCATCGCCCTTAGTTTTTGGGCGGAAGGGGAATAATCCTGTGCACATTGGCATCTAGAGTTTTCAATGACCTATCCAGATTTCTTGATTGATTGATGCCTCATTAGGCAGGGAAGATACTGCTTTCTAGTGTTATCTGGTGATATAGTTTGCTGTTTGTTTTGTGGGGCCTGGTTCTGCTAAGATGGTGTAGGTACCACTTTTTGCGTTTGGCGGCCATTGATTCTTTTTGGGGCTTTTCACTGTAATGGTCACTTTCTTGGAAGATGATTGCAAACTTTGGCTTTATATGCCTCACGAATCTAAAGGGACAATATGTTAAGTTCTTTTCATGTTCCTTGAACGAAGTAGTATGATGGCATTGTATAGATGCTTGCATGATAAAGCTGGAACATTTGGTAAGTTGTGGTTTTTCTGGCTTAAATGCTTGTGTGCTCCTTTAAGGGGTGTCCAGAAAGCCTGATAGACCCAAAATATTGAACCAAAATTCTCTCACCAAGTTGAAAATTTCCAGATCAGTTTTTGGGCAGGTCATTAGATCTGTTTGGCCTACGAAAATAAAAATCAGTTGACACTGCCCAATAGGCCTGTTAAATTTAAAAGGAACTGCATCCCATGTGCAGTGTTCAAGTCTTCTGTCTCTTCGCACATGCTTCCTGCCTTCAAGCTTTAGTTTGGTGAAACAAAAACTTTTCCAGCAAGATATAGCACTTATAGTGGGGTCTCAAAAAATAAGTAATTTCTACTGGGCCTTTATCCTTTTTTGTAGGTGTACTAGGATTTGTATTAGTTGGATCTTCTAGTTATCTTTGTTATGCTTAATATCTTTAGTTTGATCTGTATGTGTCTTCATTCCACCCTTTATTCGAGTAGTTTTTGCTTAGCCAAATTGCTGGAGGCCTATGGTTTTTTGAATCCAATCGTAGATTTTATGCCAGTAATACTCCTCCTCTTTTTCCTCTTAGCTTGGCAAGTTGTTGTAAGTTTTCAATGAGATCGTTAGTACTGTGCTAGACATGATTTATTTGGAAAAAAAAAATAATAAATTGAGCAATTGATAAGATAGGATAAGTCTTACAGCATGAATCCTCAGTTCAAACAATTCTTAGATAGTTGCAAGATAAAAGCTACCCACGGTCTGCCCATTTCATCTTCACCAACTCACTTGGGATGCTCTGCCTCACATTTTGCTTCAGCATTTACTTTGTTGCTGAATTGTTTTATATGATTATTTTTAGCAGGAAGACGCAACTGCTATATGAAATGGTGCTCATATAGAAAAGAATGAAATAAGGAAACAGAAGATTTAACACTATGGTAACACAGAGGAGTTGGTGGCATAGATATTGAAGAAGTTTCTTTTTTATGACTAGCATTTTTGCACGCAGAGAAGTGCAAAAATTGTTCGCTTAATTTCCCATTTCCTTAAACGACCAGGGCAAGGGGATTGCCCCAGTGGCCACCCTTCCCACTAGGGAAAGAAGAGGTTGGGAGTTCGATTTGCCACCTTCTCAGGAGGTTGGCATGGGGACGCATGAGTGAAGGAGTAGGATTTTGCAACCGATATACAGCACATAGCACATGGCTTGTAAAATAGATATAGGATTAAAAAAAAAAAAAAAATTCCTATTTCCTTATACTTGATGTTAGGCAGGAGAACTTCTAGCTTTCCTGCTTAAATCGAGGTCTAGGAGTCATAATTTATATGCGATGCTCTCTAGTCGGACACATTTCTTAGTGTCTTCTTTGAACTGAATAATTTCCAACCCTATTAATGATGGACATTAGGTATTGGAACATTCTTAGAGGCCCTAATTTTCTCTTTGCGGCACTAGCAGTGAAATTCATGAGGGATGAGAACAGAGCCGATCTCTTCCACATTCTTCTTAATCCTCAAATTCCATTAAGCTCCTCCCTGTATACTTGCCTATTCCCATCCTTATTACCCATGGATAATTAACCGTTGATGCATGGTAAATATGGATGTCCTAGCTTAAGCTTCAGGTTTCCTAGCAATGCTGCAGATTCAAAGTTGAGACATCAAAATTCATGTTTGAACTAGAAATTCCTTTTCTTCATTGGAGTGTAGAGTTCCCGCTGCTTAAAATGACCGAATGAGTTGGCATCACTTCTCCTTTTTTAACAGATTTGAACAAATGAATGCTGGATACACACGCGCACCCAAGACTTCCAAATGAACCCCTTGCCTCTGGAAGTAATTGATGAAAATCATCCCTGCCTCACTAAAACATTTCCTAGTGAGCTTTCTCTTGCTATTTGCTTAACTGCTTGTGGACTGTTTGTTGGGAAGGTTGTAGTTCCCTTTGTCACGCGACAAAAGCTTTTTTTTTTTTTTTTTTTTTTGGGTGGCCAAGATGTGAAACAATTTTCATATTGTTTTTGTTCCAGTGATAAATATGTCCATTAATATGTGTCGTTTACATAAGCAGAATCTTCCTTGTCAGTTCTTTTTATTAATGTAGTGTTAGCAATAATGTAGATGAGCTCATCCTTTCATAGTTCAAATGCATTGTTTGCAAAGCACCACTTATTCGCAAAATATGAGTGCTAGTCTTTGGGGGAAACTTGGATGGTGTATCCCTTGCAAATGTGTCCCTTAGATATCCAATCGGCCAGGTTTCATGACTTGCTGTGCACAGTTGATCTCTATGATGTACAAAATGGTCGAAAATGGGTACATTTGTAGAGGTTTATCCTATGGGGAATCTCATTGTGAAATTCCCCTTCTGTTGCCATTCTTTCCTATGCTGCATATTCAGTTAGTGGTGTTTCACAATGTACAGGAGAACGGGTGAAGACAGTGATGCTGAGACATCGAGAGAGACAAGCAGTGCTGGCAGCAGTGACTGTGAAGTGGAAAGAAGAGGGAAGGGTATTGTTGATGCATCATGGAATCAACACAATCTTATTAATTCAAACTCGCAGAAGATGAATAGACTGACATTAAGAGAGAAGCCTCTCATGAGTTCATCGAGTGATGAAGCGGATGTTGGCAATTCCTCCGGGACGCTATTATTTGAGTATTTGGAGCAAGAGCAGCCTCATCATCGCAAACCTTTTTATGACAAGGCAAGTTTGTATACCGTTGAATGAGCTAATTTCATGGCATTACCTTGACTCACTTAATGTCGTCTCTCTTTCCCTCAGGTTTCAATTCTCGCGTCTCAGTTTCCTGACCTAAAAAGATACAGAAGCTGCGATATATTGCCTTCAAGTTGGATTTGTGTTGCATGGTAATACATTCTGTTGCTATTGCAATATGAAACATGGAATATTGCAGTCTTGCTTGATTCTTTCACTGCTTGCATATATGATGGATTGGGTCTTGGGAACAGGTATCCAATATATAGAATACCCGTCGGCCCCACTCTGCAGAATTTTGATGCATCCTTTCTATCATTTCATCCTTTGTCAACGCACTCAAGAAGTATCTCTCTCTCTCTCTCTCTCTCTCTCATGTGTGCACGTATTTTTCTCTTATCTGCTCTATTTAACTATATATCTTCCAAATCAGGCAAATTCGAGCCACAGCTTCATGTTTCAAGTGGCAGAAGGGCCTGTGGCGTTAGCACACCCTCTAAGTTTTCTCTTCCTGCTTTCGGTCTCGCTTCCTATAAACTAGGAGGCTCAATTTTAACTCCTAATGGACCACATGAATCCCAGCAGGCGAACTTTCTCTTGCAAGCTGCTGATGATTGGCTCCGGCGGCTGCAGGTTTCTCTTCCAGATTACCAGTTCTTTGTCTCCCACAACACACAGTGGAGATAGCAGAAGGATGACGATCCCTTCTCTAAAGTGCTTTGCTCTATAGGCATATGATTTTAAGGTGTCAATTTTGATAATGGTATATGAGATAGAAAGAATGTGTTTTAGAGTAAAAGGCATCTGTTTTCCGCTATGCCCCGCTAAACAGATTGTTTTATGTGCCTTCATAACTTTGTAATTATGTTAATCTCCCCCTGCAAATTTAGTTGTCTAGAGGGGGAAAGGTGAAAAAAATTACTTTATTGATTCAGGTTCAGCTTAGGTAGCTCTGACTTTTGAGTTCCATGAAAGAATTGCAGTCAGTTGGGAATACTGGAAGGAAAAGAATTACTTCATGTATGTAAAGTTGAAATATGCAAGTTGCATAGATTTCTACATGATCAACCATTGGTTTTCTATATGATAATCAATTGTTTTTGACCTGCTACAGTACAATCATGTTGCTTGCATTGTTAAGGTCAAATTCCAGCATTTTCGTTCAGTACGTCTTTAGCCTTTTTTGGGCCAAAGAGGTGGTTCAGATTGTTCCTATTGCTTGAACCAATGGATTTCGTATTTTACTTTTCCAGTTGAAAGTCTTCCATAATTACACTTCAAATTTCTAATGCATGTCCAAAGGCTTGGGCTCGATAGAAAGAGCAATCAATTGCTGTCTATTTAAATCATTGAAGCTGAGGTCCATTGGAAGGTTATGTAGGATGTGTTTGATTTAGCATTTTCAAGAAGCTTTCAGCCTCCAAGGGCCCTTGAGGAAATGTCGGAACAATTTGAAATAGCTTTTGGTCAAATGCTGATATTGTGAATGCTGAAAGTTGAATGTTACTTTTACTCAGTATTTCGAAGTAGCATTTGCGGAAGGCCAATGGGATGATGTGATTTTGTTGTTGCTTTGTAAGAAAGAATGTAATTCCAAGGTGAATGGGTGAAAGGGTGAGGCCAATGCTTGGCTGTAGAAAAAATACAGTGGTTTAAGAGTATCGCCTCAGCGGCTGATTAACGTGCTTTTTGGCATTGGGAGCCGATTATAAATTGACACACGCATGCGCGCGCGCGCGCACATACACACACACACACATATATATATATATATATATATATATATATATATTGATGTGGAATCGGATATATAGTTAAAAATCTGCCTAAATCACCTACTTTCCCTGTTTCTCCTCTTCCATATGCAGCCACCTCTCAGCAAGGACCCCCACCCCAACCTCCACGCCTCCGTCCATCATCTTCCCGTCGCCGGTTGCCACCAGCAGAGTCTTTGACACATGCATTTAGTCCGACACTGCTGCACATCCAAGCTGAGCCACCCCACTGTCATCCTTGCTTGTCGATGGCTTGTTCACACATGATGTTGAGGGGGTGGACACAAAGGCCAGCCACTGCCTTGCTTTAGTCCAGTTCGACTAGTACTGTGAACGATTCGACTAGCAAATGTTGTTTAGACTCTTAACCTGTTCATTTCGTTTGATCAACTATTCATGTTTAATTTCGAAGTCGTTGTGCTTTATTCGTTTCAAATCTGGTTCTAGATCCTGTCGCGCACATAAAGCTCGTTGCCGGCCTCACGTGCTAACCCTCCACCGTCGCAGCGGCTCCCCTGTTGCTCGTCCAGATTTGGATTAGGAGTCGTGCCTCCAGATTTGCCCTCTATTCTTACGTTTCGTTTTTTTTTTTTTTTTTTTTTTTTTTTTTTTGCCTTTTTTAAACTCACAGTCCATGGTCGTCGGGACCTCAATGAGGGCACTGCTGTCAACAAGCCACCGACCACCGCCACTGCGGTCCAGATTTGACGCCAACCACCACCATACCAATGTAGCCTAAAACCTAAACACATATAAGTGGATTGAATTCCATGTCATTAGCCTTTGATTCCACATCAATTTTTTTTTTCTTTTTTAATTCTACACATGTCAATTTTAAGTGAATGTTAAAGGGTAAATAGGTGCGCCACATTAGCAGCTAATGTGACACTTCGAAACCACTCAATATTTTCTTGTTTGGTTTTTTTTTTTTTTCAACTGTATTGGTAAGTGAGAAAAACAAAAACGAAAAAATGTAAGTGACCTTGGCTACAATACCAAATTTCTCTCCAAGATGGGTTTGGAAGGACCCAATTCAGAAAACAATCTTCAGCATGACTCCAGTTCTAATTTGACCTTGTCAAGAGCAAAATCAGATGGCATGTCCACTTCCTCCAAAAACTCAAAGAAGAAAATAAAAATAAATAAATAAAGAACTGAGATTGAGATTCTTCGTCAGTGAGAGAACCTATTCAATTTGGTTAGTCTCTGGTGTTAGGTATAACTATGCTTTCATATGGTACACACATTTTCTTTGTAAAGATTAGTCGAAGCTGAATGTTCCGCTTGTTAGGCAAGGCCCGTGGCGTGACACTGCAAGAAATGTCGCCTGCAAGAACGAGTCAGAGTACGGACTTTACTTCTTCGACTGACAGACATGGATGCTGTAATAGAGCCAAGTCAAACAAGAGGGAAGATCGAGTCCAAGCAAGTTCTAAATTAGCTGTCGGCTTAATGTAAGGCTTTTGAATTTACAAAACTAGAATCAAGCAAATGAATATTAAGGGGGTCAAGAAACGATCCACGAACCAATCAATTCAATTAGGGAAAAGAAACCACATGGACATCTCTCATCGAAGAGGAAAATACAAGCGGAATCAAAAGGGTGTGATCAATGCCAGAACGAGAGAACTAGCAAGGTCACCAGGCTAAAAACAACGGCAGTTTCACTTGCACTCGCACTCATCTTGTGACCACTGGAGGGGAGTATTCTTGGGATTGCACATTCCTCCCCGTTGAACAACACCTTTGTTGGGAATCCATCTCCCGCGACCAGATTCACGCCGGGCGTCTCCTTCTTCGAGAACAGGATCACCGACTGCTGCGAGCCAGGGACCGGTGGATCCTTCCTCGGGTTCGACCCGTTCTTCTCTGCAAGGAGATAATTAAAATCTTGGAGGCCTTTTAAAAGTATGGTATTGTTGTAGTCACCCAAAAGGGTCCCGTTGAATGAGTAGGCCTCTTGGAACCCGGCCCCCGACCTGTCAAGCTCCGCAGCCACGGACCAGTCAGGAAAGCCCTCATCACCCCAGTTGAAGACGCTGATCCTCGCCGTCCACCCGCTCCGGTAATCCGAGAGCAAGTGCCAGTTGATGCTGACCCCGCAATTGTCCCCACATGGCAAAGGGTCGGGCACCGGCCACCGGTTCACCTTGCTCCACGCCAGGGCTTCCTTGGTCCGGTTCTCAAATGGGATGAGAAGTGTCTCAGGCCGCAGGAGGAGCGCCGGTGCCGTCGCTCTGCAAGTGTTGCTAGGGACATTGTTGCATCCACAAGCACAAGTGTTGCAAGGAACCACTGAATCATTGTAAAAAGCAGAGAAGGACACGCAACACTTAGGACTCTCTCTAGGCCTGGTGAGGTTGCACACCACTTGCCAGCTCGAGATCGCCATAGTCTCGGAGGGCAGCCCAGTGGGGTCTGGGAACTCACTAGGGCTGACGGGGATCGGCTGCCCACATTGGTAGTTTGAGCTCATCGTGCCATTGATTTGCCAGTTCACAGGTGGAGCCAATGCCGTCCTGTTCAGGTCCGGCGGCATCTTGTACACGTGCATTAGGAACGTGGATTTGGACTTGTCTGGGTCTGTCAATGCAGATAGGATCGTGCCGTTTCGACAGCAGAACGGAACCAACCCGAGATTGGTGTCATTCGCTCGAGAAGGTGGCAGGTCCATGATCGTGGGCTGCCTTTCGCAGTTCAATGCCGACGAGAAGTCGAGCTCCTGGTAGTGCTGGCCCTGCTTACCGAAGAGACAATCCGTTGTATCGACCAAAGTTGGATAAGCTCCTCTCATGGCGAAGATAAACTCGTCCCTCGCCCAATCCCAGCTCAATTGCCAATTATTGAGACGGCCGAGAGGATTGTGGTTAGAAATCGTGACCTGCGCCCAGTAATCAGTGCCGAAGGACTTGATCACGTCGTACATTATGATGAGGTCACCTTCCTGGCGCGGCAGGAAGCCGTCACCAAGCGTCGAGTTGGAGGTCGATGATGGATTTCTGGGGCAGCACAGGTTCATAGTAGTGTTACCTGGGAAAATCAGATGTATGTTTCAAAGCAGATATAGAAAACGAATGTATTTCGGCGAATCAAAACAGTAACCACCTTGAGTACTAAACATATGAAAGATGGATGCATAAGGTGATACCATTCTCTATAACATCACTCTATAAAATCTACCTTCCATAGTATAATTGGGACACGAATATCCATCGTTAGCAAGATAGAGGCTCGCCGGCAGAGGAACTCCCGGAGCCCCGACACCAAACTCGGTACCTACCAACTGCACCTGAACTGTCGTCTGGGTTGGGTCGCCTGCCGTCTCGACTGCCGTCTTCAGGTCGGTCTTCGGAAAGCCAGCCAGAAAGGTCCCATTGTTCCCCACTTTGGCCGGCAAGGAAGTGCCATCGGCTAAGATAGCTTGGTCAGAAGAGACCAATATCTCACCATGTTGGAACCCAACGAACACCTGTTTTATACGTTTAGTCTAGGCATTAATATTGGTGTAAAAAAAAAAAAAGCATAGTAGAATCACCGAAGAACATCATAATTTCGATCAATACCAAATCATCATATTTAGTTCATAGAGGTGACACCTTCGCTCCCAATTTTAGTTGGGTGACGGATTTTTTCAATTTCTTCACAATGATTACATGAATCAACAAGTTTGCATCAAGATGATATCTATTCTAAAAACTCAAAATTCATCAAAGGATACAAGGAAAATATGGCTAGAACTGCATAAAATATAGGACGAACACTGGTTATTTGAAGATGCTACTATGAATAGAGGTTGTCAGGATTAGGCGGTGAATCGAAGTTTAGCGATTTAAATCAAGACTTCATTATCCCGGGGCTGACCTGCCACGACTTGAGCTCGTCGAGGCCGTTATTGACCACATTCAAGGTGGATTGGAAGCGGTATGGCTGGTTGGCGGTGTCGTTCGGAGGGATCAGGAAACCGCCGGTGTAGTTGTAGGACAAGAATATGCCGTTGCACCCACTGGCCGCCGGGGGTCCGAGGTTCTGCGAGACCGAAGCGTCGAGCAAAGCGAGGAAGGCGACGACGGAGATGATGATGAAGTGATTGAAGGCCATTGGGCGTGACTTGGTGAAACGAAGTGGGTATTTGGTGAGAGGCATTGGTTTTTAAGGTGTGAAGGAAACGAAGATAGCGAGGTTAAAGAGAGGGATTTGGTGGGTTAGGATTAACATAATGAGAAAATAATTCGATATAGCTGTGTAGTTTGAGTAAGTATTTGGCGTGCCGGCTTGGAGTCGTCCTTGTTTTGTCGTGCGATGGAGCGTCGTTACGTTGCATGCAAAGGGAATGAGTGTTGGCAAAGACTGAGGAGGACTTGTTCTTTGCTGTTTTTTTAATGTTTCTTCTTTGTTAACTCCAGATGGTTGGATTGATTCTTTGAGGATTATGTTCCTCCGGAGACGGTCATCGAGTTGACCAGGTCCTTGAACAGAGAGAGATGGAGAGGGGTGGGAAATTGTTTTATGTAGTACCTTTTGGGAATAAGGGCGAAGGAAAGATTAAGTGGAACGAACTAGTAAAGGTTCGAATGAAATGGATGTTTAGAATACTCGTTTTCCTTTCACTTAATTTCACTAATACTGAGCGTACACTTCTTTTTTTTTTTTTTATGCTGGAGGAACCGCTTTTGGCCGACAGCCGCCACGTAAACTCCAGGTGACGCTAGCGCAGGACCCACCACCAAGGTGCCACGCTTAAATTGCCTAATGATCCGCCAGCCTTCTTGCAACTTTGCAGGGGCTTCGAACTCTAGACCTCCAAAGTCTACCCAGCGAAGCCACCACAGTCGATGGTCTAAGCGCACACTTTTGTACATTGTAATGAGGAAAAAGTACCAAAATAGTCATAAACTTTTTGTATCGGAACGAATTTAGTCCTAAATTTTTTAATTTGACCAATTTAATCCTAAACATTTTCACATTGGTACCAATTCAGTCCATCTAGCTAATTTAAGTCGAAAATTGCTGACATGGCCGCCGGCGGTCTTATGTGGCGCCATGTGTACAAATTTTATAATTTTTTATATTTTTTCAGATTTTTAAATTATTTTTTTCTCTTTTCTTTTTTTTTTCTCCTTACCCCTTGGTTGGCGAGGTCACTAGCCAGTCGACCATCAACGACCATAGGCTAGTCGGGGCGAGGGGCCCTGCGCCCTCCCCAACCACTAGCGAGAGCCGCCGCACCCTCGTCGGCCGCAAGCAAGGGCATCGGCCCCCACCCAAACCCAAGCGAGGGTTGAAACCCTTGCCTGTGGCCGACGAGGGCATAAAGAACCTCGCCGACCAACAGGCAAGGGTTTCAGCCCTCACCTGGATTTGGGTGAGGGTCAACGCCCTCACTTGTGGCCAACCAAGCGCGCGGCCCTCGCCAATGGCCGGTGAGGGCGTGGGGCCCCTCTCCTTGACCAGCCTGTGGCTAGCGACCTTGTTGGCCATGGGGTAATGAGAAAAAAAAAAAAAAAAAGGAAAAAAATAAATTAAAAATCTGAAAAAATATAAAATTTTATAAAATTTATCCACGCGGCACCATATAAGACCGCCGACGGCCACATTAGCAATTTTTGACTTAAACTAGCCGGATGGACTGAATTGATACCAATGTGAAAATGTTTAAGACTAAATTAGTCCAATTAAAAAGTTTATAATTGAATTAGTACTAATATAAAAGGTTTGGGACTATTTGAGTACTTTTCCCTTATAATGAAGGCAATGGAAAAGTGAATAGATAATCGTCCACGAATAGATTAGAGTCAAATTTTCCCAAGGTGAGAAAATTACTATGGCATGGATAAATAAAATCTTATAGTAATTATTTGCAATGCAAAGGAAAGGTGAGGTCTCCAAATAAAATAAAAAAATCCTTAAACTTATTGCACTTTTGTCAATATAATCCTAAATTTTTTAATTTTATCAATTGAGTCAATCCAATCAAAATTGGCCGAAATTCGCTAATATGCATGTCAGTCGTCTTACGTGGCACGGTCGGCATTGATGTTGACTTTTTTAATAATATTTCAATACTTAAAAAAATTATGATTTTTTCCCTTTTTTTTTGTGTTTTTTTTGTTAAAAGGCCGGTGAGGGTCAACTAAGTGAAGGCGTCGCCTCCTCACTAGCTTTAGGTGAAGGCTGTGACACCCTCACAAAATCTAGTCAAGCGAGGGCTTGGCAGTCCTTGTCAATTCTACTGAGGGCTTGTGCACCCTTGCTTTTCCTAGCAAGGGCATCGTAGCCCTCACTTGTGGCCGGTGGTGGTCAGTTGGCAACCCTCACTGGTCCTCTCTCTAAAAAACTAATAATAATAATAATAATAACAATAATAATAATACTAATAATAATAAAGAAAAGGAAAAAGAAAAAATCATAAAAATTGAGAAATTCAAAAATTATTAAAATATTATTAAAAATATCAATGTCGATGTTGGTCATCTGCGTTTGCAACTTCTCAATAGGCAAAAGACAAAAGGATTTAGGATTTAATTGATAAAAATGAAAGATTTATTGCTGAATTAGTAAAAGTGCAATAGGATTAGAATTTTTTTGGATAACTATCCCAATAAAACACGAACGGATAAAGAGAGGGTTAGAAAAATAATTGGTGCAAAGCTTGTGATGGGCAGATGACACATTGGGCTGGAATCCGTCGCTTGAAATTGGACCTGAAGCAAGATTAGTCCACAAGCCCTCCATTCTACCAATTTTGGGCCTCACTGTAAAGTAATGGTCCACTTAATGTTCAGCACCTGTCAACGAAAAAGGAAAATCAGCCCTAAAGTTACAAACATCGGACCATCGGCACGTCAGTCGAAATCCACGAAAAGAAAACAGAGCATAGAAAAAGCCCGTCAATCTAAGTTTTGCGGAGGACATCGTCCCATGTCCCTTGATTGACGTTGTCACCAATCAATGGCACGTCTTTATTTTCTAGACACGACCAGGGCCGTGAACTACTTGCCCGATCAGGACAATAATACCGCATTGTCCGGTCGTAAGAGTAACTTTATCGATTGGTGGTGCATAAGAGACTCGAGCTGTTATTCACTTCCTGGGAGACACCGTGCCCTTTCAGTGTTCCACATCGGACCGACATCTAGCAAATCTTAACCTGAACAATTACGATAATTTGCTTTTCCATCCAACAGTACACGGTTATAAGAGGATGGTACCCTTTTGGGTACTCTAGAATAGCCAAAGAAGCGCGTTGGCATCGGTGGTCCAAGAGATGATGGGGGAGGTGTGGTCATGGGCTCCAATGGGAAAGCTCCTCCCCTTTCGGTTTGCGCCTTTCAATAATATCTATCCTCACATGCTAAGCGGAGGCGGAGGGGTTTCTGGACTGTTGCTATGAGCTCTGGCCTCAGTTGCTCCAGTTAAAGGTATCTCTTTCCGACATCTTTCGCGTTTTACCAAGTCGATTATCGTGAAGGCCCCCGCCAGCGAACGACGTTGCTAGCTAATGGTTAAATTAAAGCACTTGTTTATTTCTCTCCTAACCAGGAATCGTACGCACGAGTACTCTTTCCCGGAAAATGATCCAGCCATCGTCGTAACTCCTCCCGTAACTCTCAAACGCTTTAAATGAGCCTCTTAAAGACCAATTCGGCCTCTTGCGCCCTCGAATTTACTCCGGCACGTACGTACGACAAAACAACATTAAAAACCAAACCCAACAACCAACAAACGAAGCGAACCCATCAAAAAGTGGACGCGAGATTAAACAAAAAAGAAGTAAAGAAAGAAATCCTGTCTTCATTAAGCATAAATAAACCTATTCGTCATCTTTTAAAAAGCAAAAATACTATAAATAAAAGAAAGAGAATGACATCTCTCCCTCTCTCCCCCTCTCTGTGTCTCTCTCTCTCCGTGGGTTGCCAACTCCAATCCCAGATTATGTCATCTTCTCCCATTCTTCCATTGTTAAGCCACCGCTCACCCCTCGACAAGAAGTTCAACAGAATTTAAAATAACAAGGATTGACAGAGCAAACGAGGCCCATTAGATTTGGCTTGGGTGGTGAGACTATTGCCAGCTTCCATTAACCTCCCGACCCAATAAGCTCTTGTCTCCAGAACAAAGTAGCCAAACACCAAATGATTAGTACCAAAAAAGAGGCTTACTAATATATATAATACCAAAGATGACAACAAAGCTGTCATTTTCAGAAAAAATCTCCATTTCCTGATTCCAAAGCCCCAAAAAAAAAAAATATAAAAGGGTAAAACTGTGTAGGCCCGCAGCGTCAGTTGCCTTGTCTTAGTCAATAATTATGAATTGCATGATATCAAATACATCAGACACCTAAGGAGAAACCCAGATCGAAATGATCACCTGCCCAACATCGTCTCGCCAACAAGAACCCGCCTACGCCCCCCCTTCCTTTTTCTGATCCAGGGCATTAGTAGCAAGGTCAAACCATGTATTTCGAACTCCAATAAATGAATGGTTTTCAAAGCCACTGGTTTCGTAAACAACCAGCTTTGGCCCTGCCTGGCCACATGGCAATGCCTTTAATTCCATGATACCCCGAGCAAGTTGCCACATGTGATATTCGCTGTCCGGGGAGTGGAGAACATCGATCACAATCTCCCAGAGGAAAATTATCAGAAATAAATAAATGAGATGAGACCAAAAAAGAAGGAATCGTATGAAGTATTACGTACGTCTAATACGAATTGACAAAAGCCTCTCGAGATTACAACGAAAGAGAGAATTCCCACATGCCTAGTAATATATTAATAGCTGTACCCATTTCGGAGAGGGAAATTTCCTTACAAAAGAAGGAAAACAACAACCGACAAATAATTTATATCCCTACGCACAATTATTGACTCGACACCATATAGGCTTTAAATATTGGAGTTCTACTCCTGGGAATATAGAAAACAACAACAGAGAAAATGCAACGAAGTGGAATATATTAATTTATTAAAATTATCGCTGCCGTGGTTATGTCATCCAACACAGAAGCATCTCCAAAGGTCACCCAAATGAGCAGTGTGTAAAAGGACAGACTGGGAGGTCGGTCACAAGTATCCCGCCGCTGCCACCGAAGCAGGCCCTCAAAGATTACAGCTTTCCCTTAGATTCTTCCAATGCATTGAATTGAAGCTAAAAGCCGGCTTCACGCGCCCGCTTTGGAGACAAAACTAGGGAAATCTCAGATAATTGTTGAGAGGTCAAGCAGAAACCATAGGCCAGATTGGTAGATTGGACACGTATGAGATCATCCCCATCCACTCGCATAACAATCATCTAAGAGAACTTAAGGAAATTTGTCCTTTTCTTTATCCACTCTATGGTCGAGTTCAATGAACACCATCGTCCAATGACCGTCTCACAAGTCATCGACTCAAGAAGCTTCATCAGCTTGATATTCGATCACTCGAAAGCAACAGGAGACGTCCCTTCCAAGCCATGTTTACAGTTAAAGATGGTCGACATAACATAGTTTGAACTACAAAGTCAAAACGAGCTTGCCATACGTTAAAGGAAAAGAGCAACATGGACACAAGATTAAGCATCAACTTATCCTCCCATAAACCCAAGTCAATCAACGGCTTTCTCAAGGCAGATTTAAGAGTACTGGAAGAATCTGCAGAAAATGTGAAGCCATGGAACACCTAACATCAGAGGTGTATCTCAGTCCCACTCCATTGAAACAGAGCTCGGGTCTTTGCAACCTCAGTGGGTCTCTTGGGTCTATTAACTAAGGCGTCGGACTGAAGATACAAAATGAATGAAGACTGTCTAGCCTTTTGACCAAATAATCAGGTGCATAGAATTACAGAATGCTCAACATGAATATCTTTCTCGTCTTCCCTTTTATTTCCAGAACGGCAATGAGAGAATCGAATACAAGTGACCAGAGAGATCCATTAACAGCAATGTGAAGTTCAGGAAAAGTCTAACTAAAAATTCTGTAGCCCCAAAAGCACAATTAAACATACATCAAAAAATTACCAACAAATGAAGGGGAGGAAACAACAGAGTAAAAGAACAAAAAATAAGAAAGAAAGAACCATCGGATCAATCGCAACCGCATGATTTAAGGGCAAAACAAGAGACTTTAACAGTAGCAGCAGTCCTGTCGAATGGCAATTTCAATTTACCCGGTGATGTCAGCCCCGCCTCCAAGCGCACCGCCGTCGTATGTTTCTGGGTCGCCCCAAATTTTCTCGATCAATGGGAGTGTCCGTACAAGTCGTAGGGCGCCCAGAGCAAGTCCAACGGGCACGCATCTCTCGAGTCGAGCCGGAGCCACGGCTTGCCGGAGCCGGACCAATGCAGGAGGCTGACCGGGCCGGGATGCAGGTCCCGACAGCTGCCCCTGACGTTGTCGCCACCTAGCCCGTGCTGGTTCCACCGGTGCTCGATTGGCGCCACGTGCCCGGCGAAGACCAGGAGGAACGGCGGCAGCGAGCCGAGCTCGTAGATGCGATCCCGCTTCTGGATCTCCATCCACCGCTCGATCCTCCTCGTGTACCCCACGCGCCGCCACTTGGTCAGGTCTATCACCATCACCCCGGTGTTGAAGTAGCACGGCGTCCGGCCGGCGAACGCGCCGGCAAGGCGCGAGTTCGACCAGAAGCCCCCCGTGAAGTACTTCGTGAAGTTCGCGTGGCAGTACTCCGGCGCGCCGATAGTCCTCGAGCCCAGGCTGATCGACCACAGCTTCGAGATGTCGTCGACGACCACCAAATCGGAATCCAAGTAAATCACCCTGCTGACGCAGGGCTCGAGCAGATCAGCCAAGTAATTCCTCGCGTAATTGAGAGGCTGTTCGAGCGCTTGCCTCACTGAGGTCGAGATCAAGTCCCGCACGATCTCCGGATCGAAGTAATACACTTTGAACTTCAACTGCGGGAAGGTGGACCGCACTAGGGTTTCGAGGCGGGTCTCCGACACCAGGAAGTGGAAGAAAATGCTCTCCGGGCACTTGGCGTGCTGCAGAATCGAATGCACCGCCGCGATTGACCCGCGCAGGTACTCCAGATCGAGAGTAATCGCGACGTGGACCAGGTTGGGATCGCAGACGCTGGTTCCGCCCAATATCGAGGCGTCGACGGAGCTGCATTCATCGGCATTGCGGAATGCAGAGGCTCTCCGGAACGCGAACCGCTCGGGCGAGCCGAGGGCGAGGGCGGCGGCGGCGTCGTCCGCCGGGAACCTGAGGCCGCCGCCGCCGCCGTCGAGGCGGGAGGAGCGAGTGGCGACGGCGGGGGAGAACGACTGGAAAGACGGGGAGAGGACGACCATGACCATCGCGGCGGAGAAGAAGCCGGAGAACCGCAGAATCCAGAGCATCCTAGCAGTGAAGATGCCCCGCCGCTTCCTCTTCTTCGACTTGAAATCGAATCGATCGGCCAGAATCGACGACGAGAGAGACGAGCGCAGGAACGATAGCGTCGCCTTAAGGTCCGCCAGAGCTCTGAGCAGAAAACACGGAACCCCAAAAAGGAAAAAAAAAAAAACTAATGCCGAATCGGAGCAATCGAATCGGGAGCGGGAGCGAGAGAGAGTGAGAAGAAGAAGAGGAGGAATCGATCTCTTGCTTCCGCTCGCCGCAGCACGATCAAGAAGACCGGGGCGCCCGCGAATCCATCGCCGTGCGAATAAAGCGATCCGGGAGCGGCGCGTGGGGGCGAAGCCGCGGAGGAATGGAATCCATCACGGCGGCGACCGCGCCAAGGCCTCGCAATGCTCGCTCTCTCTCTCTCTCTATCTCTCTCTCTACCCCTTTCTCTCTCTCTGCCTGTGCTGAAAGCGCAGAGGACGATAGTGGAGAGAGAGACTCACTGGTGGTGAGAGACAGAGAGGCAGGAGAGAGAAGGGCGAAGAAGTTTCTCTCTCTCTCTGCCTTTCCCTCTCTTGTTTTCTTCCCTTTCCAGCTTTCGTTTCGCGTTTTCCACCATAGAAATCCCCGGCCGAATACTACTCATAAATTATGGATTCCAATTGCAGATTGTTCTCTTCGGTTAAATGTGGATATACATATCGCGGATATAAAATGAAAATGGAAATAAATCCGTTCATACAAGGAAAAAAAAAAAGGAAAATGATAGAGCATATAATAATATTAATAACGTTATTATTTTGTTGTCTATATAGGTGCGTATCCTGTTTGGCAGAGCATTGTAGAAGGACCAGCTGTTTCCTCTGTCTTTTGTCATAATGACGTATGTGGGCAGCCTATACAGGATGCGGACGCAGAAAAGCAAGATAGGAGTGTGTACAAATTTCCAGAACAATTCCAAATATGATTATTTTAAATAAAATTGTGTTTGACTGTTAGGATAAAATTTAAGATATGGTATGATTTATTTTATCTTACGTTTGATACTCATTCAGAACAGGATAAAGTCGGATATAAAGGGGATAGGGGATATGAGCCAGATAAAATTATTCCATAAGGAGGTAGGATAAAAATTGATAGGATTTTAATATCTATAATGGGGAAATTATTTTTCTCGAATAAAAACTTATTAAATTAATAAAATTTAAATTATATTTCAATAAATAATATTTGAATTCTAATTTAAGAAATAAAAAATAAAAATAAAAAATTATTTTTGATTAATCTTATTTTAATTTATATATATACAACTTTAATTCTATCTTATAATAAATATTCAATTTATAAATTATATATTTATACTTATTATATATTTTAGGTATTTTTGTATTTTAAGTATGTTAGTACAGTTTACTATTTGATAAAATTTTATTAAAGAATGATGAAAGGGGATTAAAGAAATAATAAAGAAAATAATATAAAAAAGAGGAAAAATAAAATGAAAATAAATTAAGAAATAGTGTTATGAGAAATTTTCACCATCTCTACTTACAATGATATGCCGTTATATGATATAATGTGAATATATCCGACTTTAATGTTGTAATATACCAAACAATGGACGGAATATAAAAAAAATTCCATGATTTTTTTAACAACTATCGATATTGAAACCAGTTAGAGATTCGTCATCAAAAACTACGTCTTTATCAACAATACCACCTTATATGAAACAACATGATCCTCCTTATATTTTTGGGTGTGTTGACAAATTTGGAACTAAAATGAAAATTGGGAATGAAAAAATTAAGAGTAGGATAGGGAGTTGACCTAAATTTTGGGTTTTCTTTTTTAAGGGAACAAGCCCACGACAATGTTATGATTATAGAAAATTTGGTATGTATTCATTAACACTATTACCTTTGTATGAAATAATAGTATCTGCATGATGTTGATAATATTGAAAAAATCAACGATAATTTTTTTATTCGTTCACAAATTTGGAATTAAAGTGAAAATTGGCAATAAAAAAAAGTTAGGGGCAAAATTAGAATTAAACATACAATTGAAAATTTTAGGGAATTAGGTCTTTGTTAAAAATAAAAATAAAAAACTCTAGTTTAGGATATTTGCCTCTAAGTTTCCTGCTAATAAGAAAAGAAAAAATTGAGCATTAAAATAATTATGGGAAGGCAGAAATTCTGAAGTTAAGAAAAGTAGTTATTGAGAGGGCTAATAGTACGAAAAATTTCAAATTAGTATGTTTGTAATAAATTTATGTCAGATTCAATTTTGAGTTATCAAAAATTTCAAACGGATACATTTGTGATAAATTAACTCCTCATTGATTTTTAGATCATAAAAAAAAATCTAAATTGACACACCTATAATAAATTTATTCCAATCTAATATGGATTTTGGCATTGCCATGTTAATTGAGTTATTAACATATATCATTCAGTTTTGCAATTTCACCATAAAATTTAATGGAAACTAATAAAAGATAAATATTTTGATAAGAGAAAAATGAATGGTATATCGATTTGGGTTTTTTTGTGATTTAAAAAATAGTTTAGAGTAAATTTATTATAAATATACTAGTTTGAGATTTGTTATTAATCAAAATTAATTTAGAGTAACTTTATCATAAATATATTATTATAAAATTTTTCATGATATTGATGCCTATAGAAATGATTTTTTTTTTTTTTGTAATTTTGAATTTTGTAGAACGAAATTGATAAAGCGAAGACTCTAGAAGCATGCTCGAATTATTTATTGGTTCGGAAATAGGTGCCTTTTTCTAGGCATACAAGGGCGAAGTGGGGGTAGGGCAGGCCTAGAATGTCTAGTAAAGTGCATCTTCGTTATTTATTCTCATTATTTATGCTGAAGTAGAAAAACATTCAATACCTGTTTCCAAATGTTGTCACGTGATCCAATCATGACTATTAGGGCACGCACAACAATTATTCTATGTTCCAAACTTATTTATGCAATTAAAATTCGTTTGATGATGCAATTTTATTTTTCTATTTTTGAAACAAATTTTTAGTCTATAAATAAATTTGTAACATAAATGAAAAGTCAAAATTTTATACTTCTTTATTTTCTAAATAGAAATGAGAAATAAAGCCTATTTTTATCACTCGTCCTCTTTACTGGGTGCTGCTGCCGATCCCAAATACCATCCACTGGTCGTTGATCATTGGCCACTGCCTTCCGCTGATCATCATTGCCCCCTCAAAAGGAGAAATTTTGTGTTTGATATTCTAATTCAATAATGGAAATTTTGTGTCATTATCAAATACAAATTTTTATTTAGAAATTCATCCAGAAAATAGAAATAGAAAATTCTATTTTTCATTGAGAAATTAATTTCTAATCATACTAGTTATCATTCGTGTCCTTAATTTTTTGTTTTAGTTAATACTTGATGCAGGGGGGTTACTAGGATTCAATCGTGAATTGAAATCTCTTGTTATTGTCTAGATCGGAAGTGATTGGTTCCAATATGGATAAATTCTTAATAATAATAATAAAAGCCGAAATTTATCGAGTCAAAATTGGTTCTCCGTTCTTGAGACTAAGAATTGAACCAAATCCTAGAACCAACTTGGCCAATTCAAGACTAGATCCAAAGTCAAACCAATCCCCATCGATTTGGCATGGAAACTATCAAATTAGACCGGTTCGGTTTGATTTTCAAGTTGAACCGGCCCGATTGCTTGCCTTGCTCCAAATAAAGAAAGATTCTTAACAGCTTGTTTGTGCTATGAATAGCATCAAAATGAAAATGATTCATATGGCAATACTTGATTTCATATGTGATTGGAAAACCAAATACATGAAAATCTCCTATCTAGTTTTACCATTTGGAAATCCCATCTTTAATTGGTTCTTCTATATTTAGTGATTTTTTTTGTCTTGTTTAAGTTTAGAGCTAATATCATGGAAAATCCCAAACTAGTACATATTTGACAAATTTACTAAAAACTAATTTTTAGATCATAAAAAATTTTAAACTTATACACACATGGTACATTTACTCTTTATTAGCTTCTATCAAATTTTACTATGAAATTTTTTACATGACACCATAACCTTGTGGCAAGTTCATGTGGAAATACACAACTCTCTCTCTCTCTCTCTCTCTCTCTCTCTCTCTCTCTCTCTCTCTCTCTCTGAGCACTCTAATCCTTATTCATCTTCCTCTTCCTTGAGCACACTCCTTCAGCATCGTCTTCATCTTCCTAATTAGGCGTCAGGTCTCGTTCGAGTACACTTTTATTTTTGATAACCTTCTCGCCTTCAATTTTTTTCCGTGCTTGTTTGGCTAACTCATCCAAATAAGGATGTTCAATAGCTTCAACTAGAAAAGTGTTGCTCAATTGGGTATTCCATTCCTCGGCTGTTAATTTCCCACGCTATGAGTCTAAGAGAGCACAATTTGAAAAGAAATAAAATCACTATTGCTTGGGCTTTTTTATGTTCATAGTAACATCTTTTTTTTTTTTTTAAATGTTCGAAGTAATTCATTGTCTAGCCGTAGTGGATATTTTTCGATTAATCCAAGTTAAAAAGAAGAAGAAGAAGAAGAAGAAGAAGAAGAAGAAGGAAACTATCGCTGCACCAATAGGGAATTGACAGAACTTTCTTATTTTAGATATATATTGGTTATAGACATCGCACATGTAAATAATCCCTTATCCCATCACTATCCTAATCCTAGTATAGGAGCTCATGTTCGCCATGGGTTTTATATTTAAAGATGTATTGAAAAACTATGAACGTTCAGTCTTAATAATATTTTTAGTTATGAAACTTAATAAACACAAGAAAATATTAAGCTCCGGGTTCTTTATGTATGAAATTGCTCTAAGTTATAATTCACAAAATTGAGTTTCTCATGAATTATTTTTCTGGTCAATTCAATTCTTCGTTTTCTTCCATGTAAGCATTTTGTTAAAGTGCCATTTGTAAGCATTTTGCTTAAAGTGCCATTAACTCTAATTTTGTATCTTACGGAATGTTTTATTAGATAGAATCAGAGTAATTTCACTCACATATCGTGCAAGATCCACAATTGATTTTACTTGAATTTATGCGCATCAATATTTTCTCATTCTCATATAGTTAATTTAACTATTTGTAATTTTTTTTATCCCATTGGGTGTGATATATATAATTAAATTAATATTTTTAAATAAATTTTTCTTGAAATATTCTCATTTATAAAGCCGATTACTACTTATTTCTTGTAGCTTTTTCTCCAAAAGTCATTATATTCAAAGGCAGTTAATGTTCACAAAATCATTTTTAGTATTCAATATCAAGATATTTTCCTACTACAATTTTCTTTTTCGCTTGAGAAAGCTCTTCAAAAATTTTATTTTTAGAGGAAAGAAATTTCATTATATATGGAAGCACTTATAAGTGCAAAAGTGAACTTTAGTATAATACTAATATAATACTACTTATCTCTTAATTTTAAAAAAAAAAAATTCTCGATCTCATAGTTCATTCATAAAGATGTTTTCTTCTAAACTTTCACTTTTTCTTAGATAACTTGGGCTCATTTTGTTTCGTGAAAAATGAATAATTTGTAAAATATTTTCATTAAAATGATAGCTTATAACACTTGAAATAATTATTTGATGAGAAATAATTTCATTATCAATAATAATTTACATTTAAACATTTTCATGGACGAAAAAAAATCATCTATTTATTTTTGTAAGAGATATAAGTGATTTTTTTTAAGAATATATTTTTCAAAACATTCGTTTTCATTAAATAAATCAACCTTAAAGTTTCATTTGAAAAAGCAAATACTACCTTCATGAAAATGCAATGCATTCAATTTGCAAAAGTCACTTTTAAGTGTAATACACATTAGATTAGATTAGATCAGATGATGCCACAAGCACAATCAATTTACTTATTGTCTTATTTTCATGGTGTGAATTATTTAGACATTTTGTTGTTCTGTCACTAGAATGTCCATTTTACTTCATACGTACATTCAACTGTCAACATGGTAGCTTTTGTCATCAGTCCTTTTGTATTGTATTGACTGCTCATTGATTGCATTAGAAGTCTTAAATTTTTTGTATGGAATGTGATTGAGTTATAAACTTTTAATCAATTATATTGTGCCATGATCATTATCAAAGATGCAATTTACTGAACAGTAATCCAAAGTACTTATATAGCACTTGAAATGAGCTATTTAATGCCTTTAAATTTCCCTTTTCTAGGAGGTTTCAAGACTAGGTTGCACCTTTTAAGAAAAATTTAGGACTCCATTAGGTTAATTAAAAGGCTTACGATTCAAATTACACTTTCTAACTAAAAATTTTAGGACCTTATTACAACAATCAAAAAATTTCATAAGTTAGTTGCATTTGGTATATAACACAGTTGTTAAGTTAATATATGTTTGTCAATTGAAATCTTGAACTTACGTCTCGTGAAAAAAGAATAAAGTTGAATTGAATTATAAGATTTGGTAAAGTGCCTCAAATTAGTGTTTTGTAACATAGGCATCCTAAAAATTCATGGAGATTGTTATAAAATAAAAAATTTCGAGCAAGAATCATAATTTAGGGAAAAGAAATTTTAAGTTCAAGTATATGTGATGATTCCTATGCAAAAGGTGTAACTTTTGTTGTTGAAGTAAAATAGAGAGATACATCCAGGTATAAATTACATGTCTTTATATGTCGTTTCATTTATCTCTCGCATGCAAGATTTACTTTTAGTAACTACATTATAAAAAAAAATCATATTTTTTTTATATATAAACATATACATAGATATAAAGTTAGCGAATCAATAGATTCATTTATGTTTAGAAAATTAGCGATTCATCTAATCAATATGCATCGCTAAGTACTACAACTTGTTTAAATCATACGTACGAATTGCAAATCCTACGACAAAAAATTTAAGATTTCCGACGCAATCTTACAATTTTTTTTTTTTTTTTTTGGCTTTGCGTTCAATCCGGTACCTAAATAGAAAAGCACTTGATCCAAAAATGGGTAAAAATGAAGGTATTTATAGCGTCAGCGTACCATAAAAAGATTAGCTAAAATTCCTTTGGTGAAAAGACATAATAATTAGTATGCACAGGGCTAAATAAAAAGTTGATTTTTAGAGTTCACAGGACTAAATTGGAACGCCAATTATTATGTAGACATGTCTGTCCTGTCGTGATGGGACCCACAGAATCCATGGACCCCATCAGCGCTTCTCATCTTGTCATGTTGTGGGCCCTTTCGCACAGCGCAAAGAAAAACTGAAAAGTAAAAATAAAAGCGTGTCATTGACTCATTGCTTAGCAATTTATTTTTGTTATGGAAAATGATTAAAAATCGAATATAAAAGTTAAACTGTCCCAGTCAAAATTCAGAATATTATTCCAAATTTCTTTAAAAATTATGAAAAGATTATATACAAATCCGCCGATAAACTTTGAGTATTAGAAAAGTTTAAGAAAACGGTATAAATAATTTCTAAACTTTAACTTAATGTGCAATATCATCATTACATTTTTATTTATTTAATATGATACTTAAACTTTAAACTAATGTATACTATCATCCATAAATTTTTAATTTATGTAAATGAGGTGTAAATGTTCAATCTAGTTTGGAGATTATATGAAAATATTTAATATTTTTTTTAATTTTTATCAAAAGCTTATAGATCATATTAACTAAATTTAAAATTCAAAGACAATAAGATATATTAAATTAAAAAAATTTATTAATAATTTAAGAATGATATTATATATTAAGTCAAAATTTATAGACTATTTATATAATTATTTTAAGAACGCGAGACTAGGAGTTTCGAATTTGAAGAGTTAAATTAATTTAGAAAAAAGAAAAGAAATCAGTCCGAACGGGTCTTCATCGGTAATCACGCGAAGAGACGGACCGAATGGGAAAATATGTGCTCCAAAAAGGGCAGAAAAAAAGGTCACTCTGCGCACCGAAAAGAAAGCACCTCATCAGAAAACATCAGAGCAGCAGGCGCAGCAGCAGCAGCAGCAGCAGCAGCAACTGCATCGAGCGTAATAGCTGTGGAGGGAAGACCAGCGTCGGGGTCAGACCAGTAAGATTGCGCCAGGTTAGCTGGTGTTTCGGCAAGCCTCGCGGTCTCAGCGAAGAGAAACCCCTTCCTCCTGCGGGCGTACGGTGCACCTGCGGTGCGCGGAACAGCTGTTAAATTCGCTCAGGCAGGCTTTACTCCCCTCCCCTAGGCGACGCAGCGGCAGATTGCTGCTCTCGTCCGTACCCCTCAAGGCCCTAGCCTTCCAGCCTGGCACGCACTGTCGTCCAAACCTTTCATTTTCCGGATAATTCCAAGCATGCTCCCGAAACGAAGTGAAAAAAGAAAAAAAAAAAAAAACGCAGAAATATTTTTTGTCCTTTTGTTTTGTTTTTTTCCCTCTTTCTGTCAGAGCATTCACTTGGGGAAACTCCACGTACGGCCGGTCTGCAGTCTTTTAATCGAGTCTAATGACCTTAAATGCGCGATCTAGTATTTCCATCGCCCGGTAGAAAATTCTGAATATTTGTCTAAGGTATACATGTGACCCTTTAGTTTTCGCTATTAAGATGTGCAAAGCTGTAAAGAGTTTTAAATTAACCCATGGAAGTAATAAATCGAAATACTTTATCATTATTTAAATCCGGTTATCTGTATAGTGAATTACAGCTATATATATATATATATATATATATATATATATATATATATATATTTTTTTTGTGATGGACTTAATCCAACCATCAAATTAGGTTAGATGATAGCGCCAAAATCTAGTAGGACTTACCCAATTAACACCTCCATGACGCCAAGTAACGTTCTCTATTTTTATTTAAAAACTGCTTTTGAAAGCAACATCTGATTTAGGGGTTTTCAAGTTTTTTTTTTTTTTTCTTAAACCACCTCCTTAAGGTGGCTTTAGGATTTTAGGGGAACTATTACTTGAGGGACAGACAGCAGCTCTTTCATGAACAGAGAACATTGAGGACAAAATCTTGCTCTCAGCATGTTGTGTTTGAAGGGAATGGTTGTACTCGAAGGTAAGGCAGCTTGATGGGGTTCAATTGGTCGACAAAATTTAAATTGTGGAACTGAGTCTTGCTTCATTCGCAATCTTCTTCTGCTGCTTATGGAACGGGGAATACATAAATTCCCCCGAAGTGCCATATTCATTTTCAATAGGATTACAATTCAATTCACAGATGATGTGAGGAACTTCTTAATGAATTCATCTTTATCCAGAGGAAAACCCAAAAGGAAAGAAACAAACCTCTTAACTTGTCGTGAAAACATTCTCTCAATACATGTTAGATACTAAACATAAAAGTATGTTTCTCTCTTTTCTTTTTACCTTTTTCCCCACAAAAGTTTCCCTCTATTTCTATCTCTATCGGGTAATTAGGGGCGGGGTTTCCAAGTCTAGAACTTGGAATCAGAGAATTGGACCGGACTGGTTCCAGAGTATCCAAGGTTAGTTTTAGATTCCTACTTAGAAGAACCCTTTTGCTACTTAAACCTAAATTGATTTGTTGAAGCCAAAGTAAAGATATGGACTATTAATAACTAGATATAGCCACCGAGTCATTGTGTAGTTGTGGTGCACTTAAAAGGTTTAGAAAACTAGATAACTTCAATCATTTTTTCCGTTCCAAAATTAGAAAAAAAAAATGGAGAACTTAGGCTTAACTAAAAATGAAAAAAAGAAAGAAAGAAATTGGCTGGCTTTCGAGTAAACACTATAACTTATGACATGATAGATTCCAAGTTATAAGATATGTAAGGTACATTTCAAGTTTCAAGAAATGAGAAACTTGTTCCAATTAATTGATTCCAGATAATAGGTGAAACCTATATGGCACTTGGAACTAGCTCACCCTCACATGCAGTTATACCCGACTAAATTCAATCTAATCAAATATCCTCTTGATGAGTTGGCCCAGAATATAAAGATTGTTAAGACTTATAGTCGAATATTATACCCTAGGGTTATGTTTGGAAATGGGAGAGAACTTTTTATTTTAAAAAAATAAATAAATTCCCTCCTCTTTTACTCTCATAATTTATGTTGCGGATTACAAGTTTATGCGGGAAAAGAACGATTCTGTTTTGAGAATCTTTCATACACGCCTCGTCCGAATTTCAATCAATCGTATTCTGCTTCTTCACGCTAGTTCCCTTATATATTAGTCCCGCAACCTCCAACCTTCACATCAGCCTTTCTGTAAAAGATGGCGATGGCTTATTCTAACAGCTAAGCTTAACGCGTTCCATTGAAACAAACCAGGGAAACCAACATGCTCCATTGCATCGGGTCAATGTCTAAGATAATGACATCGAATTTGTCAAAATTTGGAAAGAGAAAGCGGCGTGAAGTAGCTAGTTTCATGTACATACACTTGAAGATAGTGTTATAGATGATAGCACATCGAAGAATGTGTAATTCTTGAGTACCCAATTGATGTTTGGGATATTTTGGTCGAGTTAAAATGTTCGGCTCCCTTTTTATTTCCGAAAAAGGGTTCCATACTATATGCTTATCGAGAAGGTTAGTTTGAAGGGTTCTCTTTCACTCGTACGCGTTTTATGTCATCAAGAGATGACTGGGCACATGCGCATGCTTGTCATTTCAATGTGGACAAGAATTTAACGTATTCAATTGGCTATAAAATAACAAGTACAAAATAAAGTTGAATTTTGATTGCTATCAATAATTATAAAGATTTATGATTGATGAGCAACAATAATTGCACCTATTAAAGCAACTAAAAGAATTATGGAAATGAGTTTTTTTTTTTGGTCAACATGCAACGTATCAATGCAACTAAAATAGTTATGGCAATGAGTTCAAACGGAAGAAAAAAATATGTTGATAAATGAACTCTGATTTGTTGATATAACTTGTCAAATCTTGTCTGGTAATCCGGTTTGACTTTGTCATTGCCAGTACAAACACAAATGCATATAAGTACTCATGCAAATGCTTCCTAAAGGAAAGATAGCGACGGATATTTGGAATTTTTTATGACGTTCCAAATTTAATAAGTAACTTATAGAAGTTCTATTGAGATCGGTTAAAAGAAAGTTTACTTTGATATGAGATAAATGAAACATGACGCATTGATAGAGTGACTTTCCAATCGTTTGGCCAGAAAGTATGTTTTTAAAATCGGTCGAATGTTGAGAACCTATTAAATATTGGTCTTCCCTTCAAAGCACCACGCAAGAGTTTTTCTAGAGATGTGGCTTGGTAGCCACGACAGCGGGATCGAGCTGAAACTATATTTCTCGTCACCGTTGAAACTTGAAAGTGCGCGTGGCCGGCGATTCGAGTTGAAAGTAAAAGTCCTCGAAAGGTGGTGGGCGGCTCTCCGTCGGAACATGCTATCGTGCTCGTTATTTGACGTACCCGGATCATGCATGTGAACCCGATGCGTCGGGCGTGCGCCGAATAATTGGATGGAGATCACGTCACGCTTCCTCCATCTTGAAGTTGGTGCGGGACGCGACGCCATTTTCTTACATGAAAATGGAAAATAAGGAACGTTTGGCGGGCACCGAAAGGTAGCCGTTGGCTTCCTCGTCTGTCGCCATTTTGACTCGGAGGAACAGGAGAAGAAGCGTGTGGCGTCGTCTGCGCGAGGGGCAGCGAGATCCAGGGAAAAAGCGAAGGGGTCGAGAGTTGACGTTGCATCCCCACTTCGCTTCGCTAGCCGTTGGGCAGTGCGTGGTCGCTGACGTCGTATTCGGGCCGATGCTGCTGACTGCTATTATTATGTATTGATCATGTCTCGATCGGAAATCGTATGCGCCGTGCTATTTATTATTCGAGGAGGAGGAAATCTTAGCATTAACTCCAGAAAGTTGGGCATGCGCGCCTCAAAACATATCAATGAAATTTATAGTAATAGGAAAATTCATCATATTGCAAGGGTTCAAGGCTCTCAACTACTTTTTTTCTAAAAGACACGGAGTGCTTATTACTGAGTCAGATAACTTGCAACTAGTCAAAATAATGAACAGTTCATAATAGTTGAGTTAGGAGACTCAATTCCTTGTCAGTAAGTATAAGGAAAAAATGAGAGCCTTTTCAAATGTTCAGACAGTCCATTACTTTAGAAATACTAACTTTGTTGCAGATTGGATAGCCAAAGCCCACAAGAAAATTTACTTATCTCTGAATTGAGTCTTATCCCATCTTCAAACTTTGTTGGACCTTTTATGTAATGATGCCCATTTACCGGATCTCTCATCTTTGCTTAGTAAATGAAATATTTCCGTTTCTGACCGAAAAAAGAAAAAAGAAAAAGAAGAAGTCCCTCTATCCCCCACAAAAGGACCATTTAACTCTTTTAACGCGTTTGGGCAAAAAACTCCTTAACATGGGTAACTCCACTTTGTACATTTTCTGAGGCAGACTACCAATCGGGCATTTTAGAAAAGGGAAGGGAACTTCTCACCGAAGGAGGCGGGAAGCTACCACTGCAAGGTTGATAGATAAATATATTAAATTTATAGAACAATCGAGGCGCTCGTTGGAACAAATTGAGCGTACTTCTTCCCGACGGAGACCCACCGGTTGGATATTTGGATGGAGAAAACTGGTCTCTTTGATTGGAGAGTTGAAGAAAGAGCTCGTTCAGCCTGATAATCTATGAATGACCGATAATTGTTTATTTCCGAACTCGCTATATTGATCAAGCACAGCCATCTCTACTGGATTCGTATGGGTTTTTTTTTTTGGTTTTTTTTTTTGGGTTGAAAAAAAATAGTATAGTTACAATGACAACGCAGTTTGGGGGATTCAATAACTATGTAACTCCTGATGTCACGCTTCCTCACTTGTCTTTGGATTAATTGTATAACGTGGCCATGGTTTGCATCTCATGCATTTCGCGTCAGGCATAATTTATATATGAAGAGAAGTAATGAGTCATATATGATATTTACATATGTATAGTCGGTTAGATACAATTTTTTAGTATCTTAAAATTCGAAGGAAAAAAAAAAAAAAAAAAAAGGTTTGTCTGAATTATGAGGGTAAACAAATCGGGCGGTTCTTCTAAGCGAAGGGAAAGCTTTAAAAAAAATCAAGTGCCTCCCTCCCACTCGGCAGCGGGAGGCTTAGGCTTGTTGCTCACTTCATATCCATTGACGAAGTCCGTAAGTGTCGCCCGGTCAATAACCCCCCAATTCTGACCAAATACAAAATAAATAAATAACCCCCCACCCAATATATATATATATATATATATATATATATATATATATATATATATATATATAAAGCTTTCCAGATTATTATTTATTTTTACTTATAATTGATAAATTATCAGGCCAGCGGCATGCAATACTTATTTTGCTATTATTAATGGGTCAACGCGTACTCATACATCTCAATATTTTACCCTAAATAATTTAAGTAGCTTAATTCCTTTTCCTTATCGCTAAAACGATCGGAGTCTAGCGTGCACTCTCAATCCCCGTTCCTAGTTTCTACTAAATGCATTTTTTTTAAAATTTTTTTTGTGAATTTCCTGTTTCCGACATATAGATGACTAGCCTTTCATTGGCATATCACCTTTGCCGCTAAGGAAAGATATACGAACTCCAATGCATTCCTTCTACTTGTTTTTATCCTTTTCTTTTTCTTCACTTGGACTTCATTCCTTTTCTTCTAAAGCAACCTTTGCCGGCTTCCGTTTTTTATTGTCTTCTTGGAAGAAGAATAATTAGGTAAAAAAATCAAACATGATAAGAAACACGGCCATCGTCCGCACGAGCAATGTATTACGCATTCATATGCGGAAAAATTTGACTGCAAAGCTAACTTCGAATACCTGCCTCACTCATCCCTAGTAAATATTTTTAATAAGGATGATTTTGCATAAACGGCGGACTAACCTAATAATAATCCTGCGAATATAATACCAACCCAAATCAAATTGACTAAGGAACTACTTCGATCCGATTCTCCCGTGTCTAGGATTGATTTGTTAGAAAATAAAGAGTAGCGATGAATTAGGTTGAGCATTGATGGTTGGGCAATGTTGCGAGTATCTTGCGGCTATAATGCTTCGTTATAACTTCCAAATTTAATAATCTCTCTTCCTCTCTCTCCTCAAAATTGGATCCAACCTGCAAAAGAATTATTAAAACCAAAAGACTGATGCAACTATTTTGGATTTTGGTACGATCAATTCTTAATGAGCTTTTGTTTTTTACTGAAATCCCTGACCTCGATTTTGAATAGACCATTTGGGGGCTTTGACGCAATATGATAACACAACTCGAACTTTATATCAAGTTAACACGTTCGGGTTAATTTTGTGTCGAATCCCGAGTCATGTTAATGATTAGGGTCGTGCTTGTGTTCAACCCGTCAGATAAATCCCCAACCTCCATCGTAAATAGCCCATTTGGGGGACTTTGACGCCATATGATAACACAAGTTGAACATTATATGAAGTTAGCATGTTCAGGTCAATTTCGTATTGAATCCCGAGTCATGTTAATGACTGGAGTCGTGTTCATGTTCAACTTGTCAGATACACTATCGATCTATATAACCCATCTAAATTAATAAGTTAGCGATGGCACTATTTTTTATTTTTCATGCTATTCGCCATTACAATTTAACTCGACAATAATTCATTGACTACGAGATGTTTTATATATATAAATGTACTTTGATGATATTTTGTGGATGAATTATAGCAAATTTGCAAATAGATTTTATAAAAGAAATCGAGTATATTTTGTGTGATTTTGTGTTGGTGGGCTAGTTTCATGTTGGCAAATTAATTTCGTGTCATAGCAGGTTATGCAATTATGTTAACTCTTCAATCCATTATCTAGTTGTGTTACACGGATCGAATAGCATCAATACATTTGTTTTCCGGATCGTATTCAAATCAAGTAGTCTTTCTTCAAACCAAAAGGAGTTGACGCGATTGAATCGTGTTGCTTTCAGTTCAACCTGTTTTGTATCACACTTTTGCCGACACGACACGGATACGGACCCGAACGTGAATTGCCACTCGTAGTCAAATTGCTAACAATTTCCAATTCAAGGTTGATCGAGATAGTCCGCCCTATAAAAAAGAACAAGATCACCGGAGAGGCCGAGGTCGAGGTCTTTATGAAAAGGCGAATAAGTCGGGCGACAAATTGCAAAATCTTGGCGATCGGAAATCGAGTCCAAGCATCTAAGGTCGAAAGTATCTAATCTAGTTCAGCTCTCTCGTATATTTAACTCCAATGGCTTTCTAAGTGACCGATTAATTAGAAATGGGAAGCCCAATCGATGGATCGGGCCGGTCAAGCCCACCATGAGCCTAGGCATTGCCTTCTCGGACTCCTACGCATCTCCAACGATAAACTAGCACATGGACGGGCTACTTCCCCTTTTAGAAACCCCCGTCCGTAGGCAGTTCAATAAATTTTGGCCCGAACCGGAAGAGTATCGAATTGAATAAGACCTGAGACATTCGGTTAGGGTCGGTTTGTTCTGTCTGGTTCTTTTTTCTTTTTGACATCCTTAATATTTCTTTGCCAATGATTAGGGGTGGCAAATGGGTGGGTCAGGTTGGGTCGAAAATAGGTCGATCCATATTTGACCCATTTAACCCGTTTTGATCTATATTCTTATAGTGTAAATCTAAAAATCTGCTTCAGCGTGATAAAATTTGAAACAGAAATTGATTTAAAGTCATAAATCAATTTCTTAATTTTATTTAGGACAAGTTTTTGAGCAAAGAAACTCGTTTGATAACGACTCAAAATTTCTATTTCTGAAACAGAAATCCATTTGATAATAGAACAAAATTTCTATTTCTATGAATAGAAATTGATTAAATAACAACATAGGAAATCCTCAAATACAAAATAATAGTTGAAATAATACTAAAATAATATAGAAAATCCTCAAATATAAAGTAATAGTCGAAATAATACTAATACATTACAAAAGTTGAAAATACAATTTCATGGAATTTTCGGCATATTATTATCCTTTGCCATTTTATTAGTAATTATTTTCCTAAGCCTATTTATTTGGTTTCCCTCATCGGTCAATGTATCGTTTGCAAGCTCATCCTGTGTAGGTTCAAACAAGTACTGCAGAAACATGAATATGGGTGCCATCAATGGCGCCTATACGGCCTTGTTATTTTATCAAAAACTAGTATTATACAAGATTATCAACAAAATAAAATTAATGGTGGAAATGAATATATGAGAATTCTACCTTAAAATAACATTTATGGTTAGGAACCAATCGGGGGAAGGTCGGTTTATTTTGATTCTCGAATTGAATCAATCCAATTGCTCATCCCTAATTTCTTTATTGGTGCTCAATGAACCTTTAATGGCCCTTGCATAGTAAAGAGAGAGATTCTCTTGAATCTCTTGCTTTCGAATTAAAATTCAAGATTATGTAATGATCTAATTATTTTGATTTTGCAAGAATTTTGAATCTGTAAAAAATAAGGTTAAATTTCTAGGCACGTTTTTTATTCATCTGTTATGTAAAAACTTTTTCTTCAACTAGCCATGTGCGTGCCTTTTCTAGGAGGAAAAAACCCCATTGTTTTTAAGTAAGCATTTAAGAACTTTGGTTGTTTTTGAATTTTGAGGACCCATTCGATTGCCTTTCATCCTAAAGAGGAAGTTATAAAAAAAAATTGAAAAAAATACAAAAAAAAAACACGAGCAAAATAAGAAAAAGAAAATTAGCAATAATTTGTGAAGTTGTGGTTATGAGTGAATTAAGTTAGCAAGAAAGCGTAAGGTTTTTTTATATGGTTTGATTTCAGTTTCGATTTTATTTCGAAACGAGAAGTTAAAAATTTCACTTTTGATTTCTTCAATTTCTCTATTTCGAAATAGAAATTTGTTTCGAAATAGAGAAATCAAATTACGTTACCAAACGGATTTTTGTTTCAAACCTGTTTTGAAACAGAGAAACAGAGAAATCGAGAAATAGAAATTTTGTCATGCACGCCCCTAGTAACTCATACCCGACCTGACCCGTACCCGTACCCAACCCGTATTACTAAAACCTATTAATATTCTAGGAAAACCTACTTCTACTATATGCTAATTGGATTAAAACTTCAAATTAAATTAAAAATAGTAAATAAAATAAAATAAAAAAGTTAAAAAAAACCTATAAATTGAAATATTTATAAAAATGAGACTATGCACGTGTTTCTCTTATTTGAAGTGAACGTACGATTGAATAACTAAAAACGTAACATGAAAAATTTTAACGAAACCTAAAAAAACTCATTTTTATGATTTTTTATTAAAAAAAGTATTGTTAAAACATTTTTATGCAATACAAATTTAATGAAAAATTTATTTTTAAAATATTTTAAAAAAATCGATTTTTTTTTTTTAAATATAATTTTTAATTTTTAATAATTATTTTTTTCTTATTTTTTTCTTTTTTCAGCCGGTCGCTAGCCACGACAATAGCTGGTGATCGACGAAAAGTGAGATTGAGCTCACTAGCATTGGGCAAGGCTTGATCTCGCTGATCCGGAGAGGCCGAGGCCCAGCCCAACATCGGTGAGCTCAAGTCTTGCCAGATTCAGCAAGCTCGAGCCTCACCAGTCATCGGCGACTTGCCGGCGAGCTTGAGCCTCACCTGGCCTATCGCCGGCTGGTGGCTGACCGTCGCCCTGCCGGTCGCCGGCTAAGGAAGGAAGAAAAAGAAAGAAAAAAGAAAAGAAAAAAATTGAAATATGAAAAATAATTGTAATTTTGATTTTTTTATAATTTTTTTATAAAGTTAAAAAAGGCCATGGATTTAAAATTTAAAGTGGGTTTCCTAGGGCGTGCATGGTTGTGTTTTTATTTTTTGTTCATGAACAGATTTTCTATTTTTTTGTTCCCGGGAACAAAAAAAGAACATAAACACGTTTGTTTGCGTTTTTATTCCAAATCTATTTTTTTGTTCTCGGGAACAAAATTGGAACAAAAACAAGAAACAAAAAAAAAACTTCTTTATTGTTTTGGAAATAATTTTTAAGAACAAATTTTCTCTCTCCTTTCTTTTCTTGTCTTTTTTTTTTCTTCTTTTTGTTTTTTTGGCTGGCTACCTTGCCGGAGTGTCGCTGGCCCTCGGCGAGGCCGAGCTCGCCCAGCCACCGGCAAGGCTTGGCGTCACTAGACCACCACCAGGTTGGCATTGCCTGGTGGTGGTCCGGCGAGGCTGAACCTTACTCGCGCCGGCGACGCTTGGCCTCGCCTCGGCTAGGTGAGCTTAGGCTTGCCCAAATCTGGTGAGGCCAAGCTTGCCCAGCCACCAGTGAGGCTCGGCGTCGCCGAGCCACCGCCAGGCGACTGGTGGCCGGGCGAGCCTCGTCATGGCTGGGCGAGGTCGCCGACCCTCGCTGGCCGGTTGCCAGCCATGGCTGAGGCAGGTGACCGGCCAAAAGAAGAAAAAAAGAAAAAAAAAAGAAAAAAAGGAAAAATAAAATAAAAAATATTAAAAAATTAAAAGAAACAAAAAAAAAGAACACAAATTTACCAAACATGTTTCTATTCTTTTTTTATTCCTGGAACAAGTTTACTAAACGCGTTTTTCTAATCAAAAATTGTTTCTCGGAACAGAAATAGTTTTTTCTATTTCTGTTCCCTAGAATACTTTTTAAACAGAAACACAAATAAACGCACTCCTAATAACTCATTTAGATCCTCTTTTTTTTTTTTTTTAATACTTTCTTAGACCCATTTTTGACCCATATTTAACTTTCACTTGACTCATTTTTAACCCATATTTAACTTTCACTTGACCCATTTCTAAGCCATATTTACCTTTTACTTGACTCATATATGACTCATTTAATTAAAAATTGGTCATAATATGGGTTTATGACCCATTTTGCCAACTCTACCAATGATGCACTTTTCTTCACGCTATGACTCTTTAGATCGCGGCAGATGTAGGTGATGATCTCTTGACGAGCATGTAGGCTTGCAGCTCGTCCGATGATGGGCTAGCCTTAGTGGCGTTAGATACATATTTACCTATTAAAATGAGTTATAAATTCATTTCTTAAATCATATTTGATGAGTTAAGTTATTATATGAGTTAGTCATTTTTGGTGAATAAGTTTAAAATAGTAAAATTTGAAATAATATATGTATTAAATGGGTTTATAACTTCCTTAAACTCAATCCACCCATATGACTCTCTCTCTCTCTCTCTCTCTCTCTCTCTCTCCTTCTTGATTTCGCATTAGCTCAATCCATACTCTCACTTCAATTTGGGACTAAGTTTTCATAAATTTGGTTAAATATGAAATTATTTCAATATTATGTGGTGGGTCAAATATGAGTTGCTGAATTTATATTGCATGAAAATGAGTCAAAATGGGCCGAATCATTTTTGACATGACCCAGTGAGACCCAAATCGGACGGACTCCATCCATTTGACAAATCTAGACACATGAGTTTAGGTGTGGCAAAAGCAAACTAGCGGCCTCCGGCAGTCACCTTTCCTTTCTTTTGTTTTTGTCTTTTTCAAATAAGAAAAGACTTCCAAACCCCACCATAAAGTCGGAAACTATGCAAATAAAAAGTTTTGTATGATAATCATTATGCGATTGTTAAAATAATATAAGTGTTAAATGGGTTTATAACTTCCTTAAGCTTAACCCACCCATATGACTCTCTCTCTCTCTCTCCCCACTTTCTTGATTTCGCATTAGCTTAGTCCATACTCTTACTTCAATTGGGAATAAGTTTTTAATATATTTGGTTAAATATGGAATTATTTTAACAATATATGTTGGGTCAAATACGAGCCATTGAATTTATATTATATGATATGAAATTGAGTTAAAATGGGCCGAACTATTTTTGACACGGCCCAACGAGACCCAAATCAGACCGACTCCACCCATGCGACAAATCTAGACACATGGGTTCAGGCGTGGCAAAAGCACACTAGCCGCCTTCAGCGGTCACCATTTCTTCCTTTTGTTTTCGTCTTTTTCAGACAAGAAAAGACTTCCAAACCCCACCATAAAGTCGGAAACTATGCAAATAAAAAGTTTTGTATGATAATCATTATGCCCCGCTAAATGTAAATTTTCTCAGATAGGGGAAAGTCAAAACATTATGCCCCGGTTAATGTTAATGTTTTTCAATGTTCCCAAATAGTGCCCGAGGAATCGCCACGAGTTCCAAATTTACCATTCTACCATTCACCGTGCTTTTAATCTCTCCATAAAATAATTATAATGATCAAATTCCACTTTATTTGCTAAAACAATTTAAGGACATAAATCGTAAAAGACCAAAAAATTACAGAAAGCGATATTTAACGACATGTCAAACGCGGGGGTACGAGAGTCTCACTAAAGATGCTGTTGCTGTTGTGCCACAGATTCCACCGAGTTAATTTTGCACGTGAAAATCAAACGTTTTCACTTCCTTCTGGGGCCAAAGAAAGAAAACTGCGTGAAAAAGTTCCACCTTTTTTTGCCCGATTTCTCTAGCGGGTAGAAAAAGGATAAGGCCGACATTATTACGAGGGGCCCATAACTTCAATCCACCCGTCGGCAAGCGACCTCGGAGCCGAGCCTCCCGGCTTCGCGCGGTGGCGCGAGCTGGCCCTGCGCCACCAGCATCGACTTGTAGATCTCCACCAGCATCTTCTGGTCGTACTCCTTCGCCGGGGCACGCCCGAACCCCGCGGCCTGGGCGTCTCCGACGGACGCTCCGCACCCGTACCCGAACCCGCTGCCGCCGAGCATGCCGGAGCTCGCGAACCCGAGCATCATCTTCACGTAGGCGTCGCGAAGCCAGACGAAGAACCTCCTCGGCGACGCCGCGAGCCGGAGCAGCTTCACCCTGGGCGCCACCTTGACCCGCCAGGACCGCCCCCTCCTCCGCCGCCTCCCGGGGGCCGGGTCGAGACCCGCCCGGTCCTCGCGCCGGTGGCTGCCCGGCCCGGCCAGCCTCTCGTAGCGCCGCCTCCCCCAGTAGCCCCGCATCGCGCGATACAGATTCGCAGACACGCCCGCCATTATTTTCCCTCCTCTCTCTTCGCCGACACCAGAGAGGCACAGAGATAGAGAGAGAAAGAGAGAGAGGGAGGGAGCGTTGGGTGTAATAAATTGGGCTTGTTACGTATATAGAACTGCGACCGTCTCCGACACGATCGTTGTCCTCGTCGTCCTCGTTGGTGCCAGATTCATCGATCAATGCGTGGATTCATTGTTCAGTGTCCGCGTTTTATACATCTGGAACTGATGGTTTTAGTACGGGCGGTGTAGTGGTGGCGGTGGTGGTGTGGTGGTGGAGGGAGGCGGGCATTAATAGAGAGAAGGATTGCGAGTACCCCCATTGCCTTTCCTGGGGGGGATCTTGCCCTTCGCAATCAAGAGCACACCTGCTGATTTCTAATTTTTGTTGTTTTTTCTTTTTATTTCTTATTTCACGACTTTTGAGATATGAATGTTATTTATTGCTTACATATAGAACCCTTTTCAAACATTTTTATAAAGACGTATATAATTATAAGCAATTTTTTTTTTTTTGCACACACTCTCTTTCGCGAATTCATTTATATAATTACACCACTCGGAATTTCAGTGGAAGAAAAAGGTCACTAATCAAACGTAAATATGCCGATAATCTGGATTTTTCAGGTCAAATTTGTTTACAGAGCTAGTGAACTAATTTTTGGATATTTCAGGTTAGACGGGCATTGGACGGATCACACTCTGCTCGTGGCTCCCATATTTGGATGGACGCATTCTTGGCATGAGTAAAAGAAGGAAATAGCAACATTTTAAAGATATGAGCTTCTCATCTCATATTAAACTCTGGAAATCAATACATTATACTTTTGGATAGTCGCATGTTCAATTGTTGCTATGCCTGATTTTCATAATTCGGCCTTAACCAATGATCAAGGACGAAAGTAAAGTAAAAATTCACTACATCAAGTAAAAGAAATACCCTAGAAACATTAATGTGAAAATGCCCGAATTTCTTATTTGCATTCTCAATTGCACAAGAGGTCAATCCCCCTTTTTTTTTTTTTTTTTCTATGTTGGAGAAGCGAAAACATGTCTGTATGCATGATTTGATCCTACATTACCATGCTCCCAAAATCTTTATTTGAAATGACATGAGGCTGCATCTTTTGTGACATGCATGGCAAGCATATCCGCCTAACTCACTGTCACTTTGTCACCAAATTCCCTCGGTTTAAGGGAGTACCTTTTTTAGATAATAAATATATGAGAGAGATTGTGATGATGCATATGTGAATTGGAGGATGCATGTATAAGTTGTGTTAAAGAAGTTCAACATCGGGGTGTTGGACAATTAATATATTATAATTGACAGGCTTAGATTTGACTTCTTATTGGAAGGTATCTAGCTTTTATTTTGTGCCCCCAACACACCAGAAGAGATGACAGATGCTAATTCAACCATCAATGTCATTGATGGCCGAGGGACATGGAGATAAAGCTCAACCCGGCCTGGACGGCGAGGTTCATTGACTAGCTTTTAAGCGAAGGAAAACGAGAGTTCCCGGTCACATCGCATCATAATGAGCAAACCCTTTCGGGCCAACCGAATTTTCCAACAAATTAATTTTAAGCCGGGCAAGGTCCGATGGTCCAGTGTCAATCCACAACTGTGCACTCCCCTCGCCTTTGATTCATAACATTTATGTCCCCTCCCAGTCAATCACTACCCAAGAACAACGACAAGATTGGAGACGCTAGACCTCCTAAACGAATCATTGATGCTCCGGCATTTGGACACGGCTCAATCAATTCTCGTCCTGTGTGTTCGCTTTCAGCTAGATTATTAATTAATTCGGTCCAAAGGTAGGTTGGTCTGAACCTAGAATTAGGCCTCTTGTGGAACCAATTCGACTAAGGACGAGAAATACTTGCATTTTGATTCTAATATCGAGTGTAAGTAATTAAAGAAGTCATGCCCTAGTATATGTATTGCTTTGCCGACATCTAAAATTTTGGATAAGTGAACTAAAAGCTCCAAAATCTATTGTGAAAGTGTTATTGAGTCCTAAAATTCTCAAAGAGCGGAATTGAGTTCGAAAACTTGTCAAATTAACATAATCGGGATCCTTTTGTTAACTTTGTCAATTTGGGAGAAAGTACAAAAAAATCCTAAGCTTATTGTATTAGTGTAATTTAGTTATAAACCTTTAAATTATACTAACTTTTTCCTAAATCTTTTGCATTTCTATCAATTGAGTCTATTCGATTGATTTTAGCTAGAAATTATTGATATGGATGTTGGTTGTGCCGATGTAGGACAACTGGTACTAATGCAGACAAATTTTACAATTTTTTAAAATTTTCTGAACCATTTTTTTTTTTACTTCTTTCTTTTTACGATTTTCTATCAATTGATGTCAACGATTTCCGGGATAGACTCAATTGGTACAAATATAAAAGGTTTAAGACTAAGTTGATTAAATTGAAATGTTTATGACTAAATTAGTATTAATATAACATGTTTATGACTTTTTCTTTATACTTTTCCCGTCAATTTATCTAACGAAAAATGCAAACGTGGCCATTTTTTTTTCTCTCATTCATGCTTTAACAAAAAAAAAAATTCTTCCCCAAATCTTATCTAAATTAGATTAAAAAAATAAATAGGGTAAAATTTTTGATGGATTTTGCAGAACTCGAACTAAAAATCTATGATATGGCCCCGTAGCATCCAAAATTTCAAAAGAAAGTTCATTTCAGAGAATTCCATCGGTGGCTTGAGTAGGTAATTCTGTATTTCTTTTTTATTTGATGAGATTAGAAGCCAGACCCTTGAGAACCTGAACAAATGAGAAAGACCCCTTTCCCTCAAGATCCAAGCTGACAGACTGAAAAACACAAACGGATCCAAATTCACACAATCGTTCCCCACCTGCAAGCTCAAGTCCTTCCGGATCATACATTGCCCGAGATAAGTACACTAATGGTGCCATAAGTTGTGTACGGCGCTTACTTTGGTGCCAAAAGTTTCTGTTGGATCAGTTAAGTGCCAAATCGGAGGAAAAACGCTCACTTTGGTGCCACCGGCGAAAGATTTCGGCCAAAATGATTTTTTTTTTAAAAAATCGATAGGCCTTTAAATGACGTCGTTTTCGGTCCTCCTTAAGAAAACGACGTCGTTTTCCTGTCCTACGTGGATGGCTTCATGGAAACGACGCCGTTTAGCTCACATGGGAATTGAAATTAGGGTTTCCGCCGCTCGGCCACCGTCGTTCGCTCGCCGTCGCTCGGCCACCGTCGTTCGCTCGCCGTCGCTCGGCCACCGTCGCTCGGCCACCGTTGCTGCTCGGCCACCGTCGCTTAGCCACCATTGTAGTTGCTCGACCAGGTGAGTGAGGAGAGACTGAGATTGTTATAGGAAAAATCGAAGGCGAGGGCGGAGGAGAAGGAGGAAGAAGATGGGTTGAAGGGGCTACTGGTGCGCTGCTGCTGCTGGTGGGTTGCTGGTGTCGTTGCTGGTGTGCTGCTGGTGCTATTGCTGGTGCCGTGCTGGTGCCATTGCTGGTGTGGGTCTTCGAGGAAGAAAAAGACACAAAGACGAGCTTTCCCTCTCTCTCGATTTGGGGATTAGGGTTTCAAAGTTGGGGGAAAGATGCCAAACGGCATCATTTTGGTGTTTGGATGCTGACTCAACTCTCCGACGAGCCACGTCGGTTTCAAAAATTAATAAAAAAAGGCCACAGTCGGATTTCAGGCCAATTTCGTCGGCGTTGGCACTAAAGTGAGCGTTTTTCAAATTTTTTGGCACTTAAGTAATCCGACGGAAACTTTTGGCACTAAAGTGAGCGCCGTACATAATTTATAACACCATTAGTGTACTTATCTCTACATTGCCCAGAATCTCTCGGAAGCTCACCATGTTAACGCATGCAAACACTCGTGCATGGCCTCATTGGCATCGAAATACTACAAGAACATACGACAACTTGAACAGTGGAGCTCAATTTCAACTTCCGTGGCTTGTCGGATGTGCAGAAAATTCTCGAGGAACGCGTATCTGCCGTGCATGGTGTTGCAAAGAACGCGAGGTCGAAGGCATATTGCCATCTCCAGGACCCGAGAAGCCCCTCGTTATCGTCCCTGAACATTTTTATGCACCGAAATCTTCACGCTGTGTCCTCCTCATCCTCCAAAATCTGATCAGTAATGGAGAATGGACTTGGAACCCGAAACAATTCAAATTACGAGGAATGTGGACGGAGAGCTCAGTCAATTGTCCAGAATTTAAAATGATCCGAAAAGGAGTTCGATTATAATTTTAGGGGAGCAGCCTGAGAAAACCATAATCAAGTTCCCCTCGAGGCCTTGCCTGAGGTTGGCGTCTGTGATGGGCGAGGCGTAGCAATTCCTGCCCAAATTTGGGGTGTGGGCCCCTCTCTTCTATAGGGGTGGGGACTGGGAGGCCTTGGCGACCTCCATAAGCCCTTCCCGGCATGGCGGCAGCGACGGCCCATTGATGAGGTCTAGTGGTTCTTTTTCTTTTAAGCAGGGGTCTTTTTTTTTTTTTAAATAAATAAAATTTTAGTATTTGTTATATTTAAATTTAATTTAACTAAGATTTGGAGAAGAACATAACAAAAAAATGCCACTTAGGAGATTGAAAATAATAAAAAAAATGCCAATTTATCATTTTCATGAGAAAAATTAATGTAGATAACAGAGTAACTTGCTTTTAATTTTTGAAAGTGTTAAGGTTGAATCGCACTTTGCCAATATGTTTAAGATTTTAGATATATTCATCATTTAAAATTTCTTTGTTCTTTTTAAAGAAAAATTACAGGGAGAATTAAAAGTGTTCGATTTAAATTGCAATCAAGTCTTAAAACATTTTGAATTGGTGCAATTTTTTTCCTTTTGGCTACTTCTTACCCAATTTTGCTGACAAGGCACCGTGGGGAAGCCACATTAGGAAAATATATGAAAAGAAATCTAGAAAGGATTGGAGAAGTGCAATAAAGCGAAAAATGTTTTAAAAAGAAAAATCACCATATCAATAATGACCCTTGCTCGGGCCTTGATGAGGAATATAACTCTTGCGATGTGGTCGACAAAGTGAGAGACGATAGCCTTTTTCCTCTCTCTATGATTTTTATTCTTTATTTTTTTGGGCTTTTTAATTTTTTTATTTTTTTTTTTTTGGGTTTTACTCTCTTTTTTAAATTGTTGGCCTATTTTATGATGCGGTGCTATACATCTGCATCACACGTGTCAAAAAAAGAAGAAAAAAAGAAAGAACGTCTCCTGGCCTGGCCCCTCTGTTTAGCTTTCCCATCTCACAAGGCAAGTCCTTTCTCACTTCTTTTAGCACTCGAAAAGATATTATTAAAGAATGTTTTGCATGCCATGTGCTACATTATTGGTGGGAGGTTATCGGAAGTAGGGGTGAGCGTGGTTCCCGGATAGAACTAGGAATCGGAGAACTGGACTGGAGGTTCGGTTTTGTTCCAGGTCCCAAGGAGGGAAGTTCCGATTTCCGGTTCTATTTTTTTGGGAATCGGAATCGGAATCGAAAAACCCTAAATTGGTTTTCAATGCTTTTCTTCCCCTTTTGTTTTTCCCTCTCCCTCTTCTCGCGACTCCCCTTAGTTTTAGTTCTAGATTTTGTTCGCTCTCTTCTCCTGTCCACTCCAACGTCTCGACTCCCTTGATGCCGACTCAGCTCGCTTCTCTCGATGACTCGATGCCGCTCCCCCTTTTGACTGTGCTCAACACCTGCTCGATGCCGCTTGACCCCCTCGACACCCCCTCAACGCCTCTCGCCCCTCGATGCCCCCTCGACGCCGCCCGACATCCCTTGATACCGCTCGCTACCCTCAACACCGAAGAAACTCACCTCCTCTAGCTTCAATCACAAGTCTTATCTCTTGTCGTTTTTGCTCTTAACTGTTAGATGTAATCTAATATTTTAGTTGCTTTATTTGGTTGATTTATGAGATGTGAGTGTCATGCTTGTGTGCCCTGATCCAAGTACATGTGTAGTGAGGGAAGGGGACCCTATCAATGAGGCGATGTTCATTATACATGGACGACTAAAGATAGCTGATAGTGAGGGCTGCACTTGAAAAGCTCTCAACATACTTGCGTATTTGGCGGGGCATTCTTGCTAAAGGAGAAGGCAAGATAACAGAGGTTGATATCGGGAATCTCAAGTTGATAGAGAGGAGGAACTTGTTGGAGAGGTTGCTGAAGACAGTTGAGGAAGACAATGAGAAGTTCTTGTTGAAGCTTAAGCAAAGGATTGAGATTGGACCACCCTGGTGGTGAAAAGGCTGAAGGAAGTGGTGGTGGAGAAATGAGAGTTTGAGTAGCAAACGGAGAACGTGCAAAGGGTGGGACAACATTCGAATGTCATTCCACTCTATGCATATTACTACTCAAAAGATGAGAAGCTCCTTATATATGACTATATAATAGGAGGCAACTTCTCCTTGCTGCTGCATGGTATGCTTCACCTAGTCAATTTTGTATATTATTTAGACAATTTTCCTAACCAAGGAATCCTACTTTCGCCAATCATTTATGTATATGTGTGTTCATATACAATAGAAAGCAATGACCTAAAAATATCATGATTAGGTGATCTCGATTTGTCTAGTAATTGGTCTTTTAAAAGCTTAGTCTTGTTTTGTTAGCATGTGAGTGGCCTAGAGGGCAGACTATAAAAGTCAATTTTTTTGGCTATGAGGTAGGTGAAAACCAAAGTTATGAAAATTGTAAGAAAAAAGCTTTTCCCCATAACTAGTATCATGCTCCAGTATGGCATTGATCAATTGATGACCAAGTAAAGTCATATATCGTTATGCTCCAATTAATGTTAATGTGCAAGCACAATGTAGACAATGTCTTTGTTATGATATGAGAGCAATTAGAATGAAGACCAGGCAATTGGTATGCAATATGCACTGGTGCATGAGACATAGAACTTAAGATAATTGATATAGACATGTACCATCAGTAGAAAGTGTCCAACTGTGAGGGTCAATGTCTTGTAGGGACAGAAAAATGCTAATGTCATTGCATGAATATTGTCATGTTACCTCGAAACATCTTTTGTAGGTTGTCTCCTATTTGCTGCATTGTTGACAGTTACCTTTTGATAATGATTTGCAGAAGGTGGGAGACAACCATTGGACTAGGCATTACGGGTGAAGATTTCTCTAGGAGTGGCTAAAGGCATTGCTCACATCCATTCGGCCAGAGGCAGGAGGTTTATCCATGGCAACATACCTTCAAGGTTGCATCTCAGAGTTTGGCCTAACTCCTCTGATCTGCATTCCTATAGTGCCTCCTAGAAGTGCAGGTTATCGGCCTCTCGAAGTCATGAAAACTTGGAAACCCACACAAAAATTAGACATCTACAGTTTAGGACTGTCAAGGTGTTGGACCCCATTATGGTGAGTTCAAGCTATTTTTCTGTGTTAATCATGATTTGAAGGATAAGCTCAAAAAAAGAGTGAGGATTAAGAGGTATAAGGTTGTTTATTATTGCTACGTTCATTTTCGTTTTTTTAAACTAAAAATTAAAAAAAAGAAGAAAAAGAATCTGTTGGAACCTGGAATTGACCCTGGAACTTGTGATAGGGTAGGTTCTATGTTCTTGATCTTGACGGGTAGGTTTCAGGTTCCAAAAAATGAGGAACTTACACTCGATGGTAGGTTTCGGGTTCCAGGCGGAACTTGTAAGGAACCGAGAACCGCTCACCCCTAATTTGGAAGTCAAATAACTGTATCGGATACATATTGTTTAAAATTTGTTGCACTTTTTCAAAATGTGCAAGACTTAATTGAACTTATGACAATTTCCCTTTTGTGTACTAATATCTAATTGAATTCTAGTGCAGACATGATACATCCTCCTGTTTAGCCCTTAGGAGTTTATATGATACCGCTCCAATTTTTCTGTTTTTTATTTTTTTATTTTTTATTTTCCGAAATAGAAAAAGAGCATGAATTTGTTTGATAACATTAGTTAATTTTTCTATTTTCCGAAATATAAAAGTGGCCAGGGAATAGCTTTGCAATAGAAACAAAAATTGAAAAAAAAAGGCAAAAAGAAATTTTTGAAAAAAAAGTTAAAATATTAAAAGTAATTATATGGCACAGAAAAATTTGTGGTCATACCAAACAACATTCTTGTTCTTTTTCTATTTCAGGAATGGTGATTTTGTATAGTTACCAAATACCTTGTCTCACTCGGAAATTTGAAAAGAAATTATTCCTTAGAACGGAAATGTTATCAAACGCACCCCGACCTATTATTTTGTATGTTTCCATTTTTTCTTTAGGGTTTTCTATTTTTTATTAGGGTAAAAACCACCAAAAATCTCAATTTTTTTTCAAAGTGACACACTTACCCTATTTTTTTTTTTTTGTGACATTAAAAATCTCAAATTTATATTTATGTGACACATTTACCCTAAGCTTGTATAATGTAACACAGTTACCTCATACTTTCTTTTATGACATAAAAAACTCCAAGTTGTATTTGTATAACACATTTACTCCAAAAATTTGGTGTTACAGAAAAAGTTAGGGGGTAAATGTGTCACACAAGTATAATTTTAGAGTTTTTTGTGTCACAAGAAAATGTTTGGGTTACATGTCTTGTATGGATATAAGTTTGAGGTTTTTTTGTGTTACAAAAAATAGTTTGAAATAAATGTGTCACTGTTGACAAAGTTTGAGATTTTTGGTGATTTTTCCTTTTTTTTTTTATTATAATGTAATTTAAATCTACATACATAAAGATCAGGGAAAATAAGTAGAAAAGACTGAGCCCCAACGATCATTAAATTGATGGACATGGCCTCCAAAAGCAAACATAGCATCTTGGTGTGGCAAGGCTAATAGTTGCTACCCTCTAAATTGGGATAAGGTTTAGGCTACCTAATAATCAGATCTTCACCAAAGATGCCCAAAGTTCTACATAAAATTTTTTCCAAAATGTCCTAATTTTATTGTACCAAGGCTAATTCGGTCTTTTTGTTTTTTGGTGGAAGAGCTAATTCAGTCTTCAATTGTTTAAATTTATCAATTTAATCCTAAACATTTTCACTATTTACCAATATAATCCTCCCGACTAATTTTAATCGGAAAATGTTTATGTGGATACCTAGTTAGCACCAACCACCACCGGTCATCTTATGTGACACAACATGCGATGAGGTTGGAATTTTTGTAATTTTTTTTATAGTAATTGAATTTTTCTTTGTTTCCTTTTTCTTTATATTTTTTTCAATGGAATTTTGGCTTGTGGGGTCCCCAAGACTTGGATGACCGTTGATGGCCATAGGTTAGGGTGTCTTGACCCTCACTTAGTTTGGGCGAGGGTCACTAGGCCTCAGTGACCCCACTAGCCATACATTCGGTGAAGGAAAATGAAAATAAAGAAAAGAAAAGAAAAAAAGGAAAAACAAGAAAAATTCAAAAAAATTTAAAAAGATTTGGAAAAATGTCCATGTTAACATTAATCGTGCTACGTAAGATGGCCATTGTTGATTGGATATCCACTTAAGTGTTTCTTGGCCAAAATTAATCGAAAGGACTATTTCTTGGCAAATGGATAATTATATTGGAAGTCCTAAAATTTATCACGAAAGTACAATTGAGTTCTAAAAATTTCAAAAAGCACATTCAAGTCCTAAAACTTATTAACATCTTTTGTTTGCAAATTAGATTAAGTTAACGGGAGATCTTTACTAACTTGATAAGTTTGAGAATTTGATTATATTTTTTGGAAGTTTTAGGACTCAATTAGATTTTCATGACAATTTTTAGGACTTTTAGCACACTTCTTCCATTGGCAAATTGAAAAGTTTAGGATTGAATTGGTATCATATAATAGGTTTAGGACTTTACGAATAATTATCCCTTTTCCATGTGCTATTTTCCGACATCTCTCGTTTTACCAATACAACACACTTATGACAGACTTGGGTTATTGATTTATAATGTGGTATATTAGGTTTTATTGACTCATGTGAATATGTCTCACTAAAACTAGTTTTGTTCACGAAGCCATGTGTGCCAACTCATCTTAATTGTCGCTAAGAAACTAAATGTTTGTTACTTAATCAAAACTTCTTCTGATAATCAAGATGAATTGATAAGTTAAAGTAGATCATTAAGGGAAATTTAACTTATTCTACCACTATAAGAGAGTGGCGTGAGGAGACATCCGGAAAGGGCCGAAAAGAATTTTGCAATGCTCTTGGGTGATCAAATTGAAGATTGGGTCGCCAAAGGCTGTGGAGACTTACTAAAAAATTCCTACAACTCTTGTAATTGTGTCAATTCAATCGAATTTCTTTTTTTTTTTTTATCAATTCGGCCCTAAGCCTCTTACAATTGTACCAATTCAATTTATTTGGCCAATTTTGATTTGCTGGCTCTGACATGGATAATTTTTTTAATAACATCTTATTTTTTCTCTTTTATTTTTTTCCCTCCCTCTTCCTTCTTCCTCTAGTTGGCAAGGCTTATCCTACTGGCCACAGGCTAGAGCAACCCTTGCCCTAGCTAGTGGCCAATGGGGGCAAGCCTCACCATTGGTTGGCGGTGACCGGCTAGAGAAAGAAGAAAGAGGGAGGGAAAAAAAAGAGAAAAAAAATTCAAAAAATATTATTAAGAAATTATCCACGTCAGCGTTAGCCAATGTCCACGTCAACATTGGCTCTATCGAAATTGGTCGAATAGACTGAATTAACACAAATGCAAAAGGTTTAGGATTGAACTGACAAAAAAAGTTTAAAATTGAATTGACACAATTATAATAAATTAATGACTTTTTCAGTAATTTTTTTTCCAATGGCTATGCCAACTAGCTTTTCACGTTTCACTTCATTTGTAGTTGAAAAAAATAGCTTAATGGACTAAATGGTAGAGTATAGAGTCATGCGCCAATGCTTGAGATTGAAATTGTGCGGCAACTTAGGCTTCCTTTAGCTTACTGGATTGCCTAAGTTAAGCCTTTTCCTGATGATTGACCTCTTATTGATTAACTCACTCAGATCCTAAAGAGAGAAAGTTCGGGAGAGAATGTACTACTATTGTCCAAGTGTTGGATGATACAATGAGGGAGAGAGCACTCAAATTTACACATGACGTCTTTTAATTATTACTATTTCAACTACCATTTGTCCTATTAAATACACACACATTTTCAAGAAACACTAGGTCTTTTGTAGTTCAAGGCTTATATCGCTCCCTTGGATAATTTCTTGGTGCATCGAGTTTTGAAAACCTTGGAATCTTGACAATAGCCTTTGTGCTTAGAGCTTGCGTTTTAAGAAGAAAATGGTACTTAGTTTCACCAAATTTTGGAGAACAAAGTATTTGGTTGCGACAAAACACACAAAACTAGCTTTTTGCTATGTGCATAAACTAGCTTTGCTAATAAAAAATCAGATTATACATATTTAGTTGATATTGGGTTGGTCATCAATAGTTAATTTTAGAGGTGATCATAAGATTGGCCTTGTCAGGCTTATCATATTAGACCTAACTTACTTCAAAGGTTTGTCCTTTAATATAACTTATAAAGATTGGGCAAACTTGGTTCGAGCCTAGCAGGTCGTGGTCAGGCTTTTATAACCCAATGTCTTTTCTCAAGCATGTTCCAAATGATCTTCGAGTCTATACTACTCAGTAGTGCCTGTGATCGACCAGGTGATCAAGGTTCATACTCAACTCTTGTCAATATATGAACACAAAGTTCAATTGCTAATAAGTTTGCTCATCCATTTCAAATACTAACAGCGTTAATGTGGTTCCATTGACAAAAAATGTTAAATACGAGAGATTGGTAACGAAATACAAATATTTGAACACGACTCAATCATAATTTGTCACCTATCACTTTTGCACCATCCAATCAATGAAGTCACTTACAATAAATACCCTTATGAGAGAGAATTATAAAAAAAAAAAGGCATAAACCTATTTCAATTATGCCAATTTAATTCTAATTTTTTTTTTGGGTTAATTCAGTTCTAAACCTTTTATAATTGTGCCAACTCAGTCTATCTGACTAATTTGGACTGCCCGATGCTAACGTGGACACTGGTTGGCGTTGACTGCCGGCCAATGTGGACAACTTTTAATATTATTTAATATTATTTTTTGATTTTTTATTAAGTATTTTATTTCATTTCCTTTTCTTCCTTCTTTGCTTCTTTTCCCCACAGTGGCCGGTGAGGGCCATGAAGCCCTTGCCCGGCCTTGCCCAGTGGCTGGCGACCCTTGCTGAAGGCTCGTTCACTACTATGGGGAAATGAAGCAAAGAAGGAAGAAAAGGAAAGAAAAAAAATATTATTAAAAATTGTCAATGTTAATGACGGTTGATGTTGGCTGACTAAAATTGGCTAGATGAATCGAATTGATGCAATTGCAAAAAATTTATGACTGAATTGACCAAAAAAAAAAAAAAAAAAAAGAGCTAAGGATTGAATTGATATAATTATGACAAGTTTATGATTTTTTTGGAAACCTTCACGAGTCAATTTTTTTCTTCTGTTAATACACATATTGCTATTTTTTTTAATAGGACTTTGCTGGCATAATAGTTTTTGGACTACTAGGAAAATAATAATTGTTGTGAGACACAAATTCTTCAAGGAGTAAACCCCACAACAATTTATAATTATTTATTATTATTATTTTTGATCCAGAACATTATTATTCTCACACTAGATTAAAGACCATCATCCAATCTTTTTCCTTTATAACATAGACGGTCCATGTCCATCATGAATTGAACGATTCGAATAATGCCGATCCTTCACCTAAATTGATTTTTTCCGGAATTAGGCGAATCAAGACACATGCCAGACATGTGCACCCAGACCTTATTTTGATAAAGGAGAAACTTCAACTCGACGCTGTCATAATCTCCCTACCTTCTAATACGCGCTATCGGTCGAAAGAGCACATGGAATGCAAGATACGTCGTGGACTCGAACGATCCTAATCAATACAAGCACCCATCCTCTCGATTGTATCATCAGGAACCTTCCTCTTCTCACATGGATCGCCAATAAAGAACTCGAGGAAAAAGGGCCAGTAACTATAGTAAAAATGTAAGAGCTAGGGAGTAGAATATAATCCACATAACAAAGAGGATATTTTTCTCAAACGTAAAGCAAATTGTCATTATTGTGCCACATAGAAATTGCCTACTCTACCTCCTTAAGTGGGGTGTTGTAATCTGATTCGATCACATTCTCGACTATGCATGAAGCATCAACTTGATTGAGCCCCAAAAAAAGGAAAAAAAAAGGTGACTATATGCTTTTGCCCATAAGCGAGTACAATGAGGGAAAACATTATTATTGTGGGCAGTTGCTAGAAATGTAGCATGTAGAGCAGCCCACTCAAAACAAGAGAAGTGGCAAAAACAGCAGCATTCAACTGCAAGCGGAGGGAACTGGAGTCCGCGAAAGCCTGGGGAGGGGCGTAGTAGTAATATGGAAAATACGGCACCATAGTGTTTGGCGGAGGCTGCATTGGGTTGTACCCACCATATCCGCCGCCGCTGCCCCCGCTCGTAGCTGGTGGAGGCGGGGAAGCATAGACGGTTCCGGTTACCGGCGACTCACACGCGCTGCAGGCCGGCGGCATTGGCGGAGGTGGGCACTCGACATCTGGCGGGGGAGGCGAGGGCGGAGGGAGAGACGGTGGCGGGGGTGGAGACGGAGGCGGTGGGCAGTCGACTTCCGGCGGGGGCGGCGGGGGCGAAGGCACGGGCTGGCACGGGTTCTCGCATTCGGCGCACGTTGTGCATGTAACTTGGTCTCTGGAGACTACTGCTGCAACTGCAGGTGTTGTCGACGCTTCAGATTTGTCCGCGACCGTCGTTGCTGTTGACGTGGTTGATGGAATTGCGAAGCCGAAGATTAGGAGGGCGAAAAACAAGTGCAGCGAGGAAACTTTTCTCGGGTCAAGCATGATTGCTGCGGTTCAATGGAGAACAGACCAGAAGAAGAAGAAGAAGAAGAAGAAGAAGGGCCGTAAATTTGGACGGTTTGGAGAGACGTGAGAAACTGAAGGATTCTCAAGGAAGGTGGCGAGGAAGAAATATGAACAGGCAGAGAGAGAGAGGGATAGGATGAGGTCATGAGGGCATGTGTATTGGTAACCGCAGCATACTCGGTGGTTTATCTTCTACGGCATTATTATTTGAATTATGTGGGAAAAAAAATACAAAATAAAGAAATGGACGTCGACGAAGACGGTGGCATTTTTGGTGTTTTTCCGAGCATCTCTCCACCACAATTTATTTGCTTCGCTAATAAGCCAAATTGCTTGATGAGGCCAGTTCGACCTCCGCCGAGTTGAGCTAACACATGGAAACGCCTTGGCAGCATATGTATCGCAAATTAAGCAAAGAAACATTGAATCGAAGCCACGTTTCGTGCATGGAGGAGAAAGGAGAAAGCTAGACATATCGTCGGATGCCTTAAAGTTTACGCTCTCTTGTAGATGAAAAAAAAAAGTGTACTTGATGATAGCATATGATACATAGAATTCTAAGTATAAAAGGGTTTCGATTCGGGAAATTTTCAAACAGAACGGGACCGTGTTGAGTTATTGCCGCGAGGACCTTGAAGCCATTGAATCTCCCCCGATAATCTGCTAGATAGAGCCGGTTCCAAGGTGGACCTGGCTATAAAAGCCTTTCTAAATGTTTTTTTCATTTTTCTTTTCAAAAGAAACTCGATTGATAAATGTTCAAGTTTGATTTTACAAGTTTACACCCATGGTATGATCTTTTTTAATAAATAAATCAGACTTCTTGTTAGGTACCTAAAGTAACTTCTTGGGCTCTGTTTGTTACGTGAAAAATAGATGATTTGGAAAACTAAAAATCTTTTTTTATATCACATGATTAGTTAATAAATAGGTTTCATGATTATTTTTGGGAAAATATTTGTAAGTCATTTATTCTTCACAAAACAAATACACTTAGTTTTACTTTTGGAATTGGGTTACTGCGGCCCACCCTCATTGTGCTTCCAAAAGTTTTTCCTCTCGACAATTAAGAGTAGTACTACATCATATCAAAATTTCATATACTTCAAAGGTAACCATACAAAATCACATAGGTTGTAGAATTCATGTAGACATTATTTTTTAGAGTTTTATTTAAATGACTCGTAAATTCTTGTCGAACAGTAAACTAGATAGAAACGATTTGTTATTATTTTATGTGTAATCACTGTTTTGATAATCGAATCATTCCATAACGAATGTTATAAGGGCACTTTCCATACGGCCCGGAGGTGTTGTCATTGGAAAATCTTGCTTGAGACAACGTCTGTAAAAAAAAAAAAAAAAAAAAAAGCCTCTGATGAGCAGATGGCTGACGCACGTATCAATGCAACATTGATAACCGTTTGACTTTGAACGGACCACATGTCCTCAGTCAGCATTTTCTTTTCCACCCCCCTGATTTATAGATCCAACATCATCGACATCGGATCTATCCGACACGATAGCTACAAGATGCGTCCTCGGGGCAATTCATTCACAAGTAAGTAATCGAGAGTTCAACATTAACTATAGATCCACAAACGATTCACATATTTTGACTCAGACTCGAACGTGGTCGTCCATATGAATCTTCTCGAAATATCGAAATTCGCAGGAGTCCTCTTGGAGAGATGGGATTAGGTACGACCGGTGCATATCGACTCTCGGATTAGTTGGATTCGTGCTAGACTATTAGGTGACGCGTAACTTAGAATTGGAATGTAACATTGACTCTATCAAGATAAACAAGTAAACATAGAGTAGAGCTTAGTGAAACTTTCACTGATAGACCAGTTGGAGATTACTCCATTGGATTTGATGACTAGTGTAATGAATTTTATGACATTATTTGGCCGGAATTATTTTGAACCAAATTCTTTCAGAAAGTCATTATTCATTTTTTTTATATAAGGAAATCAGGATTTCGCATCAATTTCGAACATGAAATATCACTGGTAAACATGATTCAATTTTTTCAATACAAACATCACTGTGCAATCTCAAATCTAGTCGGAATCTAATTGACGGCAAGGCTTGAAAATTACAAATTTGATAAGGTAATAAGATCTAAATAAATAATGACAGAATTTAATCGACTCATAGCTTAAGAACATAAAGACATTACATTACAATTTAATCAACGTTGCAGCACCTAATATAAAGATATATGCTAGAATTTAATACACAATGAAGATTTGAAGGCTACAGTTAAGAAAGATAAAGTGTAGGTAAATAAAGATAAACAATAAATTTGCTTAGTTGGTGCTGGGTGGCGTTCCCATAAATGACTAGCGGTATTTATAATGGTTTATAGTAATTGCCTTTTGATGGTTATATTTTCTTAAGCCACTTTTGTCGAGGACCTCCATGTCTCGATAACTCTGCATGCCTCTCATCCGTCCTCGTAAAACTCTAACAACGGGTGTCCCACAATCTTGTTTTCAGATTGTCACTTTTACTTCAAAAAACCTGCACCTTTGGTCTTTACTACTTCATTGATTTCAAACTTCTAAATAGCTTGTCAATGTTCCTTCAATAATTATTCATTGCAACAATTTATATTAGTGACTACCAACTTTTAATTGCTGTATTTCAACAATTGAACATGTGGCATTGATGAATATTATCATTTATAAACATATGTTATTCTTTGCATTTGTCACTGAAATAACATATTTGTAGCGTATTTGTAGCAATATCCACATGTTATGCACGTGACTGTCCACGTACAGGTGCCATTCAAATGTTTGTTCTTACCCGAGTACCAAGTGGATTATTTTTTGTGTCAACATATGGTCCCTTTTGAAAAAGAATGGAAATCAGTTTCGATTATTTAAGAAACAATACCTTGATCGGGCCTTTTCTCTGTGGGTGATCTTGACATGGGGATTGTTCGTCTGCCACTTGCGTACTTTGTGTGTAGTCAGGCCAGCTCACAATGCCCTATATTACCTTGACACGTTGTTCTGGCAGCTTATGGTTCATGAATCGTTGCCACTATTATCTGTATCTCATCGGATGGCTATGTCCCAAGAACACTGTTTATCTCCAGAAAGCACATGTACATAGAAAAACTCCGACCTTTACACTTCTTTTATCTTTATCCTTAAACCCTAACTCTTAGAATTTCTGGGTTTTTTTCCTTCTCAGGCTCCACTATTTCCGTGGCTCCCATGCCTATTGAGTACCTGTCTTCAGATTATATATCGAAGTATTTGATAGTCTAAAGGAAGATGAACGTTTCCTTAGCATATTTTTTTTTTCCATCTTCTCAATCTAGTTGACACCCGAGTGGCTTATTCTTGGCCCTTGCTTCAAAAACCATCTCAACATCCCTGCTTCTTTTAAACCTCGTTTTCCTCGAAGGAGTGGGGAATTGCTCCCGATTCAAAAGCCTTCCATTGTTGATATCCGAACCACTGATCCCTCTCGATTCAGGAGTTTTCCCTGTTATGAGATTGACTTTTATGGACTTTATTTGCGAATGAAGGCTGATAATCAGATTCAACTTGGAAAAAGACTGGGATTGAGACGACTTTTCAATTCAGTAGCTTTGATTGGGGCCTAGATTTGGGCCTTTTGGGCGCTGCCATTAGGTTTTTTTCCTTCATCGACTAACTGGTTTTTCTTTCCCCGGGTCCCATTGTTAGACAATACAAATAATTCTTTGATGCAGAAATTAAAAAAAAAAACAATAATCTTTGATCTTCATGATTTTCACAAATAGACAAAGACGTATATTTATCCATAGTGTTACCGTAGAACTCGAACCAAATGAAGAAATCCGATTTCTTTCCCTTAACCCACTATTCCTTACTGTATTCAATTAATGGAGGAGAGAATACCAAATTCTTTTCAGTTATTGTTCTTCTCATGGGTGGAGAGAGGACTGGACTCTATTTATACATTCTTCTAAGTGCCTTCTATCAAAGCGCCTTTTCAACTTTCATAAAAAACATACATTTTCGTTTTATTAGAATCGCAACTTTTCATGATCAATACATTATTTATTTTATAGCATTTAACTATTATTAAATCATATAATAAATCATATCATGTGGGCCATAGTAATTCTTACACCCATGTGTCACGGGCTGATCGATTGGGATCGTGACCGTGTGGCGACTCGAGTACTTTAGGATCGGAATGGATCACCGAAGCACCTAAGCCAAGCCTTTCACAGTCGAACGCTCACTCACTCGCCTTACCCGGATCATAGAGAGAGAAAGGATCTAGAGAGAAGAGCTCTGGAAAGAAGACTTGCTTTGTATTGCGGAATTAGTGGATGATTACAAATGAAGGAGGACACCCCTTTATAGTTGAGGACCTCGGATTACATCCATTGATCTAGAATTCTACTGGCGGACGAGATCGTACCGCCTCAACTACCGACATAATATCAACTACCGTCTACCAACATAAATAACGGAACGGACTTCTGTAATCTAGCTTAGTGACAACTTCGCCCGCCCTTGCAATTCGGGGAGAAGGCTTGGTAGGAATCCAAGTGAGAGCAAGAGGTCCACGGGCGAGTTGGGGTCAACTCTGGGGAACCTCTCGGGTCATCCATCTTTCGGCCCGTGACACATGTCTATTACCTTGCTGGATCTTCATGCTATGGCTGGTTTCCTTCAATTGGGTATCTAGCTTCAGCTTCCTAATTTCGTTGGTTGTCAAATTCCAAGTCGATCTCCCATTATCTAAAAATGGGAATAAGGTGATGTCCGCCCGCCATGTTCATGGAACAAGCAATGGCAGCAATGGCGACAACAATGGCGCCTGAGCTGCAACAGCTGGGTCGGACGGTGGACTCGTCTTTATTTTAGCTTTCTCTTTGGCCTTCACTCGCTTCGTGTCACCGCTTCTCGACATCAAGCTGTAGCTCGAGCTCGGAGTCAAGAACACCGATTCCTTCTCATTGCCGTTTCTGCGGTGAAGCAGGTTGCGGAACCCCAACCACTTTGAGGACGACCTTGTTGAGGTGCACTTCTTGTACCTGAAGATGTTTTATTCTCACAGGTCGTGGGTTAGACTTGGAAATCAAACGGGTTGAATATGAGTACCTGTGCAGTCCCACAAAAACCCATATGCAGTTGGGCTTAGATGTTTTAAAGACATTGCCTTTTGTAAAATTTCAAGCGACTCTGTTTACATCTGAATTTTCACAAGATATCAAATATTATATATATAAATGAGAAAAGATAAGAAAATAGGAGAAGGGCCCCGTTAGCCATTTTATGGGCCCCGTCCATTCGTTTCAGGCCAAGCCCATTTACTCGTGAACATGGCCTTTTAAAAAAAATTACCGATTCATACACGAGTCATGACCAACCCAAGTCTATTCGTGAGCCCATCCGAAACAATAAAGACAGATACCTCAGCCTTGTCTAATTTTTTTTTTTTCACGACTTTTTTTTCTTCGTCTGGGAAAAGTGAGGCAGTGACGAACAAACAGAAGCATGAAGAAAGGCGCGTGTGAGAGACAAGTAAGTGAGGAGCACCGAGTTTAGTCGACGAATTCGTAAGGAAATTGCGATAAACCCAAACTGATTTTCTATAGATAATGTTGATTTCGGTGTCCGCATATCACATTTGGGCTGAGAATTGCGTTTAAAACAAATCCAGAGCTTGTGTTTTAAAGCACATTCTATCTGTTTGATGATTTGCCAAAGTGAAGTAGCAAACTTAGGACTGTGCAATCGACGGTTAGAGAGTTGAGTTCACTCCATGATTTCGTCATTGATGTTAGCGAATTCCGTCAGACGCTGCATTTTCATTCCGTTTCTTGTCATGATATTGGATTCCCGGCACTTGTCATGGATGATTGCATAAGTTGGAGCAGCTGCTCTTGTTCCTGCGAGCCTTTGGTTAAAGTCCCATCTTGTCAGTTCTCAGTTATTTTGATACATGTGAGTTGGAGTACTGACCCAATCCTGCGAGGAAGGGGTCAAGAGCACGCCTCGTGAGGATAGCTATAAGGACAGAAATAAATCGAATTCTACATTACTTGGGAAAAGTGAAATGATGTGCCATTTATGGTCCAAAGAGGACAATATCATTAGTAAGTACGACTAGAGGTTGGCTTTTACAATGGTATTAGGGCTAAGCCCAGCTGGAAGTGTGTGGTTAAGGAATAAAGCAGGCGGAAGCTAGTGGACTTGCAATGATTGGGTCCTATGAAGGATGGGCCGGTAGCATGCCTTCTTAGGATGGCGATAAAAGTATGAATGAATTGAATTTCACATCATCCGGAGAAGATGAGGTAATGTGCCATTTAAGGAGTGACATGGATCTTAACTACCAATGATGTGTTTTAAAATTGTATGGGCTTCAGCTCAAAGCAAACAATATCGCTGACAAGTGGAGTTAGAAATCAGCCCTTATAATTAGCATGTATAATTTGGTTTGAAATCTATGGTTAGCGAGTAGTTTTTTATGGTCGGAATTGAAGTCGGGATAGGTAAGAGGTGGTCTAGGATTGGTGGCTAGCAACAGCAAGTAGTTGTGGATGCTAGAGTAGATGGCCGATAAATGTTGATGGCCAGAGGGAAGATTACTCTAGCAAATCTCAATGGAGAGCCCTCGGTGAAGTCTCGAGGAATAAGAAGCCGAAAAATAGAAATTAGAAAAAGAAATAAAATAAAGAAAATAATAAAAGAAATGAAAAATATGAAATTTAAAAAAAGAGAGAAAGGCCGAGTATAATAAAGCTGGGTCGGACATAGACATGAGCCAGGTTAAAAGAGAAGGGCCGGGCTGAGAATTCGTGGGTTGAAAAGAAATGGTTAAGATTTAGATACATTCAGGATGGGCCCAAAGGCCGGTCCGAATTTCAGACCCAAGTAAGACCTCCAGGGTCCGGGGGACACTCACATTCGGACCGGGTCTTCTGGCTCGATCCGAGTCCCCGTTTTTTCTTTAGGATAAAAAAATTCCGAAAATAATATTTTTTAGGAAATAGCTTAGGAATTAAATCTTATTTTTTATATTTATATTTTTATTTCTAGGGTAGAATTAATTTAGATTTTCTTAGATTAAAATTCACATAGTTTAGGGATTTTAATAAACATTTTAGGCTTGGCATAAAAAAATGTAAAAGCACAAAAATTAAATTCGAAATTGAACAAGCTTTTATTGTTGTACAAGAGGGTTTGAATGTTCTTAGAGACAAATATTATGTCACTGTTTGCGCATTTCTATTTCAATTATATACTTGATCATGCACTTTTAATACATTGATTGTGATTTTCCTTTTTGAGCATGGTTAGGATAAATCCTAGGATCATAACAAACAAAAATTGCATGGACACTTAGCGGATAGGAACCTTATGAGTCATAATTGGTAAAAAGATTGCTTAGACATTTTAATTGACATATAATTAGGTTTATGTACCGAAGGAACATTAATTAGTTGGCTATTGGCAACTCCTCATATAGAATTCTCATAAGGTTAATTGAACGAAAAATTGAATATCCAATGTTACGCAAGGTATGAACTTATAAGAGTCCACGTTCTCGATTGACGAATCTTATGGATGATCTTAACGATAATCTGTTTGAGTTGTCTTTTGTGATGTGTCATTTATAATGTGTCTTGAACAATTTTCTGTAAATCTTCTTTGATATCCCAAAGAGAACCCCTTTGGAAAGGTTGAGGCAAACTCATATGCAACCTAACCTACCCCAATCAATACAAACACCCATCCTCTTAAGAACCGTTCTCTTCTCACATCGATCACCAAGGAAGAACTTGAGGAAAAATGGTTAATAACTATAGTAGAAAGTAAGAATTCGAGAATATAATATAATCCACATAAAGGAGAGGATACTTTCCTCAAACGAATTTTTTTTTTCTTTATCGTGCCACACAAATATGCCCAATGTACCTTCTAAGATGGGGTATTGGACTCTGATTCGATCACATTCACGACTATGCATGAAGCATTAATTGGTAATGACGCCCTAAAACAGAAAATACAAAGGTGACCACATGTTTCGGCTAAGAAACGAGCACAGTGAGGGAAGAGACATTATTATCGTGGGCAGTTGCTAGAGGTGTAGCACGTAGAGAATCCCGCTCAGAACAAGAGAAATGGCATAAACAGCGGCATTCATCTCCAAGCGAAGGGAACTGGAGGCCCCAAAATTCTGTGGAAGGGAGTAGTATGGGTACGTCCACATGGGGTTTGGTGGAGGGATGCTTCGGGTTTCTGGTGGCTTGCACTCAATGCAGGCGGGCGGCGGTGGCGGGCAATCAGGAGGCAGTGGCGGTGGGCACGGCGGGGGTGGTGGTGGTGGGCACGGCGGGGGTGGTGGTGGTGAAAGCACAGGGTCGCACGGGTTGTCGCATGCGGCGCACATCGTGCATGTAAGTTGGTCTCTGGAGCCTACTGCTGCAACCGTAGGTGGTGTTGTTGATACTTCAGACTTGTCCGCGGCCGTCGTTGCTCTCGACGTGGCTGATGGGATTGCAAAGCCGAAGATTAGGAAGGTAAAAAACAAGTGTAGCAGGGAACCTTTTCTCGGGTCAAGCATGATTGCTGTGGTTCAATGGAGAACAGACCAAAAATCCTCCGGTGATGGAGAAGAAGAAGAAGAAGATGATGGGCAGTGGATTTGGAGAGACGTGAGAAACAGGAGGATTCTTAAGGATGGTGGCGACCAATAAATAGGAGATGGCAGTGGGGAAAATAGTTAAAAAGGAAAATCTAAACTTATCATATTTTTACCAACTCAATTTTAAATATTTTAATTTTATAAATTTAGTGCTAAATTTTTTTACTTTTTATCAATTTAATCTATTCAGTTAATTTTGATTAGAAATCACTAATACTGAATATTTTACGTGATATAACTAACGTTGGTGTTGACTCTAAATAAGGTTATTAGAGGACAATTCGTATAATAAGTTAAGAATTTTATGGATAATTTTTTGGGCGGTTGAGAAGGAAGTGGGTAGGAAGGCGGGGGGATGATGAGGGCACGTGTTAGGTAACAGCAACATATTTCGCGGTTTATCTTCTCCGGCGTTATTATTATAATTATCTGGAAAAAGACAAAACAAAGGAATGGACGCAGAAGGAGAGGGTGTCTTTTTGGGCCTTTTTAAAAGTTTCTCTCTACCGCTATTACCAAAAGAAAAAAAAAAGAAAGAGAGCTAGAGTGTTTGATGAGGCCAGTTCGACCTTCCCGAGAAGAGATAACATGTGGAAACGCCTTGGCAGCATCTATAAGCCAAAAAAACAAGAAAAAAGAAGAAGAAAAAAACATCGCAACGAAGGCACGTTTCGCGCATGGTCGGATTCCGTAAAGTTTTCGCTTTCCTATGGGAAAAGAGCATGTGTACTTGATGCTAGCATATGATACGTAGAAAGGGTAATGCCCACATAATGATTCCTCACTTTTTCATGAGTAATAGACCATTATTAATCACTATTGTGATGGGACAAGCGGTTGAACAATAATATAGATAAAAAAATAAAATAAATTAAATATTAGATTTACGTGGTTCGATCGTAAAAATCTACGTCCACTACGAGAAGAAAAGCGAAACTATAGATCAAGCGTCTGAAAAAGATTACACACTCAAGTCACTCAAATACTCTCTCGGTATTTCTAAGCTCCAATTGAACCCGAAACCCAACTCACGGCACAAAATTACCGTACGTTCAAACTTGAAATAAAAACGCTCTATAGTTTCGCGTTCTTAATTAAAGCGTCACATGGGCAGTCCTCGTGGCTCTGTGGGGTTTCTTCCTTCTCTCGTACAAGTGTAGCAACTACCCGAAAGAAAACCTCTTTCGCGGCTCCCTTCTGCGACTTTTTTCGGCAATTCAATGCGCCCATGAAAAGAACGATTATGTTCTTATATATATGTGCCAATGTCAAGGGCCCAGGGCCCACTTGGTTTTGCTTCTTACGTGTGCGGACTCTTCTTTCCTTCTACGTGCACAGGCTTCAACGAATTTGCAGTAGCTTCACGCCAAGGAGAAAATTCCTAAATCAATATTATAAGTGTGCCCAGAGTCAACAACTTTGACTCTGGGCCCATGTTCTGATTGCCTTTTACAATAAGAATCCGTAACTGCAGGGAAGATGAGAAAACTTCATTTTCCTTTTATTTCCTTTTTTGTAATTTCTTTGCGAGTCCACCGAATTTCATGTGTTAGTAAACGCTCAAACTCAAGATATATTTTAATAATTTCTACCTTGACTAGACGTTTAAGTTAAGTTGCAATCGCTTCGTAAAAATTCAAATTCTACTGCTACTTTCCCATAATCCTTGATGGGCTCAATTGTCATACATATTATCCAAGTCCAAGCCTCGCTTAAACTTCGCCATAACTGAGGACCTCATCAGAATACCAACTTTATATGCACGTTCCGTAAAGATTTTTCAACACAACCTCCTCAACCGCAGATAAAGTAAAACCATTATTGCATTCGTATCTATCAGGATATCGAATACATGTCTTGTTAATTTCAGCAGTTACGGCAACTGTTGTCTCTATAAGCTTTACCTCGCTACAAGTACTATCTGTGTTGATTACTTTGCTAGTACCCGTATACGCTACCTCAGGAGTTTCTGGTCGCAACTCCACCTCAAGCTGAACACCGTCTAGATCCGTATTAATATCGCCACAAACACTCCTAGCCAGAACTATCGAAAATTTGTCAATGGTAACTTCTCTACTGTTAACAGGTGAATTTATATCCGAGCATCACAACTGATCGCCCCACTCACCTTGTGCATAGCCATGGAATATGCATCTTGCCCTCCAATCAAGCTTACCATCACTTACTTGAAAATAACACGAGTAACCAAACATTCTAATAATATAATAACTAGCAACGTTACCTGACTACACTTTTTCAGGATTCTGATATCCAATCGCAGTCGATGGAGATCTATTCACCAGGCAGCTTACTATACTAAGCACATTAGCTAGGATTCTCCTAGCAATACCAGCACTAGAGATAATTTTATGGGTCGTCTCTAGTAATGTTTTTCTCGTCAATTCTGCAAATTATTGTGATTTATTGGCACTAGTGCAGTGTTTCACTATGCTCTCTTTCATGCAAAATTTATTTACCAGCTTTGAGCAAAACTCCATGCTATTGTCAGTCTGTACATGCTTGATCGACTTATCAGTCTTCGTCTCGAATAAAGCTCTTGACTACAAGATCCTGACACTAGTATCAAACTTGTGCATTGGCACAAATCTCCAGGTTTTCTTTGAGGAGTCAAAAGACTCTTGAACAGATGCATCCGACATCTCCGGGCGAAACTTGTCATTGTCTCACATTGAAGTTTATACAGGCCTCCGTGCTTCATTCCTTTCATTATCACCAAGGCACCTTGAACAACCTTCAGAACTCCACATTTTGAAGAATACCTGCAACCAGCTGAATCTAGGGCACCCAAGGAAATTAAGTTTTTTTTCAATTTTGGAACATGCCTCACTCCAGTCAATGTCCTTACAATACCATCATACATTCTGATTTTAACATCACCAACACCCACAACATTGCACTCAGCGTTGTTCCCTAACTGGACTTTATCATTATCCGTGCACTGATAAGTGATAAACCATTTTCTATTTGGTGTGACATGAAAAGAACAACCAAAATCGATAACTCATCCATTAAACGATGAATCATTAGTGACAAACAAGATATAATTAGCATATTTGCTATAATTGCAACATTATCTGCAGAATCAACCATAATTCCTTTACCCTTATCATTCTTCGACTTAAGGCAATCCCTTCTAAGATGCCCCTCTTGCCACAGCCAACAGACAACATTACCAGTTCTAGATTGACTGTGTCTATTCATATTAGTACTACTCTTACCCACATGTGTTATAGATCTTTCTCTATTTTCACTTACTAAAGCAGCAGATATAGATTCGCCAGATTCTCTTCTACAAATGTCCTCACTCAGAATTAAATCTGAACCCTATCAAACATCAAACTCGTTGACCTAAAGGAATTACTAACAGCAGTAACAGTAGTATTCCAACTATCAGGCAATGAGGATAACATAATCAAAACACGTACCTCATCTTCAAAATTAATCTCAACTAAACTCAATTGACTAATAATCACATTAAATTCATTAATATGATCAGCAACCGATGCACCTTCGCTCATCTTCAAATTAAATAGACGTCGCATCAAACAAACCTTGTTGATCGCAGAGGGCTTTCGAGCCAAGTTTGAACTAATGGTAAGACCAAATATTTTTTATATAAAAAAGTGGACTTCTAGTTGAGTACTTTGGTAAGTGTAGTTTTGTTTGTTTCGTAGAAAAACAATGATTTTGAAAAATATTTTTCTAAAATAAATTGCTTATATCGCGTGAAATAATTAATCAATGAAAATCATTTTCACTATTAATAACAATTTATGTCAAAATATTTTTGTGAACGATTAAAATATTTTTCGTTCATTAAGTTTTGTAAGTAATACACGTGACCATTTTTAGAAAAATCCTTTTCTAATTATACTTATTTTTTACAAACAATTGCACCTCGCTTTTGGAATCAGCCCACCGCACATGTAATCCTAAGACTGCTTACTCTCGACAATTAAAAATAATACTAAATCACATCAAAATTTTCATATACTTCAAGTGTAACCATACAAAATCACGTAGGTAGTAGAATTCATGTAGACATTGTTTTTATAATTTTATATAAAGTGACTATGGGATTCTTGTCAAACAATAAACCCAAAAACAAAACACAATGCTACAATTTCCATTGAACCGTTTGTTATTATATTACGCGAGACCAATAATTTGGGAATCTTTTTTTTTTCTTTTCTTTCAAGAATGTTGTAGGAATCGAATTTTTCCATAAAGAATGTTATAAGGAGTGTTGTGCATGGAATCTTCCTAAAGACACCATTCGCAAAAAAAAAAAAAACTCTTTAATAGTTGACAGATGAGAGAATTACTAAAAAAGTTTTAAACATATTACAATTGGGCAATTTAGTCATAAATCTTTTTTTTTTGCCAATTGAGTTCTGAATCTTTGGTATTTGTGTCAATTCGGTCCATATAGCCAATTTTAGTCATATATCGCTAACATGGACATTGGCCATCTTATGTAATATGATTGGCATTGACGTGGACAATTTTTAATAATATTTTATTTGAAATTTTATTTTCTATTTCTTTTTTTCTTTTCTTTCTCTTTCCTTTTTTTTTTTCTTCCCTTCTTCTTTTAACTGGTCACTACCTCGTCAAATTTGTCGAGGGTGAGGCTCGCCGTCACTAGGCCGGTTAGGTCAACCTCGCTAGTGGTTGGTGAGGGGAGGCTTGCCATGTTTGGACGAGGTACTCAACTGAACATTTCCAAAGACAATCAACAAATCCGAGGCCAAATGACAACTAATCAAGCACTAGGATTCTATTGGTGATAGCAAAACAGTGTCACTGGTTGAACTTGATGATATTAGGAACTTCTACTCAAGTTTGATGAACAACGAATTTATCGAAGATTTTCTAGAATCTTAAGCATCATTCAAACTCGAGATCCTTGAAGACAGCCACGAGGCTTGGAACATTACCTTGGTTTGACCACAGAGATGAGAGACTCATGTCGTTGACGTGGAGGGGAATGAACAAGCCAAGGGTGGATTGGAGAATGGAATGGCTGAAGGGGGCAAGGCTCGAACCCGTCGGATATGGCGAGGGTCAAGCTTCACCAATGGCAGGGTGAGCTTGCCCTTGCTGAGCGATTGCAAGGTCAACCTCATCGGTCTTTGCCTTGACAACCGACTACAGTAAGAAGGGAAAGAAAAAAAAAAGAATGAAAGAAAAAGAAAAGAAGAAAAAAGAAAAATAAATAATTAAAAAATTAAAATACTATTTAAAATCATTCATGTTAGTGCCGGCATACCGTGCCACATAAAATATTAGTGTCTATGTCAATGATTTTAGGCGAAAATTGACATGATAAATAGAATTGGTGCTAATAAAAGAATGTATAATTTAATCGGTAAAAAAAATTAAGATTGAATTGACATAATTATAATAAACTTACAAATTTTTTTTATATAATTCTAGCGTTATTATTTTATGCGGAACCAATACTTTTGTTCAAGAATATTTTGGGAATCGAATTGGACCATAAAGAATGCTACAGGAGCACTTTCATGATAACTATTAACTGCGGGTGTTGTGCGAGGAATCTTCCTAGGGATACCGTCCGCAGTAAAAAACTCATTCATAGTTGATGGAAGTATCCGTACAACGATGACTTTGAACGCCCCACATGTCCTTAATCACCGCTATCTGTTTCCCACCATCTAAATTAGAATTTCATCCCATCATTGCATCGGATCTGTCATTCTCTCTATGGGCAGATCAACGATGCGCTTTCCCGCAAGAGTAGTAAGAAAACGTGCACCGAACGTTCGTGGAATTGCAGGTCGAAAAATTTAATTGCCCCTCGCGCATGCTGTGGGTCATGTGACGACAAAGTTAATCATCCTTCGTGGTGCAATGCCTATCCACTTGTGAGCAAGTCAGCACGACTTCTACGTTAATCACGTGATCCGGGAATTATACACGTGTTTTGACTAAGACCCCAACCATGGTCGTCCGAGAAATCTTGTAAGCGTCCCCTTGGATATTGTAAGGAGTTAGGTACGACCGGGGAAGGTCTGCCTCTTGGATTATTCGGGTTTGGGCTAGGCAGCACATGCAATTAAGGAAGAAAATTATCAAAAAAATCATAAACCTATCATATGTGTATTAATTCAACTCTAAATCTTACAATTGTGCATGATGAATCTCCTCCTCGCCCTTCAGTCTCATGGGCACCAAAATCTTCTCGGGATGACATTCACTCCACGTAGTAATGATCACCTGGATCTCATTGACGTAGTCGTAATCCCATTGACGTAGTCGTAATCCTTTCGAATGAAATGAACTTGGAACAAATCTGTCCTGAGAGGTGGGGGAATTTCTTGAAGAGCTTTGTACTAACGGGCCACTCTATGTGGATAATAGGAAGTAGCACCGGAAAGGCCCAACAGCGGGATTGGTCCATCATGTTTGTGAGAAAAACGAGCCTCCTTAATGTGGAGCCATTTAGTATGTCATAAGAATGCCTTAAGATTATGGTTTTTCAAAAAATTAATCCAACGGGCATACTGTTTATGTGGGGAAAAACGTTCTAGAACTGCAAATTTTTGTATGGAATGGCGAGAATCACCTATCCTGAATTGTTTTGTAAGATGCCCAAACCCTCTTATGTGGGAGAAAAATCATATTTGCAGAAGTTCAGGAAGGGCATGCATTGTCCTTTCCTTATTTTGTTTGAAACGGGTTAATGACGAAAATGTTTCAGCTAAAATCATATTCACATAATTCAGCCCGTCACAAACCCGAGTAACGACCCATGAAATTGCAGGATTAATGGCATTTCTTCGATAAGGAAAAATGATTAGCCCAAAAAATGCTAACATGAAAATCCTAGCTTTTGAAATCATTGGTGTCGCGACCTCCCCGAAGCGGGTTTTGATCACCTAAGGGTTCGGCTAATGGATTGCTAAGCCTAAACTTAGCTCGAGCTCTCCCAAGCCCATACCAATTCGCGACTTAGGGTTTAAGTTCTTAACATGCAATTGATTTTTATCATGGAGTCGCCACTAATCTATTTTTGGTGGGTCGATTAGAAACCCAAGTAAAGTAATGGGAGAATTACTTCACTCCTACGAACCAGAGATTAAATGAGTTCGGAGACTTGATTACGCTAGATTTCTCTAACGCCCTTTCGGTACCTTTTCTTTTTTATTTGAAAAAAATATTTTGTAGGCAGCTTGAATTGATTTTAATTTATCCTCCTAACATGTGAGGTGATCATGCGGATGAGCAAATCACCAATTTAACACCCAAGAAAGCGATAAATAAATTGCGGTAACTTACCTCATAGCAACGAAAGCATCTCGCATTGTTATATCGTAATTCACATCACAGACCTAGATATGATTTCTAATTAACAGGCAAATTCCCCCCCTTTTTTTTGGTTTTCACTTGTTTAATGAGAATCATGCAATATGCAATACATGCTACTAATCTAACATGGAATGGCATGACAATGTTTTCTAAACTACATGACGTGAGTAAAATATTTTTTTTTTGTGTTTTGTTTTCTTAATGAATATGCAATAATCAAATATGCAAATCAAAATGACCTAATTATAATGACGGGCAATTTTTAATGAAACTAATTCTACATGACGTACATTTTATGAACCTAATCCCACATGACGTGCACATGATATTTCTATTCCTAAAAATGCAATTTATCCTAAAAATTGAAACTAGTTTATCTAAAGACAAATTTTTGTATTTTTCATGATATTCGAAATTAAGAAAAATGCAAAAATTACCTAGCTAAATTAAAATTCCACCCAATTTAAACTTAGGATTAAGTCATGCTAAATCCTAATTTAAACTATGACGTTATTTTAATCTAGCAATTTCTAACCTAAGATGCAAATTGATCTAATCTTAAAATGAGACATGTAATTCTATTCTAAAATGCATGATGATTTTTTATGGAAATTCGTAATTAAAAAACACTAAAAAAAAACTATTAGAGTGAAAATTAAAGGGACACGTTATCTCTTCTAAAGCATGCATTTTAAAAAAAACCTATTATGCAACCTACAAAAAAAACTAGCAACCTAAATTAATTAATTTTTTTTTTGGATTTTTTTATAAAAATTTTGAAGTAAAAGTCTAATTCTAGATTGACACGTGCAATTCTAAAAACTAATATCCTAAATGCATTTTTTGGATTTTTTTTTAAAAAACGAAATAACTAAATATGCTAACCCTAGCCCTAATCTAACTCGCATTTTTTTGAACTTTTTTATGCAAAAACAAAAGTTAATTCAAATAATCCGATATCCAATCCAATCAAGATAAGATTAATACCCAAAATTGATTTAACCATATCTCGCGCGTGAGATCGGGTTGGTCAATTTTAAATTAAATCGCGAATCGAATCTCGGCGTGAGATTGGATTGTCGATTTTGTAAGAGATCGTGAGTCGGATTTGGTATGAAAATCGAACTCTTAATCCCTAATTTGAGGGGTTATTTCACATTGAAACTTCAATCATGCATTAATGAATAATCAAGCTAAAAAACTATATAAAAATAGACTATAAACTATATAACAAAAAGATAAAATAATAATAAAAAACTACCTAATGTTCCCCTTTTTTTTTTTTTTTTTTTATCTTTTTCTTTCCCACGCAAGGCTTGGGCTCGTGCGGCTTTTGGTGGGGGTCACCGTCGGTCGGGTCCCCAAGGGGGCTGGTCGACGGCGTTCCGGTGAGGGGCGACGGCGGACGAAGCTGCCGGTGTTCGGGGCACCGGCGAGGGGAGGCAACCGGTGAACCAGCGGCGGCAGAGGGCGAAACAGAGGGCCGAACGGCAACGGACAGGAATGATGACGTGGCGTCGGGTGCTGGGTCACGGGCGGAGCTCGGAGAGGGGGCCGTCGAGCGTCGGACCAACGCAGAGGCGTGCGGCGGCTCGGCAACAGGGGCAGCAGCAACGATCAGGGCAGGAGCAGCGTCGGGCTGAAGCAGAGCACGGCGAGGACAGGAGGCGATGCTCGGGGAGAGTGGCGGTGCACGATGACTTCGGGTTGCAGCTCCGATGCGGTAGATCCGGCGGTGGTATCGGCGGAGGGAGCTGCACGTCGCGAATGGGAACTGAATCGGCGGAGGGCTGCTGTGGGCGTCGCTCGGCACGGGGGGACTCGGGATCTGCTGCAGGAGTCGCTCGGGTTGCGGCGGCGCTGGGTCGTAGCAGCTGGCGTCGCGCGGCGTTGCTGACGTCGGGTTGCGCAGCGGTAGCAGCTTCTGGCGAGACGGAGCAGAGCAGGAGCGGCTCAGGCGTTGGTGCTGGGGGCTCGCGGGCAAGCGGCGGTGCTGGTGACCGGGCGCGGGCGGTGCGGAGCGCAGGAGCAACAGCGGCAGCTCGGCGGCGCGGAAGAGGCGGGCAGCAGGGACGCCGGACGGGAACTCACGAAGAAGATGAACAGTTGTTCATCTTTTTTTGTTTTTACCACTTTTTTTCTGCACTCACGTCACTTTCTCTCCTCTTTCACGTCTCTTTTTCTCTGCTACTTTCTGCTTCTGTTCAGCTCTTGTACCTGATTTGTTTCTTTTTTTTTTCTTTTTTCTGACAAACCCTCTATCTTTTAATCTCCTCCTCTCTCCTTTCACTTCCCATTCTTTTTGATTTTTCTCTGACACACTCCTTTCCTTCACTCGTCTGACCGAAAGAGAAGAGGAGAGAAGCCCTTCACGATGAAAACTCTTTTTCTTTTTCGCACCCCTCACAGACCTCCGAAATCAATTTTTTTTTTCCTCCCCTGACTTCATATTTTCTTTTTTTTTTGTTTTTCTCTGACACACTCCCTTACACTCGTCTGACCGAAAGAGAAACCCTTCACAATCAGAATCTTTCTTTTTCGCTCCCCTCACAGACCTCTCGTATGAATTTTCTCCTTCCTCCCCCCTCCCCCCCTGTTCTTTAGCAAGGAAATCTTCTAGCAAGCGCCTGTCCCATTTCGTGCGTGTATGGCGATGCATTAATGAGGAGGTTTCTTCTTGGTGCCACCAAAGCTGACATATTGTATAATATTATGGGCATGCTTTTGCTTCTTTGAAGATTTCTCCCGAATCCGCACTCCACCGAATTTGTGTATGCAATCGACCGCGAGCCCCTGCTTCTTGTTGTCCTCTTAGTACCGATGCAAATGCGACTACATGAGATGCAATTTTAATATTTTTTCTTAGGGGTTAAAGATTAATCCCTAAATTTTTATGCAATTAATTACTAAATGATTAGTCAAAATTTAAGTGTCAACAATTGGTTGGTTTACAAAACACATTTCTAAGAATGAAAATGGACATGCAAAATAGTTAGCTTTGATAACTTTCCTTACTCTTTCGGCTTCGATTTTTAAAAATTGAGATAATTTAGAGATAGTATACCGATAGGCGGCCTAACAAGTTCCTTTTCCAGGGGCATTACAATGGCAACACTATATTCTTCGAGTGTTGGAGTCAATTCGAACTCACCAAACACAAAGGTGGAAGTCTGTGGACACCAGAAGTGAGGCAACACTTGTATAACACTAGAATGGATGTTGATCTCTAACAACGGGAGAAGTCGGACGATCCTGGCTTTCACATATCTCTGACCATCTTGATCTAATTGGTTCAACCACCCCTTGAGCTCTTTTTTGGGAGTGGAAATGAATTGTACGACGGTTTTCCTCATTGCATATAAAATAAGACCAACGACGAAACCTAATTGTCATGGACCGACAAAATTACAATAAAGTAAATAAATTGCGAAGAATTTAAACAACTTACTTTCATTGGAAATAGATGACGATCACATAAACACATGCATGAAAAGTGAGGCTCGATTTCTGTCTAGACGACTTAACAAAGTGGAGCTAAGAGGATGATATGACCGTTGCAGTCTCGCATTAACGTGTCAGATCCCCCTAACTCCGGCTCAGCCGAATGGAATACCCAATAATCATGCAGTCTCGCTGATATGGACAAACACATTCGACACCATAAAGAACTTTTCGGAAAAAAGAAGGTCAACCTCTATATAACAGTCTGGCTTTAGAGGAAGCATCCTTCTCAACACCATCCTAGGAATCCTATCGCAGCCTAGGTCCGGCAGCAGGTTGTGTGTGCAATGGTGTAGTGCTAAAAACAATAAAACATGCATAACAATTTAATTGCAAACAACACTTCTATAGTTTAAATTTAATTATACATTCTTAACTCCAACCTGCAAAACAAGGGTTAGCAAAGACTACTCCCCTTATACCTCCCATCTATAAAAACATTTAACACTTTATGTTAGGAGCGTACCTTGTTTCCATGCTGCCAAACAAAATATTTTAAAAAAAGAAACAGGCATATGTCCACTATGAGTTTTAACTCTGTCCCCAGTGGAGTCGCCAAGCTATCGCGACCTTCCCGAGGGTGAGAATGCGAATTACTTAAAGAAGGTTAATGGATTACTAAGTCCGAAGACTTGGTACGGACCCTCCCAAGTCCTACCAATCGCAACTTGATGTTAAGAAATTAATCTATTTAAACATGCAATTATACTCAATTTGGAGCCGCCACTAATCAATTAGGGTTGATTAGAAATACAAATAAAGTATGGGAGAATACTTTATTTTCGCGAACCAGAGATTCAATAAGTTCGGGGACATGGTTACGCTAGATTAGTCTAACGCCCTTTCGATACCTTTTATTTTAATTTCAAAAATATTTTGCAGGCAATGTTGATTAATTTTAACCTAAGCTACTAACATGCAAATGGTGGTCATGCGGGTGCACAATCAATAAAATAACATTCAATAGAAAATGCTAATAAAAATGCATGCCATAAACATGATTTCTAAATGACATGACACGTAATTTTTCTTTTTCTTTTTTTAAAAATAAATGTTAATTATATGCAATCTTAATCTAAATTTAATATGCATGGATTTTACTTTAATGATATGTGAGATGCAATTCATATGGTATGACTTAAACTTATCACTATATGTATGCAATCTAATTTATATAATCCTAAATATGCATGTGCTACATGACATGTGATGAATGACATGGTCTTTCTACATGCATGCTCTTTCATGATTTTTTTTTTTTTTTTTTTATGATGATTCATTTTTTAATGCATATATGCAACCTATGCTAAATAATGATGATATGAAATGAGATTAATTATGAATTAACCTATTAACTAACCAAGGAAATGATCTTTAATTTTTCTTTCTTTTTTAATGACATAATGTTTTTTATTGAAAAGAAAGTAACTTAATGGTGCAATGATCATCTTTTAGCATTTTCCTTTTTATTAAAAAAATTAATTAAACTAAAACTCAAATGGCATGCATAACATTTTTTGTTCCTCTTTTTGTTTTACTAAATGAAAATTGACTTAATCAAAAAATATCTAGGTGTGCTGCTTTAATATGAAATGTGTATGGACCTAAGTACCTAAGTTCTAGATATGACCATATTTTACTAATAAAAAAATTCTAATAAAACCAATTATGCAAATTAATTAATATGTACCTAATATTTTTTGGATTCTTTTTATTGAAATTCGGAATTAGTAAAAAAAAACTAATTAGACTAACTAAAGTGAATGATATTCTAATTTATTTTATATCTTATCTTAAAAGCTATATAAAAATCAAGACATGCCAACATTATTTAAAATTAGCCCTAACAAAAATCACCCATCTAAAAGTATAATCTAAAAATTATAATCCTATAAATGCAATTCTAATTTACTAACCCTAAAAATATAGTCCTAATTTACTAAACCTAAATGCTCTAATGCAATATTTAGATTTTTATGTACTTTTTGATTTTTTTACTTTTTTTAATCTTTCCAAACAAGTAATTATTTTAACTCTATAATGATTTAACAATTGAAATGCTATCAAAATTCCTAAAAATTAAAGTAATTAAAAAAATAATCTGACGTCTTACGGGTCAAATTAATAATTATCATAATTTGGGATAAAATACCTGCAGTTAATACCTACAAGATTTATAAAAGAAAAGCACATCTCAATATTCTAAATTGAACAATAATAATAAAATAAATAAAATAAGATAAAAGTTAGTGAAAAGTAAGAATAACAAACTACCTAGGAGTGGACAAAAGTATCGACAGAGGGCAGGCACGGGTGAAGGAGATGGCTGGCGTCAGAGCTCCAGTAAGATCAGGCGATGTCCGGCGACGGCTGTTCGGTGATGGGTCGTAGTGGCCGGAGCTGGGGTTGTCCGTCGGAGGTCCGGCGAGGTAGACCTGCAACAAAACAGAGGATCGCCTCGGCAGTAGCTGATGGCTTCGCTCGGTCTTGGGCGGAGGAGAAAACCTAGCAGCAAGGAGGTCGCTCGGGTGTGTAGCAGCTCGCTCAAGCGGAGGACTCGGGGCTGGCGGACGCGGCAACAGGGAGGCGTGGCGTCGCGGATTGTCACGGATCAGCACGATGGCAGCTTCATCGGGATGGTGGAGCGGCTCGGCAGCAGCGACGTGCAAGGGACACAGCGATGCGAGCGCAGTGGTGTGGCGTGGTGCGGGGAGGTCAGGAGCGGCGGGCTTCGGAGCTCCGGCGTCGCGCTGGGCAGCAGCAGGTCGCGATGGCCGGCGCAGGTTCTCGGGCTGCTGCAGCGTCTCGGGGATCGTCGGGTGCTGGGCGCGAGTTGCTGCAGGTCGCAGGCTGCTGCGCGGCGAGGCTTGCGGGTGCTGGTGCGCGGAGGGAGCGGGGCGCGGCGATGAACTCAAGCTATTGGCGAAGGAAGAGCAACGAACGAGTGAGCTACTTCGGAGTGGATCACTAGCAGAGGCGGGAGCAGTAGATCTGGACAAAGACGGGGCCGGCGGCGCCGAGGGTTGAGGCGCGGTGCTACACGTCGAGGGGCAAAGCCGGCGGGATGACGATGGCGCAGAGGCAGGCCGCGGGTTGAGCGGGCGCTTCGCAGGTGAAGGGGAAGCTCCGATGGCAATGGGCGGCGAGCGTTCCGGCGTCAGGTTGCAGGCGGGGGCGCAGCCGTGAAGCTGCAGGCGTCGGCTCAGTGCAACGATGGGTGAGTAGGGTGCGGCAGGGGCTGGTGACGCGGTGGAGAACAACGTGTGGCTTGGTGGAGAAGGAACCCACGAGGAAGATGAACAGTATACACTCTCTTTTCTTCTTCTTTTTTTTACTTTTTCTCTCACCTGACACTCTCTCTCACTTGTCTCTCTCACTCTCTGCCGAAAACCTCCCCATTTACTTTCTGCCACTGTACTTTTTCTCTCTTTTCCTTGCTCACGTCAACTTCTTCTCTCTTTCTCTTCAGTTTGCTATTTTTCTTGGACGAACAATGAAGAGAAGCCCCCCTTTTTCACATCTCGCACCCCCTATTTATAAAGCGAAAACTCGAATTCGTTCCACAGGTGAAGATTTTCGTTCAACCTCCCAACAACAAAAACAACAAAGTGGCTCCAAAATCTCACGGCTGAGTTTTTGAATTCAATTTTTTTTTTAAAAAATTTCCCCCTAATCAAAGATTAATAATTAAATTTAAATAGGTGTCAACAATCAACTAACTGCTTTACCAAAAAAAAACAATCAACTAACTGGTTTTTCTTTCCCTGGGTCCCATGTCTATTGCCTTGCTGGATCTTCATGCTGTGGCTAGTTTCCTTCAATTGGGTATCTAGCTTCAGCTTCCTAATTTCGTTTGTTGTCGAATTCCAAGTCGATCTCCCATACTTGTCTCGATAAGCGTTTCTTCTTTCAGATTTATCATTTGGTGCTTCATTACTTTTGAATCAGCTAATAGCACGTTCTTTCCTTACACTCCTAATGATTTCCCCTACTCTTTTCGATTTCTTTCGTCAAAAGCAATCCTTTGATTTTCTGGTTCAACATTGTTGTTCCAATTGATTTCCCTTTGAGGCTATTGATGAAAGGAAAGTTTTACACTGAATTTGAAGTGTACTCGCAGTATTATGCAAGGCAAGTCAGTTTGAAGTAAGCCGTGCCGACGCCGATCCCATATTCTTTGGAATTTCCTTATATGAACAAGCGTAAATACAAATTCTTAGCTAATGGCCCTTTTTCTCCGTTGGTCCAAGATTACCCAGATTATGCACACTCAATACTTCTCTGATGTTGATGTATTCCAATCTACCCCTAGTTGTACTCTTGGATAAAACATTTGGTAGGTTTCTGTAGTTTTCGACTCTTCTTACCAAGAAGCCATCAAATCTACTCCAAGTCGGGTGAAATCATTTTGCGATCACCCTAAATCTAAAGTTGCTGGCAAAAAGAGTAAGAAGACTTTAACCTTAAGGACCATACGGAACCGTCTAATTGGAAAGCGCTAAAGCTAGATTTTTTGAAGGATGAAGAGATTGAAAGTATGTTTTCAAAGGATACTCAAACTTAGTCTTCTCCAAAACTTCCAAAAAAGGATATCGAAGGTAATTGTCTTGCTATATGCTCCCTGCTTTGCTTATATATTTTCCTAAAACTGCTCTTGCTCTTAGCAATTGTCTTTCAACCAGCTAGGCTTGTTCCTCCAGTTACTTAAAAATCTTGATTGAACGAACTTCGCACTTTGCAAGATGAAGAAGAAGTGGACACAGGCGCACTTTTGGAGAAGAAGAGAAAAAGGGATTCTTCGACTCTATCTGAAAGCTCGCTTGCTGATGCTTGTCTAGACCCCATTTGATCCTGCAGTAACATCCAATACCACTACGTCTATGGGTACTCTCTTGCCTCGAAAGACCAACTTATTCCTGCCGTTGCTTCTCTTGGTGGTGTTGGTGTAGATATCGAGTCAAGTTGTAATTCTCCCCTACTCCTGTGGACGCCCTCCTTGTTCCTCCTCCAACTCCTCTAATAGTGTATGGTGAGTTTCTTCATACACATTGGTGAACCTCTGCCTCATATGATATTAACATGATTCATAATTGACTTACAAATGTACCTATCAACATTAATACTCAAAACCCCTCAAGTGCACCAATCGACATGTCTCAACAAACTATGTCATTTGAACCTGCTCTATTACTTCTTCCAGCACTTGGGAGAAATACTTTCTATTTTCTTTGGCCAAATCTTTGCATGCTTTATCGCACATATTTATCGCTTGACTCGATTAACTTGATTAGGTGTTATGGAGATCTCACTGTCAGCTCTCGATCACACTATTGATTTAGTGTCCTTCAACCATTATCGAAAAGACTAGAAACAAATTCTAGAGTTCCTCAGCCTCTCCAATGGTGGCTTTCCAATGCTTGTTAATAATGGGGCGATCTCTGACGGGCTCAAACGTCTGCTAGGCGAATTGTGCGAAGATAGAATCAGCTCAAACTTACTGCCCGAGATTAAAGAATATGTTGAGACTCCTCAGGCATATTAGCTATTGGAGTGAAAATCTATCGACGTAATCATGAATCGATCATCTCCCTGACCATTTCAGAGGAAAGTCACCTAGCTTCCTAGTCGAAATGTCAAGACTAGCCAGGCTGCTTTACAGGCCGTGGTTAATAAAATAACTGACCTCAACAACGAAGAAGCACTCCTCGAAGAGCAATTGGCTGGGATTAAGAGGGAATTGGTCGGCATACGCCATAACAAAAGCTTAAAAATACCCAGATATTCCAATAAGAAGAAACTTTGGGTCGACATGTCACTTCCCTTGAAGAAGAGTGAACACAACCGCCAGTTGATGGCAAAAGTTGAAAGACGTTGTACCGAGTATCGGCATAACAATAACTTGGGCTATAATTTGTTGGCCCTTCAAAGGGCGATTAGTAGACTTGTATACTGAAAGGATATTTCTCGTCAATAAATTAATTTTCTATCTTTTCATTTCTGAGTAGATATATCAAAGTATTTTAGCAACCATCATCTTAATCATTTCTGGCACGTTCGAAATTTTCACTTGTCGATAATAACCAAATATTGGTCATTTTCTTAGTGTCAACAGTAAGCCACCTCCTCTGTTATTCCAAGACCACACTCGCCGCGTGCCACCTCGTCGGGCCGCACCTTTGCTTACCAGAGTCCAAGGACCTCCGGAGAACCGAGCTCAGAGTTGTTGCCGGAGCGAGAGGAGGTCATTGGCCTCAGATTGGAGGTTGTAAGCCTCCATCTTTGCTCATTTGGAGTTCCAAGACCTCTAACCCGAGATCACAGACCTCTGTTGAAATTAGATCCGAGAGGTTTATGAGTCTTTTTTTTTTTTTTTTTTTGGGGGGGGGGGGGGGGAGGAGCATTATCTAAAAATGGGAATAAGGTGATGTCCGCCCGCCATGCTCAAGGGACGAGCAATGGCAGCAATGGCGACGACATTGGCGCCTGAGCTGCAACTGCTGGGCCGGACGGTGGACTCGTCTTTATTTTAGCTTTCTCTTTGGCCTTCGCTCCCTTCGTGTCACCGCTTCTCGACATCAAGCTGTAGCTCGAGCTCGAAGTCAAGAACACCGATTCCTTCTCAATGCCGTTTCTGCGGTGAAGCAGGTTGCGGAACCCCTAACGCTTTGAGGACGACCTTGTTGAGGTGCTCTTCTTGTACCTGAAGATGTTTTATCCTCACTGGTCGTGGGTTAGACTTGGAAATCAAACGGGTTGAATATGAGTACCTGTGTAGTCCCACAAAAACCCATATGCAGTTGGGCTTAGATGTTTTAAAGACATTGCCTTTTGTAAAATTTCAAGCGACTCTGTTTACATCTGAATTTTCGCAAGATATTAAATATTTTATATAAATAAATGAGAAATGATAAGAAAATATGAAAAGGGCCCCGTTAGCCATTTTATGGGCCCCGTCCATTCGTTTCAGGCCAAGCCCATTTACTCGTGAACATGGCCTTTTAAAAAAAATTTCCGATTCATACACGAGTCATGACCAACCCAAGTCTATTCGTGAGCCCATCCGAAACAATAAAGACAGATACCTCAGCCTTGTCTAATTTTTTTTTTTTTCCACGACTTTTTTTCTTCGTCTGGGAAAAGTGAGGCAGTGACGAACAAACAGAAGCATGAAGAAAGGCGCGTGTGAGAGACAAGTAAGTGAGGAGCACCGAGTTTAGTCGACGAATTCGTAAGGAAATTGCGATAAACCCAAACTGATTTTCTATAGATAATGTTGATTTCGGTGTCCGCATATCACATTTGGACTGAGAATCGCATTTAAAACAAATCCGGAGCTTGTGTTTTAAAGCACATTCTATCTGTTTGATGATTTGCCAAAGTGAAGTAGCAAACTTAGGACTGTGCAATCGACGGTTAGAGAGTTGAGTTCACTCCATGATTTCGTCATTGATGTTAGCGAATTACGTCAGACGCTGCATTTTCATTCCGTTTCTTGTCATGATATTGGATTCCCGGCACTTGTCATGGATGATTGCATGAGTTGGAGCAGCTGCTCTTGTTCCTGCGAGCCTTTGGTTAAAGTCCCATCTTGTCAGTTCTCAGTTATTTTGATACATGTGAGTTGGAGTACCGACCCAGATCAAGTGCACAAATCTGAAGACAATTTGTATTTCCAAATGATGATCATATCATTGTATTTCAGTACAATTGAACAACAGAATGTGAAGAAACTTCTGTTTTTCTATTCTCCTTAGATCAAATGTACTTAACTTGCTTCGAGTTTCGGATTTGAGCTGTTCTTCATTCTCCGAAAGTTTCTTCTCTTCTATATCAAGATTCCTTCTGCACTCATTGATGATCTTGATACATTGTTCTCTCAGATCTTGCAACTCTCTCTCTCTTTCTATCTGTTCTTCCTTACTTCTTATGTAAAGCAAAGCAGAGTACTTATACCAGAATATGTAACAGCACTTAGTTACAAAGGAAAACAGAATACAGTAACTACTTTTAACAGAAAGAATCTATTTGACTAAGCCTTAAGACTTTGGCAATCCGAGTCATTAAGCCCTCGAGCATCTTCGTTCATTGATCATCCGGCTATCCGAGTTATTAAGCCCTCGAGCATTCTCGTTCATTGATCATCGATCCAGTCATCTTCGTTTCGGATTCGGGTCCTCTGTTTTGGTCCTCTGTTTTTGCTTCGTATTTGAGCATCTTCGTTACTTTTATACTTAACACCCGGCACTTGTCATGGATGATTGCATGAGTTGGAGCAGCTGCTCTTGTTCCTGCGACCCTTTGGTTAAAGTCCCATCTTGTCAGTTCTCAGTTATTTTGATATATGTGAGTTAGAGTACCGACCCAGTCCTGCGAGGGAGGGGTCAAGAGCACGCCTCGTGAGGATAGAAATAAATCAAATTCCACATTGCCTAGGAAAAGTGAAATGATGTGTCATTTATGGTCCAAAGCGGACAATATCATTAGTAAGTGCGACTAGAGGTTGGCCTTTACAATGTTATTAGGGCTAAGCCCAGCTGGAAGTGTGTGGTTAAGGAATAAAGCGGGTGGAAGTTAGTGGACTTGCAATGATTGGGTCCTATGAAGGATGGGCCAGGAACATGCCTTATTAAGATGGCGATAAGAGTATGAATGAATCGAATTTCACATCATCTGGAGAAGATGAGGTAATGTGCCATTTAAGGAGTGACATGGATCTTAAATAACAATGATGCGTTTTAAAATTGTATGGGCTTCGGCCCAAAGCAAACAATATCGCTGACAAGTGGAGTTAGCAGCCCTTATAGTTAGCATGTATATTTTGGTTTGAAATCTATGGTTAGCGAGTAGTTTTTTATGGTTGGAATTGAAGTCGGGATAGGTAACAGGTGGTCTAGGATTGGTGGCTAGCAACGGCAAGTAGTTGTGGATGCTAGAGTAGATGGCCGGTAAATGGTGATGGCCAGAGGGAAGATTACTCCAGCAAATCTCAATGGAGAGGCCTCGGTGAAGTCTCGAGGAATAAGAAGCCGAAAAATAGAAATTAGAAAAAGAAATATAATATAGAAAATAATAAAAGAAATGAAAAATATGAAATTTAAAAAAGAGAGAAAGGCCGAGTATAATAAAGCTGGGTCGGACATAGACATGAGACAGGTTAAGAGAGAAGGGCCGAGCTGAGAATTCGTGGGTTGAAAAGAAATGGTTAATATTTGGATACATTCAGGCTGGGCCCAAAGGCCGGTCCGAATTTCAGACCCAAGTAAGACCTCCAGGGTCCGGGCAACACTCACATTCGGACCGGGTCTTCTGACTCGATCCGTGTCCCCGTTTTTTCTTTAGAATAAAAAAATTCCAAAAATAATATTTTTTAGGAAATAGCTTAGGAATTACATTTTATTTTTATTTCTAGATTAGAATTAATTTATATTTTCTTAGATTAAAATTCACATAGTTTACGGATTTTAATAAACATTTTAGGCTTGGCATAAAAAAAAATCTAAAAGCACAATTTTAAATTCGAAATTGGACAAGCTTTTATTGTTGTACAATAGGGTTTTCGATGTTCTTATAGAAAAATATTATGTCACTATTTGCGCATTTCTATTTTAATTATATACTTGATCGTGCACTTTTAATACATTGATCGTGATTTTCCTTTTTGAGCGCGGTTAGGATAAATCCTAGGATCATAACAAACAAAATTTGCATGGACACTTAGCGGATAGGAATCTTATGAGTCATAATTGGTAAAAACACTACTTAGACATTTTAATTGATATATAATTAAGTTTATGTACCGAAGGAACATTAATTAGTTGGCTAGTGGCAACTCCTCACATAGTATTCTCATAAGGTTAATTGAATGAAAAATTAAATATCCAATGTCACACGAGGTATGAACTTATAAGAGTCCACATTCTGGATTGATGAATCTTATGGATGATCTTAATGATAATGTGTTTGAGTTGTCTTTTTGTGATGTGTCATTTGGAATGTGTCTTGAACAATTTTCTCTAAATCTTCTCCGATATCCCAAAAGAGAACCCCTTTGGAAAGGTTGGGGCAAACTCATATGCAACCTAACCTGCCCCAATCAATACAAACACCCATCCTCTTAGGAACCGTTCTCTTCTCACATCGATCGCCAATGAAGAACTTGAGGAAAAACGGTTAATAACTATAGTAGAAAGTAAGAATTCGAGAATAGAATATAATCCACATAAAGGAGAGGATACTTTCCTCAAACGAAAAAAAAAATTCTCATTATTGTGCCACATAAATATGCCCAATGTACCTTCTAAGATGGGGTATTGGACTCTGATTCGATCGCTTTCACGACTATGCATGAAGCATTAATCGGTAATGACGCCCTAAAACAGAAAATACAAAGGTGACCACATGTTCTGGCTAAGAAACGAGCACAGTGAGGGAAGAGACATTATCATCGTGGGCAGTTGCTAGAGGTGTAGCACGTAGAGAATCCCGCTCAGAACAAGAGAAGTGGCATAAACAGCGGCATTCATCTCCAAGCGAAGGGAACTGGAGATCCCAAAATCCTGTGGACGGGAGTAGTATGGGTAAGTCCAAATGGCCATTGGTGGAGGCGGGGAAGCATAGATGCTTTGGGTTTCTGGTGACTCGCACTCATTGCAGGCGGGCGGCGGTGGCGGGCAATCGGGAGGCGATGGAGGTGGGCACGGTGGGGGCGGTGGTGGTGGGCACGGCGGGGGTGGTGGTGGTGAAAGCACAGGGTCGCACGGGTTGTCGCATGCGGCGCACATCGTGCATGTAAGTTGGTCTCTGGAGTCTACTGCTGGAACCGTAGGTGGTGTTGTTGATGCTTCAGATTTGTCCGCGACCGTCGTTGCTCTCGACGTGGCTGATGGGATTGCAAAGCCGAAGATTAGGAAGGTAAAAAACAAGTGTAGCAGGGAACCTTTTCTCGGGTCCAGCATGATTGCTGCGGTTCAATGGAGAACAGACCAAAAATCCTCCGGTGATGGAGAAGAAGAAGAAGAAGAAGATGATGGGCAGTGGATTTGGAGAGACGTGAGAAACTGAAGGATTCTTAAGGATGGTGGCGACCAATAAATAGGAGATGGCAGTGGGGAAAATAGTAAAAATGGAAAATTGAAACTTATCGTATTTTTACCAACTCAATTTTAAATATTTTAATTTTATAAATTTAGTGTTAAACCTTTTTATTTTTTATCAATTTAGTCTATTTGATTAATTTTGACTAAAAATCGCTAACACCGGATATTTTATGTGGTATAACTAACGTTGATATTGACTCTATACAAGGTTATTAGAGGGCAATTCGTATAATAAGTTAAGAAATTTTTGGATAATTTTTGGACGGTTGGGAAGGAAGTGGGTAGGAAGGCGGGGGGATGATGAGGGCACGTGTTAGGTAACAGCAACATATTTCGCGGTTTATCTTCTACGGCGTTATTATTATAATTATCTGGAAAAAGACAAAACAAAGGAATGGACGCAGAAGGAGAGGGTGTCTTTTTGGGTCTTTTTTAAAGTTTCTCTCTACCGCTATTACCAAAAGAAAAAAAGAAAGAGAGCTAGAGTGTTTGATGAAGCCAGTTCGACCTCCCCGAGAAGAGATAACATGTGGAAACGCCTAGGCAGCATCTATAAGCCAAAAAAACAAGAAAAAAGAAGAAGAAAAAAGCATCGCAACGAAGGCAGGTTTCGCGCATGGAGGAGACAGCTAGACATGATGGTCGGATTCCTTAAAGTTTTCGCTTTCCTATGGGAAAAGAGCATGTGTACTTGATGCTAGCATATGATACGTAGAAAGGGAAATGCCCACATAACGGTTCCTCACTTTTTCATGAGTAACAGACCATTATTAATCACAAAAAGTGTTGCTTGAAACCTTATGACTGCCTTATCCGGTCCTTGCAACATTGCCTTTTAATTTTAGACGCATATTAAGAAACAATGTTAAAAAAATGTTAAATACTCGTACGACTACTGGCAACACTACTGGCAATAACGATAATAACAACAATAATAATAAGACTTTTGTTTGGGATGAAATTTGTGTTGTAAGTGCAAAACTTTATAAAATGTGAATTTATCATCTAAAATTGATAATTTATTTCTCATGAATTTCTCTTTCTTGAATAACATTATATTTGTTTTTTCAAATTCTATGCGCATACAAAACAGATGGTTTTCAATTTTTTCTTTTTTTAATGTCTAGTTGCCCATTATATAAAAACAAAATGGATGGTTCAAACTGCACCATTACTCATGGGAGATAACGGTGCAGTCATGGTAACATAATCCTTAATAAAAGCCAATTCTCACTAGGCACTTTACGAAAATTGTGTGGGAGAATCCCCACTGAACCTGGCTGTTAGAGGGGGCTTTGCAATATCATGATTATGATAATATATAGAGAATTTCCAACGTTACGTTATAAGTGCAACACTTTATAAAATGTGAATTTTTTTAGTTAGATTATTCGTTAGTTTTATTGTGAATAGAGATATTGTGACATTTACCAAGATTTAAAGTTGTACTACATGAATATATCTATTTTATGAGCATTATGGAATTTTTTTTATAATAAAATGTAGAGTTAAAAAAATTCATATTGCAAAATTGTCCACAGACGGGATGAAGATTGAGACTCAAGAGAAGTGATTAGCAAGAACAAATAATGGCTTTTCAACTTCAGGGAATTATTTTAATTTTTTTATGGATAGAATAAAACAACTTTTCAACGTCCAATAGCCAATTCTTGGAAATAAAATTTGGTCATCATTAGCACCACCAGAAACTTAATCTAACGGCGCCGTCACGTCACCAGGACTCTACATAGAATACTGAGTATAAAAGGGGCTCAATTCAGAAACTTTGAAGGAGTGATTTGCGCAAGCACCTTGAAGCCGCTGATTCTACCCCGAAAGTCCAGCTGATTCAGCCGGTTCCAAGATAGACCCGGCCATAAAAGCCATTTTAGATTTTTTTTTCTTTTTTCAAAAGAAATTGAAATAACTGTCTTAATTGTTCAAGTTTAATTTTACAAGTTTGAACTAATGGTAAGACCAAATATTTTTTATATAAAAAAGTGGACTTCTAGTTGAGTACTTCGTTAAGTGTAGTTTTGTTTGTTTCGTAGAAAAACAATGATTTTGAAAAATATTTTTCCAAAATAAATTTCTTATATTGCGTGAAATAATTGATCAATGAAAATTATTTTCACTATTAATAATAATTTATGTCAAAATATTTTCGTGAACGATTATCATATTTTTCGTTTATTAATTTTTGTAAGTAATACATGTGACCATTTTTAGAAAAATGCTTTTCTAATTATATTTATTTTTTACGAGCAATTGCACCTCGCTTTTGGAACCGGGCCACCGCACATGTAATCCTAAGACTGTTTACTCTCGACAATTAAAAATAGTACTAAATCATATCAAAATTTTCATATACTTCAAGTGTAACCATACAAAATCACGTAGGTAGTAGAATTCATGTAGACATTGTTTTTATAATTTTATATAAAGTGACTATGGGATTCTTGTCAAACAATAAACCCAAAAACAAATCACAATGCTACAATTTCCATTGAACCGTTTGTTATTATATTACGCGAGACCAATAATTTGGGAATCTTTTTTTTTCTTTTCTTTCAAGAATGTTGTAGGAATCGAATTTTTCCATAAAGAATGTTATAACGAGTGTTGTGCATGGAATCTTCCTAATGACACCATTCGCAAAAAAAAAAAAAAAAAAAAAAAAAAAAAAAACTCTTTAATAGTTGACAGATGAGAGAATTACTGAAAAAGTTTTAAACATATTACAATTGTTCAATTTAGTCATAAATCTTCTTTTTTTGTCAATTGAGTTCTGAACCTTAGTTATTTGTGTCAATTTGGTCCATATAGCCAATTTTAGTCATAAATCGCTAACATGGACGTCAGCTATCTTACGTAATATAGTCGGCATTGACGTGGATAATTTTTAATAATATTTTATTTGAGATTTTATTTTCTATTTTTTTCTTTTCTTTCTCTTTCCTTTTTTTTTTCTTCTCTTCTTCTTTTAACCGGTCACTGCCTTGTCAAATCTGTTGAGGTGAGGCTCGCTGTTGCCAGGCCAGTTAAGTCAACCTCGCTAGTGGTTGGCGAGGGGAGGCTCGCCATGTTTGGATGAGGTACTCAATTGAACATTTCCAAAGACAATCAACAAATCTGAGGCCAAATGACAACTAATCAAGCACTAGGATTCTATCGGTGATAGCAAAACAGTGTCGCTGGTTGAACTTGATGATATTAGGAACTCCTATTCAAGTTTGATGAACAACGACTTTATCGAAGATTTTCTGGAATCTTAAGCATCATTCAAACTCGAGATCCTTGAAGACAGCCACGAGGCTTGGAACATTACCTTGGTTTGACCACAGAGATGAGAGACTCGTGTCGTTGACGTGGAGGGGAACGAACAAGCCAAGGGTAGATTGGAGAATGGAATGGCTGAAGGGGGCAAGGCTTGAACCTGTCAGATATGGCGAGGGTCAAGCCTCACCAATGGCAGGGCGAGCTTGCTCTTATTGAGCGACTGCAAGGTCAACCTCACCAGCCTTTGCCTTGACAAACCAACTACAGGAAGAAGGGAAAGAAAAAAAAAAGAATGAAAGAAAAAGAAAAGAAGAAAAAGGAAAAAGAAATAATGAAAAAAATTAAAATATTATTAAAAATTATTCATGTTAGTCTTGGTATATTGTGCCACATAAAATATCAGTGTCTATGTCAGTGATTTTAGGTGAAAATTGACATGATAAATGGAATTGGTGCTAATGAAAAAAAATTTATAATTTAATTGGTAAAAGAAATTAAGATTGAATTAACATAATTATAATAAACTTACAATTTTTTTTATTATTTATAATTCTAGCGTTATTATTTTATGCGGAACCAATACTTTTGTTCAACAATATTTTGGGAATCGAATTGTTCCATAAAGGATGCTACAGGAGCACTTTCATGATAACTATTAACTGCGGGTGTTGTGCGAGGAATCTCCTAGGGATATCGTCCGCAATAAAAAACTCTTTCATAGTTGATGGAAGTATCTATACAACGATGACTCTGAACGCCTCACATGTCCTTAATCACCGCTAGCTGTTTCCCACCATCTAAATTAGAATTTCATCACATCATTGCATCGGATCTGTCAATTCTCTCTCTTGGCGGATCAACGATGCGCTTTCCCGCGAGAGTAGGAAGAAAACGTGCACCGTACGTTCGTGGAAATGCAGGTCGAAAAATTTAATTACCCCTCGCACATGCTGCGGGTCATGTGACCACAAAGTTAATCATCTTTCGTGGTGCAATGCGTATCCACTTGCCAGTAAGTCAGCAAGACTTCTACGTTAATCACGTGATCCGGAATTATACACGTGTTTTGACTAAGACCCCAACCATGGTCGTCCGAGAAATCTTTTAAGCGTCCCCTTGGATAATATTGTAAGGAGTTAGGTACGACCGGGGAAGGTCTGCCTCTCGGATTATTCGGGTTTGGGCTAGGCAGCACATGCAATTGAGGAAGAAAATTATCAAAAAAATCATAAACCTATTATACGTGCATTAATTCAATTCCAAATCTTACAATTGTGCAAATTGTATCATAAACATTTTTAAATTTTGCCAATTGAGTCAATCCAAGTAGTTGCTAACGTGGATGCCAATAATGCCATGTAGGACGCTCGATGCTAATGTTAAATTTTTTTTTTATAAAATTGAATTTTGATATTTTTTTTCTCTTTTTTTTTTCTTTTTCTTACTTTCTTTTTATCTATGCTTTTACCAAGTCTAGCAAACGTTGTTGGCTGATCCTCACCGGTCACAAGTGAGGGTTGGCCAACAACCCACGCCAACCTTGGAAGAAAGAAAGAAAAGAAAAAGAAAAAAAGAAGAAAAAAAATAAAAATTATCCACATCAATGTCGGTTGTGCAATATAGGATGACCGACGTCCAGGTCATGATGTCAAATTAGAATTGATTAGATAGACTTAGTTGGTAAAATGTGAAAATATTTAGAGTTTTAAATATTGTAGAATATCTTTATATCAATATTTTTTTTATCAGTAAAGGATCTGTCGGTCATATAATTTTATAGAATGAGATTTAATAACTCTAGGCAATCTTTACTAATATATAGGCCTATCAAATGAGTAGGTTGAGCCAATCTAAATTAAACTATTTAATGCACATTCATCCCGCAAAAAGAGACTAGGCGTTACGGCAATCTATTTTCTTTGAACCAAAGCCTCTGTGTTGGGTTGGTCCGGCGTTTAGCCTAATTTTAAATTCAAGAAAAGTTTTTAGACAAAAAAAAAAGTAGACTAGGGGCACCTTTATTGCTTGTTAGTTTTCAATAAAACTATTTAATGCACATTCATCCGGCAAAAAGAGACTAGGTGTTATAGCAATCTATTTTCTTTGAACCAAAGCCTACGTGTTGGATTGGTCTGACGTTTAGCCTAATTTTAAATTCAATACAAGTTTTCAGACAAAATAAAGAAGACTAGGGGCACCTTTATTGCTTGTTGGTTTTCTCTTTAATCTTTTTATTAATAAGAAAAGGCAAATCAAGTCAAGTCTTGCTGGATCTTAATTTTCTATCAAAGAACCAAGAGCATAGCATGTGAGTATTTTCGTGCAGATTTATGACTAAAAATGGTCGAATAAACTTAATTGACCAAACATGAAAAGTGAGTTATAATATTTATAATCTTATATAATGTCTTTATATCAATGTTTATTATCAGCAAAGGATTTGTCACTCATACAATTTTATAGATTGAGATTTAATAAATCTGGTCAATTAACATTAAATTTACTGTATTTTTGTCAATTTAGTCTTAAACCTTTTAATTTTATTAATCTAGTTCTAAACAATTTCATGTTTTGCTAATTGAGCTTATTTGGTCAATTTTAACCAGAAATTGTTGATGTAGACGATGCTCATCTTGCGTGGCACAGTTTCTGCTAACGTGGACAATTATTAATGATGTATTAATACTTTTTTGAATTATTTATTTATTTTTATCCTTTTCTTTCTTTTTTCTTTTTCTTTTTCCCTTCCCTTCTCCTCCTCTAGTTGGCCCTTGATCCTTGACAACTGGTCAGAGGCGAGGGCCGATGAGGTTGACCTCATTGGCCTCAGGCAAGCCTTGCCCATTCATGATGAGGCCGAACTTGCCCAGCAACTATATGGGTCAGTTGGAATTCCGATTTTGTTGGCATGTGCTTTTTACAAATTTGACTGTAATGTTTAGTTTGAGTGCACTTCAAGCCCTTACCTTTAATGGCATTTCTTCATGTCTGCTCGTCTATATTCTCTTTGATATGTAGCTAGTTATGCCGATAACTTCTTCTTCTTCTTCTTCTTGAGGTCAAGCCTTGCTGACCCTTGCCTCTAGTCAGTTGCTGAGGGCTAGTGACGAGCTAGAGGAGGAAGAAGGGAGGAATAAAGAAAGAAAGAAAAATAAAGTAAAAAAAAAATAATTCAAAGAATTTATAATTTATCCTTGTTAGCCCCGGCAGTCCTACTTAGCACACCCGGCATCCACTTTAGCGGTTTCCGATGAAATTTGTTGGAATGACTCATTTGGCAAAATGTGAAAATGTTTGAGATTCAATTGACAAAATTTTTTAAAAAAATTAGAATTGAATTAACAAAAGTGTCGTAAATTTAAAAAATTTTGGACATTTTTTCTTTATATATAGACCTGTCAAATGGACGGTCAATCCAAATTAACTATTTAATCCACCTCCGTCCCGCAGGAAGAGACTAGGCTTTATCGCAATCTATATTTTACATCTGTACCGCAATCTATGTTCATTGAACCGAAGCCCACTTGTTGGGTTCGTCTGGCATGTAGCGTTAATTTAAATTCGATAAAAGTTTTCAGACAAATAAAAAATGAAGACTAGGGGTACCTTCATTGCTCGTTGGTTTTCTCTTCAATTTTTTTTAATTAATAGATTAAGCAAATAAATTCAAGGCGTGCTGGAACTCAATTTTCTATCAAAGCAAGAATAGCATTGCATGTGAGCATGTTCGTGCGATAATTGAGTCCACTTCATATGTGTACACTTTAATATTCCCTTGCACTTTGCTTTGTCCTTTATGATAACATGGGAACAAAATTTGTGTCAGTATATTTTTCGATCTTAATAGCAAGTTTCCATCTGTCCTTTAGAGTCCTTGCTCATGACTATTGATGAATTGATTGAGTCATTGTGTTTGTCTAAGAAGGTGGAGCGAGGAAGTAGAAGTGTGGTGTAGTTAGTCCTGTTGTGCGAGTGAAGCTTTCTAAAGGAGTGTAGATAATGAAGCGTGACATCTTAAATGAAAAAGTATTTCATTTAAGATGTTAGCCTTCCATTATATTCACAAGTTCGAGAGAAATATAAATGAAAAAACAGCCATAAAGTTTTAACAAGTATTTCACTGATAAACCAATTGGAGATTACTCAACTGGGATTCAATGACCAGCCATGTTTGTACCTTTTCCCTCTTATCCTTATCCGATGCATGACGACTGTACTGTTGGAATGTTATGACATCTATTGAATACTTGTTATATTATGTAGAAAAGAGAAAAATTCGATAAACAATCAACGGAAGAATATTATATGTGCTTATTTTGGTATGTGCAGAACAAAAATAGTCGTAGTAGATATTAGAAAATCCATCCCAAAAGTTTAAATTTATAGATTGAAGGGAGATTGCATGCATAAAAAGCATGTAAATCCCATAGTCAAATAACGTTGGATATTTTAACAATAGAGTTGTTTTAAAATATTTATAATCTTGTAGAATGTCTCTACATCAATGTTTTTGTCTGGAATTGAAATTTTAAAGGATTTGTCACAGTTACAAAATTCTAGAATGAGATTCAATAACTAGTTAATCTTATTTGAAAAAAAAAAAAACTAATCAATCTTTACATATATCTAGGCCTATTAAATGGGCAGGTTTGGTCAAGTCTGGTTAAAAATAATTTGATCCAATTAACCTATTAAACTCATTTTCACCTATTGATGTGCGATATAAATTGAACGATCCATACTTGACCTGAACGAGGATCCACTTTCAACAAATTTTCTCCTTAAATGCTTCTTTTGAAGAATGGGTGACTCTATAGACCTGCTTGTCGAATTAGCGAGGGACCTCAAATGCTAGGTTATGAACGAGGGGTGATGGCGGTAGTGAAAGTGAGATATTGGAGATTTTATACATTAATAGATATTTATATATACATGTTGATTATATAGAGTGAGGTGAATCATGTATCGCCATAGTAATTATTGATAGGGATAGATATGCTTCGAAATACTTATTGATTAATTTTCAAAGTCAAAATTGACTAAGTTGAGATTTTTCTAACATTTGATATATTTTGTTGATAATATCATTGGGTTCAATTTCTTTTCCTTTTTTTTGACTTGTCGCTGTTTACAAAGAGCATCGATTTCTTATATATTTACTGAAATGCAAAATATCTTGATAAACTATAACCAAAGTAAGCTACTTGTCACCCTTTTACTTGAACAATTCTTTGCATTCTTCACCTAGCATGTTCTTATTTGTGTCATTGAATGTAGCGATTAAAACGACATCACTTATGACATTTAACTCAACCAAGGTTTGTAGTAACCATTATAAGTGAAGTTAAGAAAAAGAAAATAAAAGAACGTCGTCTTTCCCTTTCTTGGCCAATACATCACCCCTTTCTATTCTTCAAGAATTGGTTCATCTTCCCATTTTCCATAAAAGAAACAACTTTTTCCAATTTAAAGTTTTCAATCAACCTTCAACTATCCAATTAAATTGTTGTTTTAGCCCCAACTTTCAAGAATCTTACAAAGTAATTAAAGGCTTGGTTGTTCTAGGTCCCATTCAAGGTAAGTGAAATCTCTAAGGCTACATTAGATTGATCTACTTCGTATTTTTGGCTTGGTTGGTTGAAATCTATTAGTTTAAAATTGATCTTAAGTGCAAGTAGGTTTCAAGATTGACATGTAGAGTTATGCTGATTCTTTGCCTATATTGAAATCTTTAATACATTCCTAGAAGGCGTTTGAAAGAATACCCAATTGGTTTTGTTACCTCTTAGATGGGAAAATGAGGAAATGTTAAAACTAGACCAAAAGGGGCTTTTTAGTAAATTTTGACATGTCTTGGGGCAATTCTGTAACTTTCAGAAATAAAAGGGCTCTTTTAACCATGTGATTTTATGGTTTTAAGTGCTAATTAATGGGTTATTAAGTTAGATGAATGGAGGAAAATCAAAACGCTTCAAAATAACTAGTTTTGAAGCTTTACTAGCAAATTTGTAACTTGACCAAGCTAAGGCACTAATTCGTACTAACTGGAAATTTTGGGGGCTATTCACAGCATGAGGAGCCTTATTGTGATAAGGGGTTAAGTTATTTTTAGAGATAGTTGCTTAATCAAGATAAAGTATCTTACTATGCAATTGGACCTAAATGTGTACTTAATTTGGACGTAGGTTGTTTTGGTAATTTTATAAAACTTGTGGTATGCTCGTAGTATAAATAAAATACTCGTATGATTTAGATAACAAATGAATGGTCTTTGGTTTTTAGTTAATATGGCTTGATTAAGGGAAAATTGAAAGTTGAGAGTAAAGAAAATTGTTAATTGAGAAACGTTATTGAGGCAAGAATGTAACTCTGGAAAATAATAGCATGTTTAAATCACAAAGTTTATTTTCATGCCTGGTAGGTAATTGATTGATTTCCATACAATTTGGGAGGGTAAGCACACTATCAGTGCTAAAACTTGTGTACGGCGCTCACTTCGGTGCCTAAACTTTATTTTAAATCACTTAAGTGCCAAAAAGTTTGAAAAACGATCATTTTAATGCCAACTCCGATCTAATTGATCGGAAATTTGACGTGACACTTTTTTTTATTAATTTTTAAAGCTGATGTGGCTCGTTGGAGAGTACAGTCAGCATCTAGACCACAAAACGACATCATTTGGTGTCTTTCTCCCAAGTCAAAACCCTAAATTGCCAAATTGAGAGAGAGAGAGAGAGAGAGAGAGAGAGAGAGAGAGAGAGAGAGAGAGAGAGAGAGGAAGGGCATGGCAGGGCTTCCCCATCGTCTTCTTCCCCAAAGAACAACACCAACACCAGCACTAGCAGCGACATCTGTAGCGGCATCAGTACTGGCACTAGCACTAGCACAACTCCGCCTCCTTGTTTCCATCGCCCTCCTTGTCTTCTCTCTCTCCACCTTCGACCCCCCTTCTTCCTCCTCCTCCTTCGCCCTTGCCTCCTATTCTTCTTGTCGCTTCTTGCCCGAGAAACAACCTCAGCCTCTCCTTGCTCACCTAGTTGAGCAACTATGATGGAGGCCAAGCGACGGTGGCCGAGCACGATGGCCAAGCAACGGTGGCCAAGTGAGCTAGGTTGGCATTGGGTGAGAATTGGACAAAAAAACCCTAATTTCAATCCCAAATGAGCTGTGCGGTGTCATTTTTGTGAGGCCATCCACTTGTGATGGCAAACAATGTTGTTTTTTTAAGGAGGACGGAAAACGACATTGTTTAAAAGCCATGTCGATTTTTTTTTTTAAATATAAAAGCCACGTAATCATTTTGGCCGTAATCTTTCACCGGTGGCATCAAAGTGATAGTTTTTCCTCTGATTTAGCATTTAAGTGATCCAAAATAAAGTTTTGGTACCAAAGTGAGCGCCGTACATAAGTTTTGACACTGATAGTATACTTACCCACAATTTGGGGGTATTTTAGGTGTGAAAAATGTGAAAATGGAGAAACTAGATTTGAAAGTGATCTTGTCATACTAACAAAGTTACTAATTTATTGATTAAGTGTTGTCTAACTAATCAAGTTATTGATTAAAGTTTCCAATCCTCTGAGTTGTTAATAGTCAATTTCTAAAATGCCGATTATCTAAGTATATTATAAATACTTGCATGGCAATCGTGATACTACCGTGATTTGCATGTATGATGTCAAGTGAATATGACCTTTCCCATGACCTATTTGCTAGAGAGCAAATTCTCTTATATAAATATGTAGATGATACTTTGGAGTTAGCTAGATATTCTATTGGTTGAGATGACATGAAATGCTGTGATGACGTGGCTTGTGTAGCCATGGTATGATGTTAAATAATGGCCACATCATGCGGACTCTATCCCTCATGATATAAAGGACACTCATGATGAATGGGTTAAGAGATTGGCAAATGGATATGTATAATTCCATTCCCCATGAGTTGGTGATGACAATACCTCGTTAGTCAAGATGCCTTGCTAGTTGAGATGATACTAGCTAGTAATGAGTATGAACTCACCTGTGTATATCGGTGAGCTATTTTGTAGTATTTGCGCATATGAGATTTGTACCTTAATCTGTGTGCATTTGAGTGTTGAATTGTATGCAACTCATGACATTTATTACACATGTGATTATAGTGGTTTATATGTGACTCATGACTTATGTCCTAAATAATTTGAATTAATATGTTTGGAAGAGGTAAGTGACCATTTGTGGTTTAGAGTATGTTGATATCCTTGTTACTAAAATAGGAAAGTAATGAGAGATTCAAATTTGTGGTTGAAGATGTAGATTTTTATGTATTCATGGATTTATGCTGTGATGCGTGCTCATAGAAGATGAAATAATTGGCATGTTGTATTTGGATTATTGACTTGACAAGGAATTTTTTTTAGGATATGCTCCTAATTGCATTTAATTCAAATCGAATGATGACAAATACTTGAATCACATATGATTTATCATGTACTTCTCAAGTGTTTAAAATATTCCATTATGAATACAACAATAATTAAGGAATAAGTTAAATATATAGATGATGAACATCATTTCTTGAATCACAGTGTTTCCTGTAAGTGTTGTGTGATGACTCGTTAGTTATTATTATGTGGTGTGCTCTCAAATCCAGTGGTAGGATGATCTCCTACCTTAGACTCAAAGAGTTCATTTACAGGACTTAGGCTGACCTTATATATCTTATAAATTAGTCGAGTTAGGAATTTGGAGGCTTTTAGATTAACACTTTTGAATACCACTTTTAAGGATTTGATTAGAGTGCAGTAATGAAAGTAGAGGCATATGTCAATACATAAGATTTTAATGTATATTAGTTGAAGATAAATTATTTTTATAGTTGAGGTCAAATTAGTTATTCATCAAAGTATTGAAATGAAGCTACATTATTCACTCAAGTTTTGAATTTTATGGAAAAATTTCAAGCCATGATAGAAAGTCCGTCCTAGGCTATCTTTTGTTCAATGCTTACATGGCATTTTCTTAATTTTATGGTTCACTTAAGTACAAGACTGTTGTTTATCAAAAAAAAAAAGTACAAGACTATTATTTTCCTTTAATATCGACTGCAATGTATATTAAACTTTTACGTTTCGTACTTTCAATTATACTTTCCAAATATCGACTCTTTAAAAATTGATCAACAAGATTTAAAAGTAGAAATTGCTGTGCAAGCACACTCCCTCGATGCTTTTCAGTCATGCATTTGCATCAGAAAATTTATAAATAGATTATGATCATTAAAATTTAGAATCACACCAAACGAATTACTTTCGAAATTGTGTGTATGCGCACCATAGTATATAATCACCTATTTGAATATACGAACAACAATAGCCAACACATTTTCATTTATTTTTTTGCCAGTAGCCACACATACTTGAGTGACAAAAAGAATTTTAGTAAGCTAATACAAAATAATAATAATTAAAAAGCTAATGTCCGAAAATCTGAAAAAAGAAATTAAAAACTCCCTCTTCTTCCCCAGTTATATATTAGGGTTTCACCGAAAATGATGAAATGTCCATCAAGAAGATGGATGAAATAACAAATAGACAAAGGTCGTCAAAGATCCTTTATTGATTTTGGATAGGGAAGTAAATTATAAGAAATTTAAAGGTACAAATGTTGGAGACAATCATGTTCGGCTATATAAATTGCAAAAAGGTTTTTCCATGAAATTTAAAGATGATTTAGTTACGTGATTGATTGGGAAAGAGTTTACAATGAAAACACTCAGGATAATCGTTTGTTACATACGACAGTTAGAAAACAGATAAGTTCCTAATCCTATTTGTGATTAGAAGAAGTTACTCCGTATCTCCTATTATTAAACAATATTTATCCATAAGAAGTTATAAAAATGTTCCAGTGTTGATTCCTCATTACCACCTTCAAGTTCCAACACAAAGTAAAATTTGCCATGGTTGTTGGTGACTTCGTCGATTGACGAAAATTCTCATCGACAACTGATGTCTGATGTCGTTGATCATATCAGAGAGTTATCCATTCCTTTCAAGTTGTCAATTGTTCAGACAAAACTGTATATTTACTCAGTTTGTCACTTGTGAATAGTAAACAAATGTTGGTCATGTTTTTTTTGTGTCAACACTAAGCCACCTCCTCTATGATTCCAAGACCACATTGCTGCTTACCACCTCGTTGATCCGCCGCCTTTGCTAACCTAAGTTCAAGGATCTCTTGAGAACCGAGCTTAACGATGTTCCAAAGTGGGTGGAGGTCCTTGACCTATGATCGGAGGTTACGAACCTCCATCTTTGTTGATTTGGAGGTCCAAGACTTTCAACCCAAGGTCTTAGACCTTTGTCGCCATCAAAATTCAGAGGTTTTTGAGGCTTAATTTGTAAGAATTATTGTGTGGGCCACATGATATTATTAATTGATGGTTTAATAAAATCTTTTGCTAAAAAATATATTGACTATGCGAAGTTACGACTCTAATGAAATGGTACAATCTTCATTGAGAAGTTACTGTCCTTCTTCAAAGATGTTCGACTCTCACGAAACGTTAAAAGATGCTTTGATGAAAAGCACCTCGTAATAGCATGTATAAATAAGAGTTTGGTCCTCTCTTCACCCACGACATGAAAATAAAGTTGTATTCTATCATCCATTAGACAAAACACGTCAAGGAAAAGTGGATTAAGGGAGAGAAATTGGATTTCTTTATTTTTTTGGTTTTCCACAACAATTATCTTCAAGGGTATCGCTATGGATAAATGTATGTTTTCATCTTTCTTATTGTAAAAATCATAAAGATCAAAGATTTTTGTTTTGTATTTTCTGCGTTATAGGATTACGTTATTGATTATAGTTGGTATTAGAGCGTAATTTAAGATCTCATGATTTTTTTTTTTTTCATAGAAATTGATATATTATGGTTTATTATAAATATTTGTTGAAGGACGATGATTCTCTCATGTTATTTGATGTTGCTAAAATTATTCTATGGGTGGAAATCCAAATCATGAAAGGTTTAATGGAAAATGGGGCTAGAAATGGAGAAAAGGGCGAAAAAACAGTGAAGGGGGCGAAAAGGGAAGAAGGCGTGTGGTAGACACGCACCCCATGTGCATTGGAGGGTTAGGCGCGTGGGTTCCATGCGTCACGCGCGCATTGGTAGTGAGGTGCGTGCAAGCCATGTCACCCCCCGATCTCCGAGCGCGTGCCCATCTCTCTGCGGTCGATTAACTAGCGACGTCCTAGGACGCATCACCGACCCATTTATTTTAATGTGCATGTGAAAGCAAATAAATAATCCCTAGACAACAATAAGATGTGATAGAAAATCATGCCACAATTCAAATCATCACAACAAGCCTTTTATAAACACACATGTTTATATACAATACTAGGCTGTTTATAAAAATATCGGCTCAACAAAAAAGGAACTGTCCTATGACCCACTAGTCAAACACGTTCACCGATTCTTCAGTCTCCACCTTCCCAGACTCCGGCTCAACAAAAAAGGAACTATCCTATAACCCACTAGGCAAACACGTTCGCCGATTCTTTGATCTCCACCTTCCCAGACTCTAGGGCTTCAGGTCCTCCACGACCACCAAATTGGATTCAATTTCTTCTTGAATCAGTGCAATTCAGCCTCTATAAATTCCATCATCGTATCCTCGATCAAATTGGCATTTTTCCTTGCTAATAGAACCAACTTGCATTCCAAACACGCGATAAAAAATGATCCCCTAAATTTTCCGAACAAAAACAACCTTAAGTCGACTTTTCACCAAAAATCTCGATTTGCAGAAAAATCTTTGAAGGATGAGTCAACGTTTCTAAAATGATTCGTGGAATGACAAAACTTTCAATTTATGAAATCGGATTCAAATTCGCGGTTAATTTTAATCTGGCACAATTTTAGCGTGACCTAGGCTATCAGGTAGCTTTTAGAAATTTTTAGTGCAAGTGACCCATGATCGATTTTCTTTGAGCCACAATGAACCTCTTCGACACATTGGCGACTCTCGTTATTCATGAAAATCTCGAGGTTTCAAATACGGACACATGGTACCAAAACGACAAAAAAATCAGCCTAGTGCCGATCGACGAGAATTTTTAATTTGGTGGAATCACCCACGTTTAACCACACATCTCGTCGAACCAACCTATCTTTGATCTCTAATCGATCTTTACTGTATCGTAATAATCTCTGCAGATAAGCACGGTCGAATAGTCAATTCCTAGTCGAATTCTCAAGTCTATTGCATTAAAATCCCTTAATGGCTTTTTCAGATAGTCTAGTTATTTCAGGAGTGATCAGTTTTGAAAATAACACTATAGGTGCATCGATGAAAGGTCCGATTTATTTAATTGAAAACAGAATTGAAATTTCAGGATGTCACAAGCCACGCACTCGCGGAGCCAGGCACGTGCATCCACGTGCTTGCGTGGGGTTTTAGGCGCGTGCTAGGCACACGCTTGTTGACTTGTTTTTAAAATTTACCGTTTTGCCTCTTATTGTTTAATTACGTTTTTGCGCCTTATTGTTTATTTATGTTCCTGCCCCTTTCTCCATCGAACAATTATAGTTCTGCTCTCTTTATGACTATTTACATTTTTGCCCATATTTGTTGGATAATTATGATTCCGTCTTGTCTAATTATTTACGATTTTGCCTTTAGATGTTAAATGTATAGTTCTACCCCTCACGAATTATGATTTTACAATTTTACCCTTTATGCTTTAATTACGGTTTTACCATTGGGTGCAATTTGGTTATTTTTTTTTTTGGGTAAAAGGTAATTATATTGAGCTTTAACCAATATTTACAACCAAATGGCACCAAAACATACACTCATAATGAACAAAGACAAAATGAGTGGAAGGGTGCCGAAAGAAGAAAAGGAGAGCCAACAAGACAAAGCAACACGGCATAGTCCGCACAGCGACGGCCACATTCACAAGAAGGACCAACACAAAAGAAGGTGACTAGCCAACTAAACAATGGCAACCCAAGCCCAAAAGTCGTAAACAAAAGCGTCGCCACCCTAAGATAGTAGCGGACGAGGCAAATGGCAAGAACGAGGCCACAAGGCCAACAACGATGCACATTAGCGAAGCATAGTGGCGGACCATCTTGCAGCAACTCCAATAACGGGAATACTACGAAAGCGCCGGAGTAGAAACGAGGATGCAGGGGTCAATTCCCTAGCTACGTTGAAGCCTTCTGTTTCTTGGATTATCCTCAACATTTGTGAAAGTCAAGGCCTTAGAGCTATAAATGGGAAGAAAACTTAGTTTACGATATCTACATATTTACATTGTCTAATAGAAGTAAGAATTTACAATCCACATGAAAAGACATTGGATTTAAGGACAACCGATGGTTACTTCATTGGTTATATAGAGAAATCAAAATGGTATAGATTTACTGTTATAATCATAGTATAAAAATTGTTGAATCAGGAAATGCTAAGTTCATTGAAAATGATGACATCAATGAGAGTGGAAGAATGCGTGATGCTTGCATTCAGGAAGCAAAGGTAGAACTTCCTATACCAAAAACTTATGATATCATTGTTCTTAATAGAATTCAACCCAACAATAACCAACAACAACAAATTAATGATCAAACACTCCATAGTGAAGATGTTAACATTGAACCTACAATAGTTGAGTCACAAAAAAGAGTAAAGAAGATCTCAATAAGAAAGGAGATTGGCTATTTCAAATAATTATGTGATTTATCTATAAGAGTCATAAATTAATGGATTAGTATCCTAAAAAACCCCCAAACTGATACATCTGTGACAAATTTATCCAAAACTATTTTTTTTTTTTACCATGAAAAACTCCAAACCGGTATACTTGTGACAAATTTACCTCAACTGACCATAAAAAACCCTAAACTGGTACATTTACAACAAACTTACCCTGAATTAATTTATTCAACTGCAAAAAACCCAAAAATGATAAATTTGTGGCAAATATACCCTCCGCTAAATTAGATTAATACCACAAAAAAATCACAAAAATTGTAAACTATGACAACGATGTGTAAAATCCTAAATCGATATACTAGTCAACTGTCACGTATAATTTAACTTAATAATTTGACAGTAAAATTTAACGAAAACTAACAGAGGGTAAATTTGTCACAAGTGTACCAGTTTGAGGTAAATTTGTCAAAGGTATACCAGTTTGGGGTTTTTGGTGGTCAAAAAAATAGTTTGGGGTAATTTTGTCACAAGTGTACCAATTTAGGATTTTTCAAGATATTAACCCTAAATTAATTTAGAAATTAGAAATGATCAAAGTTAATTTGCTCAAGTCATAGAATGTGAACATTCTAATGAATAGTTTAATGACATGAAATAAGATTTAAAATTTATGTATCAAAATCAAATCTAGGACTTTGTTAAATTGTCTAAATGATGTAAAAAAATCAGGTGTAAATGTGTTTTTAAGATCAAACACGACTCAAAAAGCGATATCAAAAGATATAAAGCCAGATTTGTTGCTAAAAGGCATTGACTATAATGAGACATTTTTACCGATCTCTAAAAAAGACTTACTTAGAATTATTATGGATTTGGTGGCTCATTGTGATTTAGAGTTGCACCAAATGGATGTCAAAACCTTCTTTTCTTAATCAGAATTTAGAAGAAGAAGTTTACATGGATCAACCCAAGTGCTTTTCAATCAAAGGAAAGGAATACATACTGTGTAAATTAAAGAAATCGATATATAAACTTAAACAAGCTTCCTGACAATGGTATCTTAAGTTTAATAATACCATAATTTCATATGGATTTAAGGAAAATATCATTGATCGTTATATGTAAATGAAAATCAATGGGAGCAAGTTTATTTTTCTAATTCCTATATATTAATGACATTTTGCTTCCTACTAATGATCTTGGTTTGTTACATGAATCTAAGAAGTTTCTCTTTAAGAATTTTGAAATGAAGGATATGGAAGATGCAACATATGTATCCGTAATAGATCACAAGGATTGTTAGGGTTGTCTTATAAAGTCTACATTAAGAAAATTTTAGAGATGGATAAATGTTTAGTATGAATAATTCCAATTCAGAATGATAACAAATTTAGCCTTATGCAATGTCTCAAAAGTGAAATGAAACAAGAACAAATAAAAAGTATTTCTTATGCATATGTTGTTAGGAGCTTTGTGTATGCTCAAACTTGCACCAGACTATACATTAGTTTTGTTGTCAGAATGTTGAGCAGGTATCAAAGTGATCTTGGATTAAATCATTGGAAAACTACAAAGAAAGTTTTCAAATACTTTTAAGAAATAAAGAATCATATACTCATTTATAAAAGATTTGATCATCTTGAGGTAATTAGATATTCAAATTCAGACTTAGCCGAATATGCTAATATCAGAAAATTAACATTCAGTTACTTGTTTGTTTTGGCTGGAGCAGCAATATCATGGAAAAGTGCAAAGCAATCAATTATTGTTACATATACTATGGAGGCTGAATTTGTGGCATACTTTGAGGCCACTATTCATGGATTATGACTTCGAAACTTTATTTCGAGGCTTGTGATTGTCAATAGTATTGCTAGACCGCGAAAAATTTATTGTGATAACTTCGCAATAATTTTCTTTTCAAAAAACGACAAGTATTTTAAGTGTACGAAGTATATGAAAATTAAATACTTGTCTGTTAAAGAAGAAGTTCAAAAACAAAGAGTATCAATTGAACACATTAGCACCAACTTTATTGTTGACACCTAAATTTTGGCGACCCATTTAGTCATTTATCTTATTAAAAATTAGGGGTTAATTTTATCCCAGAAAAAAAATAGTTAATCGCATAGCATATAGTTTTAGGTGCATTTTCTATTTGCATTGGGCTGGTAACGGATGGGTTCGAATTGATGGTTCAAAAACTTTAATTTGATGAGTCGAGCTAAGCTCATGAAGAAAGCAAATCGGCCCAAGCCCGTATCCTTGGAGATATTTTACGGATTTATCTTTGTGAGATTTCAATTCAAAAGCAAATATTACATTTGGAAAAAAATAAATATTGCCTTTCAAAAAGAAATCTTTGTGGATATGTATTTGGAAAATTTAATAACCCTAATCCGTGCCCTATAAATAGGTAAAAATACGTAGGGTTGGGGGGAGGCCACGTGATGGAGACATTCGGCCACATTGAAAGGGGGCCAAACATTGACACATACGGCCATTGAGAGTAAAACCTGAGCGGGGCTACACAATTGAGAGACACGTGAGAGAGGAGAGAATGAGTTTTCTTGGCCAATTCTTGACCAAGATCCACGTCGATGCTTCTGCCGCGGTGCTTTCGCCGTCCCCGATACGTTATCAACGAGTTGCCATCCTGTTGAGTTATTACTCGATCGCTTGACGACGCCACCGCAGCCCCTTCATCGATGACGTCACTGCAGCTCCGACCCTCGTAGTTGCTGTTCCGACTATTACCCGATTGCCGCCGTCGCTGCTGCCATGCGACCACGCGTTGATCTGCTGTTGTCCAGTTGTTGCCTTGTTGACGCCATCCATGTCTTGCTGATCTATTCCGATCCGAGAAGGCCTTGCACCGTTTACTAGCCCCGACCTTCCATGACAGAACATCACCGTTCGATCTACTGTCCTTCAATCACGAGCCACCGCCATGATCCCATGAATTGCTTCGGATTCATGCCTCCAATTTGAGTTTTTATTTTATTTACTTATTTTCTCTTGACTACCCACTAACCAGGAAGAAAACTTCTAGGGGAGAAGCCGAAAACACACTGGGCACATTACGCTCGCAAATTCTTCAACAACTTTAGCATCTTCACGGAGATCCTCAACGCGAGTTCCACTCTCGGTTTCCGGACGAGTTTTAGCAATAATTCTGCAGTTTTATTTGTCTTTGCTACAACGACACGCAGCCTTCGACGACCTTTGCAGCCTCCAAGCAAGACGCCGTAGCAATTTCAACGATCTTTCAGTCCAGCGATCATCGACGCTTCAAGAAATTATGGGCTGAGTTCAAGACCACCTTCGATTAACAAAGCGGCGGGAGTCGAGTTCAGAGAGTCATGGCAAAATTCCACTTAATGCATGGTCACACAAGAGAAGGGCACACGTCCTTTCAGTAAAGGAGGACGTGTACATTGAAAGGAGGGACGATTTCGCACACCTATTTTATTGAAATTTGGAGCATCTCCACATCGTGGTTCTCTAGGTCTCTCGGCAAGCTTTGCTACTGCTGTGACAACAAAAGTTATCGTTTTGCAGATTGCTTCTCGAGGTTCACGCGCATATCCTTGAATCGAGCAATCATCAAGGAGCCCCACGCAAAGCCCCCTGGCGAGTAGCCATCCCGTGAACCCTGCTAAGCACCACCGCATCGGGTTGCGAGTAGCCATTTGAGGATCGGAATTCGGAAGCCAATATTCGAATTAGGTAAAAATCTTATCTATTTTGATTTTCGAAAATTCCGTTTCCTTATTTGATATATTCGTTGATGCCCATGATGGAAATTTTCGATATGCTAAGATATGTGAAATCTCGAGTATCCTTCTCAATTAGGAAATCTTCCTAATTTCGCAACGTGCATATGATTGACAGTCCGATTTTATGTTTGAAATACGATTTGCAATCGCACGGAAAAATCACCAATCCGATCCCACGCTCGAGATACGATTCGTGATTTTATTTAAAAATTAGCCGATCCGATCTCATGCGCGAGATACGATTTGTCAATTTATTTCCAAAATTAAACGGACATGGATAATATCTTGCTTGATTTGTTGCTGTGTTGTTCTCGATGCCTTTATTTGATTGCTCCCCTAAAGGAAAAACCCAAAAAATATTTGAGTTAGGATTAGATTTTCTTTAGAATATTTCCTGTTTTAGGGTTAAAATTGCAATCTTATTTCGAATTTCTTAAATAAAAAATCCAAAAAAATGCATTCATTTAGGATGTTAGTTTTTGTTGCATGTTTAATTATTTGGCAATTTTAATTTCGAATTTCATAATAAAAAAGAAAAAATTAGAATTAGGGCATTCTTTGCACGTTATTGCATATTATGATAGATTGCATCCTTTTAGGAAAAAGAAAGAAAAGAAAGATAAGAAAAATGTCACATGCACATCATTAGGATTAGATTCATTGAAATGCATGCCATGTGGTAGTTGTTGCTAGGTCCATTCAATTAGAAAGTACATGTCATTAGAGTTAGGTTATTTAGTTAATATTGCATCGCATATTGCATAATTTTCATTAAATAAGTGAAAAAAAAAAAAAAGAAATTGCGTGTTAATTAGAAACCATATCTAAGGTTGTTGATGTGGATTTTGAATTAACATTGCAGATGCTTTCGTTACTACGAGGTAAGTCCTGCATTTTCTATTTGCTTTCTTGGGTGTTAAATTGATGGATTGCGTACCCGCATGATCGCCTTACATGCTAGAGAATTAGATTTAAAATCAATCCAAGCTGTCTGCAAAACATTTTCTTTAAAATAAAAAAGAAAGGTACTGAAGGGGCGTTAGAAAAGTCTAGCGTAATCAAGTCCCCGAATTCATAATCTCTGGTTCGTAGGAGTAAAGTAAATCTCCCATTACTTTACTTGGGTTTCTAATCGACCCACCAAAAATAGATTAATGGCAACTTCTAATTGAAAAATCATTTGCATGTTATAAACTTGAACATAAGTTGCGAATTGGTATGGGCTTGGGAGAGCCCGAGTTAAGTTTAGGCTTAACAATCCATTAGCCAAACCCTAGGTGGTTTACACCTGAAAATTTGGTCGCGACATTTATGATAGCAGATCCCTTAACAAAATGATTGCTGCCTAAGACATTTAATGAATATGTTGAAAGGATGGGGATTATAAGACGTCATTAATAATTGTATTATGATTGCATTAAATTTATGTAGTTGACATTCGGAGCTCACTTATATGTTTATGATATTTCCTATTTTCTATTCAGTATATATTATGGAAATAGATGAATGTTAAACTGGATAGTCTCTAACGGAGACATTATGGTTGGACCATTACGGTATTTCTCATTTATAGATCATGTTAAGTAGAGAGCTATGTTGTAGTATATGGAAGGGACAATGTCGATTAATGACAAACAACTGCCATGACTCGCATTAGTTTTCTTTATTTAATTGTGATTATTATGTGATAATCAATTTAAGAAAGATATTATTATTATGTTATTGTACACATTATAGTCTTTATTAAACCATGAAAGTAAGGTTATAGAATTATGTTATCTCTTACATTATCATCTGAAAACAAGAACAAAGGGAAGGCATCAATGCTCAATGGACGAGCAATGGTAGTGACGAGTGATGACAAAGGTCTGGAAGTGAAGGGGGACGGTGGTGATGCACAAGCTACAGCAATTGGATCAAACGGTGGACTTGTATTTATTTTAGCTTCCCCTTTGACCTTTGTTCCCTTTGCGTTGCCGCTTCTCGACATCGAGCTTAGAGTCAAGAACATGAACAGTTCCTTCCTATTGTTGTTGCTACGGTAAAGCAGGTTGCAGAACCTCCATCGCTTTGAGGATGACCTCGTCGAGGGTCTCTTCTTGCACCCGACTAAGTTTCATCCTCACGAATTGTGGGTTGGACTTGGTAGTGCAATAGGCTGAATATGGGCACCATGCATACCCACAAAACCTATATAGAGTTGGGCATAGATGTTTTAAACACATTTATATATATATAATTTTGAGCAATTCATATTAGGGGTGTGCAAAGGAATCTGGAACCGCCTTAATCGCATAGAATCGGATTGAACCGATAGTTCTCATGAGGACTTGTCCAATTTCCGATTCTAATTTACTAGAATTGGTGAGTACTGATCCGGTTTTTGGTTCTAAGTATGGAATTGTCCATTTAGATCATACCGGTATATATACACCTCTCCTCCTGCTTGTTGATATGCCAATTAGCAACATGAGTCACCAAACTTGGAACATAAAACTAGCTGAAAATGTAAATACTAGCCATAAATTGAGCCATGGAATCAGCTAAAAGAAAAAAACCATATGGAGAATGGACAAAGCATTCTCAGGTCCATCTTATAAAATCCTCACTTCTCGGAATTGCTCGTAATATAAATAAATAACCAGTCACTACCTCATAACAAATATGAACTCCTTGTGCGAAGAATAGAGTCACCAGGGAAGGATGCCTTGCATTAACCTGAGCTTTGGTAGTATTGACACAGTTCAAGTATAAATTGTCACAGAAGATGTTGGTGACATCTTTGAGACCTGTTTTATTTTTGTGTAGCCGGCATTTCCAACCATAGTTGCTATGTTCTCGTAGGATGCTAACCTCTTGGCATTTGCACAAATGGCATGCTTTCGTTCCTCCTTGACATGCCTAAAGATCATCAAGACATTCAATTTTGCAGTGATTGTGGAGCGCTTCCAATTTTTCAAAACTTGTCCTTAGTGGGTAGTTCTTGGTTACAGGTTGGGAATCTCCCATCTTGAAACCGGTCACCTCTAATTCATATGCAACCTGACCCACCAAAAGTGAGTTAAAAATTTGGATGTTTAGCCATATTGACATCCCTATAGATGTGCAATCATTTACTCTAAGGGCAAAAGGCTAGGGAGTTCAAGCTTTCTCAATTTTCACTATTTTAGGCATTTTGTTTATGAAAATTAGTAACGTACTAGTTGCATCCATCACGCCTCTATGTGTGCGCTCACACATGTACGGAAGGGAGCAAGGTTTTGTTCCTAATCGTTGCTAGTGGAAGATCGGACCGAAGTGGCACTGCCTTTAGATCTCTCAAGTCACAATTTATAAACGTCTCCATTGGATCTTGGTTCAATATTTGGTGTTGCTGCCATTGGTGGCAGTGACCAGCTCCAGATTAAGATCTAAAGAGGACCATATGTTGATATATGATGTCGTTGGACCCTTCAAATGGGTGAGTTGAGTCTAGTCGAAAATGATCCGACTCAAGTAAATCCATTTAATCTATCTTAACCCATTTCAATATAATGCAAATTTAGTTATACCCGGCCCATATAAAATATTTCCAAATTTAACTCAATCTATGAAAACTCACACCCAAATTAAGGTAAGAATGCTAAGTAAGCGAGCACAAGATTGAGAGAAGACAAGAATAAAGATAGAGTTATAAAAATAGGCTGAGTCTAAACAAGTTGTAAACCCATTTGTGACCCATTTAACACCCACATTATGTTTGAACCATTTATGACCCATTTACCTAATATAACTAGCACATTTATGATATATTTAACACCGATATGAGTAAAAAATTGGGTCAATAACCCATTTTGATGGGTCTAAGTGCCATAGCATGAGAGATAGAGACTATGGTAGTTTGGCAGTTGAATTATGATTTAGGCTCCATTTGTTTTGCAAAAAATGTGACATTTTTGGAAATTGACAAGTTTTTTCTAATTTTTCGCTAAAAACCAAAAAAGATTAGAAAATATTTTCGCAGTTTAGTATGAAATATTCAATTTGATTTTCTTATGTAACATTACCAAAAATTCAAATTGTTAATTATTTTATATTTTTAGGATTAATACCTTAAAAACTCCAAACTAGTTCAATCGTGACAAATTTATATTAAACTAATTTTGTGACAACCAAAAACCCAAAACTGGTATATTGTTGATATTTTACCCCAAATTAGTATACTTGTGATAAATTTACCCTTTATTAGTTTTCGTTAAATTTTATTGTCAAATTACTAAATTGGATTATATGTGACAGTTGACCGGTGTATCGGTTTGAGATATTACTATATGTTTATCACAGTTATATAATTTTGTTGATTTTTTTGTGGTATTGATTCAATTTAACAAAAGATATATTTGTCACAGATGTATTATTTTGGATTTTTTGGCGGCTGAACATATTAGGTTGGGGTAAAATTGTCTCAAATGTACTTGTGGTCATTTGGGATAAATTTGTCATAGGTGTACTAATTTGGAATTTTTCATGGTCAAAAAATTAATCTAGGGTAAGTTTGTTATAAATGTATCACTTTGGGATTTTTGAGGATATTAACCCATATTTTTATACTTTTCTTTCTTTTTTTCATTTCTTTGGCTAGTGGCCAACCATAGAAATGACCAGTCACTAGCCACAAGAGAGGGACAAGCTCACCTAAGGTCGACAAGGCTCCATCTCGACTGATTTGGCGAGGCCACTCGAGGTCGACAAGCTCGAGGTGTCGTCATGGGGTGATCCAATAGTTTTAAGCTTAAGAGCTTTTGGTAGTTGGGGAAGCAGTAGACTTCTCACACCTTACTTTAGTCTGTCCTCTTCCTCGTCAATTTCAACTACAACTTCCTTCACTTTTGACTCTCTCACTTCCGATCTCCCTCTCCATCTCGTGGGATTTGACGACCTCGGGTGAGGTTTGAGCTCACCTGTGGTTGGTCACCGGCCGTCGCCGCAGCGGCGATCAACCGAGGAAGAAGCAAAAAGAAAAGGAAAGAGAAGAAAAGAAATTTATAAAATATAATCAAAATCTAAAATACATTTTTTTTAAAAAAAAAGTGAAAGATAACTATTTTGAATTTTTTTTTTTATAAAAATGAACATTTAATTAACAAAGGACCTGAGCCTAAGCACAACCTTTGTGGATCCAAGTTTTGAGTATCGAGGACCAGAGCTTGAGCATTAGGGACCCAAGCATGGCCTTTATAGATTCAGCTCGAGTGCTAAGGCATCGAGCACAAGCACCAAGGGTTCAAGCCTAACCTTGATGGACCTGGGGGTGGGTGCCAAAGACTTGAGAACCAATATCAAGGTTTCCAACACAAGCGTAAAGTTTCAAAAAGTTTTTCGACTTTTTCAATAAGGAAATCATTTTCTTGAACTTAAATATAAGTTTTCCGTTGATCATGAAAATATTTTCTATTGACTCATTTTCCTCCAAAAGTCTGTAAATGAGAAAATGTTTTTGCGAAAATTATTTTCATGAGATAAACGGAGCCTTAGTGATAATACATATGATGGCTCTATCAGTGGAGGTAATTGCTGGTCAAGGAGAAAGGGCATAAGAAAGAAAGAGTGAGTAATGGCAATTTAATAGAGAGAATGTGATTAATTTGATCTGGCCAATATTGGGCAATTGCTAGGTGTCAATTTTCTAATGAAGGGTTCGAGAATATTAAATCACACTTTTGTCTAACGCTCTAATATCATGTGAGATTTATTGAGACCACTAACAATTATTTTAAAAACTTAAGCTATTGGATGAATGCATGATTTATTATTTAAATATTCTAATATTCCCCATCATGCTTAGTCTGGTAATTTGCTTAGTACTAAATGTGAAAATTTAATTGATGAGGCAAATTGAGTCTAATGAAATTTGAACTCAGGACTTTAAGCTCTGATACCATGTTGGAATAAAGCGAAAAAGAGAATATTTGTATATTTCTATGTGTGTGATACTGATGATAAGAGTCTATTTATAGGTTGTTCTAGACAATTATCAAAAGTAATAAATTATTACAATATCAAATAAAATCAATTAGAATCAATCAAGAAAGATCATCATATCTAAAAATTATATATTAAACCATGCATTCATCTAACATAAAAAAGTTGGATAAAGTCCTAAATTACCCGAGTTTTTCCTCCTTAGAAAAAATTGATTTATTAAAATGGAATGTGATGTAATAAGGTGACACACTTTATGCATTTAAGGAATTTGCGGCTATGTTCTCACGCAATCCTTAAAAGAAAGAGCTTTCTGGGTCGTCTTAGCCCTTGCAATTGAACTTCATCCTCAAAAATTCTTTGAAACTCTTCTGCAATGAGAATTAAGAGTGGCCTAATTGCAAGTTGCCCGTTAGAAGATAGGACATACCATGAAGAAGGAGTGGGACCTTATCAACAAAACCGGCTTGGCGACGCAACTAGAACCTCTCGTAGCTGGTCACTCTTCAATCATGCAAGAAAAGCATAGTGACTGGCGAGTAGAACAAGAGTCCGCACATCGTCGATTAATAACCAGAATTAGAAACAGCGGTCCTAGGACGAAACTGGATTAGAGACGAAGGGTCGTCGCGACTTCGTGTCGTCCGGTTGCACGGTAGCGAGCAAGTGCAGTGAAACTGTCCTCTGACAAAACAAGTTTTTCTCTCTGTACGACAGAATCTGTGTGAAAACTGTCTGGTTACACGCCACAACCCGCAGCTTAGCCCTTCATCTTCTTTTATTAATCTCCCAATGATGGCTGAAGAACATCGCGAGTCTCTACGGGACATGCCCGTTCTGTCACAGAGAGAAGAGACAAAACAACACGTGTTGAGGCCAGTAATGGGTCCAAACCTCGAGAAACTTCCCCCGAACCATCCTCCTCCTTCCACTCCTGGAGTTTCTGGGCATTATTGAGAAGCTGAGACGACAAAGAAACAAGATAGGCCCGCACGCACGCATCGAAATGACCATTTTGGGCCCGTCCATCTCCCCCTTTTAAGCTCCCGGCAGAACAGTGAAATGCTCTAGGAACCCCCAAGATGAAAAGCCGGATTTCATCCACCGACGACGACGAGGGCGACGACCATGCCGCCTACCTCTGGTGGCGGTCAGCGGCGGGGTACGAGGAGTGCGCGCGGCTCGCCGGACAGCCGGAGTTGGCGGCGAGCGTCGCGAGCGGGCTGAGCCCGAGGGTGAGGGTGCTGAGGGAGATGGAGAGGCTGGCGATGGTGGCGCCGGAGGGGCTCGACGAGGTGAGGCAGAAGCTGTTCCTGTACCGGGCCGGCGACTTCTGGGTGCCGACCGGGGGGCTGAGCAAGGAGGAGATGGACATCCCGGCTACCAACACGGTGCTCCTGGCGGGCTTCGCCGGCTCCGGCAAGAGCTCGCTCATCAATCTCATGTACAGTGTGTTGGGCCGGGCCGGGCTTATCCCGTTCGCTCAGACTTCGTGTGGTGAGGAAGCCGCACTTACCCTTGATTTATTTAGTTCTCATCTTTAATTCTTCTTCGCCACAAAACAAGAGTAATGTAACTAAATAATTTTATTAAAAAGAAAGTAATTGCATTTCATAGAAGATTTTCACATTTCTTATCGATCCATCACTGATATGAAGTTCAATTTTCTGCAAAAAGAACGAGAAATTCTCGGTGTCATGTTGATTTTTTTTTTTTTTTTTTTTGGCTCAAAGGTATCATGCTGATTGGTTAGAAAGGATTAGAAGCTGGAATTTTTACTGGTATTGGTATATAGTTAAGTGTTAGTATCAGCATTGCTTGATAAAAAGTAGAAAGACTCTAAATAGCGACATTTTGTTTTTAATTAGTTTACAGAAAGACCTTTCAAGAAGATAAAGATTGACTTATGGAAAATGCCTTTGACGGGTCAAAGTGATGAGTTTTCTACATAAGGTGTTGCAGTGTAATATTGTATTTTCTTCTGGAATTATTTTCCACTCGAATGAGAACGTTTTCAAGAATATTTCTCAGGGGAAAACAATGTACGCATAAGCCTTTTCATGTCTCTGCAGGGAAATCTTCCAACTACACGACGATGTATCTCGAAGAGCACAACGTGGTGAGGTCGATGCGGAGCGGCTTCTGCGTCTACGACTCGAGAGGCTTTGACTACGGCCGTGTTGGTGAGGCCTTGGAGGAGCTGTCCGATTGGATGACCGAAGGCGTTCACCACAACCAGCTCTGCTCCAGGCCGGGGGATCGAGCTTCCTCAGATGACGAATCTGAGTTCTGTCTGCCGAGGGCTTCCGCCAAGTTTGCGAAGAGGAGAGTGAATTGCGTCATGGTGGTCGTTAACGTAGCCGAGGTCCACGAAGCGATGAAAGCTGGCGATTTGCAGCCATTAAGAGCGACCAAAGAGCTGTTCTCGGCCCCTGCTTTGAGAAAATGCAGTGAGTCCTTAGCTTCAGTTGCATTGTTTTCTCATATTGTCTTAGAACATTTGTAATTCATTGGTCAATTATGTGGATGCCTCTGGTGGTTGCAGACGAGAGTCCCCTCTTGATCCTGACGCATGGCGATTTGCTAACGACCGAGGAGAGGATTGAGGCCCGTCTCCAGATATGCGAATGCCTCGGCATATCAGAGTCAAGCGGAGTCTATGACATCGTGTGCCTCACGGAGTACGGCTTTCTCGCAGAGGAGGCAGACCCCATCACAGCCTATACTCTGGCCGAAGCCGTCTATCGGGCGTTGCTGATTTCAGACAGAGATCACGTTCCTAAGAACAACTTCCGAGACTGGGTGTGCATCGCGTTCTCATGCCTGATGTGGATCTTCGGTGCCTTGTTTGGTTTCCTAGCCGTTATCTGCAACAAGCTCGGGCAGCAACGAAAGGGGTTTAGGATTTGAAGCGCTGGCATGAGCTTTGTAGATTCATTCTCAGGTGTAGGATTTAGCTGTGCTGATGCTAACTGAGGTAGTTTGATGTGGCTAGTTGATTGACTGATCTTTTTACCTTCTTCTTTTGTCTCTCTTGTGATTGTGATGGAGATGAGAATGTAATAATGTCCCTGAAGAATCTCGTATTCGAATAAGGCGTTCAATCTAAATAGGGCGCTTAGAAAAGTTACTGAGTGAATCCGGGGCACACATTCGTTGTTCATGCAAATCAATGAAGATGGTGGATCTCACATATGAAGCGGGTTGATTTCATCAAATTAAATACATTTTAGGTTTTGTTTGTTTTGCGAAAAATACTATATTTTTAGATAATAATTTCCAAAAATTTTTTTCCAATATTTAGTTGAAACCAAAAAATGAATTAAAAAATATTTTCCATCATTTAATATAAAAAAATCTGATTTAATTTCTAGGAGAAAATTATCATAATATTTGATTTTTTAAAATTCTTTTTCTTTTTTCTATTTCTTTTTTCATTGGCCGATTGTCGGTCGTTGGTCGGTCGCCGATCATGGTGATGATTGGTGATCTACCACAAGCAAGGGATGACTTCGCCCAAGGTGGGCAAGGCTTAAGCTCGCCATATTCTTGCAAGCTTGAGCCTTGCCAAATTGGAGAGCTTCAAACTTGTCAAATTCCATGAGTCGAGTTGAGTCAACCCTAGGCAAAGCTCCACCTTGAGGTCAAGCTTCACTAGCCTTGAGCAAGCTCATCCCTACTTGTGGTAAGTCACCAAACGAAATAGAAAAGTAAAATAAAAATAATTCAAAATTCAAAATTTTAATTATTTTCATAAGAACAAACATTTCATTAATTAAGCACTCGAGCTTGAGTGCCAAGGGCTGACGCACGACCTTTGTGGACACAGGTTAGAGTGTTGAGACCAAAGCTCAAGCATCAGGGACTTGACTACTACTTATGTGGACCAAGCTCAAGTTAGAGTGTTGAGACCAAAGCTCAAGCATCAGGGACTTGACTACTACTTATGTGGACCAAGCTCAAGTGCTGGACATTGAGCACAAGCACTAGGGTTTTGGGCTTGAGCGTGAGGATCATTGGCCTAGCCTTGATGAACCCAAGATCGAGCATCAGGGACCTAAAAATGAGCATTGGTTCAAATGGCAATATATAGTCATATTTTGAAAAATATTTTTTGATTTTCAAAAAAAGGAAATCATTTTCCTAATTTAAGCATAGATTTTCTAGTGAGTTAAAAAATATTTTCTGTTGACTTATTTCCTAAGCGAACCAAATGTCAAAAAATGATGAAAATATTTTTCGTGTGTTTGTTTTGAAAAAAAAGCTTCATGAAAAAGAAAAATATTTTCTAAGAAAAAATTTCAAGAAAATAGTTAGTTTTACTTTATTTGATGATTTGTAAGTGAAGATACTTTTTACTGTCTAGATTTCATTTGAAAAATGATTTCAATTAGAGAAAAAATTATTATTTTAGATAATTTTTCTTTTTCTTTTCTTTTCTTTTCCTTCTCCCTCAAGAAATGAAAAAAAAATCAAAATTCATTTTTTCTCAAAAGAAAATTCAATATTAAAAAAAATTCAATATGAGCATTTTCAAAATTCAAAAAGTTTTTTCACCTCTTCTTAAATTTAGGAATTCACTTGTTTAATTTTATACATGAATATTTTCCTTAACTCAAAAATATTTTCGATTGATTAATCATTTTCAGTAAATTAAATGGTGAAAGATCGAAAGACTAATCCTGAAAAAACACGTCCCCTCAAATAAATGCACTCTCGAATGAATTTCCATATATGCCTTAAGATTTGTGATGTTGCAACATAACATCAGGCACTTGAATTTCGAGCTCCATTGCCAGTGCCAACTACCTCAGCTCGAAGCCGAAGCAGGCCGGATGCAAAGGCAATGACATCATATACTCGTTAGGAAAATCACGAAGTCGCGTAAGTTCAGACCGAAGACTAGAAGTTAGCGCGCGAGGAGCGGAGGGGCAGAGAGCGAGAGAGATAAGATGTCGACTCTGATCGTCGTCGCGGAAGGAGCATCCGACTCCGAGCGCCAGCACCGAACGCCTCTCCTCCCCCATCCTTCCTCGCCTTCCCCTCCGCCGCCCGACCCCCGCGATGAGGCCGCGCCGGAGATCGCGCCGGAGACGCCGCCCGGCGACGACGACGGGCGCGGCGCTCGATCCCCGTCCTCCGATCGGCGGCTCGCTTCTCTCGACGTCTTCCGCGGCCTCACCGTCGCCGTACGCTTCTCTGACTTTTCCGTCTTGTTTAGGCCCAGCGCCAGCGGCCTCTTCCATCGCTTCGACCGCTTCCCGATTTTGGCTGATCGGTAGCGTTTGAAGTGCTCGGTTAGGTTATGGCTGAGCGGTTGTCACTCTTCTGTCGTGCTTCAGCTGAATTAGCGGTTTATATAGCCTTCTCTCGTCGCGCGATTCAGTTATCTAGTAGCATTGTGCAGCTGATGCGTCGCCGGACTGAGTATTTCGGGAAGTTATTTCCGTTACCTTTAGCGGATAGAATGCATGTGCTTATAATCGTGTTGGCGAATTGATTGGCGCAATGAGTAGATACAGTTAATCGACGCGGTGCTGGTCCTCCAGTCATCGAGCTCGCGGTATCTTTTGCGATTTGCGATTCCTAGCGATTTAGCTCCAGGCGAGTGTCTGATCACGTCACTACTGTATTGGCGTTTGCAGTTTCAGGTCGGCAACGTCGCTCATACGTTTTGTTTTCTGATCTTAATCTTCCTTCTTGTTTCTATATCTTGCAGTTGATGATATTAGTTGATGATGCGGGAGGGGCTTTCCCGGCAATCAATCACTCTCCTTGGTTTGGCGTAACACTTGCAGATTTTGTGATGCCATTCTTCCTCTTTGGAGTGGGCGTCTCTGTTGGTCTAGTTTTTAAGGTGCAAACGCTTTTTGAATATGAAAGTCCAGGAGGATCATAGCTACAGAGAGATACTTTGATCATGCACATCAGTTTTGATGGATGATGGACATGAAGCAAATCGAATGCCTTTCAACTATTTGAAATAATGTCCTAAAAGTTAAAAGGTTCTCTTAGTTGCATAAACTAACATAGACCGAGTGTATAATGTATTGCCGTGATTTAGTTTGGGACACTAATGTAATCATATTCTAAGTAATTGACAACATGAAGCGTGGAGTTAATTATGAACAAGGACAATTTATGATGATACAATGTAGTCTAAGCTGCATACTGAAATGGAAAAAGAGTTCTGTGGCTTGTCTCTACAAAAAGAAATCAATTGCTTCTTGAGTTGGACCCTTAAATTTTAGATGCCAACCCATAGCAAACTTCCAATTCTCAGAATCTGCAAGTTGGCTTGCGCCATAAAAGTTATGTTAGTGGGCTACTTCCTTCTCCTAAAAAATTTACTAATCGCTTCTTGTTATTTTTGCCTCTCTGCAGAAAATTTCTAGCAAACCATTGGCCACAAGGAAAGTCATAATAAGAACTCTTAAGCTCTTTCTTTTGGGTTTGTTACTGCAAGGTAAAAATTCCCTAGTCACATGCCATTTTTTGAACTGCTATTGCACATTATGCTTGCTGTGATAACTCAAGACTGCTTGATGTTTCTGGTATACTAGGTGGCTACTTCCATGGGCGCAATCAGTTGACATATGGAGTTGATTTGGGCAAGATTCGTTGGTTAGGAGTGTTACAGGTAGCACTTCTGACTTATGTTCAGTTGTTGCATGCCTTTATCTTCTCTGGTTGAATATTTTTTGGTGTGATTAGGGTTAAAATTCAAAGTTGAAGTGTAGTATCACGTTTTTTGGAGATGATAGGGAGTTCTTTCATCTCCGCAGTGAACTCATTGAATGTGTTACCTTAAGAACATTTTTTGCAAACTTACAATGTGTTACCTTAAGAACATTTGTTGCAAACTTACTCTAATTTAATTCCAGTTCCCACTTCAATCATATCTTGTGAATGCATCAGCATGTTATCCTTATCCAGTGACTGATTTTAGTTGGTTATATCCACGTTGGCAACAACCTTGAATGGTTGGCTCAAGTAATACTTTTATGTCTAGCCTGCCAGAGTTTCTGAATCAACTGTTAGGATTTTAACTCAGAATTTAGAAACAGTGGTTGTAGTATCTGATCTATACTTATAGCAATTTAGCTTTTAGAATCAATCTTTGGGCTGAATTATTTATACCATGATTTTTGCATCTGCAGAGGATATCAATTGGATACTTCTTGGCTTCAATCTCAGAGATTTGGCTTGTTAGTAACATCTCGGTCGACTCAACACTGGCCTTTGTAAGGAAATACTATATTCAGTGGTTAGTTCAGTCTTTTGGACCTTTACTATAGCTGTGGCTACCATTGTTTCCCTCCAGTTGCTGCTTGTTCCTTTGAAGAAAAATGGAAAAGGGGGGACTGGGGATATCGAAACTGTCCATGTTCACTGTTTATGCAAGATTTCACCAAAGCCTAGAAATGTGTGGTTCATACATTTTTCACACTACACTTATCAGACTGTAGGCAAGACGAGAGGCTCTTTAATTAAGAAATGTCTACACACTAGAAATCTATTAATTATCCGGAGTTTGAGAAAATTTCATAGAGGGTACCTAGAGGAGAAGGGTGGATTGGAGCAAAATAGGGAGTTTGGAATATGCATCTCTAGCTTTAACAGGAGTGAAATACATAGGTAGTGAATTTGGGCATCTCTGGGTTTTATGATGCATCTTCTCTCTTTTTGAGATATAAGAGACAATCTCTCTTCATATGTCATGAAGCTTTTTATCTTCTATGGAAACTGGTTTCTTGATCCAGGTGGCCACTCTCTCCATTTCTCCTCATAGAATGAACCATTGATGTAGTTATTTGCAGTCTTAATCACCTAGCCTTCAAATTTATCATCACAGAGGATGACTTTGTCTTTCTTTTCCATTGATTTATCATATCAAAGAAGTATGACAAGCTTGTTGGCTAGGCATGCCACAACCTTAAAGCACTTTCTTTGATGGGAAGTTTCCCTCTCATGCTTCATATTGATAGTGTTGCATACATTCATGCTATAGGTGGTGTTGATGCTTATCTAGGGTTTCCCCACTCCCAAGTATGCGCATGCTTACTCATTTAAAGTTATTTTTACCTTGTGGGAACAATGATGTATGTTAAATAATAATTTAGTTTCAGTTACACGAAGAACAGCCCAGTTTTTGGTTTATCATTCAATCTACTAAGTCAACATAAAGATTTTTTGCTAAAGAAAGTAAGGAAAGTATGAGAATCGGGATGGAACAGAAAAGAAATAGGGAGTGAAGTCAAGAGCTAAGTATACTGATCGGAATTTGTCCCTGCTGTTGCCAAATGAGCTCTTCTTGTGTTGTGCAGGACAATGGCTATTTTGCTATGTGCACTTTACATGTGCATGGTTTATGGGCTTTATGTTCCAGATTGGGAGTATCAAGCAGTCGGAATGAACTTCTCTAGCAATCAATCCAGCCTTCAAAATGTGAGTTCTTGCGACAATAATTGTCGGTATTTCCTGATTGATGTTGTTCATCTGTTTGCTATACTGTCCTTTCCCTGCTTTTGGCTTATTCCTTATGCATCGTGTGTTGGTTTTGGAAGTGATAGCAGAAGTACTTGCCTCGACATGTTTTGTGTAGCCTCATCTCTTCTCTTAGGTAATATGTTGGTAAATTAGTCAACAACATATTTAATATGGAGTATGTCTGGGGTAACTAGATCACACGCCGCAACTAAATCTTCTGTGAGGTAGTAATGAATGGGAGTGTGAACATTTTCATGTTTCTCAAGTTTGTTGACCATTCACTGCATCTTAGCTTCTTCATAATGCTTCAGTGAGGAAGCAGTACTTATCCTGATTGACCATGATTCTGCTAATAATTTCACATGAAATGAGCCCAAAAAGATTTTTTTTTGGCTGCATTTCTTGCTTCTTTTTCTTATTTTAGGATGTTGGTTTATGCACAAAAGCACAAATGAAAGCACAGAGTCAGGCTAAGTGATCATGTAACTCTGGGGCTTTTAGCCTAGTTTATCACTTTCAAACAAAAGGCTGAGTGATCATTACAAAATTAGTTATGGTGTTATATGGCTAATTTATCTCAGAAGGTAGTTCTCTCTATGAAGTGAAGTTTGCTTGATGATTATATGAGTATCATATCGGTGGATTAATTAGAATTATAGATGAGATATTAACTAAATCAAAATACAGTTTTAGTTTTTATGCGATTATGTCTAGATCTTTGATTGGAGTATGTGCCTGATTATCGTTTCATATCAAATTATTGCAATATAATATTATATCCCCATATACTATCTGACAGGTTTACTGCAAGACTAGGGGCAGTCTTGAACCTCCATGCAATGCTGTGGGCTTTGTTGATCGATATCTTCTTGGAGAGAGTCATCTTTATCAGCATCCTGTCTACAGAAGATCAAAGGTTTCAGCTTGCTCTAACAAATTGTCATATCTCTTGCATAATGCTTCCTAATTACCTTCATAGACATTGTCTTACATGCAATGTCTCTTGTTGTCAACAGGAATGTAGTGTCAATTCTCCTGACTATGGGCCCTTACCACCAAATTCACCTGGTTGGTGCCTTGCTCCATTTGACCCAGAGGGTGTTTTAAGGTTCGATTGTCATGATCTACAAACTCATGTTGGGATAATTAAGATTTAGTTTCTTATACATTTAATAGCCTCATGGTCCTAATAAGCGAATCTCCAGCTCCTTGATGGCTGCTGTTACGTGTTTTGTGGGTTTGCAGTATGGACACATTCTTGTTCATGTCAAGGTATGATGTTACTTTCTATTATTTGATAATTATACTACAACGTATCCTTCCGTTCCCCCCTCCCTTTTTTGGTTTTGAAACTTGTCCAGTTAGTAGACATTTTGGTTAAATGGTGACTATCGTATTGTGTCTTTGCTACAGAGCCACAGGCAGAGGATGCTTTTCTGGTCCATGTTGTCCTTACCCTACTGCTGTCAGGATATGTTTTGGAGATCCTAGGTATATTTTTTAACTCAGTTTATATTAGAAAATCCATATTTCTTCTAAGCTGTGGCTTTTTGCTATGACAGGTATTCCTTTTTGTAAACCGCTATATACACTTAGCTATATGTGCATCACATCTGGAGTATCTGGTTTGGTGTTAACTGTGGTTTTTTACCTGGTAAGCTAATCTTTCTATGGATTCTTCATTGGTCCATAATGTTCGAGCGACTTCCTTCATCCCACTTCTTCATCTCTCCCTCTTCTTTCTGGACACAGGGCTATCCTCCTCCTGTTCTATTGTCCTGTATGGATGGTGGAAAAACTTGCACAAAAGGGCAGAGCATAGTGCTTAATGTTTACACTATGAACATGTCTATTAATGCATTAATAGATCTTGAAGTAAAGGTATCCTATTAAGGAAAAACGAAACATGAACTAAATGGAACAGTCATTTGCCACCTCCAATTTGGGTAATCTGATTTCTTCTTGTGTGTAAATGTAATAGCATGAATTCTAAGGATGAAGAACTCTTTCTCATGAATTGGTCAATAAAAACTTGGTGCAGGTTGATGTGAAGCACTGGAGAATGCCAACAGTGTTTCTTCAGTGGATGGGAATGAATGCTCTCATCATTTTTGCTTTGGCAGCTTGTGAGCTTTTTCCTGCAGCCATGCAAGGATTCTATTGGCGCTCTCCTGAAAACAACTTGGTAGAATTTTCTCCTTTATCTGCTGTCACAATTTTATTGTTCCTGCCTATTTTTCCATATACAGAAGAAATTGGGAGTGGATTGTTGACGGTATATGGAATTTCAATATTAAGACAGACAGGGAAGAACTTCGTCTGGAATAAGCCAAAAATGAAAGAGAAAAAGGAAGGCTTCCATTTATACATTAATATCTTATGACTGGCTTAAGTTATGAGAAGTTTTATATCGAATGTGACATTTTCTGTCTGCGTAAAGAGTTATTTAGCTGAACACTTGAGCAACAACAGTCAGTCAAACAAGATGGCTGGAGTTTAGCATTTAACTGAATCTTATCATGCATTTACTGAATGCTGAAATGATGCGGTTGATCATGTGGGAATGTTCCTTAGTGAATAATAACTTGAGGCCGTATATATATTGCAGGTTGATATCGCTGAGAGGTTACTTCAGGGTGCATTTCATTCGAAGAAGTGGGGTACTTTGGTTTTTGTAATTCTTGAGATTTTGTTTTGGGGATGCGTTGCCGGTTTCCTTCATATGAAACGCTTATATGTCAGACTATAGTGTAAACAATGTTCAAGTTTTAACTTTGTCATTGAGAAAGGTTTCGTTGTGCATTTTCCCCCTTTAATAGGTAAATATCATTCGGGGTCATGAATCTCATTTTGCAATTTATGATAATAATGCACCGCAAATAACCCAGAAAATCAGCTAATCTTGTATTTAATTTCACCAAACAGCTCGCCTCATGTTTAAACATGCCGATTGTAACATATATTCATGGATGTTGACGTGCTAATTGTTTGGTCATATGGTAAGTGTTGTATTTCCATCTTTTTCGGTTATGAAGTTTCATCCCAAGGCTAGATGCTTTTCGTTTTAATTCACTACCCACCTTTGAAATGGAAAATTGGCTTTTGCATCTTCATTTTGTTATGGTCCGTTTGGTAACATTTATGTCCCGGGAAATAATTTCTTTTTGCAACTAGTCTTTTTTTATTTCTATTTTTCAGAATAATTTCTCAATAAAAGAACATGTTTTGTGATTATATAATTTTTTTTTTTTGGAATGTAAAAAAGAGTAAGAATATGTTTGGTACGATTCAATTTTTTTTTTTTTTGAGATGTAAAATTTCTTTTGACTTTTTTTTTTTATTCTTCCTTACTACCACCGACCTTTGACTGCCACAAACTGTCGCCGTCGTTGGTAGTCGGCGTTGTCAGCAGTCATCGGCAACAAGAGGCGATGGTCGGTGGTTCGGCGGTTGGTTGGCCAATCGGTGGGTGGTGGCATCAACAATCATCTACAGTTGACAGTAGTGATGGCGGTTAGTGGCAATGATAGGCAGCCAAGAGGGGTGGCGGTTGGCAAATAAGGAAAAAAATATTTCTAGAAATTGTTCTCGAAAACAAGAAATTATTTTTTTATATTCTTTATTTCTGTTCCAAATCTATTTCTCAGTCATTTTCTATTACGAGAAATAAAAAAATTAATTGATATTATCAAATAGATTTTTGTTCTTTTTTTATTTCCCAGAACAAAAAGAAGTTGAGAGAAATAAAAAAGTTACCAAATAGGGCCTTAGTTGCCTTTTGTTATTGGAATAGGTGAATTCTTATAGATCCATCCTCCCAAAGAACCAAACATGATAATTTTTCATCATCCGGCTCGAGCAAGAATCAAATAAACCAAATGGATCCATATCCATAGAAAATAAATCTATATGTTATAAAATCTATATAGTATCCACACATATATCACTGATTCTATGTAAGAATAAATTGACCGGATTCCATTTTTCACAATTGCATTGCAACTTGCAACTACCCATTGCAAGGAATTTCATTCTTACAAGTAAATGCTAGAGTACATAAAATACCCGACTGTTCGGCTAGTCCCAACAGGATTGCGGACTCATCCATATGCTGACTCCCTCCACGTATTGATCAGAGGGCGTTGGCTTTCAAAGAGCTTTGTTTCTGTGCTTATCAATATCACTACATTGAAAATAAGGCTTGTTGTTGCCCTCCCTGGTGGTGCAAAAAATTTGGCATAAGTCTCGTCAGGAAATAGGGATTCGTGATGCGTTGCGTATCAGCACTCCGGTAGTATCAGAGCTGAGGTAGGAGACACCGGATTATCGCCTGTGTACTCAAACCTATCAATTCCTGCTGCTTCCTGCTGGGGGATAACGAGGCAGACTAGGTTTTACAGGTAATGAACACGTGGAAATTTGTGAGAATCGGATTGTAACCTGTATGTTCAAACCTATCATTTTCTCCTCCCCTTTCATCACTTGGAGACATAAGCTTCTTTGGAGAAAGGGACGAGTCCATGTTTGTTCAGCAAAGGTCAATAAGGTAAGCAGTAGGAGACTGAAGAAAAAACCTGTATCTAATATTATTCTACATGTCACTTTTTGTGATGTGATCAGTTCAGTTCGTACATATACTACAAGCTAACCCATAGTCCAACTAAAAGCATCATCTACTGACTAAAAAATGCTTGTTAGTATCGACCATCTATTGAGTAACTCGATTTATAAGTAGCCAGTCAACCGAATCCCTGCAAGATCATTATTCGACCTCAGGACAAGAGTAGGTCCGCATATACAAAATTTGAATCGCCGCAAGAGAGCAGTCCATGATGCCTCTGTCAGCTATAGGAAGCCGAGCCCATCTCCGTTCAAATCATCACCCTGCATCATTGGGCACTCGGCTGTATCGTGTCCCAACAGCCCACAGCAAGGCACGGAGCAACGTCTCCTTTTCCTATAGAGATCCATACCATCTCTTGTTCTTCTCTCTTTCATTTTTCCAGTGGCGATAGACTCATGAGGGTTCCCAACTGCAAAACCGTGAACTGACTCTTCAACCTCTGGAAGAATCAATGACTCTGGTGGACTATTATAGCCAATTTCATCAGTTTCGTGTGGATTCCCAGAAAATTCTTTGATGCGGGAAAGTGCTGCACCTATTTGGTCACAGGCAACATCTAACAACTCTTCTGACTCAAAAGGTTCTGAAATTAGTGATGCAACCATAGACCGCAATAGCTGTACTTTTCCAGTATACTCCCCAGATGTCCTCACGCTACTTTTTGCACCACACCAACGGAGAGGCAAATACTGGTCAGGAATGTGAAAACAGTTGTTGGTTGATAGAACCCGGAGAATATGCCGACAAAGGATACCTGAAAATTCAAACTGGCGGCAACTGCAGCTGATGAACTCATCTTGAGGGATCCAGATTACTTTGCATCCTCCATTCAACTGTGTGTGGTGTCTCACGATAAAATAATTTTCATCTACCATTAGAGAGGCAAATTGTGGTGCCGATACAAGTTCCTCTTGTAGTTTGGTAAATGCATATGGTGTTAGAACAGAAGCAGCATGAGATTCAATCGGAGATCCAGTTTTGAGGGTGACTTTGCGGATTTTCCGTTGCAACTTTTGCTTTGCTCCCGCTTCATCCTTCAGCTCAACCATAGCAGCGACCTGTAATGAGAGTATAATATCAGGATGCAATAGACTTAACTGTAAGTTCTATAATATGGAGAATGTAAAGAGGCTACTGCAATTCACCTGTTCCACTAAATTTTCAAGATTAGATTGAGCACTTAAAATCCTCTGGATGTAAGCACTGACTGCCTCAGATTGGATAGTGTTGGTCATTCCCGCACAAAAGTAAGACCTCAAATATGGAAGGGCCCAAAACATACGTAATGCGTACAAGCTATTGATATGCTTATTTCCATGTAGCCCATACATGCTGACCATCTTGCTCCATCCTTCTTCAAAATCTTCCACACTGTGCAAATTATAGAGTTGATGAAAGTCTGTCTTCCATTTGTCATATCGTGGCCCAAGAAGCACTGAAAACCAATCAGAGAACTTCGCAATGATATGCCAGATGCAGAAAGCATGTTTTGTCTTTGGCATCTGATCCGCAACTGCTTCTTTCAGCCACATGTTCTGGTCAGTCAAAATTGTTCCGGGAGCCTTTCCATTCATGAAACCCAAGAACATCTGTCACATTTAAGGTGTCAAGCTAAAAATGAGATAACCATGAAAACTAGAAATATAAGATATTGCACACGGTTGAGTCAGAAAACTGTTATGTCTCATATCCAGATGCTAGGAATATGGCTATATCATAAGAATGGTTGAGAATAGATCTACCCAGTCTTTTGTCATGTAGAAAGCATTACCGGTATAGGTTTTTATAACTCTTTAGGCTAAGATTCACTAGCTACAAGAACAGAAAGAGTTATTCTTCAGCATGAATTCAGAAAATGCAGAGAGAGAAGAGAGGCGGTTTTGGGGGTCCTTTAGATCCCTAACCCAAACATGTGACTCAAGCTCATGATATGATTGCTTTAGCCAAATGGCAATACTTACTTGCACGTTAAGAAAATATGAAGTGTGCCTCTAATTTCACTTGTCAACATGAAAAGCAATTCAAGTAGCCTAAAGCTCAGTCATTTGGCCAGACTGCAATCTTAATGTACTGCAACAGCCAAAAAAAGGATACCAGATTCTATCATATATTCAATAGCACAATGACAAAAAAAATGGTCCATAATGGTATCGGTCTTCTAGAAATGGGATAAGTGCCTACCTTCAGTGCCCACGAAAAAGACTGCACATTCTCATCCCGAAGAAGCACACAACCAAAGAAACAATTCATCCCATGATTATCAACTCCAACCCAAATTCCTAAGATCATATCATAAGCTTCTAAACGGTGTGTAGTATCAAAAACTACCGCATCTCCGAAAGCCTCATAAGATCTAATGGAAGAAGCATAAGACCATGCAATATATTCCAATCTGTTATTTGCATCTAGCTGGAAGTTGTATTTGAAGTTGGGATCTTTATCCTTCTTATCCTTGCACATTTTGAGAAGGTCTATAGCATCATTATCACGATCCACAGGTCTAAAAGATCGCAACAAGTTCCTGACATCTATTTCTGTGAAAGGTAAACAACCAAGCTTGACACCCTTCTCCAGCTCCATTAATCTTAACATTTGTCGCACTGACATCCCAGCTTTTGCATACATGCAAATCCTGCTCTTGTCATCTGGAGACATGGTGCAGTAAGCAGGAAGCAGCTGCATGTCATTTGATTTTAAAAGTTCGTGATTGTGGATGTTGCTGAAACCAGTAATGCGCCATTCAGGTATGTCAAAATCAGCCCTTTTAACAATTCGCATGAATGCTTGACATCCGCAACGAGATGACTTTCGATTTCTTTGCAGCTTTCCATCATCAGAAGGCTTTATCTGTGGATAGCCACCACGGTGACAGGTGAAATCCCTTCTGGTAATCCCCCTCCCCACCCCATCTTTCCCTCGAGTTCGATGCCGTCTAATTGAAAAGCCAAACTGCTTTGCAAAGCTGCAATAAAACTCATATGCAGCATCTTGTGAAACAAATCTCTGGCCAATAAATGGGATGAGATTAATTGAAGTTTGCCGTGACAATATGGTTTCCTCAGGCGATTCCTCTATGGTACCAAAATCATTTGGGGATGAATCCGTATTATTGTCAGAAGTTTCCTTCATCACACTTGTTAATTCAGACATCATTGCACCATGCATAAATCAGTGCTGGAATGCACCTGCAAGAAAACCTTTGAAGATGGTGATACTATGAATATGACATGGATAAACCACTAATATGAAACAGAAGATGTTAACAGCAGTGACCCATGACATTAATACAACTGTTACTGTGGTACATTCTTTGCAGGAAATCTTGTAAGAGTGCATACAAGCCCCGAAAATAAATGAAAAAAAGGACTCTGGTATGACTTGCATTTGGCTTTTAATATGACTTTTGGTCATTTCGTGACAAAACTCAAGGAATGAAGTTAACTAAGGGACATTCTGCCTCCACTTTCTCCACACAACATCAACTGCAGTTACCTCCTATCACCTCTTTCCCCACGCATACATTGCCGATTGTATTAAGACTGATGCTGCTGTACAGAATATCCCATGGTATTCTCAGGATCATTCTGGGTTATTGTTCACGCTGACATCACAAAAGCCCAGTCTGAACAGAAAAAACAAGTGGGACAACACCTAAATACTTCTTTTTGGAGTGAAATTTCGCGCCTGAAGTAAACGAGCCTGTCCAGAACATAACCACCATATCCTCATCTCACAGTAAACACTTTAAAATGGTATGAAACAAAGTCTCACGTTACCCAGATAGATTTTCCTCATAAACGAGTATCTTGCCTGCATTACTTGTACCCGAACTACATTCCACTCAATAAATTAACTACAATTGAACGCATAATTTGGTCCAACGTGCCCCGATGTGAGTTCAGCCACACCACATCGCTTCGGCATCAATGCCATCTCAAAAACCCAACTTCCAGTGCACATTTGAACCTTCCCACAAGACCGCCCAACAAAGAAGCCCTGATTATTCCTAATCGATTCCAGTGAAGTTCATCCCACAGCTCCCCACAGCTCCCCACAGCCCAGAATCGAACTAAAATCAACACAATGCGCGAAACCCGATCAAACCATAACCCCACGAAAAATCACCAAACACTCCTCCACGCGCGATCAAACCAACTCGTCACTCCGAATCACTCGATCGATACTTAGAAACGAAATCGGCGCCCAACAAAGCCGCCGAGAAATCGGAACGAGTCGACTCACCTGCCGCACGACGGGAGAGCGGCTCGGCAAGGGAAAGATGAGAGCTTGCGCAGAATCTCGAATTCACTCCATCTTCGCGCGGAAAGGGAATTTTTCCGGAGATCGACGAAGAACAAGCGCGGCGGACTCGGGAGACGGAGGCGTGCAGAGCGCATCCAACGGAGGAGGATAGCATCCGAATAGGGGGAATTGCTATCTTGCGCTGAGCGTGAGGCGGTGCCGGTGCTTTGATTCGCTGATCGATCGCAGGTTTTTTTCGGCCGTCGGATTGAAATTATCAGCGATGAGGGAAGGGTGATCCAATGCCCGGCCGGCCCGCCCCGGCCCGCCCATAGAATAATGCAAAATCACACAGCGAAATTGATCAAATAAAACGCCGCACAAAATTAAAGAATTAAAAAAAATTCTCGTCATTTTACTTTTTTTTTTTAAAAAAAAGTAAATATATTGCCGCCACGTGGTTAATAAACCTGTTTTTATATCCAAAGCAAATATATGTATGAAGCTCTTTTATTTGATGGAAATGAAATTAATAATTTTACTTGTTGACTCGTGCTATGAGAAATTGATAGGATATTATTGCAAGGTACCACATCATTTCATCACAACACTCATTGGAGGATTGCATTTCACTAATTTCACAAAATCTTGTGACATTACTAATAATGGACTGAGGGGCTCCCCACTTAGATTAAAATAACATTTATATTAAAGGTAAATAAATTTTCAAAAATATTATATATATGATTTATTAGTTGAAAAAATCACCTCCCACGCCCTCTAACACCTACTTCTCGACTCTCCATTGAATACGATCTATTTAGTTATCCGTCCGGATGCAATGTCCTAAGTTACTTAGTTTACTAACCAACATTAAATAAAATTAATGCGTAAGCAAGTTAAAGCCTTCACAATCACAATTAACCCGAAAAATACTTTCATATCAAATGTTTCTAGTGAAAGTAAACGATGAGAAGCTACAGCCATCTCATTTGCATGTCTTGATGACTTAAACTTCCGGGTTCAAATTTTTATCGGCAATTGCCTCTTCCATTCGTCTTGAAATTTCATTGTGTCCATGTATGCTATGATTTGCTTGCAAAAATCAGCTTCTCCACAAACAATATGTCATAACCAGAGTCATGATCTTTCCCAAAAAGATGCTCTTTTTTAACCTGCGGCAACATTACGAGTTTCGATTCCATATTGAAATAAAGTTTTACTCTACACAAGTAAATTGATCCGGCTATAAAACTTTTCATGATTTCTTCCATAATTTAGGGACATGGACGTGAAGAAGATGATATTCTCTGATAACTAAAAGTGCGATGGAAAGAGAACAAACATTTATATAAGAATTTAGAATAAAGACAAAGTCGGCTCTCCCCTGGTTCTCAACAATTTTCATGTGCTCCTTCCTCAATTTAATGTCCTAAAAATTGCAAAAAATAAGCCAACCGCCAACACCAACACCAACGTAACAATAAAAATGAAAATACATAAATATAAATAGACACCATCGTCTCCTCTTTTTCAATCCAATCTCCTCAATCTCACGCGACGTCTGTCGGCCTATGCAAGTTCTTTTTTGGACAATGACTGGCGCAAACTAAGATGATCATTTATTCTTGAAAACCCTAATGATGAAGTGCGTGCATGGCAACATATACGTCGTCAGTACCAAACAGATTGTCAAGGAGCGTGATGCTTGCTGCGCCGACGGATCTTCTCGTTGTAAGTCTGCGCCCTTATCTGCCGGTAAAACTGCGCGATGAACTCCTCGGCCTTGGCATCGATCTTATCATCACCACCGTTCACATCGTAGGCACCATCTTCGTCATCCTCGTCGTCATCAGAATTTCCCTGGACGAGGTCTTGCAGATTGACCGCAGAGGCATAACGGCTCGTGCTCCCAGAGGTGGACGAGCGAGAAGGCGAGTACGGCCTGGCCGGGGTCGACATGGGGGATGCGGGGAGCACATCGACAAAGTGCTCACCCGGAGAGGACAGCGGATGGACCAGCGCGGGGGCAGTGCCCTCGTGCGGCGGGGACTGGTGGCTCTGCATGTGCAGGGGACGCATCGAGCCTACGACCTTGTTCAGCACGCCGGTCGCGGCCACCTCGATCTGGACGGACGGCTTCGACGTTTTGCCCGATCCACGGCGTATCAGCAACAACGTGGCCCTCAGGAAGTTCATCGCCCCACGCTTATTCTTGGTCTGTGCCTGCGGCGGTTTCTTCTCCTCTCTGACAACGATGGCATGGGCTGGGACCGTGGCGGCTGTGATGGTGTTCGTTTTGCTCTCCATGTGGGAAAATCAGGGGAAAGCAATGAGAGGATGGAGATCGATTGTCTACGTTGCCCTGCAAAAATGCAGGGCGAGTTGGGAGGACTTTGCGAGATGGTGTTCCAGCAATGGCGTTATATTTATATATATATTAGGGGTTTCCAGTTTCGTTTGCTAAGTTGGCATTTGTGGTCCACAAAAGAGCTGGCCAAGCTGTAGTCCAAGAATATTCTAAGAGGTTCAGTTTAGCAGTACCGTT